>OX381704.1:76968550-78171133 GCA_947462335.1 Harmothoe impar | reverse complement strand
AGCTACACACATATTTATATGAACAAATAAAAATCGACACCAAATTAGCACCTAACCCATCTTTAAACAGGTGCAGGCTCATGGCTGTATCTGCAAAGTTACTTATTGACTTAGCTATAATTCTTGCGTATAAGCTTAACCTGCACTTAGAGTTTAGGATATCATAAACTGCATGGTCAAACTGCAACATGGCTGCCAAGTAGTACGCTTTTAGCGTATTAGTACGCTTTTTGACCCGATTTGGACATGAATATGATTTATATTATGAGTACGATTTTGGGCCATCCAGTACGATTTTTGATCCATTTTGTTTCTGGAAGTATGTTACAGCACTAAAATGGCAGTTTTTATACTGCCCAATTAACATGTTCTCATGAATAATAATTGAATATAGCGACAGTAAAATATAACTACGATTTTAGTACCGTTTTGAGCGGAATACGATTTTCAAGCTAAAAATGACCCAGAAAATACGCTTTTGGAAGTTTTGCGGTTGGCAGCTCTGCTGCAATTTAGTGTTACGGGGCCCCTCTCTGTAATAGAGACGGGTCCTCTGGCCTATTCTAACCATAATTTGCCTATATTTGATGTAGTTATACGGATCGGAATGATTTAAAAAGCTGCACAGATATTTATATGGACATCATGAACACAACTACATTGTGCAACTAATGGGCTCCCCAGAATGTTTCCTATTCAGTCATGAAATTATTTGACCTCCTTCGTCACTTGCAGTTTAAAAAATATATAATAAGAATAACCTCCCTCCCACGTGGCCTAAACAATGAAATGAAATGAAAAAGAATAAGCTCCCCCCCCCCCCCCGCACCAATGTACCTGATGTTTGGTTCATCTCTAAATCTCAGTTCTGCATACTGAACTAGTAGTAAACAAAACTTTAAACAACTGTTTTTATTTCCCCAGTTATCACAGAAGAGAGTCCAAAAGAAAAAACTTCAAAAAGGAAACGCCAGTCTTCAGCTGTAGAGGTGCAAGATGAAAATGACGAGCCCAACACAACAGGGGCTAAACGGTCTAGGCGTAGTCGGAGGACGAAAGTGATTGAAGAAGAGACAGAGAAGATTGAGGCCCTCTTTGTGAGCGATGATGAAGATGATGATATCGAGGAGGTTAAGAAAGTCAAGAAGACGAAGGGCAAGAAAGAAGATAAGGTCGAAGAAGATAAGAATGACAAAAACGATAAGGATACCAAAGAAGGAGAGGATGAAACAGTAAGTTCCCTATTTTCATACAGACATCCACATCTTTATTGTGTATTTAAGGTGGGTGGCGGCCATTGCAGAATGGACTACTGCACATCTTTCTGCGCATATGACTTAAATATGTCAGAATAATGCAATTTTTTGTAAGCCTATGCCTGGAACAGTTCTCCGTACTGAAAATAATTTTTGGACGATTTTGTGCAAAATTGAGCATCTTTGCATTTTTGATACAATAATTACAGGTACTTGGGCATTTTCTATAATTTTTCAGCAGTTTTCTTTTATGAAGTAACAAATGGCATTTGAAAGAGCATAAAAGTGAATAAATTGTTTAAATATATCCATCCCTGTATGATGAAATCATTTTATATGCAGATTGTTGGGAATTTACCCCTAATGCAATGCTTAGAAGATTTGATTTAGTCCGTTTTTTTCCATGACTTTCCATGACATCTTTCAAATTCCATGACTTTCCATGACTTGTTAGACTGGGGTCCCACAACTCTGGATCTGAAATTCGTAGCACCCTTGACAAAACAGGCATAACATGGTATCAAATGGAAGGGGAATCCCATGGCTATCAGATAAAAGTATGTATCACCCTGTAATCCTACAGACACTTTCCATGGCACTGCTTCATATCCCTATTTAATGACTTTAAATTCAATGGGATCGACCCACCTTAATTGAAAATAAACCTACATGTATTGACATGGACTAACCAGTTAGTACGACTATTGATCGACAGGGGGTAGTACCAGCTCTCCCGCCAGTGACGCCGTGACGTCACTGCGGGCTGCTACTCGGTCAAACATGGACACCTAGATATTTTTGGTAGTTCATTTGAACATACCGGTAGGTAAAAATAATGAAAATAAGATTTTAAAAGTTTCTCTTGACTGTGCTTCACAGCGGATTCATTTCTTAATCCACAGCACCTTAAACACAGGTTCGGAATATTTTGTTTATATATCGTAGCCTACTGACTTTGGATTTCTATATCAACGTTATATCTTTTTACAGGAGGACAAAGGTCGGCACAAAATTCGGAAGTTGATGGCTGACAAGAAACTGAAAGAGGAGACAAAGGCTGCTGCCAAAGAAGAAAAGGAGAGACTGGAGCGTGTAGCCAAGCTAAAAGAAAAGGTAAGACATGTAGCTAAACTGTCTCTTCTGATTTAAAGTAACTTAGACCTAAATGCCTGAATAAGGTTTTGGGAATATTTCACAACCTTTCAAAATGTTTACCTTTTTGTAGAGTAATTATTTGTGGCTAATGAGAGCTGGATTTACATAGGGAGATTTAGGCCATTTGGGGGTTGTAGGGGCTCCGATTACTCGCGCCCTGGTGATAAACCTGCAGGGAGGTATCACTTGGATAATGCTAGACCCCTATATAAGGTCCATACCGATCCAGTAACGTACAGTGCGATTAAGTTGTCGGATGGGGATGTAGCTCAGTGGTAGAGCATTGGCCCTTGGGTCTACAGGTCGTGGGTTCGAATCCTGCTTTCTCCAGATGACTTTTCCACGACCGTTACAGAGTGATGCACAGTCGGCGCACTAAAGGAACTCAATGCAGAGTGCACATAAGTCCCTTTTCCCTGTACAATTCAGGCCTCTCACTCACCCTACTTTCCCTATATTCCCTATATTTTCAAGAATCGCCCTATATTGCCCTATATTTTGAAAAAATTTGCCCTATAAGCCCTACTTTTCCAAAGCGAGAGCAACATTTTATTACATACATGTTGTCAACAAAATAAGACTCCAATACTAGACTGGTGGCCAGTGTGAGAAAAGGGGCTTAGAAATGCGATTTCGTAGCACCCCAGACAAAACAGGCATAACATCGGTATCAAATGAAAGGGGAATCCCATGGCTATCACCTAAGAGTGTGTACCACACTGTAACCATACAGACACATAGAGGAAAATGCTGGTTTCCATGGCAAATTGTACCTCTTTTCATAACATAAGATAGCTCCCATTTCCCTGTTCCCCTTCCATATGGCTAGACCTGGAAATCTGCAAATTTATCATGAGATAGCCATGTGTATTCCCAATCAGTGATGGAACATGTGTACTGTCCCATGATTTTTGTCCTGTATAGGACCTTATTTCTTTCATCAGATAAAAGCATTGATAGTACATACAGGTAGTGAAACCAAAGATTAGATCTCAATCATGACTCACTAGTGACATCTGGTGTTAGGATGTAGCATCTTGGCAATAGGTTTATATAGGGATATGAAGCAGTGCCATGGAAAGTGTCTGTAGGATTACAGGGTGATACATACTTTTATCTGATAGCCATGGGATTACCCTTCCATTTGATACCATGTTATGCCTGTTTTGTCAAGGGTGCTACGAATTTCAGATCCAGAGTTGTGGGACCCCAGTCTAACAAGTCATGGAAAGTCATGGAATTTGAAAGATGTCATGGAAAGTCATGGAATTTTGTAAAAATTTGCTGTGTGTCATGGAATGTCATGGAAATGGAAAATAATAGAATTAATATTACAAAATCTCTGCGAATGTACCATTGCCCCTTCTAGATTTTAGGATTTTTTTTCAGGGGCCAAGCCCCTTAACCCCCAGAAGAATATGATATGTCATGGAAAATCGAGATTTTTGTCATGGAACGTCATGGAATTTCAAATTTCTTTTTGTGGGAACCCTGATAAAAGAGTTTTGTCTATCAAAAATACATTTTATTTTACACTTTTACACATTTTATTGACTCAGGGTTCATACCCTGAGGTATATACATCACCCAGCTTTTTTTAAGACGTTTTTGTGACATGGGAGAATCTTAATATCTCAGTCTCTATGTCATATAGATTTAAGGTAATAAAATATATGGACAGATAAGATTGGGGGACAAATATTCCCTTCAAAAAATTCTTTGATATCTCTTTCCTTCTGCATGCAATTCAACTGCAATCTTTGACTATTTTTTCTCTCTTTGCATCAAATGCAGTACTGTTAAATGACTACTCTCTAAATGAACTCTGCATAGGGTTCAAGGTTAAAAAAAAGATTAGAGCTGATAGAAATGCTGATCTGACCAGACTGGTATCATATTTCTATCTTTTTCACATGAATCAACCATCTCACTTATTAATATGCCATTCAACCAAGGTAAACTACCCTCCATATTATTTAAATGAACATTATTTAAATGAACTTCTTGCAACACCCTAAAGACACAAAGAAGACTGATTTCTTTTAGTTCTCACACCACACGTCAACTACATGGTGGCGCCACAAGCATTTCTCGTACTCCGCGAGACCTCAAGGAGACAGCATGAGGGTCCCACAGCGGCAGCATAAAGGTAGTGCAGAGCGAAATTGTACCACCAATATCTTCGCCGTTTATCGTCCGATCGACTCACTTTTTGATAGGGACAGAAGGCGGTACATGCCCGCAGCCTGCAACTGTCGCCCACACCCACCTGCACACCACACCCACCCACTCTCCCACACCCACCTGCTGGCCTGAAATGGAATAACATACATGTATGACACATGACTTGAGGGTACTTTTTAACAAGGAATTCATTTCTGATGCCAGAATCGACCAATGAATGATTATAAGGGAGCGTTATATCTAAGTACATGATAAGCTACAGATGCAGCTTACCCTGAGTCATCTGTGAGGCCGCTACATGCTCAATCTTTTTACACCCATATTTCAGCTTTAGAAGCCCAACTGAATTCTTCTAGTTAAGAAAAGTCCAACATGCGACTGGACATTTGGTCCTGCTACACTTGTGAATCTGCTAGGCGGGTGCCATTTTAGGAGGACATTGCCACTGTCCTGCATGTTTTCGCAAAGACTGGTATTTTTTAAACAAATTCAAATTTCTTCGCTCCTAATCAAAGAGGAACCCACCAAAAATTAGTGCTTGGGTTTTCGGGGGTTTTCAGAGTAGTGCGGCGGGCCCATAACCCCCCCCCCCCCCCAAAAAAAAAAGTATGGCCTAAACTAATTTCACAGTGTCTCCTTCTTTTCTAGCACCAAATACTAAGTCATGTAGACTCTAAAACGAAGCAGCCGGTATATACTAAGATGGTGCTGGCCTTCAAAAAGGACGAGAAGACTCCACTAGTAGAAGTCAATAGCAAACTTCTCAAGAAGCTTAAACCACATCAGGTTGAAGGTTAGTAGAGTTTACGCCACTAATTATAAAGCCAGGTGATTAAATACTATGTTAACAATCGAAATGTCTCAGTTCTGTTTTCCTCAGACAGAATATTTATGTAATTTTAACATATTGTCCTGCATAACAATACCAGTTTTATACATGACATACTGTAGTAATATTTTGAGTAGGTGTAAGGAGGTCCAACCTCTCGTCACAGAAGATGTAGTAATATTTTTAGAGTGCGCATTAAAATCAATATTGATTGTTTGTGTGTGAAGCGGTTGAGTTCCTGTGGGATTCTGTCATTGAGACGACGGAGCGCCTGAAGGAGGGTCACCCCGGCTCTGGCTGTATCATAGCTCACTGTATGGGTCTGGGCAAGACATTGTCCGTAAGTACAGACTCCAATAAGCCGCAGCCAAAACGCTGTCCAATCACCATTCTCACCATGGCAGAACACGTGCTACTGTAAATTCTAGCGTGTATGCCTAACTCGCACATAAGCCTCGCGCATAAGTATCCCCAAAATTTGGCTGATCCTATTAGCCACGCTGCACCGGCGAGCTGATTATGGTGACTTTAGTACTGTACTATAGTAGCAAAAACTCGCATGTAAGCTGCACCCAGACTCAGCCGATCCTATAAGCCGCCCTGGCAATCTGACGTGCATACTAGTAAGATCTACGCTTGGAAAAAACACAATCCCAATGCTTCTGCCATGGAAGAATGTACCCTGCTAAAAGCTTTAGGAAGAAGGCTATGCTTGTGTTCTTGGATTTTAGAACACCCATACCTGAGTTCCTTTTCTGCCTCGAGTACAAGCAAGGTCTTATTGTCCGTCCTTGTGTAAGTGAGTGTGTAGCTTGCGTTACTCCCTGTCCCATTCCAGCCAGTTTATGTCTGTGTCTCCTGCTTTGCTGCTTCACCGATGGCTACCTTTTTGTTTATAACCGTTATGCATGTGCTCAAATCCCCTTCCAGGCGTGGAATTCCTTTGGGATTCCATGATCGAAACAGTTGATGCAGCAAAGAGACGTGAACCTGGGTCTGGCTGTATTCTTGCTCATTGTATGGGGCTTGGCAAAACGCTATCTGTAAGTAACGCTGTTACTAGCGCCGCTTTCTTGTCAACATCACCTTCCTGTGTACATGTACCCACGTGGCTTTTTAGCGTTTTATAACTTCATGACTTTCTTAACATTACAGAGTTTGCACTTTCTTCGTGACTAATTTGTATTTAACTCTTTTTACTTAATTCTTTTAATGTACATGTTGATTGTTAAATGCAGATAAACAAATGATGGCTTATGAAGGCTTGATGTATTAAGTTGCATAGTTAAGCGCGATAACGTTACTTAAGATTGTATATGCGATATTGGGACTTGCTCAGTAACCATATCAC
The DNA here is from genome assembly GCA_947462335.1 of Harmothoe impar. Classification (NCBI taxonomy): domain Eukaryota; kingdom Metazoa; phylum Annelida; class Polychaeta; order Phyllodocida; family Polynoidae; genus Harmothoe; species Harmothoe impar. The sequence continues at coordinate 78,164,358 of OX381704.1, read as the reverse complement.
ATACTACATACAGGAAACCACTTTTCCTGCTTTGGCGGAACTCGTACTTTTTATTTCAATTAAAGTTATATTCATTGAGTATAAAGATTTAAACCGTATCAAAATCGGACAATATCCTGCCTTTTTCGACCATCTATTATACAAGGTATTTTAACTGTTTAAACTTCCACAACATGCTGAGTGTTTTGAATAGTACTGCGGACACGTAATGCTCATACATGACGCGATGGTTGGTTGGCCGAATTGCTGAATTGATAACAGATGATTTAATTCAGTAGCTGTGATTGTGTACTACCTATTGACTTCTAAAAAGGGAGGGCTAAGAATGGAAATAGATTGTGATAGAAAAATACCCAAGATTTATTGTGGGACTGTGTTTTAGACTCCTCCTGTTTGAGGATTAATGATATGTTTTAAATACATTGCAGGTGATTACCTATGTGCATACCCTGCTGACACACAAAGTGCTGAAGCTGAAGACGTGCCTCGTTGTATGCCCCCTCAATACAGTCCTCAACTGGCAGTATGAGTGGCAAAAGTGGCTGGACAAGAAGGACAGACTACCGGTAACTATCTTCTACTGATGTTACTTGTTGATTATAATGCTAAGGTTTATAAAAAAAACATAATGGTATATCTTACTCGGAAATATACATATATATGATACATCTACTACCATAAATTCTTGCATAAACGTCTAAATCGCATGTATGTAAATATCATGAACTATGTTCCTCGTTCGAAATGGGACATAATCCCTTTCAACACATGGAAATTGGTATTTACCTTGCATAAAATGAAACAGATATGCAAGTTATCAGTAGGAAATCAATAATTTAATCTTAATACTATTTTAGACATACGAAATGTCCAGTACTAAGGATATCCAGTCGCGTACAGAGCTGTTGCAAAAATGGCAAAAGGAAGGTGGCATCATGATCATGGGATACTCGCTCTTCCGTATCCTCGCAACGTCGACTACCAAAAGCAAGAAGAAGAAGAAGATATTTGATGACTCACTCAATGACCCAGGTAGCCTAGAGCAATGTATTCTATCATGATATATAAACAAGTGGTAGTGGTATGGGATGAATAGTCTACCATGCTTACTTAAGAACCTTTGCCTAAGCATGTAAACAACAAATAATATAGTACGAAGAAGTCCTAAGCAACAATGTATGTGTATGCTGTCTAAGCCCGGGTGTCTAAGTCTAGCAGTTAAAGTTGCAAGCAGCAGTGTTGCCGAAAACTTTTTATGGTCACAGGCCAATGTCGGCTGTGTCACGAGATCTTACACAGGCCATTTGCCTTCTACACAGGCCACATCTGCACTCATTTCATATAATAGATACAGGTTACATTACTTCTTTAATAACAACTTACAAATCGATTTGAAAATGCTTTTAAAAATTCATTGGGAAAAATAAGTTGGATGGACCCAACTCAGCTGCTACTAGGAATATTTGAAAAATTCTTTCAATGTTGGAAGGCTGAGATCATGGCCCGCCATTGTGATTGATGTCTGATGGCCTCACATCAGCCATTATGATTCTACATCGGCAAAAAAGATGTGCCAATCTCATTTCGGTAACACTGAAGCAATATTCCCACTTCTGGCACAAGTACTGTGGAGAACTATCAGATATGACTTCACTAGGCGAGCCTATTGCAAAGCAAGTTCCCATCACTCCTACTATGTAACGGTGATACCATAGCCATGTCCCTTCCAACCCCTTTAGTCAGAATCAGAAATGCCAAGACTTGAAAGTAGGAATTCTACCGCTTAGCGACATAAGATTCAATGATATTGACTGGTAGACCTTTACCTAGGGTGTCAAACCATCAACCAAAGTTGAATCGTTGGATTCTGAGTAATCTATGTTACAAAACTTCAGGTGCTGACATCATTGTCTGTGATGAAGGGCACATTCTGAAAAATGATGCCTCTGCAATATCCAAGTGTATGAACAAGGTCAGATCCAAGCGGAGGATTATCCTGACCGGAACACCGCTACAAAACAACCTCATAGAGTGTAAGTACTCGTCAAACACAGTATCCTTGGAATCCTCATCCAGTTAGATATCTTGGAAAAGAGGCTTGGTCACGAAGAAGCCGTAGTAGATACATGTATTAGTTGAACTGCAATGTTATATATTACAGCTTAAATATCCTTTTTTGAAATAAAATAGCAAGGCATTCTGAATTTTGACACATAATAATCCACTATTCCTCAGATCATTGCATGGTGAGCTTTGTTAAGCCAAACCTTCTGGGAACACGTAGAGAGTTCAGTAACCGCTTTGTGAATCCAATCACCAACGGGCAGCATGCTGACTCGACCCTTCACGATGTTAAGGTGATGAAGCGCCGCGCTCACGTTCTGCACAAGATGCTGAGCGGATGTGTCCAGGTGAGTTAGATAGTCTACTCCCCAGACGGTTAGCTGAGTCATAGTCTGTTCATACATGAACCACATTACCACACAACTTTGCCTTTGGTATGGGTTTCTGTTGTAATCCTAAAAATACGAGCATAAATATGTTCTGATTCGTGTTAAGAAACGGCCTTGATCTGGTGACGTTATTATATCAGATATATTATATCAGATATAATGACGTCACAAGATCAAGATGTATATGTATATATATATATATATATATATAATATATATATATACATATACATATACATATACATATTGATATTGATGTACAAGATAATATACGGCGGGAGATTGTCGTTATTGTTACACCAGATAGTGACTCAACCTGTGTTATCCGGTATGGTACAGTACCTGCCCACTAGGGGTCAGTCCCTTCTTGGGATTCAACACCGGCTCCTTTGTAGCATTTGGTGACCGGGAGGCCTACTACAAAGACATTTATTTATATATATATATATATATATATATATATATATATATATATATATATATATACACACACACATATATGTATATAATATTATATACATGTATATATGTATATTATACATACATACATTACATTTGTGCAATATCCCCGAGAACTGTTGATTAATATCCATCCAATTGTTAACATATTGTTCATATGTAATGTACCTACAGAGACGAGACTACTCAGCACTGACCAAGTTCCTGCCACCAAAGCATGAGTACATCCTCTCTATACGGCTGTCTCCACTACAAATCCAGCTCTATGAGAAATATCTAGAGAAGCACCAAAACAACGCCAATCCCATGTTCCGCGGGTCGTCCCTATTCTCCGACTATCAGGCACTTATGCGCATCTGGACACACCCCTGGGTGCTCAAGATGGATGAGATCAGACAAGAGAAGAAAGTTAGTATAATTGCCTTTCGCAGTGTAACACACTTTGATATATATGAATGCCCATTATTTATATCCATTTAATGAATTTAGCATTTTCGACTCTTGCATTGGTTGAAACAATGTATATTGAAAAACTTAAGTGTATGCCAGTGTATGAATGTGTTATTTCCATTATCGTATTCGACGTAATAAGCCCCCCCCCCTCCCCCCCCCCTTTTGGGTCATTTTAGACTAGAGCAAAGACTCCAATTTCACGATTTTGGAGACAATTAAACTTTAAAAATCGATTTCCACAAGGATTTAAATAATACAAACGAGCCAATTTAATGGGTATTTGTCGGATAAACATTTGCGATGGAATCAGTCATGTATACTTCATATTTGATGATAAATACAATATGAGTTTTTACAACATATGAAGTACGTTCATGTCTTCGTGTCTCTGTAGCTGTTTTATAGACACAAAATATATTGATTGTAGGGTCTAGTCAATCTAATATGGTGGTAGCATGTTCAAAAGGGTATAATGGTTTTATTGATTTTTGCCACTATTCCACACCAATGTATTTATAACTGACATGTTGGTGGTATCCACAGATGACGTACACTGAGGACGATGATGACGAGTTGGGGTCCTACCTGGGCAGTGAGACCTCAGAAGAGGAAGAAGAAGAAGAGGAGACAACATCAAAGTCAAGTAACGAAGCCTCTGAATCAGAGACCAAAGAGGAAAGTGAGGAGGAGGTAGCCCCTCGTCGGACACGACGCTCGACTTCTGCTAAGGAAACTGAAACAAAAGACAAATCTGAAAGCAGCAAAAGAAACAGGTGTGTGTTATTGATTCCCCTTCGTTACACTAAATTTCTTACAGATGTACCCAACCTAGGTGGTCGTCTTGATTTAAAGGTGGGGTCGTCTTAAAGGCGGGGTTTTACGGTACGTGTTATAATTCAAAATAAGCCATTTGATGCTTATACACAGCGTGTTTCATTTTACAGAGATAAGAAACCCAAAGAAAATGAAAATGAGAGCGACTCAGACTTGGAGGAGATCTTTCCAGATGGGACGGTACGAAAAGCCAAGTTGGTGGCTGGAGAGGTTATCAAGCATTGGCAAACAAATTCCAGGAGAAGAGGTACATCATCCTAATTAACATGTTTTCACTAGATTCTTAGGCCACACCAAAAAAAAAAGTTGGTCTACGGATTTCCCGCATCATATTTTTGAAAATGCAAATTTATTTTTTTTTTGAAAAAAAAAGTGTACAGATGTGCCCGCACCATTTTTTGAGAAATTTGATTTTTTTTTTTTTTTTTTTTTTTTTTGGGTGGCTTTTTTTTGATCGCTAGCCAAATTTGGGAGTTTGCAAAAATGTTTCCCTCAAAAAAAAAAAAATTGCCCCCGCTCCACTTGATTCAAGGTTAAAATCCGCAGACAAAAAAAAATTTTGGAAAAAAAAAATAAATAAATTCGCTCGCTCGCACCATTTTTTCTAAATGAAAATCCGTAGACCAACTTTTTTTTTTGGGGTGGCCTTATGCTAATCAGGAGGGAATATGCCGAAGTTCCCTTGTCTTATTTGTACACATCTTGAAGGAAATGGCAGTCATTTCAGATAGAGAAAATTCTTATATAACTATTAGACAGATACTATTTCCTGTTGGAAGATTTCTAATTTGGTGGCTTTGCTACAGGAGAGGACGAGGTCAACCCTGATGCCAAGCGTATGGAGGAACAATGGTGGACTGAATTTATCAAAGAGGATGAACACAAGCAGAAGTTGGAGTTAAGCGGCAAGCTGGTCCTCTTGATGGACATTCTGCGGATGTCTGAGGGTCTTGGTGACAAAGTGTAGGTTAACATTCCAGTGATGCATTCTGAAAACTGAAGATGTATTACATTTGAAATCCATTATTAGTACAGTTGTATCACACGCTTAAAACGAAATCAGATGAAGTGAGTTTTTTAGAGATGCCCATAACATATACATGCAAGCCATATTCGCACATGTTACGTATACATTTATAACTGCGTTATGCTGATATCGTAATTGCTTACTTTCAGTCTGGTCTTCAGCCAAAGCCTTTTGTCTTTGGATCTCATCGAGGACTTCTTGAGTTACAAGAACGAAGAGGCCGAAAAACTAAGAGAGGGAAAGAAAGGAAAGGTATGTGTTGAGTTAAATGCCACTGCAATGTTAATACTGTATGTAAATCTCCTTTAGTCTCTTTAAATTTTCTGTCAATGTGATCTGTCGGCCAGGGCTAGCGCCAAATTCTATTCTTGTGAGAAACATACTGGTACAATGAAACATTTCATGCTACAGAGTCGTATAAAAACCATCTAAATGATCAGGTATGTACAGAAACCGCAGTAAACCTATAGCAGTCTAGGGCTAACCATTGTGCTATGCTATTTGGACAGAGTGCAAACAGTATACCGCTGTGGAAAAAGGATGAAGACTACTGCCGAATGGATGGATCTACCAGTGCACAAAATCGTAGCAAACAAACCAATATCTTCAACTGTATGAAGAACAAAAGGTAGGCAAAGGAGAAAAGGCACAATACAGTTATAATAACTTATGCACCGTTTATTAGACAGATGCTACTTTTGCAGAAATTCCTACTTTTTGTGTGGAATTTATGTATAACGGTATTGAATTATCTTAATTAACGTGTCAATGTTGTGTTTCATCTCCTGTGACGTTTACCTCATATTGCCTCACTGGCAACATGACTAACGTTTTGAGAGGCACTATTCTGATTTGGTATTTTGCTTAAATCATGTCTAATAAATAAATTTTTGCAAGATTTTTTTCTACAACTATGTTCTATGTACTTTGCTTTCTCTATTATAGTCACTGAATTCCTAAAAATATTTGTCAAAATTAAACCCAGGACCATTTTCTACATTTCAGCAAGTGTTTCATCCCTTGGTCCATTTTAATGTTTCTGTCACCGTGTTCTAATTCACTTAGGGTGAAATCACTGCATTCAATCAAAATAAAAACCAGGCATCCATAAAATATGGGTGTTGGCCAAGGGTTATCAAAAGATGTGCTGATCGTTTGCTCCTCCTGAGTACTAATAAAATGGTCCTATTTTCACTTTCAGTGTTAAAAAATCCCCCTAACTAAATTATATTTAGTATGGATGAAAAAGTAACAATGTTACATACCTTGATTAACCTCACAAACACCTGATGAGACCCATGGAGGTCGAAACCTTGTCTACCCACCCATATTAATTACAAATTAATATCTTTCCAAGAATCTGCTTGGAAACTATAGTCTAAGACTGGAGAGTGAGACACTCCCAGACCCTGGAGGCACCAGAGAGAGACTCTGGTGCTATGGTGATGGAATCATCATTGTTGACCTAAACAATGATCACCCTGGAGACCGCCTATGGCAACGGAAGTTGACCTCAGGCAGGCGAGTATGGCAACCCAGCCAGTAGACCCAAGGTAGTGATGAGGTGCGGACGGTCCCCACATTTGTTTTATTAGATAAAATGGTCCTATTTCTTAGATTAATATACCCTAGTGGGATTTAACATGGCGTTCTGGATTCATTGTACACAATACTGTACAGCTCATAAAACAGCACACATCAAATATTTCTTTCCACGGATAGTTTCTCTGTGTGCTTCAGTAATTGGGGCAATGCACTGCCTATATCCCGATTTGCACACTCCTCTCCATCATGTAGAAAAGCGGCTCTATGAGTAACGTGTCCGTCAATCTCTGCCGAGAAACTTGGAGCCCAAATGGTGACGTCTGCCGCTTGATTCGCCGGGGGGGGGGGGGGCACTCCCTATATTTTCCATAGTAACTACACAGATTATTTAGCTACATGTAACTTCCTAATCTGTGGTAACTACGGTATGTTTGAACATCACCTCGAATTTAGAAACCTTATCACAGGAGGCAATTCAAGAAAATAGCATCCTTTTCACGGGAAACTGAGCAGAAATGGATACCCTAAATTCAGGGGAACCAAGGAGAAATACCCTTATGAAGTACCCGGTTATGTTTTAAAAAATGGCCCGAAAAATGTAGGGCCCACCCTTACCCTATAGGTAAATATGTCGCTTTAATGTTGAAAAAAGAATTGGAGTATTGGTTAGTCTTAGCCTTTAAATGTACCCCCGGGGTGATTCGCCCAAGCGGCACCTTGTTCTATTAGTAAAGTGTTTTTTGTCGATTCGGGCGGAGTGTGGGAATGCCGTACAAATATGAGAGTGCCCCCCCCCCCCCCCCCCCCCCCCACTGCAGCAAAGCCCGGGCGCCAGATAACCACTGCGGTGTTCTATTTATAGCATTAGCTGCTTAGGTCAGATTCGGACGGTGGGAAGCATTGGGGTCAAATAATATCTGGGTTAATATAAAGTACGTCATGACGCAGGGTGGCGGAGTTGGAGACTGGATGTACGAGTCTACGTTTTAGTTTCATTTTCTTTGAGAGTGGGGGAATCCCCAGCACATGGTAACGATATTTACACTTAGAGCAAGTCTCCGAATTCTTTGTAGACTCTCCAGGATCGACTACTAATAACTCTGAATTATACAGTCCACTACCATTTATGAGACTGCATGTTTGTCGTCTGTCAGAGCTTGAATTTAACGGATGAAGTGAAATAGTTTTTTTTCTCTCCCACTGTGTACACAGCTTGACTACAAAGTTTTGAAATACAAAAGTGAATTAAGAAAAGGTGGCCGTCAAAAGTCAACATTTAACATATCTAATAGAATATCAAACATGTTTTAGCTGCTTAGGTCAGATTCGGTTGGTGGGAAGCATCTGGGTCAAATAATATCTGGGTTTAATAAGGTAACGTAGGCCTACGTCATAACGTCTTGGATGCGCCCCCCTGTGGGTGCCTTTGGCGCGCGGAGGGGACTTGGTATATGTGGGGCACCTGGGGTGGGGCATTGACAGAGATCCACAGAGGGGGTGTGGGCCGGGCAGGGGCAGAGCCATTTTCAGTCCTTTGTTATTAAAAGGGAGTGATCACAACAGGGATAGGGTGGGTTTTATTTTTATTCCCTACCCCCCCCCCCCCCCCCCCCACTGCGGTCGAAAAGCGTGTAGGCCTATACAGCTGGCAATAAATGACTTGTCCCTAAGGGACACTAGCGAGTGATCCTGGGATTCAATTCGCTCCCCCCCCCCCTCGGGGATCAAGACATAGGCCTAGCTCCACATATTTCGTTAGACTCGTTAGTTGTAGGGGGGTAGGCCTAACATGTAATAGGCCTAGCTATTAGGGATAGGCCTATATTAGGGTTCCCACATCACAATAATTTATGGACCATTTCTGGCTTAAAGACATTGACACGTTCCTTTGTGGTTTTAAGACACAATCTTTCTGGCACTATACCTTACATCAACTTGCCTGCTTGTTTCCTACGGAACAGGTACTAAAAATCTCAATTTGTCCTACTTTTTGCCACCCAGGGTGTGGCATTTCTGATTAGTTACATGATTGTACGGGTGCTGTACAGCAGTACAGAAAGGGCTTTGCCTTCATGTTGAAGAATTTATAATGAATATATTACTGCATAATACTCATACAGTTGTCTGTTTCGATTGTTAGGATGCGTCTCTTCCTCATCTCAACAAAGGCTGGAGGTCTGGGCATCAACCTGGACTCTGCTAACAGGGTCATCATCTTTGATGCATCCTGGAACCCATCTCATGACATCCAATCCATCTTCAGAGCCTATCGATTCGGCCAAGAGAAGGATGTCTTCATCTACAGATTCCTAGCACAGGTAAACAATATTTTGAAACCATTTAACCCTTTAAGGACGGCATAATACATTAATGCATCACCCCCCCCTTGTCGCAGCCCTGGTGAGTAACTCACTAGTGCTGCATTCAAGCATCATGCCGACCCTATGGAGTTGAGTCACTCTCAAAATAGACGGCATGATGCAGCACCGGCGAGTTACTCACTGAGGCTGCATTGATGTATCACGGGGACAAATGTCTTTCATCTTTTAGCGACATGCTGTCTTTAACGGGTCAATATATGGTGAATCAGTGAGCAGATAATAGTTATAATGTTCCAATGTCATGACTTTTCAGACAGTTTATGCAGGTCAACAAAGCAACGGGATGAAAAACGTATGTGATTATAGATTAGCAGGACATGTTTGGCTGGCTACGAGTTTTAACATAGAACTTGAGCACCATATTGAAATGTGAAGGGAAAGATGGTTTCAAAATTTGAAAATTAAATGTTTTTAATAGGGCACGATGGAAGAGAAGATCTACGAGCGGCAGGTGACCAAGGAAACCTTGTCTCAGCGAGTGATAGACGAGCACCAGCTGGACCGTCACTTCACTGCCCACGATCTGCAGGAGCTCTACAGATTCCAGCCTGACCGACTAGACGACCCAGACCGCAAGGAGAGACCCACACCTAAAGTACCCAAGGTTAGGGTAGAACCCCCTCCGTAATAAACAAAAAATAGTGTGTGATTCTTCCGGATCAGAGCCATATCGTGATACGTTCTTGTCAAATTAATCCATAAATATTCATCGAATTTGATTTGTTTGCTTGCTTAAAAAGCAGGTTTGCCCTACAGATTAGAATATCTTAGCTAGCTGTAACTTGTATGAAATACCTCTGTGGGAAATATCCATTGATGATGCAGATACTAATTGATGACATCTGTCTCTGCAGGACGTAGTTCTGGCCGAGCTACTCTCAGACCGTAAGGATTGGCTGGTGGGTTACCACGAACACGACTCTCTGTTAGAAAAGAGACCAGACGAGGACCTCAATGAAGAAGAACGTAAAGCTGCATGGGACGACTACGAGAAGGAGAAGCAAGGCTTCATGTACCACTACCGACAGCAACAGTCGGCGGTTACCACCTACAACTACAACTACCGGCCTAATCTCATGAACACTTACCAGCCGCTGCCCAACATGAACACTGGTCCGGGGAGTGCTTCACAACCTATAACAGTAGCAGGGGCAGGACTGGGGGCCGGCCACTCTGTGGGGGGTGGAGGACTACTGCCACTTGTAGCGCCACCGGCAGGCTTCTCGTCAGAACAGGCCAAACTCAACTTCCAACTCTCACAGTTGCCACGTGTGGTGCAAGAGATTCTCAAATACGTAAGTTGGGTGTACCCATAAATTGTTTTTTAAGAAATTATAATTTATTCAAGCGACGATAGACTTTTTTTTTTAATGTTCACCTAGATAAAATGAATGATATTGAATGGTCCATTTCTATAGTCACACCTTGACGTCGATTTACATGTCACAGCTTTCTGTCCGAAAGATTATTACGATTGTAGGTACAAAAAATGTCAATTTTCTACCTATGAAATTGACCATGGCCTAGGTTGGCATCCCTGCCATAGTGTAAATGTTCTAAATGTAGTGGAATGATTGCTTATGAACAAGGTACACATTTCCGTGTTTATATTATATCTTCTCTGTGTTATTACAGAACCCAGACATAACACCAGCAGAACTGCAGACAAGGCTCCGGGCATTCATGGGTATGCACACCAAATACAGCAATGTGCCAGGGTTTGCCATGGTAAGTTCATAACATTGAATAGGCTACACTTGTTTAACATTGTATTGCCCTTTGTTTAGAATATACATTTCATAAACGAGATGCACTGAGGTATAAGCATCTGACGTACAATGTAGACTCTTTGCTTCTTTGTAATATCTAAAAACATGGAGTTACACTTGCGTTAACTTTTTGATCTAGTCAGAGGTCAATTTGTATTTCAATATCTCTTCCAGCTAGAGCTTTTTGTGCACTTTAAAGATGGACGAAAACTAATTGTGATAAAAAAGGTTCAATAGTTGTTGCAATGGTTATACCGTTATTGACTCAGGGTGACTAGCTTTGGGTTATGTGAGCTGCTTCAGACCCATTTTAAGAATACTGAATACTATCTGTTGCTACCTCTAGTGGGAAAGTCAGAAAGTAAAGTCTAGCTCTGGATTAACTTGGACACCCACGCTACTTGCAGATATAGCGTAGGTATCATATAATTCCGACCTTGACACCATAAGAGTTGAATACACAGTATAAATGTGTATTAAATTGTTTGTTGTCTCCCTACCCTTTTGATGTCTGATGTGTATTCTCCAATACACAAGCCTACGGCCGTATTTTAATCCCTTAATTAGTGGTGATTAGTGGATGTGTATTAGCCAGCCCTGCCATTATAGGTTAGGCCCACTATATAGCCAGTCAATTAGAAATGGATACGCTTTCGCTCCATTATCTCATAATCTATATGAGGCTAAGGCCAATCTCGCCCCGAGTGTAGGCCGTAGTACCGTTAGGGTATACTGAGTTAGCTCTGGATCGCCCCCTATTTTCCAGATATTACTTCCAACAGACCCCACTTGGTGAAGGATAGGCCTACTAGTGTACACCTGACTCCATACGAACCCCTTTACTCCCATGATACCCCTTTACCATACTGTTCACACGGATGCCCCCTGGAGAGAGGCCAAGTACTAGCCCACTGTTGTAGGAGAGTGAGTTAGCTCTTAGGTAGCTTTTGGCTATATTCTCAGCATTGGCACCATGTTTCTTTTTTCTTTTTTGATATGTTATACCTATCATATATAACTATTTTTTGACAGACTGTGGTGATGAATCTGTGGTTGGATGGTTTGTAATGATGTGATCATCTTGTGATTTTCAAGCAAGTTTGAATGTTGGACTTGCTAGTTTCAGCCCTAGTAAGATGTGATGTGCAAATTGTGGCTGGGATTGTTGGAAATATACATGGGTACACAATTAAACTGATTTCCTATTATGAAGAACAATCTTTTTTACATGGGAAATAGTGCCTAGGGTCTCTGAAAAATGTCCCGCCGGGAGGGGGGAGGGAGTACCCTGGTATGGCACGATAATTATTTTTTTTCTGTGCTATTTAGATGTGTAGCTATTTCCATGAACTTTCTATGGTTATCTGAGATAACCATAGACAGGGTGGCCGGAGTGTTTTTATAAATCGATCTGACAAGTATGTATCATATATACAGAGAAAGCCCTAATATTCGCATTTAACAATCTCTTAATGTGATCTTTAAATTCTTTATAGGAAATTGATGATAGATGGTTAGAATGACCTCACCCCTCTCACCTGTCTGACAGCTTTTGATGTTTCTAGAGTGTACATACATACCCCACTCATAGCACAAGGCTGCTGCAGTGTCAAAGGTCTAAACTAAAGTACAACTGATCACCTTGTTGGTTGTCTCTTTAACCTATACAACAGGGGTGCCATCTAGTGTTGATTGCATGATATAATCTTTGGATTATGACACAAATGTCCCTAAATGACCCCCAGCAGATGGCCTGACGCTGGCTGGCGGTAGGTTGTATCAATTCCATTCCAAATGCATCATTTTGAGCTAATTTAGCTCTATCTTCAGTAATCTACCCTGGATTACCAATTTGATATTTCTATTAAAAAAAAAAGAACCTTGAAAATACACATTTTTAGGGGGCTTATCTCAAAAGGATATAAATCTCCTAAGTAGTTGTAAGACCCATAGTGAGATACTTGCATTCAAGATGCTTCAAACAAAAAAAGAATCTCGTTGATACATGGATTTCCCATCAACCAGTGCGAATTCTCCCAAAGGTCAGGTTAAAGAGATTTCCCAGTTTTGAGCTCAAAAGAGACTCAAAATCTGAAGGTCTGTCAACATTGCCCCTAAATTACATTATGTAATACAGTTTATAATGCTTATTCCAGTTTGTATACGATAGAGCCATTCAAGGTCTCTTGATACCAAGTTACTGTATCTATCTGTTCCCTAGCCAAAATGAGAACACATCATGAAAGGGCCATTTAACATAGGACCAGATACAGACTGGGCGATCAGCTAGACCCTCCGGCCACCCTACCATAGACTCCCATGGATGTAATATTAAAGTGCTACCATCTAGCATCGGAGAAGTGAGCAGCTCTATGTTGAAGCTGAAATCAAGCCCTTTTTTTTCCATTTCGAGATAAAAGTTGCCAGAAACAACTGTGGTAGATAACATTTTACCTCTAATACACACCAAATAGCACCAGACATGCATTAGCAGGATCGAATTTGCATGAATTAGGGACGACACTCGCTAAAAGAACTTGGGTGGACGGGGAGAGCTGGAGGACAGATTGAATTCATGGGGGAAAAAATCAAAGACAAAACAGTGTTAGGGATAAAATATACTTTATCCCCCAAAACTAAGATAGTGTGGGGGTTGCATCCCACGGCTCTGGTCCCACTGCACACAACCTGGGAAGTTGTGAAATGGAAAGTTCACTGTTGTTGACTAACGCCAGATACAACCACAAAACCAAAACTCGCGGAGTATGGCTGGAGAAAACGGAAACATGGATATTTCCACTCTTTACTTGCTTTTCTGCGGTGACGGAAATGGGGGGGGGGGGGGGGGGAGGAGGGGGTGCATATAGCCTGGCAATGTTGGCCGAAGTTGTGTCTTGAGTTGTCAAATCATAAATGGCTAAAATGTGATAACAGACCAGTCTGGCACATGAATTTTTATTATTTTTCTGGCACATGAAAATATGAAACATAATGTTTCTGCTCTCAGAATTGACAAATAATTCATTGTTAATGAGAACACCAATGTTAATCATTCGTGGGTGTGTGTGCAGGTGGTAGTCCCTCCATTTTCTAGTTTCTAAAATGATTAACACCTTTCAATCAATCAGTTCAATCATGTCGTAATCACCCTCACCCTGAGTCATTTGTTATGTCAATCACACGCTCAATCTTCATTGATTTGACATGTTGAGTTTGTCTGTTCATACATTTACAGTTTTTTCGAGTATCGGTATGTCTCTTTGTAAAATTTATTGAAGTTAATTGTTGAGTCTGAAATTATACTGGTTTCCTCTAAAAGGTTGATCCTACAATTTCCAACATTTTGTCGACCAAGAAGCATCTCTGCTTCAGCATGTATATTACCAGTACTCCATATAATCGTTGTTTCCTTCCAGTTAAACAACCCCCAACTCGTCGGCCAGCCGGGGGTGGCCATGCCCACCACCACAAGCTCTAGCTCAGTGAGTTCAACGGCAGCTCTTGCAGCTGCGGCCGCCTTTGCAGACACGTCAATTCCAGCATCAACGTCATCAGTACCCGCCACTCCTTCCCCAGCACAGCTCTCAGCAGCCATCTCCTCAAGCATTGCCAGTGCTGCCACCGGTGCCATGCCCTCACGACTGCCACTGCCAGGCCGAGTGCCGGCCAGTCTTAAGTAGTGATAGGTTAGTGATGCCAGCAGCAGAGCGTCTTTTTCATTGGACAGCTAGTCAGTCGGGCTAGGGAATAAAGCAGGCAGGGTTAATTAACGATATTTCCTGCTTATATTATATAGACTAGAACTGCACCGTGTCATCAGGTTTCTAGTGTTCAACTTTAATAGTTATTCCTATCACAATGTGTTGTAAATGGATGGTTTATCAGTTGAAACCCGTGATTCTGTGTCTATAAACACAACAATGTTAGGATTCAGCTGATTTGTGTTGGCCTAATTGCCACTCAACAGGGCCTGCTAAGTATATATGATTGTTTATTGATTTTTCTTTCACAGAATACTATGTCAATACTTATGCTTGTATCAGAAATCTGGAACTAGGTATATTCAAGAATAAAGGGCGGGTCCCTGTAATTTACATCTTGTTCATTGTAAATGCTGTGGGATTTTAAATTTAGGCTACCCCTGTATTGTGGCGCATGTGCAAGCACAATATTATTTGCAAAGTCATTGAAATTCCTTTACACGGTATTTGAAAATCAAATGAAGATGTGAGGTTTTATGTGACATACCTTAGGCCTCAATTTAAATGGGAAACGTCAGACGTATTTATATCATACACCCAGTCTGTCTGACTTCGTGAATTGCTTTATACATGTAATGTATCACTATGTTGAACACAAAGAGAAGTAGTGACGCGGGACAATAGGTCTGAGTTATACATTTTGTAGTCTAGAGCCAAATACAAATGAGAAATTTGTAAATACTTATATAGTTTTATACGGTTTGTTAATGATTGGCAACTTTGTATAAAATCGTTCATATTACAAAAATACTAACAGAAGGAATGAACATTCTTGGATAGGTCGCCCCGCCTTCCATAATTCGAGTATAACGATGTATTGTGTCCTTTTAAAGCGATCACAAATAAACATAGGATGAATGGATTTTTATGCACCTTGATTTAATGATAGTTTGATATCGCCTGCCATTGTGTATATATTCATCTGATATAAACATCTACCCACTTGAATGTCCACCTTGGCTTAGGTACTTGTACTTGAAAAGAAGAAGAGAGCATCTTTGGAAACTATATTTCCGATCCTCCTTTCTTAGTAATCCGGGAGGTACAATCCAGGGAATCCAGCGAAATCAGTCACCCACAAACTTGGCAGCCAATAAAATATTTTAAGCGAGTAGATAAGGTTCTGTAAATAATATGCATCTAAAATAATATTCCAAAACGTAACCATTGTATACTGAATATATATTTTCATTTGAGTATGCGAGCAAAGTGTTCAAGTGGAGAATTACTGTTATGCTAGTGAATGTGAGGGATTTTTTCATAAGGAGAGCTTTAGCATATTGTATCTGTTTAAATCATATTACTGCCATTGTATTTTTTAAAGTTTGAGAGTTGTACATTTATCTGCTTGCAATTTGAGAGTATTCATTGTGTGTACTCTAACTTTGTCATGTGAAATGGTAGTAAATGTACCATTACGTTAGCGTTTCCTGCAATTGTGTGAATCACTGATAATTATATGATCTGTTTATTTATGCAGCAGAGAACCAGACACATTTCAAATGATATATATTTCTCGTTTTAATCATGTTATGTCATACATTTGTGTATACAGGCACCCGAGCGTATGTGGGGAGTGGGAGGATTGTTGGAACTTGTTTGCGGAGTGAAAGTATGTTTATATTTTACTGCCTGTCGTCATCATATTGTGTGGAGTGCTTCTGTCATACAGCACACATCTGCATTATTATTGTTCACCACTATTCATTATTTTCTCAGTTCAAAAAGTTGAAGGAATAAGGTGAAAGGAATGGTGTCTGTGGTCTGCTCTTGGTGAAGATCTTGTTTATGAAAATGTCCAACGCACTTCAGACTAGGAGAAATAAATAAGTAGAATTAAATATACGTTTTTGTAATTATTGACCCAGGGCACATAGATCTGTGCACAACAGTTTCCCACAGAAAAATACATTTCCCATCACTTTCACTTTGAATAATTCTGTAAACAAAGTCCATCCATAAAACTTTGAATCAATACCTGTTGAAATGTATTTGTCACAGAAAAAATTCTGACTGAAAAATGCAAAACAAAAGGTTCAGTCTTCATGTTTTTATACAAATTTATTTTAGCATTAAAAGAATAGTAAAACCCCCATGTAATCCAGAGCCTTTCCTATACATTTACATGATAAAACAAGATGAGGCGTTTTCTGTGCTCTTCATAGATGACAGCGCCTCCCTCCGAGGGACGAAAGATGATCTACTAAGCAAACACTAGGCCTCCTCCTTTGATATGCCCATCCCCCCCCCCCGGACCAGCAGTTAACGCAACATTAGGGACAAACAAGTTAAAAAAAAAAAGTTTTCCACACCTCATAACCCCCAAAAAAGTCAACATATAAATTCTTTTCCAGTATACCCTATTATTGCACAGCTCGCCTTACTGGGTGTGGCATTGTTGGGGCACCTGCATCAGGCTGTGTCTCACGACCTTGGGCCAATGTTTTTGTCTCTGACCGGGTGCCGTCTCTGACTGGGTGCCGTCTCTGACTGGGTGCCGTCTCTGACCGGACGTCACTTTGGGAATTTAGTTATCTTCTACCAACAGCAGGAGGCTAATTATAATTATATAACAACCGCCATGAAGTTTTTACAAATCCTTATATATTTGAGTACATGTATAGGTAAAAAATTAAAAAAGAACACTTTTTTCTGACACCAGGTCAGAGACGGCACTCGGTCAGAGACAAAAACATTGGCCCAAGGTCGTGAGACACAGCCATCAGTTGACCTATCCTTAAAACGTTCTATTTTAGCTTCTTTTCATTAGAATGGCACTATTGGATAGAAATATAGTGTAATTTTAGCATTTTAAAATTGAAAATGATATTTGCTGTCATAATGGGGAGGGCGGTTTTGCTTCTTTTGATGATATTTCAAATATTAAGGTGTACAGAGCCTTTCCGAGTTGGATAGTTACCAAAAAAGGGTGATTTTTTAGGGAAAATGGAGAAAATCACTGTTTTTTGGTAACCATGCAACTTTAAACAGCTCTGTTTACAGGCATGCAAACTCCTCAGATTTCTCAGATTTTTCAGATTTTTATTTCTCCAAATTGGTCATTCTTGTGATTTGTCCAGATCCAATGAGAACTCTATTTACCTTTATGTGGGGGGGGGGGGGGGACTTGTAATTTCGTCGGACAAGAAGATCAAAATACATCAAATTTCACCATTTGCCTTCTTTATTTTCAAAATTTTCTTGGGGGGCATGCCCCCAGACCCCCCTAGTACTGCTGTGACATGTGATTGGCAAATGAACACATAGCTATTTCAGTGATGGTTTAAGATAGGGGTGTAGTCATACCAGGTGTGCCAAAATGCATCCGATTGCACCATTTGAAGTCAAGAATTTTAAAGTTTCCATCCCCAAGCATCCCCTAGCATAAAGGTTGGCTTATACAGATCTTAGCTTTGATACAATTATGGCCAAAATGCACCAGAATGTACCATTTCCGGTCTAGATTTCTAAATATTCCCAAAAGTTTCCTACTAAAAACAGGCTTCATAATATAGATGGGCCAAAAGGAAACAGAATGCACCATTTCAGGTCTAGATTGTCAAATCTTCCAAAAATCTTTCCTCAAAAAAGATACGACCCTAATCATAGATGCTGGATTTTCTAAGACCTTTCCACCCAAAAAACAAACTTCCATCTCCCAAGCATAAAGGGTGGCTAATACAGATCTTAGTTTTGATACATTTCTGGCCAAAATGCACCAGAAGGCACCATTTCAAGTCAAGAATTTCAACATTTTCGAAGACCTTTCCATCAAAAAAGCAAAGGTCCATCCCCCATTATAAAGACAGGCTGGATAATACAGATTTCAGTTGAATTATATTTTTGGCCAAAATGCAACAGAATGCACTATTTCAAGTCTAGATTTCCAATTTTCCTAAAAAATAAACAAGTTTCCAGGCCCAATCATAGAGAATAATTGTGTGCCAATATGCATCAGAATGCACCATTGGTAATCATAGGCTTTCAAATTTTCTTGAGGGGGCATGCCCCCAAACCCCACCTAGTTCGACCACTACACTTCGCTTGCGATGATATTTCGAAAGCGGGGGCATACATTCCCGCAAAAAAATCCTAGGCTCAGATTTTTCCTGTTCAGAGTTTGCATGTCTGTCTGTAGAGCTTAATATTTGACATATCAGTAAAAAATGAAAAACCGCCCTCTGTATGCACACCAAAAACCCATTTCAATTTTAAAATGTTAAAGTTATACTATATTTCTATACATTTCAATGAAAAGAAGCTAAAAAACGAACGTTTTTGTTCCATTTACATTCCACAGCCATAGCAACACCAAATAATGGAAGAAATCTGATGTCAATATTTTATATGATCGTAACCATATACAGGGGTAGACACTAACTTTTTCAGCTGTGGGCCACCCGGGCCCGTAGCTCCCAAAATCTATGGGCCTAGACTTTTCGCTGGCCCATATATTTTACTTTTTTCAAAGAGAAAATCATATAAATTCCTGATTTACCAATGTTAAAATGACACCAAATTGCTTCATTTCCTCACACTTTTCTCTTTCCAACGACATATAACATGTCTATACTGATCAGTTATATTCCTATCAAATATCTTGCAAAATTTCCTGTGGGCCACCCGGGCCCATGGGAAGGTAATTCTGAAGAAAACTACGGGCCCGGACCCAAAATTATGGGCCATTGGCTCCCGGGCAAGCGTTAGTGTCTACCCCTGCATTTCTAGTGAAATATGCTTGATCAACTGTTCTGCTGGATCTACCCTATTGTGCCCCCTCAATTACCCTGGAAGGGGTGTGGGGGCACACTGTAAAAAGTTACTGTATTTAAACAGCACAATGTGCTGTACATTTACAGCACTTTTTGCTGTCGTTGGTATTACAGTACTATTTGCCGTATAATTACAACATTATGTGCCACAAACTGGGTCTCCAGCAATGTTGCTGTACATTTACAGTACATTATGCTGTAGATTTCTGCTGCTAGGTGGCAGCAGCATACCTTTTTTGTAGTTATTATTCCACCCAACCCTTTCCCAAGTCAAATAAAGCCTCACAAACTCTCAAGACATTGTAGAATGAGAATGGATGAGAGAGACTAAATGCAGTTATCATAAAGAGTATTGATATTTGCATAATTGTGTTGAACAATACAAAAAAAACCCAGCAAAAGTATAGAATAGACACCACATTGGTGGGAAAGTTAAATGCTTAAGTGCCTGGACTGGGTAAAGGCTGGTATCACATACAGTTCAGCTGTATTAGAGCAGGATTAAGGACTCTCAGCACCCAAATTGCACTAAAACGGTTTGAGGGTTTAATTCCAAGTACATGTGTTACACCTCTACATATTATACATCATTTGAACCATCTATAAGACTTTTATCAAATTCCTTCAATTATTTGGAATTTTTGTCACTGTGGAACGTGAATGGAATAAAAACGTTCCTTTTTATCTTCTTTTCATTTCAACATCATAATGGGATGGGAAATGGACATAATTCTTAGGTTTAACTATTTTAAACTGATATTGATGTCAATACCTAGGGTCCTTTTTTTTCTTTTCTTGATATTCCGATTATTAAGGCCTACAGAGCTCTTCAAAGTTGCATAGTTACTAAAAAAATGGTAAAAATGGCTATTTACCCCTATTATCACCCACCTTTTAGCTAACTATGCAACTTTGAAGAGCTCTGTAGGCCACAATAATTGGAATATCAGGAAAGGAAAAAAAAGGGACCCCAGGTATAGACATGAATTTTGATTTTCAATTGAGAAATTCACGAATTTCGTCCAATTTCCATGCCATAATGCTGTTGGAAAAAAAAGAGGCTGAAAATGGGACGTTTCTGTTCCATTCACATTCCATGGCTACTAAAATGAGAAATAATCGAAAGAATTTGATAAAGCTATTTTAGATGGTTCAATTGATGTATAATATGTACAGGTTTAACACATTTCCTTGGAAGTATACCCCCCAAACAGTTTTAGTGCAATTTGGGTGCTGAGAGTCCTTAAACCATTACACTGTGTAGTGTGTATTATCCTAGCTGATATTGAACTATTATGCAGGAAAGTACTCTCCATGCATGCA
The DNA here is from genome assembly GCA_947462335.1 of Harmothoe impar. NCBI lineage: Eukaryota > Metazoa > Annelida > Polychaeta > Phyllodocida > Polynoidae > Harmothoe > Harmothoe impar. Next base: position 78,143,581 of record OX381704.1, on the reverse strand, counting down.
TATTAATTGATGACTACAACAATATGAAACCTACAGTAGAAGTTGCTGTAACTTTACAGCAGTTGCTGTACATGTACAGCAAAGTCTACTGGAACAAAAGTTGCCAGCAACTGTAGATGTACAGTAGAAGTTGCTTTAAATTTACAGTAGAAGTTGCTGTTAATTTACAGTGGAAGTTGCTGTAAATGTACAGCAAGTCAGTTGCTGTACGCCTACAGCAAAATCTACTGGAAAAAAAGTTGCCAGCAACTTTTGCTGTAGGTGTACAGTACTTATTTCGTACAGTGCAGGTTGGGGACAGGTTGGGGGTCAGTGTCTCCTACTGCCTGTTTCTTCCTTTTTCTTTTTGCCCCTTTTTCCTTTGGTCACCAAACCCACAGACTGGGTTAGCTCCATGGTGGTGGTTCACAAAACAAATGGTGAATTAAGGGTATGCTTGGATCCCAAAGATCTGAACAAGGCAATAAAACGACCACATTACCCAGTTCCAACTATGGATGATGTTACTAGCAGACTGTCAGGATGCAAATATTTCTCTACGCTCGATGCACACAGCGGTTACTGGCAGATTCAGCTGGACAATGTATCATCCTCTAGACGCTTCTGAGAAGGCCACAGGAGCGACACTTATGCAGGATGGCCAACCGATTGAATATGCATCCCGAGTATAAGATGCATCCAAGGGTAACTGGGCCCCGATTGAGCGTGAGATGCTAGCTATTGTGCACGGATGCTCCCGGTTCCACCAGTACGTATATGGCAGAAAAAAAACCAGTGGAGTCAGACCACAAGCCTCTGGAATCGATCCTCTACAAACCCATATCAGCAGCACCCAAACATCTCCAAACAATAATTGACTCAGGGTAAACTGAGTTATACTAAATGCTGAACCATGTTTTAAGACGTTTTTGTTAAATGGGAGAAGTGCTGTCATTCAATGTCCATGGCCCACAGCCATTAGATAAGACCATGGAGAGACAGGCAAGATCGGGGGACAAATGTTTCCTTCAAAAAGAAATGTGAAATGTCTTTCCTTCTGTATGAAATGGAGCTGCGATCTTCAGGTACTGATTTCTCTCTTTTGCATAAACTCTTAACTATTCTTAAATTGCTACCCTCTAAATGAAAGTCACATAGGGTTCAATGTTAAACCAAAGATAGAAATCACTTCTTTTGCCACACTGCCCCATATTTCTCTCTTTACATGCAGAAATCTTGTACACTGGAAATACCTCAAACACAGTAAACAATCATCTAAGTACTTTAAATTAAATTTAAATTAAAGACACGCGAATAGAGCAACACAAAACAAATATTATAGTTCCTGTTGCGACCGTCGTTCAAAGGGTGACACCACTGCCGCTTCTCGTGCACTCCGAGAACTGCGCGAGACAACACGAGAGTTGCCAGTGACAGCGTGAGGATAAAGGAGCGTCCCGAGCAGTTTAAAACTGTACCACCCATATCGTCACCGTTTATCGTCCGATCGACTGGCTTTTTGATAGGGACAGATGGCGGTACATGCCCGCAGCCTGCAACTGTCGCCCACACCCACCTGCACACCCACACCCACCTGCTCTCCCACACCCACCTGCTCACCCACACGCACCTGCCGGCCTGAAATGGAATAATATACATGTATGACACATGAGGGTACTTTTTTAGCAAGGAATTCATTTCTGATGCCAGAATGGACCAATGAATGATTATATTAAGGGAGTACTATATCTAAGTACATGATAAGCTACAGATTCAGCTTACCCTGAGTCATCTGTGACATTGACCTGGTGTACAAGTCGGGGAAGGATATCCCAGTCACAGACTGCTTGAACAGAAACCTGGTGGTGACAGAGGGACGAACTGAATGAGAAACTGGATGCTGTCATTCACTACATAGTGGCCTCACTACCCATCAGTGACCCGAAACTAACTGAGTTCAGGTCAACCACAGCTTGTGACCAAAACATGCATGTGCTGAAGCATATATCATCTTGACAGGAATGTCCCGGAGCAGTTCTGGATTACTGGAACTATAGAGACGAACTCGCATTTGGTATCATATTCAAGGGCGATCGCATGGTTATTCCAAAGGCACTACGTACAGAAATGATGGAGAACATACATGAAGGCCATTTTGGCATTGAAAAGTGTTGAGCCCAGGCACGATCTGCTATATTCTGGCCGGGAATGAATGCTGATATAGACACTACCGTCAGTACCTGTGGGACACGCCAGCAACACCGTAATGCCAATCAGAAGGAGACACTCATCAGCCACCAAGCCCCTAGTCTGCCATGGCAAGATCTCTTCACCCTTCATGGTCGAGACTATGTGCTCATGGTGGACTACTACAGTAACTTTGTAGAAGTCGAACACCTAACAGACACTACCTCCAAATCAGTGATAGCAAAAATCAAGGCAGTGCTAGCACGTCATGGCCGTTGCCTCAGGATGATCAGTCACAATGGCCCGCAGTACTCCAGTGGTGAATTTGCAGAGTTTGCTGTGAAATGACGTTTTGAACACGTCACAATAAGCCCAACATATCCACAGTCAAATGGTTTGGCTGAGCGTACGGTGCAAACTGTGCAGAACTTGCTAACGAAAGCACAAAAGGACAAAAAAGAACCATACCTGGCCCTTCTAGAGCTGAAGACCACCCCTGTACAAGGACTTGCATCGCCAGCACAGCTGCTCTACTCCAGGAGACTGCGGTCCATGGTTCCTAACACTGAAAGACAGCTGAGACCAGTGGTTGTGAGCCCGGGAGCAGTGGAGGAAATGTTTGAGGTGAAGCATGCCTCTCAGGAACATCAGTATAACAATGCTGCAAAGGATCTTCCACCCTTACACATTGAGGAGCAGATATGGATGAGCACCACAGGCCACATTCCCTGTTGGGATAATGCCACCGTGATGGCGACAACCGCCCCAGCATCACCCCGTTCATATGTTGTAAGGACCGAGGATGGTCACACATACCGACGCAATCAGAGGCACCTATTGAAGCAGTCGACTGAGACACCACCGGTCAGCGACCCAGCCAGTGAGATCGATGATCAGGCGGCATTGGGACCAGTGCCCAAGCCAGAACCTGTGGATAGAGGCTCTGAAGGTACAAAAGCGGATGAACCACAGACACCAGCGGCTTATATCACTAGAGCCGGAAGGATCTCCAGGCCAAGGGACTGAAATCCATATTTAATTTTAGTGACACTGTAGAGACAACAAACTTTTATCTTGTTTTAATGACTATGTTCTAATTATTGTAATAACCAGTTTTCTTCCAGCGACATAATATCCACAGTGAACTATATATCATGAACTTTCAAACTTCTTATAAAGAAAGGGGGATGTTGTGTACGATCATGGGTGACATCATCACTTCGTGTGAGGACCGCATGGGTGACGTCGAGGACATGATAAGATCTATCTACATGATGTATTAGTATCATCTAAGATTACAGTAAAGACATATATGTTCTACAAGTCACAGACTTCATCCCATTCTTTACAACTACTGCGTAGCTGCGTCTCTTGACTGCGTTCCCGCGTCGACTACAAGTAGATATCATGACAACGGCTGGCTGGAGCGCTGCTCCAGGTGGCTCTACACAGCTACCTGGTAGATGCCCGAACAGTGATGGACCTCTAAATTCGACGTGGTGACATGGCAATTTCTTAAATTCAACATGGTGACATGGCCATTACTTAAAATTGACATGGGACATGGCCATTTAAGTGACATGGGACATGGGGAATTTCTTAAATTTGACATGTGACATGGGCCTTAGTGATATGAGAAAATGTATTGGAGAGTGCATCAGAATCCACCATTTCAAATCTAGACATCATCAAAGTTTTCTTGGAGGGTGCTCCCAAACCCCCTTGTCTTATCTGTATACAATTCCCAGAGCTCAGGCTCTAAAAATGCATCAAAATGCTTCAATTTGGTTCTAAAGATTTCAAAATCTTCTTGGTAGGGGTCTAATCAACAATATCTCTTAGTGACACTAGTAGGTCTTTCCGTAGTGACATGGGCCTTTCTTAAATTCTAAATGTGACATGAGGACCCCCCCCCCAATCAAGGGCCCCACAGTGGGGAGTAAACCTGTAGGCCTACAGTACAGACTGTCTGAGTATCGTTCCTATACCCACTATAACTACTACCGTAAACCCTCGCGTACAAGCCTAACTCGCGTATAAGCCACACCCTGACTTTGGGCCGATCCTATAAGCCGCACCAGCGATCTGGTTATGGTGACTTTAGTACTGTACTATAGGAGCAAAAACTCGCGTATAAGCCGCACCTGGACTCTGTGCCGATCCTATAAGCGGCACCAGCGATCTGATTCGCGTACTAGTCGCGGCTTATACACGAGGTTTTACGGTATGCTATAGCATGTGATAAGATGATTACATTATAGCCAAAAGCTTAGTTATACCAACTATGATAAACGGTTTCATGTTATAATAAATGTATTGCCAGAATGTCCCTGACATCCCCAGTCCATTTCGCGACTTCCCTGTTCATTCATTATGAATTCTTAGTATTAAATCTCCACAATCACCACTGGTGTATCACTACTGCAAGTAGAATAAAAAACAACAATACTGCTATCATATGGGCATGTAAAGGCTTTTGATTTAGATGATGAACAGAACGGAGCAGATCTTAGCCAGACAGGGAGGGCTCACCAGCTGCACACCATATATCATCGTTTGCCCTATTATTGAATCAGGGAGCTACTGCTCCCAGAGTCTTATGCGACGCCTCTGTGAGACGCTTTCCACTGATCTGTACAAAAAAAAGTAAATCAATATTTCTCACAGAAAAAAATAAAAAATTCGATATTGCTGTGATGCACAGAGACAATTGAACTGTTTTCTGTTCCAATGCAACAAACCCCAACAGTTTCTGCCCATTGGTTCTATCTGAAATTCTATCTCAAAGTAGACCTGTCCAAAAAAGGTCATTTTTTCCTAACTGTAGACGAACATCAAAGTACTGCTGTAGACATTTTGTCGATTTCGGCATTTATCCAAGGACGCAGAGCCCATGTGGATATGTGATTTGCATGAGTTAGTGCCCAGAAATAGGAGAATTTCAGTGTAAACTGCATCATCATAGGACTGGACTCACACCCCTGCCCTCCTGGTAGTACCAGCCTGCCTGTCTGCTGGACTGGATGCACTGATGAGCAGTGCTAGGTTTCAGTGGCAGGGCTGTGGAGTGCTCTCTGCACACAGACATTAGGAGGACACTGCAAGTGTATAGATACACAAGGTAGGAGTGTGTAAGACTGGGTGAGTGAACTTACTTATACCTTACTGTGGATATTGTAAGTAACCCCTGAGCAGTTGTAGATATTCATCATGGCTGAAGCTCTACCATAGTTTCCATCCTTTAACCTGTCAGACAGAGATACAGTCAGGGTCAGGTGGAAGAAGTGGGTACGTCTCTTTGAACATCTGATGGATGGTTTGACTATTACAAATGCTGGAAGAAAGAAGTCTCTGATGTAACACTATGCAGGATAGGAGGTTGATGACATAAGTGATACACTGACAATCCCTGATCCGGCTGCTACAAACCATGAAGATGCATACACAGTGGTTCACAAAGCTCTAAATGACTATTTCATACCTCAGATGAATCCTGAGTATGGTATCTATGAGCTCTGGTTGAGAGAACAGGAGCTGGGTGAGACTCTCTATATGTATGTCACTAAACTAAGGAAGCTTGCAAAGTATTGTGAATTTGCAGATCTTGACTGTGATCTGAAGTCACAGATCATCCAGAGTTGTAAGTCTTCGAAGTTAAGGACTCAGCTCTAGAGAACGAGGATTGGGGCTCGTTCTCATGAACCTGGTGCAACTCACTGAAATGTGCTATTTTCTATATATTTCCAACCCTTTTACTTTTTAGCTCATTTTCTTTGGCCTATATGTTTCAAAGTATTTAGTTCTACCATAATATATATAGTTTACCCTACCTCTATATATTACTATGCCCACAATATGCCCAAAAGTGACCCAAAGTTGACGTTTTCTGACCATAAATGGGCTTAATCATGAATAAAAAAAGATTTTATAGGTGTATTGGGGTTATTTATGTCTTGAATCATTGCACAATATTATTTGGCATCATTCTAAGTCAGAATCACATACATACACTTTTTACAGGTGGTACAGTTCACTAATAGGTGTCTTTGGCCTCAATTCGCCTTTCTGACCTATTTTTTGTATTTTTGATGATTTTTAAATAGTTTCCCATCCCCCTGCAGATTATAATTTTTTTTAATGTCATACAAGTTCCCTAACAAAATCTAGCCCATGAAGCATCAGGTAGAAAAAGTAGCCCACTCATATCTGTCTCAAGTCCATGCACAGTGGCACTCGCAAAAGGTGTAACATGACTATTTTTCACAGGGATCCTTTCTGACCAGGTTTTGCACCTCTAGTCATATCATGAAGAGTTCTTGTATTTAAGTGTGCACTGTATTTGCATTCTGTGGGCCCCTACGGCCCTCAAATATAATCCAAACATCAGGGCTGGCCCACATGCACAAGCAACTGCATGTCTCATGTTTTACCCCTGGATTCTAACCTAGCAAGCAAAATCGCCTTTCTGACCAGTCAGAAAGCCTATTTTTCTGACCATTCTGTCACTGGCAATGGATAATAGGGATGCATCATGGTGAAGTTTTGTTTTTCCTAAATAGCATAATGATATGGCATCATATTGGCATCAACAGAAAAGAGAAAATACAAACAAAAATAGTATTAACTACCAGCATAACCTGCAATACAAAATCGCCTTTCTGACCAGTCAGAAAGGTGATTTTTCTGACCATTCTTTCACTGGCAATGGATAATAGGAATGGATCTTGGGTGAAGTTTGTGTTTTCCTGAATAGCATAATGCTATGGCATCATATTGGCATCAATAGAAATGAGAAAATACATACAGAAATGGTGTTTAATACAAGTATAACCTACAATACAAAATCGCCTTTCTGACCAGATAGAAAGGTGATTTTTCTGACCATTCTTTCACTGGCAATGGATAATAGGAATGGATTTTGGGAGAAGTTTGTGTTTTCCTAAATAGCATAATAATATGGCATCATATTGGCATCAATAGAAATGAGAAAATACATACAGAAATGGTGTTTAATACCATTATAACCTACAATACAAAATCGCCTTTCTGACCAGTCAGAAAGGCGATTTTTCTGACCATTCTTTCACTGGCAATGGATAATAGGGATGCATCTTGGGTGAAGTTTGCGTTTTCCTAAATAGCATAATGATATGGCATCATATTGGCACCAATAGAAATGAGAAAATACATACAGAAATGGTGTTTAATACCAGTTTAACCTACAATACAAAATCGCCTTTCTGACCAGTCAGAAAGGTGATTTTTCTGACCATTCTTTCACTGGCAACGGATGATAGGGATGCATCTTGGGTGAAGTTTGCATTTTCCCAAATAGCATAATGATATGGCATCATATTGGCATCAATAGAAATGAGAAAATACATACAGAAATGGTGTTTAAAACCAGTATAACCTACAATACAAAATCGCCTTTCTGACCAGTCAGAAAGGCGATTTTTCTGACCATTCTTTCACTGGCAATGGATAATAGGGATGCATCTTGGGTGAAGTTTGCGTTTTCCTAAATAGCATAATGATATGGCATCATATTGGCATCAATAGAAATGAGAAAATACATACAGAAATGGTGTTTAAAACCAGTATAACCTACAATACAAAATCGCCTTTCTGACCAGTCAGAAAGGCGATTTTTCTGACCATTCTTTCACTGGCAATGGATAATAGGGATGCATCTTGGGTGAAGTTTGCGTTTTCCTAAATAGCATAATGATATGGCATCATATTGGCATCAATAGAAATGAGAAAATACATACAGAAATGGTGTTTAAAACCAGTATAACCTACAATACAAAATCGCCTTTCTGACCAGTCAGAAAGGCGATTTTTCTGACCATTCTTTTACTGGAAAGGTAGAACTGGGATGCATAATGGGTAAAGTTAGTTTTTTTCATGAATAGCATATAGGTAAGCACTCCAAATGAGATTGATATATATTCATGAAAATAAATACTGATTGCCAATAGAGCAGATATTTAATTTGGTACAAAAATGGTCAGAAAGGCGATTTTTCTGACCAATTTGTAATACATTAGTCAGATGACAATTATGAAACATTTGCAAGCCTGAGGGCACAGTGTGCTATATAGTTGGGCAGATGAGGGATTTGGGCAATATTATGTACAAAAAAGTACATTTACATATATGATAGTTTTTTTAGTAGAAATGTGCAAAGTTTGGAAATATTTCAGAATGATTCAAGAGTGAGAAAAAGACAATAATTACATTCTTCAAAGTGCTTGGGAAGTCAAAATGGGATGTATTATGGATAAAGTTTGGTGTTTCCTGAATAACACATTTGTATGCCCTCCAATGAAACTGATAGACATAAAATATAAGAATACTGACTGCCAATAAAGCACATATACAATGTGGTACAAAAAGTGGTCAGAAAGACGATTTTAAATGAAGATAGGCAATTTGGAATGGTTGCCATGACTACCATAGGTATATATAAGCACAACCACCCATCTAGTGGTATGCACCAAGACCTCTTGTATACCATTATAGAAGGACTTGACCATAAACCAAATTTACTTTGGGAGCCCCTTGCTACCTGAGTTGCATCACGTTCGTGAGACTGAGCCTTGGACCCTTAAGCAGATCCTGGACAAAGGTAGGTCAATGGAGATATCTGAGCATCAAGCTAGTATCATCGAGCGTGGTGAGGCCGCGGTACACAGGCTGAAGTTTAGACAACAAGCAAAGCCAGTCCAACAGCAGCCGCTGAAGCCACAGAAGCCTCAGACTCATGATGGAAAACAGATCCATTTTGGTCATTGTGGTTTCCAGCAAAAGGTAAGACATGTAGGAAGTGTGGAAACACAAACCATTTTGCACGTCCAGCTCCCCCAAAAGTAGTAGACAAGACCAAGTTGAAGACAGAGGGTAAGCGGAAGAAGATAAATGCACGTGTGAATGAGGTCATAGAGGACAAACCAAGAGAATATGCAGACGAACAGTATGTTTATACGGTGAAACCTATGACTTCTAAGTACAAAAATGCTAAGAGTCATGGCAGAAGTTGATGGAACCAGAATTCCATTTATCATGGACATAGGAGCAAGGAGTGACATCCTTCACTGTGCAGCCTACAACAGCATGAAGGTCAAGCCGAAGCTAGGACCAGCTAACATTACTGTGAGAGCATATACCTCTAAAGCGCCAATTGACATTCGAGGCAAGTTTAATGCTTATATTTAAGTACAAGACAAAGTATCCTTTGTGACTGAAGGTGAAGAAGGTTGACTTATAAGACTGCAGAGGCATTGGGTCTCATACAGGCAAATAAGGAGCACCTCCTTGCTGTATACTTTGAGGATTCAGATCCACTATTCGACGGAGTAGGACTTCTGAAAGATACCAACACCATGGGTATCCCAACCTGTCTTCCCACCGAAGTCTAGTGATCCTACAGACATCCGAATGTGTGTGAACATGAGGAGTGCGAATAAGGCTATCCTTAGAGTCTGACACATTATGCCTACCATTGAGGAAATAGTGAGTGATCTTAATGGTTCGATCAACTTCTCGAAGTTCAATTGATATTTTCCCGGTACTGTTTGTTCCTAAATATTTGTTACAAAATATTAGTACTAACACGCGGAGAACTCCAAATGTGATCTACGCGTTTAACCACGGCGATGCAAGAGGAGCCTGCAGACCAAGTCACGACATCAAGGGAGCCTGTCCAGTGGCACCGTAGGTCGTGACTTAGTTGGGTAGGAAGCAGGGGGTCCCATGCACCCAAAGACTATATTTTTTTAACTTACATTTTTGGAATCCTAAATATCTCTAGTTACGGAATATCTTCGTACCCAAGGTGAAATCATGTCCCATCAGGGTCATTGGTGGCCATCTTGTCGGCCATCTTGGCTTTTTCATGAATTATTAGTAAAACCTAACTTTCTCTATAGATTTCCAACTGTTTGAGCTACATGCATGACATTTTTATATGAGGCACATAACTAATCCCACTATGTACACAAAGAACCATTTTGACCTTGAGCAAAAACTAAAAATTGACCAAATTACGTCATTTGACCATGTATCAACTGCTGTCAACACTTTATTAATAGCAATTTCTCCATCTTAGGATTCTTGTATGAAGAAGACATCATTATCAAGCTATTCAGTTCATTGGAATTGAGATTAGAGGAGATTTTGCAATTATCGGTAAATTTCAGGATTTAGCCGTAGAAAACATGTGATTGGCTCTGGTATGCCAGCTACTCATGTTCCATAGATTATTTTGGGCATACATATCCATCTCAATAGTAACTGTGAGAATTAGCTGCAACTCTGACCTTGACCAAGGTCAAGGTCACTTAATTGACCTAGAATTTGGATAAATCATCAAATGAGCACCTAAAGACCTCTCAAAGCAATGTTAAAGTGTTGAATATATCACAATATTTTCTTTTATTCATTTCTTTTTATTAGACACATTTCATGAACATATCTATATAATTAAAACATAGTTTATATACATTTTTGCCATGACAACCATTTGTTGCCATCCTCACTCTGCATGGTAACAACAGCTTTCCGTTATTGGACATATTGCAATTTTGCCCACAATATAACATGTTTTCTCAAAGATAGTGGATTCCCATGGCTTATCATTGCTTATCTATTTGGATAATAGATGCTCTGATATATATTACCTTTATCAAGGTCAAGGTCACTTGAAATGACAGTAAAGGTTGGAAATCAATAATTGAGTGCTTATCGCCCTGTGAGAAGGAGCCAAAACATGAATCTACCAGTGTCCATCTCTGCTGTCCAAGTATGTATATGTTCTAGTATATTGAAGGGAGAGCCTTTGGTTATCCTGTGAGCATATCCTCAGCACTTCCAAGAAGCCGGTTGCCGCTGCCGGTGGAGCCTCTATCTGTATCTGTATCTACACAGACTGTGGGTGGTGGTGCATTCTGTGGAGAAGTGTTGCGATGGGCTACAGATACAAAGAGGAGTATGTGTAGTTTTACAGTATTGACATTGCTGAATGGTATAAAATCCCCATGTTCAATGCCTTTTATGTGTAAAATGCAATTTCTAGGTGGAAGCTTCTTTGACTAGTCCTTTTGAACAACCGCCATTGTCACTCTTGAATCTCTTTGAATTCTACATGACTAACCACCACAACACTATTGCTATGTAATAATTTGTCAATTATCTTGACTATCACCAAGGCACTGTTATAGATTGGTCTACAATAAGGACTTCACCTGAAACAGTATAGGACCTCACGACGGCCACCTCTTACATCAGTCTGTTATGTAACTTACACTGGGCCCCTGTACCTCTCCTTTTCTCAGTCTCTTGGGTACCACAGGCGCCCTGGTGTAGGGTTTCACTGTCCACATTTTGGATAGTTGATTCACTGTGATGGTATGGACTGCGAAATATTAGAGAATGCATTCATTACTAAATACGTACAGACAGAGGAATATTGATATCGTCAAGCTTTTTGTTTTATTAAGGTGGGTCGCTACCTCTTGAATATGGACACACTGCGCAGGTATCTGCGCATATAGCTTAAATGGCTTAGAATGAGCTGATATTTAATCACTTGGTACATATATATGCTGACTAAGCAATATTCACAAATTAGACGATTTTGAGAAAAATTGAGCTTTATATTGGACTTTGAATATTTGATATATTTGTAGCCGATAATATTTGCTATTTTTGACATAAGCTAAATAATTGGAATTATAAATCAATAAATCATTATCTAGATTGATATAAATGCCATTACATTGCTTGAAGTAACCAAAGGTATGAAGAACAACCATTTTATACCCTGATTTTTGCTATTTTACCCAACATTTTAGGCATTAAATATAAGATTTTGACGATTTTTGCACTATTTTTTAACTTCAAAGGCCAAAAAACCTAAAAATATGCCCGGGACCCCCTATCAAAAGCACTTCTATGCGTTAGCAAATGATCTTAACTATTTTTTGAGAGAGTTAAAAAAAATTCTGTTAACTTTGAATACTATTTTTAGCTAATAAAGCTACAAAATAATGAAAATTTGTTCCTATTCTTTCCGCAAACATCATATTTTTACCCAGAATGCCATTGCATACAACTGTAAAATTATTTTTGCAGTAAAGTGGAACATATAGGCGTTTCACATGTGAAGTTTTACATTTCTGTGCATAATTGTTGATATGAAAAAAAATCATGGAAGTTTTCACATTTTTTTCTATATTTTTGTGAAAAATGAAAATACTTTAATTTTTCAAAATTCTGTAACTCAAAAAGTAGCTCGGGACCCCCCATTTTTCTTTTCATTTTCCGATTCTATATGATCTAAACTGCATGTAGGAAAAAATTAGAGAGATTCTGTTAACTTTGATCAAAGGGTAGCGACCCACCTTAAGGGACACAAAGTGTTTAAATGTGCTATGCCCTTGGTTGTCATAATGCATGAATGAAGCCCTGGCAATGTTGCTAGGGCTGCATTCATGGACAACCCTTTAGGAGTTGATGACGGTGTAGGGATGGCATGATGCTTGAATGCAGCACTGGCGAGTTACTCCCCAAAGCTGGAATCATGCATCATGATGACAAAGGGAATAATGCATTAAAACACCCAAGGATTTTGCATAGGAAAACCATACCTATAGGATATAATATCTTTCATGTTCCCAGCCAATGATTAAGGATGATGTAAAACTATAAATTCTGTCCTTCTGGGAGTGGGAAGGTTGGTCAACCACTGCTCTAGGACTTGCGGCTTGCGTCCCCCCGAGGGGAGGTGGCCGGAGACGGCCCGAGTGTTGTCTTCCCTTCTGCAACCAGGACCCCCTGTGTAAGGGTAGCTGGCCTAAAACCTTTTCTGGTCCCGGAGATGATGGTTGGCGGCTCGGGCCCGTCACGCCCTGATCCACCCCCATGGATTGGGGTACCAATCTGTCCCAACCTGTCCCAGCATTGTGGTAGTGTGGTCCCCAAAGTAAGAGACCTGTTTCTCAGCCGAGAACACTTGGACCTCAGGCTCCTTGAACCCCTGTGAGCCACCTACTCCCTCTGCAAAGAGCACGGAGGTCGCACTTGTCTTTTCCCACCTGAATCACTGAGGTGGCAATGCAGGTGGGACTCCCCCTTCCAGGGACTCGGCCACCAGTACAACACGGGGGCTAAGGGGTGGTGTCCTGTCCTCCTTCACCAGAGAGGTGTGAGCAACCACTTACAGCTCCGCGGGGGAAAGGAAGATGTTGGGTCTCGCTGGGGGCCAGCTGGCAGTTTCCCCCACTCCACACACCACTTTGCAGGGGTAGGGGGAGACAACTGCCAATGCAGCCCATTCCCACTCTTGTCAGGGAGTGACTTCCTAGACCCGATGCCTAAGGATCATACGGCAGCCGACTGTTCCGCGGTGGACTCTCTATCCCCTTCTTCTATTTGATGGGGTGGAGAGCAGAGTCCCTGTCTCCCTGTCGGAGGGATCCTTATCCTCCTCTGAGAGGGGGAGGTCCACTTTGTTAGCGTCTGTCTTACACTCGGCGGAGCCGGGTGACGCGACCACCGAAATCACTTCCTCCGGCGGTTCAGGTAGTGAACATGTGTGTGGTTCAGGACTCCAGTCACCAGAGGGTGGGCAACAAAGTCCTGAGCGCCCTCCTATGGCAGCTGCTGGATAGTTGGGGGCAGGGGCGTGGAACTCGTGCCACCACCAGTTACAGGAGGCTGTGCTGGTCAAGAGGAGGGACCTGCAAGGTGGGGTTTCACCCCCTTCCGCCGGACAGTCTTACCACTGTGCTTCATCCCTCCGGCCCCCGACTTCCTATTGGACCCCGTTGGAGTCACATCCGCACATCCCTACGCTCATCCTCATCCAATGAGGGGGACTTCTTCTTCTTAGAATGCCTCCCCTGCGACCTGGAGGCCATGCCTGACCCGGTCAGTTGTGGTTGTGCTGGAACAGTGGCCGTGACCACGGGTGACACTGACTACCCACCGGTCCACCGGGCAGCGTCCCACCCACCAGAGCCCTACCGGACACCGAGGCTCCACCGGCAGCGGCAACCAGTTTCTTGGAAGTGCTGAGGATATGCTCACAGGATAACCAAAGGCTCTCCCTCCAATATACTAGGACGTATACTTGCAGCAAAGATGGATACAGGTAGATTCATCTCTTTATGGAGCTCATTTAAGGTGAAAAGTTCAATGTTCTTAACTATGTTTTAGCTCCTTCTCAAAGGGCGATAAGCACTCAATTATTGATTTCCCAACTTTTATTGTCATTTTATGTGACCTTGACCTTGATAAAGGTCATATATATCAGAGCATTCATTATCCAAAAAGATAAACAATAATAAGCAATTGGAATCCACTATCTTTGAGAAATTGCTGAAAATATGTTATATAGTGGGAAAATTGCAACATGTCCAATAATGGAAAGCTGTTGTTACCATGCAGAATTATGATGGCAACAAATGGTTTTCATGGCAAAAATGTATATAAACTATGTTTTAATTATATAGATATGTTCATGAAATGTGTCTAATAAAAAGAAATGAATAAAAGAAAATATTGTAATATATTCAACACTCTAACATTACTTTGAGAGGTCTTAAGGTGCTCATTTGATGATTCATCCAATTTTAGGTCAATTAAGTGACCTTGACCTTGGTCAAGGTCATAGTTGCAGCTAATTCTCACAGTTACTATTGATATGGATATGTTTGCCCAAAATAATCTATGGAACATGACATACCAGAGCCAATCACATGTTTTCTACGGCTAAATCCTGAAATATACGGATAATTAAAAATGCATTTTTACTATGGCAAAATCTCCTCTAATCTCAATTCTTATGAACTGAATAGCTTGATATTGATGTCATCTTCATACAAGAATCCTAAGATGGAGAAAATGCCATTAATAAAGTGTTGACAGCAGTTGATACAAGGTCAAATGACGTAATTTGGTCAATTTTCAAGTTCAAGGTCAATTCTCATGACCTTGACCTTGGTCAAGGTCAAAATGGTTCTTTGTGTACATAGTGGGATTAGTTAAGTGCCTCATATAAAAATGTCATGCATGTAGCTCAAACGGTTGGAAATCTATAGAGAAAGTTAGGTTTTACTAATAATTCATGAAAAAGCCAAGATGGCCAACAAGATGGCCACCAATGACCCTGATGGGGCATGATTTCACCTTGGGTACGAAGATATTCCGTAACTAGAGATATTTAGGATTCCAAAAATGTAAGTTAAAAAAATATAGTCTTTGGGTGCATGGGACCCCCTGCTTCCTACTATACTAACATGGTCTATAGCATTCAATGGGACAGCCACTGCCGTGAGTGTTAGAATGGCAGTGACTCGTGCATTCAAGTCTAAAGACACTCACGGCAGTGGCTGTCCCATTGAATGCTATAGACCAAGCGACGTGCCTTGGTCCGGGGTTCTAACACTCCCGGAAGTTGAAAGCGATCATGTGACCGCAATGCGACGATTTCATTGGTTGCTCATGGGCGCTGCCATCTTGGATTGTCAGGAGACCCATGCACTCCAAAACCGGAAGTCTACGTTTCTGTCTGCTTTTTGCTAAATATTTGCAAATATTTTTGTGTAAGAACGATAACAATATACTCTTAATTCAACTTTGATCTCCTCACCCAGCCTCGGTCCTCGTGCTTTGCCTAATTCGCCTGCGGCGAATTGTGGGCAAAGCACTCGGACCTCGGCTTGGGTGAGGAGACAAAGTTTCATCAATTCTCCCTGTCGGGCAGACTTGTACTGGTCACGTGACTACGTGCATCGGAATCCACACTCAATGTAAATTGTACCTCAGAAATCACTGCAAATATCATTTTAGGATCGAATTTCTCCGGGAAAATGATGAAATATGTTACAAATATTTATAGAACAGGTATTCCATTGGATTGATGGTATTTGTAGTGGCCAAAGCCAATGATTGAGACAAAGTATTGTGACAGAAGTTGACTTGCTACTGTTTATTACCTTTTCCACATGAGAGCAGTTACAGGTGCATGAGTACTCTTACAGAGTTGATGAATGTCCTGCAATCACATAGAATAGCCACAGGAGATATCTTGGGGAGATACTAATTTCCTATGGTTTGACACAGTAGCACACATACAGTCCATACACTCCTTATAATGTCTTAAAGTGTTGAAGTCCTTTGGTGAATGTAAATGGAACTGTGTATAACTCCAACTTTAACTGTACAAAGAATATTGTCTCCTATAGTCCTCAGGTACAAAGTCCAGCTTCAGCAAGTTCAATATAGTCCAATGTATACAGATGGGGTAATCCTGGAGCACTCTGACACAGGTCTGCTCCCCATGGTGGTCTTGTAGGTACTGATTTCACCCCCTCCACAGCACTGCCTTTTATAGGCCACAGACATGCTGATGTCAGACTCCACATGCTGAGGTCAGCTTCAGAGAAATAAGTACAATGCAATAACCCTAGGAGGCTGATGTCAGCTTCCAGAAAAAGAGATGATGCAATACCTCTACCTAAGTTCAATAGGGTCTGGAACATTCCAGAAGGATAATGTCAGCTTCACAGAAATAAGTACGATGCGATAACCAAACAGGGTGATGAAACATACATAGTACACACTAGGAGGATGATGTCAGCATCATATGGAAAGAGATTTCGCAATACCTCTACCTGATTGCAACACATACACTACATTCCTGGCCCCTTAAATGTGAACCATAGAAGTGAACATTTACAAACATTCCTTAGGTTCATAATATCAATATTTCAAACTTTACACTTGTATGAGTGACATGACAATGACATACACAATACTATCTATAGTGCATACAGTGAACAATAGAACATAGTTCAAACATCAGCATACATAAATGATAATAACATACAACCTTTTATGGAACAACATAATCTGTGTATGTTCTTTACTATTTAGGTACAATACAATATGCATAGTAATAACATCTCTGTGTACAATATGACATCATCTTGGATATCCTTTACTTACAAACACAACACGATCATACATCTATGATGTGACAGATTCAAGCAAACAAAGTTTGTCAATAGGTCTCACGAGTACATTTGTAGCAATTTTGACCTCTACTGACCGCACTAGGCCATCTTTACCTGGGAACGTTTTGACAACATGACCAAGTGGCCAACTATTTCTAGGCAGATTTTCATCCATAACCAACACCACATCATTTGTTTGGACATTTCTCTTTGTTTCTAACCATTTCTGTCTTAGCTGCAATGTAGGGAGATACTCTTTTACCCACCGTTTCCAGAACTGGTCTGCCAAGTACTGTACATGCCTCCATCTACGACCATACATATCTTCCTTTCGGAAGGTTCCTGGGGATGCTCTAAGTCCTACACCTAGCTGAAGTAAGTCATTTGGGGTTAGAGGTTTCAATCGTCTGGATCGTCTGATACCGGAGTGAGTGGTCTACCATTGACAATGTATTCAACTTCACAGAATACCGTGCTCAATTTTTCATCATCAAGGACTTGATCTTTGAGTATGGAATTCAGTACTTTGCGTACCGTCCTGATTTGTCTTTCCCAGACTCCTCCCATGTGAGATGCAGCTGGTGGGTTGAACTCCCACTTGATTTCTCTGATGAGAAGACTTTCCTTGGTTTTGTGATCTTCATTCCACCTTCGTATTGACTCATGCAGCTCCTTGTTTCCTCCAACAAAGTTGGTTCCATTGTCTGACCTGATCTTCTCAGGAACCCCTCTTCTAGAGATAAACCTTATCAAGGAGTTGATGAATGAGTCTGCATCCATTGAATTTAGCACCTCAATGTGTATTGCCCTTGTTGTCAAACAGGTGAACAAACAGCCATACCTTTTTTCTTGGCTCCTGCCCCTCTTCACGTAGAAGGGGCCGAAGCAGTCTACTCCTGTGTAGGTGAAGGGTGGTTTGTGATGTGTAACTCTGTCCTTTGGCAGGTCAGCCATCCTCTGGACACCTAATCTTCCTCTCAATTTCTTGCATATCACACAGTTCTGCAGTACTCTATTTACCAAGGGACGCCCTTGTGGTATCCAGTATCTCTCCCGCAGTCTAGAGAGCACATACTCTCGTCCTGAATGTTTGGAGATCCACTCATGAGTGTGTCGTACAATCAGCTCTGCAACATGGTGGTCCTTTGGTAATATCAAGGGGTGCTTGGCAGAGTCAGTTATAGGTGCACTTTGAAGTCTGCCTTGTACTCGGAGCATGTTATCCTCATCTCTGAATGGTTCCAATTTGTAGATAGTGCTTTTATGGGAGACTTGCTTACCTGATGCCAGGCTGGTGAGCTCATCTGAATAGCACCTTCTTTGCACATGCCTGATAATGCCCTTCTCAGCATTTTGGAGCTCATCCACAGATAGATCAGAAGTCAGTTTGGGCTTTCCCTTTCGGAGCCACTCGCCAAAGCGAATCAGCCATGCAACTGCCTTCTTCAAAAGAAACCAGCGTGAATATCGTTTGAACATTTGTTCCAAGCGGTCTTCTGGATCTGTGACTGCAATGCAAACCTTGGCTTCTTTCTTGACTTCATGATCATCCAATAGTAGGTCAGGAGATCTTTGAGGAACAACTGGCCACTGGGACTCGTCTTCCCACAAGAAGTCCGGCCCCTGTTTCCATCTTCTGCTGGATAGCATTTCACTTGCACTGAGGCCACGAGAAGCATCATCAGCTGGGTTTGACTTGGTGTCTACGTACCTCCATTGGGTCGGTGATGATCCATCATGGATGATTGCTACTCTGTTGGCAACAAAAGTCTGAAACCGCTTGGTGGTGTTCTTGATGTACTGCAAGACTATCATGCTGTCAGTCCAAAAGATGGATTTGGTAACTTCCAGGCGTATCTCTCTGCGGAGCAGGCTATCCATCTTAACAGCCACCACAGCTGCTGAAAGTTCTAGTCTTGGAATAGTCATGTGTTTGACGGGAGCAAGTCGTGGTTTACCCAGCAAGAATGAACAGTGGACATCTCCTTGCTCATTCACCACACATAGATAAGAAGTTGTGCCGTAGGCTTCTTCAGATGCATCAGAGAAATGGTGAAGTTGGATTTCCACACACTTACCAAAGTCTTGTGGTATGAGGCAACGCCTTATCTTAAACTCTTCAAGACGTGGGAGATCCTCTAGCCATCTTTTCCATTTCTTTATGTTGTCAGGTTCCAGTTCATCATCCCATCCTTTCTCTCTTTTGCATTCATCTTGGAATATCTTCTTAGCTTGTAGTATGAATGGGCATACAAATCCCAACGGGTCATACACTGAACTGACCACTCTGAGAAGCCCTCTTCTGGTGAAAGTCACTTTCTTTTGCTTGATCCTGATGCCAAACATGTCTTCCTGGGTATCCCATTGGACACCTAGTGCTCTTTCAATAGGAAGTGCTGCTGAATCAAGGTCTAGGTCTTTGACTTCCTTTGCTCTGTCCTCAGGCGGAACAGATTCTATAACCTCTTTGCTGTTGGAGATCCATTTGGTCAGGCGAAAACCTCCCAGTTTCAGGAGTTGACAAAGTTCCTCTACCAGTTTCTTTGCCTGATCCACTGTTGACAGTGACTTGAGACAGTCATCTGCATAGAAGTTCTCCATCACGGTCTTGACAGTTTCTTCATCAAACTCAGTCTTGTGGTCCTCAGCAGTGCGTTTTAGAGCAAAGCTTGCACAACTAGGGCTCCATACTCCACCAAACAAGTGCACTGCCATCTTGTAAGGCTGTGGAGGAAGGTCAGGGTTACCGTCTTTCCACCACAGGAACCTTAATACGTCTCTGTGTTGCGGAGACACACGCACTTGATGGAACATGGCTTCTATGTCTCCCATGATTGCTATGTGGTCTTCCCTGAATCTTAGTAGCACGCCTATCAGTTTGTTGGTCATATCAGGGCCTTGCAGCACTTGCTTGTTTAATGATGTACCACCATATTCTGCTGCACAATCGAAGACAATCCTAAGCTTTCCTGGCTTATTTGGACTTGTAACGGAATGGTGTGGGATATACCACTTGATTCCATTATCCTTATCATCATCACTGTCTTGAACAGGTTCTGCATATCCCTTCTGGAGTAAATCCTCTATACCTGTCTTGTAAAGTCTATGAAGATCAGGATCCTTTGACAGTCTTCTCCCAAGACTCTGTAGACGTTTCTCTGCCATTTTCTTGTTGTCTATCAGTGCTGGTGGTGTGACCTTAAAGGGTATGTCCATCTCATAATGTTGATCTTTGAGTATGATGGACTCATTCCAGACATCCAAAACTCTTTTGTCATCTTGAGACATCTGTGGGAGACTTCCAGCCAACGTCTGTCCCACGTCCAATCTCCAGAACTGCTCAACTTGAGCTTCAAGTCTCACATCTGGTCCCTGGTCAGCTTGAATGAAGTGGCAAACAGCAGAATAATTTGAATTCCCACTTTGCATTGGGCCATTGAGTGTCCATCCTAGACTTGTTCTGGTGGCATAGGGTTCATTTTCCCTTCCTCGCCTCACTTCGAGGGGAATCAGTGCATCTGGGACATCTTGACCAATGAGGAGAGTAATGCCTGATTTCTCTTGCAGAGGTATTTCCAGACACTTGAGATGATCCCATTTTTTAACATCTGCTTGTGATGGTGCACTGTCCCTTAGGCTTGGAAACCTGCTTAGTGCATAGACTCTAGGAAGTTTGACAACTTTACGTTTCTTCTTTGGTCCTTTAGTTGCTGTGACTTCTAGAGACACTTCAAGGGCATCCATATCTTTCCCTTCACTCAGGGTCTCTAATGAAAGAGAGGTATTTTCTCCCTTTAGTTCTAGTTGCTTGACCAAGTCCTTTGAGCAGAAGGTCTTGTTGCTTCCTGGATCAAGCAGGGCATGTGTGCGTATGTAATTGGTCTGACCCTTTCCTCGCACATACACAGGAACTATAGGTAAGGCGACCTTTGTGCTTTCAACGTCTGATTGCCCACATGCATAGCTCTTGGCTTCTACCGGCTTGTCTGGGGACTTCTGCTCCTCATTCTGTTCTCTGTCCTTTGCAGACTCAGGCTCGAAGACTTTCAATGGTTGATGCAGCGATGTTGCGTGTTTCCCTTCAGTTATCTTAGAGATACATGCCTTCGAGATTACAAAGTCATTGCCAAATCTTTGTTTCAACAGATATCTTGCTTTCTTGTAACCTTCTGTTGCGGTCATCAATGCACATGGCTGTATCACCTTTAATGCCTTGCCTGTACAGTACTCTAACAGCCTATTAAGTCTATCAATATCCTCAACATCAGTCTTATCAACACAGCTGTCAAAGGCATTCATGAATGTCCAATACTTCAAAGGATCCCCATCAAAGGTTGTCAGGCTAGTCTTAGGAAGGCGAATGACATTGAGCATTTGGCGTTGAGTCATCATCTGAGATTCTAAAGCTGACTGACTCCTGTCCTGGATTTCACCTAAAGTTTCACTAAGACCCTTCAATACTGGTTCAGACGGTTGCTTTATGGTTACTGGAGCTTGTGGTGATTTAACTAGCTCCATGAGCTTAGCTACTTGTCCAATGGTGAATGTCTCATCTGACCTTTTATCAGCATTCTCTGTTACTGGAGATCCTGTCCACTCAGGTGCAAATGGGTTGAGCATTGACCTTCCCACACCCCCTTGACCTTAGGGGGGGGGGGTCATTTTTTTCAACCTATTCTGAGGGGGGGAGCTAATTTTTTTAGGGGTATTTATTCGGGAGGGGGTATTTTTTAACACAACGTGACGCGAATGTCATGACGCGAATGTCATGACACATGTCGCGAATTGGGGTCATAACGACAGCAGAACTAAATTTCTTGCCTACCCATCAACACTTTGAAGGATTCACTACTTTTCTTTTCCTAAAACAACAATAACTGGGGAAAGAACATTAATTCAACACGAGAATAGGAGTACAGAATGTAGGGGGTCTAAACAGCAGTGTGTAGCTGGATGAATGTTATTGTGGTGCCGAAATATAAGAGTACGGTATCTGAAATAGTTTGGGTTAATTGGACTTTAGCCTCGCCCTATGATGTTTTGGCGTCCATATTCACCATATCTTCCCAATAGAGGAGCACAGGTACGGTATGCAAGATGCAGATCTACCTCATATATTGATACATTTTAGCTTAGGTCCACTCCAGCAGTTAAAGGTGTGATTACACCAGGCATGATACACACTTTTCCTTGGTGTCTTGTACCAGACCCTGCTAAATGGGCCAGAGTGTTTGATTGCAGAGCTCTCAATTTTTTTGGAAAAACTTCACTATCTTCCCGATAGCTCCCTGCTTCTCATACTAGACTCGTAGAGTAAATGTGATCATCCCACTATAAATAGGTGTACCAAATGCCTTGAAATGTAGCAAATAGCCACTAGATACACAGAATTTTCTGCTGCGGATGCGACTCCTTCTGTTGCCAATTTCTAAATCTCCCTCTAGTTTCATCTTTTGCTTCAACAGAAATCAGGCACTCATTATCATTGCCACCCTGGGTTAGCGCTAGGACATGATATGGGTTAGCCAGTCTGGCGAATTTCTATCTCTTTTGATTAGCCAGATTAGTAATGAATTCGCCAGAAAAGTATTACATATTGGGGGGGATTATATTATTAGTGTATCGAATTTCCTCTGCTGTGCATCTGAAATATTCCAGAATGCTATCAGAGAGTCACTGGAAGCATATGCTGGAAGGCACATCGGGAGTGCTGAACGTCAGTGATGACATTCTAGTGTATGGCAAAACCCAAGAAAACCATGATGACAGCTTGCACGTGTGCTACAGAGATTCCGTGAGAAGGGTCTGACCTTGAACCGTGGGAAATGTGTTCTGGGCAGAGAAAATCTGAAGTACTTGGGTTATGTATTCTCCAAGGAAGGTATGTCACCAAGGTGCAGAATTTGCCAAGTTTGCAGGAGAGTTTGGTCGTAGATGCATAACACCATTGTGGCCTCAGGCTAATGGTGAATGTGAGCGATTCATTAGGAATCTCGGAAAGGTTGTGAAGGGTGCACGTGTGGAGAAGAAGCCATGGAAGCAGGAGATGCACAAGACATCTGAACCATCATAGTTGAAGGATTTTGTAACCAAGTAGTTTAAAGATCTAACCCAATGGGGCAGAATAATCCCCTTAGATCTTTAAGGTACGAGAACAGTCTATCCTCACCTTTAGAGACGTGTTTAACAGTGTATTTATCTTACATGTGTGCTGACAATGATACTTTATGACTCACTCATAGACATTGATATCAAGATAAAAGTGAACAGTATATTCAGAGCCTGAACATTGAATGTGAGAATACCCCAAGGTTCATTATAAAAGGAGAGAGATGTGGTGTGGTCGCATTATTTGTGAATAAATAATGAGGCAGCAGCCATCTTGGAAAGTCAGACCCGTGTGGTGTGTGTCCTGATTATTTGCATGGATTACAGGGAGATTACACCTCGAAACATTACACTTGGTTTCACCTGGGCTAGAACTAGGCTAAGGTCTCCATGGGATTTCCATGGGCTCGGTGTGGGCTGTCAGATGGGCTCCATGTGGGCCCGCCCACCAACTTCACTTTCAATTATGAGAAAAGTGGCGGCGCCCAGCTAGGAACGAGTGAACGCGAGCTCCTGACATTTCCGTCGAAAAACATGAGTCTAACTGCCCCGAGGGTTTAAATAATTGCAGAGCTCTTGTGTAAACACATCAGCATCACAAAATGGCCGGAGTTGGGAGAGGAGGAAGGAGACAACAACCTGCACGAGCAAACAAAGTCAGAGAAGACGACATGCTGCCACTGGACGCATCGCCAGCCGACATTGTACACGCCGTCAACGCTTTAACCCGGCGGCTCGCCACTCAGGAAAAAGCCACGGAAGGCATACTTGGTACGATCAAAACACTTAATGAAACAGCGGTAATAAATGCCAAATCATTCAGTGATATCCAGACAAGGCTCACAACCACTGAGGATACGATGAAAGGTATTTCTGAGACTCTAGCTGAATCAAAAAACGCCTTTAAAAAGCAAGCTGAAGTGTCAAGCGCTCAAACCCGCATGTTGACAGCACATCAGACTAGATTTGACAAGATGGACGAGGAATACAAGAAACAGGTCGTAATTCTTGAGGGAGTCGAGGAAAATGAAGGAGAGAATTTTTTTGAGTTTATAACGTATTTTATTCACTTGGTGATTTTACAAAATACGATACATTCAAATGAGGTATGAATACCTCTCATTTAATCATTGCATGTATAAGTTATCGTAACAATCCAAGTATCCATGTCACACAATCTACTTTCTATAGATATAGAAGGGCAGTGTCGCGGGTAATCAGAAGCTTCCAAATGATTATACAATTGAGGTTACCATATTATGTTATTAACAAATGTTGTAAGTTATACATAACATATATTATCAAAGACCATCGGTTCTGAATGATTTTCCATATATAAAGGGTGTAAGAATAAAGGATAGAATAAATAGCAGTGACATTAGCCATGCTGTCAATTTACATTCATGGTTTATGACTTATCACATTCTTGCCTGAGGTGGCGGCATCACTGACGTAAGAGCCGCAGTTTGGCTTGGTGTAGGGCTCTAATGTGAGTAAGGGCTTTGGTCCTAAAAAGGGGCTTATCGGGGGCTTGTCTACAGGAGACATTAAGGTTATTCCAGAGGTCAATGCCTCTGTATAGGGGGCTCTTTCTATAGGCAATAGTATTACTGGGAGGGTATTCTAGCAGGCCAGTGTTTGCGGATCTGGTGATTCTTCCGCCAACAGCTGTCCTTGCACGATCGTGAGTGGTTTATTTAATGATACCAAGGTTGGCTGGAATATCGAGCAAGTTGACAGTGTTCAACCCATTGGTAAAGTTCAGATGCGAAACAACATGAGGCCGGCTAGAAACCAAGATGGCGGCGCCCATGCGGAAAACCAAAATGGCGATCCAGCACCCCGCAAAACCAAAGCCAGAGCGATAAAAGTCGAATTTCACAAGAAAACAGTCAAATCCGAGCTTATGAAAGGCCTGAAGAACCTGAGGCATAACGTCAGATGGACAAATGTGTCGGTGGGAGACGAATTAAACGAGAGGGAAAGGCGTGAGTTTATAGACCTTCGCTCTGTTTACTTCTTGGCTAAAGAATGTGGATACGACACACGTCTATTAATGAATCAAAAACCAAGGTCATGATCTTTGCCTCCAGAAAAAAGCTAAACAAACTTAAGAAACCCAAAATTATGATGAATAATGTAACGTGATGTGTATTACTACACATCAGGGCTGACCATGGAAACGTGATCTGTGTCGAAATAACATAATCTGTATCAAAATAACGTGATCTGTATCAGGGTATTTCATAATTGCCCTGACAAAGGTGATGGAAAGATGTATATTGGGGTGGGATAAATGCTTGCTCCCAGCCTATCCAACTGGTACGACAGAAACTGGCTGAGGCTGCCCTACAATACCACCTTCATTGAGCGGTGGCAGATGCAACATGTCGAGACTATACCGCCCATATCATCGCCGTTTACAGGCCGACCGACTTGCTTTTCGACAGGGATGAAAGGCGGCAGATGCCCGCAGCCGGCGACTGTCGTCCACACCCACCTGCTCACCCCCACTCACCTGCTCGCCCACACCCACCTGCTCACCCACACCCACCTGCTCACCCACACCCACCTGCTCGCCTGTTATTGAATAATATACATGTATGACACATGACTTGAGGATAATTTTCAACAAGGAATTCGTTTCTGATGCCAGAATTGACCAATAAATGGTTATAACTGAAATTACGCAAGTAAACTGACAAGTAGCTCTACTTTTTTTCTTCAGAATCTGGCGGATTATTTTTATTTTTAGAAATGTGTTATGGACCATTAAATCCCTGGGTCACATGTGATGTTAATCACACAATTAATCTTTCTGGACGAGGAGCTAAATTTCAATATCCATGTAAGAAATCTAATTAAGAACTAGAGATTTAAGTCCATAGCTTGATGGAAAGCATACCCAAGGTAGATGACCAAAACTAAAACCTGAATGGAGTATTTTCTAAGTATTTTTTATTTTAAAGGGGGGGGGGGAAATTCACGAGCGTTAAAACTTCAAAATTAATGCTGCACATTTATTCTCAAAGTAGATCGTTATTGGTTACCTTTCTTAGAATAACGGACATGTTCAATAATGGTTGTACCAAGCAACATTTCTCTGACAGGTACAATCATTGACTTTATTCACCAAATGTATAAAATGTTTTCATCTCTTAGTTGGCTCACATGCCTACGAATCATTTTGAAACATGTAAACGATGTATTTCTCATAAAATGAGGTTGTATGAAAGACTACGGTAAAACTAACAGCGGACCATAAAACACTTGTTTAAAAATGGTCGCCTACGGGCTTATGTTATCCGATGATGAAAATCCAAGGAAAATTCGCTGTAAAGGATCAAAACTCTGGTGAATAAAAGTTTAAATTATTACTTAAAAAAAAAAAAAGGATCTCCTGGGCAAAAATATGAAAACACAGGGCTTGTCCGATCGGGCCGGCTTGTGATTTGAATGTCCTTGTCTCAGGGGCGCACAACAGTTCCTTCACTTTTCACCAGGGGGTGGGTGGGTGGGGGGGGGGGGGGGGGGGGGCACCAACTTATCTTTAAATTATGAGAAACGATAATGGATCTGCTGGGCAAAAATACCTTCAATGTGGAGGTTGGAGATACAGTGTTGGGCCAATGTAGGGCCAATGTTGCAGTTTCCATGAAAACCTTTTCGCCATGCAGGACATTCAGTCCTGCAGATCTTTTATGGCTTAGTTTTTGCAGGCCCGGATACCTGAGGGGACATTTCATCTTGTATAAAGCGAAAATTTACATTGAATGAATACAACCTTTTTGTACATTCTTATTGAAACATAAATAATATGTACATTTTTGAGTAATGTTATTCAAAATGTTTATGCAAAATGTTTTTCTCTCTAGAAACCTTAATAATGGTCCGATTTACAAGCCGTAAAGACTTGCATGTAGCCAGAGATCCAGCCAGTCAGAGATCAGGCCAGCCGGCTATATCTTGAATAAAGCGAGAATTTACATTGAATGAATAGCTGGTGTCCGGTACGTTTTCATGGAGACTGGTGTAGCACTACGTCAATAAGGACATGGACAATATGGCTTAGGAGGGACTAGAACGTACTAAATAGCTACCAGTACTACGAGCCAAATGTGCTAACCACTACCAGGTGGTATCACCACTGTGCAATGACAAAAAAAACAGGGGCAGACCTACCTGACTAGACATCTAGATAGTTTGAGGTCGCTGAATCCAAAAATGATGGTAAAAAATGGCCCAACCATGATCATTTGTTGGTCTACTGCTGAATATATGGTCCGACCAATATACAGCAGGGACAGCGTCTGAGGCACATTTAGTGGTAAGAGACCATAAAAACCAGGATTCTACACTGTTATGAATCTAAATTAGTGATATTTTACTGATATTAATTGACAAAATTACACAAAACATATAAATTTATCCTAAAGCAATATGGCCGAATTTTAAGCTACTAAGATCAAGATTATGACCTGTTCTGCCTTTAGGGAAGCTATTAGTACTATTCTTAGCCTCCAGAGGCACCAGAATCCCAAAAAGAGTAATAGATAGACAGAAATTGGCTTGGATAACCCTTTATGCATAATGCAATGATAGATCATTGGTGCCCCATCTTTATATTAAAATTCCATATCTATAATGTATTTTTAGACAAAAATGGTACAAAGGCCAGTTTCTGGTTACCATGGCAGCCATTCCCATATTCTGAATATTGGATATTGGTAAATGTGTAATAAACGAGACTTTGCTCCCCTTGATATCGGTGTTAGGTTATTAAGTCAAGAACAAGGTTCGGATCAAGTGTACAGGTTGCTAATATAGGTTTATTCAAGACAACCTAGACAGGCTGAGCTAATACAGGCAAACTCCCTATAGAGTTCGAAGCAGGTCAGTAGGCTCGGAGCCGATATGAACATGGGTCTTTGCCCTATCACAGGTATAAAGGAACCGATGAGTTCCATCGGACACTGACTATATATAGGCAGCCAGCCTGCGCACGCACACGCAGACCGGAAGCCTATAGCGACCTCTATCCATACCCCAAGACCAGAGTAGGTGCTGCCACCTACTGTCGGGCTGAAGGGTTCGGATAGAGTTTGCAACGCAGCGTCCAACAGAACCCGCCATATGAGTAACCCAATCCCTAGCCCCTACAAATGTTATCAATATCACAAATCTCAAAACAGGCCTTGCAAATTCCTTTCAGAATCAAAACATATTGCAACATTCTTTCAATAAAAAATCTGCAGGATTGAATGTCCTGCATGGCGAAAAGGTTTTCACGGAGACTGCTACACTTTTTGTAAGACCTATATGCCAACCTGATGCTTGATTATCTTGAAAAATCTTGAAATATACTAATCCGTGGACAAAGAACGATCAGATATGGACACATGACGGGCTCAGAACGTTGCATGCCTCTGCTGGAAGAGTGTTATCTTTTGCATAGTGGGGGGAGGGGGGTTGGGTATATGTTTTGATTCTGACACCCGGTTCTGACACTGTCAATCAGTCCCTCTTGCCCCTGTGACCGCGGCAGTAACAGCAATCGCTGGTACCTCCACAAGGGTACCAGCGAGGTTTTAAAGAGATGCTTACATCAGCCTGTAACCGTGTACTGGAGATTCCCCTACCTCAGAGGTTATGATGGCAGCATTTGTGTGGATGGTGAGAGAAATTCTGACAGCTATCTATGCACCAATCCACTCGATTTCCAACGGCTCATACGATCTGGATGCTTGTGGACCTCCTTGCTCACACCGACCTGCTTGCCCACACCCACCTACTTGCCCACACCTATCTGCTTGTCCATACCCACCTGATCAGCAGAAATGTGATAACATATTAGTATAGTGTGATATATGATTTGAGGATAGTTTTGACCGAGGAATATGGTTCTGCTCTCAGAAATGACAATAATTCACTGTTCCTGAAGTAATTTACAGACTTAACTTTTCAGTCAAACAATTCAACCACTATTAAATCACCCGCACCCTGAATCATTTGTGATGTTAATCAGACGTTCAATCTTATATTTCCTAATTAAGGTTATGTAGAAATTGTCGAGGGGCTGCATGGTGCGCTCCTCCATGATGCACTCCCATACTAAGCACTCCTATCTGAGATGCACCGAGTGACCTGAGGGTACACTCAAGTGGCTGGTGTGGGGAATCCCCACAGGAGGGTGGTACAGCCTGGCACACTCACAGTAAACATACTGGAGGAGTGGTGACAGGTGTCCAGGGTGTTCCTCCTCTCCTGTCACACAGCCCCCCCCCCCCCCGCAGGGTGGATGGGTGACAGGAGGAACAGTCTATTTATAGACTGATGGATGACTCCTGGTCCTCAGCCTGACAGGGCTGAGGAGTATAAATAGCCTCTTGATCCTCCAGAGGGTGCCTTATCCCACCAGGAGGCTGGGACCCACACTGGAGCTGCTGCTGTAACCAAGATGCCTGGAGTAGGGCTAGGGGCTGAGTGCTCCTACCCTACCTCCTTGTAGACATACATGTGACTGTGAGGTGGCACTCACCCTGTATACTACCTCTACTCTGTGACTACAATAAAGCTGGATATCAACTCTAATCTATTATGTCTCCTTGTCGGATCAGATCTACACTAAATGACCTCTCGACAAAATAAATAATCATAGTATACTGTAATGCTGGTATTCTGTTTCTATTCCTTATTACAATGCACTGTACTTTATTCGAATTTCTTTGTATTTTGAAATAAATACTTAGTTCCCTTTCCTCAAAGCAGTATAATTATATACTACAAATAGGAAATAGCTTTACTTATGAATGGTATGATGGCCAGGCATTGCTTAGAAGAGAGTTGAAATCAGGTAACTTGCATCATCAGTCCATATTGCTAACCACTATCCTATCCGCACGTGGGGACGAACTTGCCAAGTCACCAGACGCCACCCATTTTACCTGTAATCTTAAAACGCCCACTTTTCCAGTAATCTTCATCAGTTTCCAGGCCTATCCTCTAGATGGCCCCACTGTAGGTTGGTAACATTGCTGTATATATTAGGGGCTGTGCCCCCGCACCCCCTTTTTCTTTCTCTCTTTTTTTTCTTTTTCTTTTATAAAACTGTAACAGAACTATAACCGAATTTATTTACCACTAAAGGATGGGGTGGTTAGAGCTAAGGGAAAGGAAATTCAGACTTGCAGCCTTACAGTGGCACCATCTAGATAAGAGCGGGGAATCATTAAGACTACAGGGAAAATGGGTTTTTAAGATTACAGGGGAAATGGGTGGCGTCTAGTGACTTGGCAAGTTCGTCCCTTATTGCATCCTATCCTGGAGCAGGTGATATGAGGAATGTCTATTCACAATGATTGCACCCGTCCTGGCCTCTAATCTCGGACACAAGATTTGACTGAGCTCCCCAATCACAGAGGAGGAGGGGCCTGAATATGATTGCCCCCCACCTCCCCCAAATTTGTGTTTATGATGTAACACATATAATTCCCGAACCTTGTCTCTCCATCATAGGAAAAGGATGGGGGCGAGGAGCCTGGACCCCAAATCTGAACTCAACTATTACTTTTCTATATAATTTCTATATAAGTTTGGGAATGCACCTTCAATCATTTGAGCCGATGCATAAAGGTCATAAAGCTATAGTTCGGGTCAGTCTCACTGCTCTCCCCCCCTCCCTCTCAATAACATTTTTTTTTGTTTCCTACGCCTCTGGGTCATCTTGCAAAGGCGGAATATCTTTGTGTTTGATAATGGCCTACGACTGTCGCTCAGGAAGACACGCACTACTGACCTTAAGGGAGTGTTCATTTTTTAACAACAGGGAGGGGGGGGGTTGGTGAGTTTAGGGGGGGGGCGTAAAATAACTTGACCCCTTCCGAGGGGGGAGGCATAAAATAACTTGACCCTCTTGAGGTGGGGGGGGGGCATAAAATAACACCTATGGAGGGGGCGCGATTCTTCACTTTTTCTGTAGAAATACATTAAAATGCAGCAAATTACCTCTAAAATCATTAATGCACCCGATATATCTGACAATTTTACTATGTGAATTTTCATTGGAGGGGGGGGGGGGGGAAGTATGTGTCAGGCAGGCAAACTCCTCAGATTTCTCAGATTTATATTTCTCCAAATTGGTCATTCATGTGATTTGAGCCAATGAGAACTCTATTTACATTTATGTGTCAGGTAAGAAAATCAAAATACAGCAAATTTCACCATTTGCCTTCTTGATTTTCAAAGCTTTGCTGGGGGGGGGGTCATGCTCCCAAACCCCCCTAGTACTGCTGAGACATATGATTGGCCAATGAACACATAACTATTTCAGTGATGGTTTAAGATGGCGGTAGACATGCCAGATGTGCCAAAATGCATCAGATTGCACCATTTGAAGTCAAGAATTTCAAAATTTTCCAAGACCTTTCCATCCCAAAAGCAAAGTTCCATCCCCAATTATAGAGGCTGGCTAGTACAGATCTTAGCTTTGATACAATTCTGGCCAAAATGCACCAGAACACACCATTTCAGGTCTAGGTTTTCAAATGTTCCCATGTTGATTAAGCCGTAATGTTGATATTGACCTGTCGTGATTCTGGCAGAGATAATGGACAAGACAAATAAGTGGACTTGGGCCATGTAGAATCGATGAACGGCCTATTTATTAAATAATAATAATAAAGAAAAAAAAAATCAACCATACATTGTAAGCGAAGCAGTGAACAAAAGCGAACCTCTCTGGGCCGCGGTCAAGCAAGCAATACCTGTTACCACAACAAGCTGGAGTGACGCTGGCAACCAGTAGTTCATAAACAACCCACCAGAGGGGGTGGTGTTGAAGCAGTCTAGCTCTGAGTGGCAGTTCTAACAACTCCCACCAGGTGGCGACACCCGGGGGAGGGAATACTCAGTCAATACATGAAACAAGGCGAGCTTGTTTCTCACCATTGACCTGTCGTGATTCTGGCAGAGATAATGGACAAGACAAATAAGTGGACTTGGGCCATGTAGAATCGATGAACGGCAATCACCCAGAATCACATCACCATAGATACTATCATTGTTTTGACAGGATGGCGTCCACGACCATCCTATCTAGGTCTATCCTGCTGGATAAAGGCTTAGCCAGATAGATTAGGGCTGTGAGACTAGCCCAGTCTCCCGTCTGCCTAATGTCCTCCAGTGGCACACCACTATGGTGGAGGAAGGCCGCGCCTGCCCTCCTCAGGGAATGTACTCCTGCACCAGGAATGTCCAAATTAATTAAGTTCAACAAGCGCTTTAAATATTTCAACAATACCGGGTAGGTCAACGGCACTGAAGAATTCCCCTTTGTCAATAAAAACACAGGGTCATCCGGGGATGTGGCTGGCATGTCATTAAAGTGTCTCTTAATCATAGTAGCGGCACATAAAGGGGATCCAATTGCATAGGTGAGTGGTATGAGATGAGTCCTTTGGCCATACTGGACAGTCTTAGAACTCGAAATAGTTAACAAAACTCCCCAAGGATAAAACCGCAGGGAGCGCCTCCTTAAATAATGACCCTCTAACTTTAGATTATCTGGAACTAGATTACATTTACGTAAGAGTGATCTGAAACTAGTGATAATGCAACACCACATACAGCGTTCATTTACATCCAACATATTAACTGACATGAACATGGCTAAAATATTTTTCAAGGTCAGAGTTAACCTCAAAGGTGCTGGGTCGCCTAACAAACGCCGCAGCCCTTTTAGAGTCGCAGAAAACACAAAATCCTGCCTAATGAAAGTCACATCATAACCAAAATACTTGTTAAGGCTAATAACACCAGAAATATAATTATCTATGCTCACATACGAGAGGGTGTCAGAGAGATACACAGCGAACCTGCACATGACATCAACCGTCGTCGGGACTACCGGTAACAACAACAAAGTACAAAAGGTTATATATTTTCTCCACTGAGATGCCTTGGTTCTCCAGGTCGACTTAGCCCAACAGTAAGATCTAACATGGGCCGCCCTCTCATCTAGGGTCCGTCGCAACTGGAGTGCATCTACAACAACAAAAACCCAAAGGTACATGGCCATTTTTATCAAGTAGTCTAGACAGAGCATCTGCTTCACAATTCAATTTTCCGGGGATATGAATACATATTAAATGACAGTTAAATAATACACTTAGCCAGAAAATCCTGCGCAGGAAGGACATAGCCACTGGATTATCACTCTTACCGGTATTGATACCGGTAACCACCTGTGTGTTATCAGAATTAATAATAACCCTACAGTCTTTCCACAAATGCCCCCAACGCCATAAAGACTCCAACAAAGGGTATAATTCTTGTACATTTATATTCACAGGGATTTCGTCGCCGGGAGCATGGCACATGTGGGTGTGTAAGTCTAAATTGGCGTCAAGGTCCTCAAAGAAACTCTTACTTAAAGTAATACGTCTCTTGTTTAAAGAAAAGTTTTTTAGCAGAGCTATGATTCTATGAGAGAAGGTCCTGCCTCCCTTTATCACTGTAGAGCAGTGACTGAGAATACCGCAAAGTCTCTGAATCTGTTTACGCGTCGCCTGGCGGCGACCCACAAAAAACGCAAGCTCTTCATGCAACTTCACAATCTTATCAGCAGGGAGACGTAGTCTCATCTCAATGGTGTCTATTTCAATACCTAAGTACCTTTGTACCTGGGATGGTGAGGCCACCTTCTTGTAGGCAATGTCAAAACCCAAGGACCTCAGAATGCTATGTAGGGCCAGCTGAGCCTCTTGACATGACTTAAAGTCTGCACCTATTACCAGAAAATCATCAAGGTAATTGTAACAGGTGTAACCACAGCCAGTCATATATCTAGATACAGCGTCAGTGAGGCTATTAAAAATAAAAGGTGATGCTCTAGCCCCAAACGACAAAAAATTGTCTTGTATATATACATCCGAGCCGCCGACTGTCCATGACAAGCCCTGGTATTTCCTGTCACAGGGTCTTATCATACAAGTTCTGTAAGCCGAGGCAACGTCAGTGACAGCTAAATAACAACCTTGTGTCAAGCTATCACAGATCTCATCCATAGTATGAAACTTAAAGTTTTGGAAGGTTTCTGACATGTAGTTGTTAATAGAAACCCCCTCCAGCCTGCTGGCGTCTGTGATAGGGCGGTAACCCCCTGAGGCCTTACTCACAGCTCCCATGGCGTGGACACAATGTGGTTTCCTGTCTATGACAGATAGCTTACCGGTACTCAGCTCTTTAATAACTATGTCATTAATAAATTCAAAAGCATCAACTGTAGCTGAGGAGTAGTTTTCACAATGGTAAGAAGCCACCTCTGCATAAGGGTCCACAATCTTAAAACCATGAATGACACCATCCAATAGAAATAAACTGTTCAAGTCCCAGCCACTACCGTACACCTTATTAGGGCCGCCTGAAAGCATCTGTCGCCAACCTGATGGTTTGAATTGGGAACTAATACCCCTGACGACATGTGGTACTGCAGAATCCCAAAGAGGAACATAACTAGAGTAGTTACACAACAAGGCATCGAGATCCTCAAAGCACATTAGATCCTGACACCCCGCATAGCCCAGGGATTCAAAGTCTGCAGTTCAGGCGTGACGTTGATCTCCCCCCTGCTGACTGGGGTTGTTATACTGGCTGTACGGATTAAACTGGGCAGGTTGTTGTTGCTGCTGCTGGTAGGGGTTTCTCTGCTGCTGCTGCGACTGAGGAGGACGACCACCCCCCTGCTGGCTGCAACCACCACGGGCTTTGTGAGTACCCCTACAAATGCAACATACGTGGTACTTGTGACAGGGATTGTATGTGCAATTTGTGAAATTCCACGAGGCGCATACGTCATCGGGACACCAGATGCGTGGTGCCGAGCCGCCCCCTCTGTTGGAACCCTGGTTGCCCTGACGACCACCTTGATTATTGCCTGAGGTTTGCTGTAACAACCTCATTGCCTCCTGATACGCCCTGGTATTCTCAATACTGAAGTGGGACGCATTTGCCGTATGCTCTGCTGCCATATAAGCAATACGCCCCTCTGTAACCTTGGTGGTAACCTCATGCTCGTACTTGGCGACTGCCTTGGCTGTGTATGTAGGACGGATCTCCTTCCATGCTATATACTTAAAATGTTCAAGGTAACCCTCTACCGTAAACCTTGCATCATTCGACTTGTGAATGCACTGTAACACATTGACCATACCGTAAACCAGCTCCCGATAACTCATTTCATCAAAAGACTTATCATATGGCATGTGGAAGTCTGGTCTAATCCAGTGGCGAGATCTCTTTCTGCGCGCAGATTCACTGCTCCAGTGTAAGCCGCCCATCATCTCACCTGCTCTGCCGATGTCGCCCTGATCGTTCCCCGCCATGCCCAGAGCCTGGAGCCCGAGGCCGACTGACACCAAGCCTGCCTGAAGAGTAGAAGTAGCCAAGTACGGCACCTCTGGAGGATTGTAGAGCGACCCATCTGCGAGGAAGAGCTGCGGTTGTTGCTGGCCGAACCCTGGAGGGGGTACGGGCCCTGGAGGAGGCGCAATTCCCGGTGCTGTAGGCTGCGCTGGCTGAGCACCCGCACCTCCGGATGCGCCGCCATTTTGACCCGCTGGAGCTTGTTGCCGGCTGGGTTGCTGCCCCGCGCCCGGGACCAGCGGGCTCGTCAGTCCGGATTCTAACCGCTGATTTTCAATGTTTATGGCCCTAAGCCGCTCCTCCAGTGCTTTTACCTGTGCTTGCTGCTCCAGTATCGCCTTTTTCTCCTCTGCCAAGGCGATCTGCTTCTGTAAAATGTCCTGCCGGTCCATGCTAGGCGAGGTGGGCTCCACAATCACCCGCTCGCGCAAAGTCAAATCTATAGAACTATCCAGATCCTCTTTGCTTTTCGGGACATACGGCTCCCCACACTGCGGACACTTCTTCTTTCTGTAGTCGTATTCAAAACCACACTTACATATGGCCATAATAAAAATCAACCATACATTGTAAGCGAAGCAGTGAACAAAAGCGAACCTCTCTGGGCCGCGGTCAAGCAAGCAATACCTGTTACCACAACAAGCTGGAGTGAGGCTGGCAACCAGTAGTTCATAAACAACCCACCAGAGGGGGTGGTGTTGAAGCAGTCTAGCTCTGAGTGGCAGTTCTAACAACTCCCACCAGGTGGCGACACCCGGGGGAGGGAATACTCAGTCAATACATGAAACAAGGCGAGCTTGTTTCTCACCATTTATGGAACATGATACTGGACAGTAATATATTGTATTGAGTAACATAAAGGTTATTCAAAATTGTCAACTTGTGGGTATCCAATCCATTCAGGATTCCACCAACCCTTCTATGAAGCTTTCAAAGTGCACATGAATACACCATTTAAGGCCACTCAAAAAAAAAGTGGTTTCTCATCACTAAGGTCATAGAAATCTGACGAGGGAGGCTTTTTTAAAACTTTTTTTTGACTCGCAGGCCAAAATGTATAGGACAATTTACAGGTTTCTTTGGCCAAAATTCACATTTTATTGGTTAAGAATTAGAAACTTCTAGATTCTGAAATGTTCCAGTTAGGAGACGGATATGCCGCTCTGACCCCCTTCTGAAGCACTGCACTTTGAGAATGGTGGAGCTGGCTAGCTTTTGTGTCCCTAATATTCACACTTAAATTTTATGAATCCATAGATCAAAATCAATACTTACAATTTGAATATTTAATGGCCATTTCTAAGAGTACATTTACCATAAACCTCCCTTAAGACAACCCCACCTTTAAGACGACCCCCTTGTATGAGAAGAAACTGTAAAAGGGTTTTCACTTTAAACCTATATAAGAAAACCCCACCTTTAAGACAGCCCCCCAGTTAGGAAAAATATACCCCAAAATGATTCATTTCTAGGTAGCATTGATGCAACACAGTGATGCAATGCAAATTGATGCAGAAAAATTGAAAGGGGGGGTGCAAAATAACTCAGCTCCTCCCAAGGGGGGCGGATTTTAACTTGGCCCTTCCCGAGGGGGAGGCGCAAAATAACTTGTGTGTCAAAATCAAAACTCACCAACGCCCCCCTCCCCCCACTTGTTAAAAAATGAATACTCCCTAAAGTCGGTGACTTAAAGCTTGACCGTCATGGTTGAAGTGAGGCCAAAAGCACTTTTGGATATAGTTCAGTTTTCATTCACAAGAGGGCTCTTACCCAGTGGGCACAAAATTCAGGTCAATGTTGAATCAATGTTGAATCAACTGTTATTTTAGTCCATGTATGGAAAATGCTGAACTTATTCCCTGACGGCCCAGCTTTAAACCTGCAGTGATTGGATTTTATCACTGTTTAGCTTGTATTAAAGATATCAAAGTATACAATAGCCTATCGTCAATGTATCAGATGAAACTACCTGCTATTTATCACGCAGAAGTAATTTCATTACTAGAGGTAACATGGGAGAAAGCTGCAATGACAACCAAAGATTTATTCAATTATGGCCACCGTCCACTGGGGAAATTATCCCTCCCCCGAAATTCGGCCGACTAAGCCCGTCGTACATTTCCTATACAACTTCGGCCGATTAGAGCTCAGTGGACGGTGGCCCTTAAACACAAATATCATTACAAACTTCATTTTAAGTGGTTTCAACCTTTATTTCCTCATTACCCATGTGCACGTTTACAATTTTTACACTTTCTAACATAATATCTACATAAAGGCTCAATCATATTAGCAAGATAAGTAGCTACGTGCACGATTGTACATACGTGGATACACAAATGTACATTCGTTACGGGTCAGATTGTTAAGTGTTGGCAAATCTAGCTTACACATTATACAAGCTTAAATTTTCTTAATAATACAATGTAGCAATAACACCAAGATAAAAGAACAATGGTTATATACAAATTGTTTTCAATATTCATGTATTTCTTATCTTCCAGAACAAAGCAATAGACTATAGACCTAGGCAGTATTTGCAACTGAAGATGTATGTTGCTTAGCACCATTATAAAACCGCTGCGATATGAACGTTATCAAACGGCCCGTTGCCTATAGTCTACTTTACTCTAGTTATGGATATGTATGTTTGCCTTTACTAAATCGAAACGTTATCACGGCATTAATAAGGACTACATGCAGTTGTTCATTGACTACGAAGTGACCTTATAATCTGATATACAAAAGCTAAGGCCACTCCAAAAAAAAGAGTTGTTTCTCATCACCGCGCGCATCATAAAATTCATGATTTGGGAAAACTTGATGAAAAATATGTTAAAATTGGATAAAATATTGGCAATTTTGGTATCAAATTAAAGCTTATGCTGTCAGTAATGCAGTCAGCTAGGAATAACTTCAATAATTTCCCCATGTATTTGAGTAAAAAAATAAAAAAAATTAAACAAAAAACGCCCTCGTCATATTTTTCACTGCTTGGTGATGAGAAACCTTTTTTTTTTTGAGTGGCCTAACGAAAGCCACCTATATATATATATGCACTTTTAGGTTGGACTACAATACGTGATTATCTCATCAAATCGATGCTATTCTAACAAGTTATATACGTTACACACACTGTTTACATTACATGGTGGAACTCAGCTATTGTGAGAATAGTTCTGATTCGGTTAGAAGTTCGCGTAGGGGAACTCCAATTGTATTATACTCGATTTAAATAGATAAACAGGAATTTCATATGTGCATATCTAAGTGGTAGGCATATTAACATAGTTTGTAAAAACTACATTGGCAATGTTTATAAAGGCAACAACCTAGAAGATATAAAAGACGCATAATTAAAGATCAATATACAAAGGAGCCACTTCTCCTTAGTAACCCCGTAGAGGGAGAGATGCGGGTTGTGATATGGTCATGCAGTAACTGCACTGCATATGCCGGGCGACATATCAACACACACCCGCTACACAAGATACCACACGAGAAACATTCCCATAAGAACAGCATTTAACATACAAGGTGAAATATTCTTATCTCAACAAATGCATGCAACGTAAGCGTGTCTCAATAGAAGATGTATCGACAGTTTATCAAAGAAGGCCGCACACCCTCACATTTAGGCCGTTTTATTCTGATAACTTGGTTTACGGGCTTTTTGGAAGGGCATGCAGAGAGGGTGGGGGGAGCTGCCTTACAGGGGGAGCGGGGTCACAAAATTTCCCAAAAGGCAGAGGAAAAAAGGGTGTGAAATCCCTCTTTTGGGTTATCAAGTGAAGGTATATTGAGAAATATCTCTATTCCATGTTGAATTTTTACTAGTCAGCATATACTTCTTTTTCTTCTTTTTTTCTTCTTCTTTTGTCAAATTCTCAAGAAAACAAGTCCTGGAGGGCAAAGGTAAAAAAAAAAAAGAAGTTATCAGTATAAAACGGACTTACAAGATAACATGATGAAGCAAATATGGATATAACAAGGGATCTCATTTGGAATGCCAGCATTATGGAACTGTGACTATCATAATTGCTAGGATAAGTGGTGACTGTGGTGGTGTTGGGATCCCATCGACCAATCAGAGGACGGTACAACTGCCGTCGCTTCCACAACACGGGCAGCAGCTGTTCTTGATGCCCCTGGACAGCTTCTTGACAGAGCTGCGCCTTCTGGTCGGCTGTAAGGGAGAACACACATATATTAAAGGGGAGATCAGAGAAGGAACCCTACTCTATAATATTTATAGCCAGGAGTCCACCGCGCGATCTTGCATACAACTAGGTGATATTCACATGAATGCAATACACATCATGGGCTAGAAATTGAATTTATAAAGTTAAATGCCTCCTTGATATGGTAGGTAAGGTCGCGTAGTTAACCAATGCCTAGGAGTATATTGTAATATCTAGTGCATGTACCTGTGTGGTCTAGTTTATAGCCCAAAGTCTACGGCGCAAGGAAGATGTGTGTAGTGGTTTACAACTTCATTTTCTGCATTCGGCTAAGCTCACATATTTCCGACCTACCACCATGTGTCGACCACCTTCTGCACAACATTGCCAAGTCCCTATGCTATACAGGGTATTAATGCTTTGTTGGATGGGAAATTGAAGTGTTAACGTTGTTACCTCCCATTATGACCACCGTCCACAGAGCATAAATCGGCCGTATATGGATAAAATTGCCATACATTTCCTATGTAAATTGTTTATAGTATGGCCATATACGACCGATTTATGCTCTGTGGACGGTGACCCTTATACCATTCTCCTTTGCACATTTCCTGATTATCATATACATATAATGCACTGAAGTGGACCAGGTGACCCGTTCTAAAGTAAGGGATATGAGGAATTCTCCATAAATTCTTTAGTCTTTAGTGTTTGTTTATACATGTATGCATTTGCTATACATGCATTATGACTTTATATGAATGGATATATATCTAATAAATATGAATCAAATGTATTTTCATGAGAGTATATTTGTAAATCTGTTTGAGAAGGCATTCACTAAAAGCAATGAATTTCACCATGATCCGACCATGATTTCACCATAAGATGACTTCTATTCCCAATGTGTTAGCTGGACCCCAAATCTACTTTTATAATTTATGAATATCAATAAAAGGCATGATCAGCGAAGAATTAATGCGTCAACATAATTCTACTATCATTTTATTAAGTAGATCGAGTTCCTCTGGATATGAATTCAGTAGCGTTCATAATGTTTTGATTGAGACAAGACTGGTCGACTCTGACTCAAATTTGGTCGACATATTGAGTGAAAAATGCCCACCTGAGATTTTCTACTTTGAGGTCAATAATGTACATATAATATTGATAATGATATATTTCAACATATAATTATCTGAAATCCCGGGAACGTTCTCTAAGGTATGGTAGAGTATGTAAGTTGTTATACTCATACACAGAAAAAATCCAGAGTCGACAAACCCTGCACTGCCTTGTCAATTTGACAAGGAAAGGGGCTGGCAAGCAAAAGTCTTCTGTTAGAAGACCCAACTAGCTCCACCTGGTACATGCCAGCCTGAAACTTGTTTAGAAGTTACTCACTATTTCCCCTGCAGGTGGCCATTGTCTAGCATAAATATGCACCCTTGGGAATAAATTGATTTAAAAAAAAGCCTATCTTGATATAATACTGAGTATTGCCATACCTACATGTTAATATGGAGCATTCTGTGAAGTATCTTGTGAACATATAAGATAATGTAAAGAATGCATGGTTTTGGCAGCATTAAGGAAATAGATG
Organism: Harmothoe impar; assembly: GCA_947462335.1. Classification (NCBI taxonomy): domain Eukaryota; kingdom Metazoa; phylum Annelida; class Polychaeta; order Phyllodocida; family Polynoidae; genus Harmothoe; species Harmothoe impar. The sequence goes on along the minus strand of OX381704.1, from coordinate 78,102,080 downwards.
ATAGGTGTAGAGTGAACACACCTCTTTTTTTTGTCATTCACCAGGGCAGAAGTAGGAACATGTCCCTGCTACTGGTATGATCCACACATATACATACAGTCCATTGCTGATGAGTAGCCTATGCTCAGTTAAAGACTTGGTGATACATTATGTGAACCCTTGGTGGCACTAGTGTATTAAATGTCACTTTTATATGTGGTTATGTATTTAAACAAATTGATAAGATAATCTTGTCATCTGGAACCAGACCAAACTCATACATTTGAAACCCTAGACCTACCACCCTTATGCAATGATGAGTGTGGCTAATCTAGGCCTGCATCAACTATCTTAGTTTGACAACCTTGACAAGTCTATAGTCGTCTTGTGGGAGGGTAACCGGGCAGGTTGTCAAATTGATGAATTGAAGCTCGTTAATTCTATACTGTTCACTTAGAAGACCCTAGGGTTGTTCTGTGAGACAACCTTATGGACTCCAGAGCTCTCCATAGTTTTTCAGTGTATTGCATAACTTCGTCAAGCATCTTCTGATGGTCATAAAAAACTGTAACGGGAATTAAGGGTCAACTTATGGTGAATCTACCCTGAAACGGTTTCGCCCCTCTACCGTTCTTATTTCGACAGCGCCGCGGACTAGGAGCGGGAGAGGGGCGAAACTGTTTTAACGGAGAAAATTACATCTTCCTGTGGCCGTGGACTTTTGTGTGGTCTACATGTAGTACATTGTACATGACTAGAGTAGAAAGAATGAGCAAATGTGTAATGTAGCTTATAAAGGGAACCCAAAAGGGTCCTGGACTTAATTATACACCAGTGAAACCTAATAGAACCTTTTTTTAGAAAAGCACCATGGCAAGTTTACCTCTGTGTGACTATAATAATAGTAATAATAATAATAATAATAATAATAATAATAATAATAATAATAATAATAATAATAATAATGATGATGATGATGATGATGATGATGATGATGATGATGATGATGATGATGATGATGATGATAATAATAATAATAATAATAATAATAATAATAATAATAATAATAATAATAATAATAATAATAATAATAATAATAATAATAACTTGGCCTAATAATTTGCAGCAGAATTCAATGACCTACGTATATTTCTAAACTATATCTTAATTACTGAGTATAACCCGTATACTGTAAATGTACTTTATTTCGCACTGTACTTATTTTCGCAAACTTCACGGAAATTAACATCCGCGAAAATATATACAACGCAAATACTTATCCAATATCTCAACTACCATCTTCCAAAATTCGCGAGACACGCTAAATGATATCCTCTTTTTTTTTTTTTTTTTAGCAAATTCGAAAAATGTATAGATCCTCTACAAGTTGTCTACAGTAACAGTAGTGTGCATTCCCATAGACCTTTCTTAATATGGACCACATGGGCCGAAAGGCTCTATTCGGACAACTTCATATTGCCAATCGGACAGAGTTTGAGTTTAAAAAGGATTTATTGACCATAATTTCAATCGGACTGGTATGACCCAATCGGTCGAATAAAGCCCATTCGGCCCCTGTTGACATTGGACTTAAGTTTCAGTGAATTATACATTGGACTCAATTCCTACCGTGCTAGATAAATCATGTTCGAACGATGATGGCTGTTTGGGAAGCAGAACATATATTAGGCAGAAGCTGACTATCTCACTACATGCACATGCATAAATTACTAATGTCTATCTCGACGTTAATCCCTTCCCTTTAGACCTATAATATCATAATTCACCTACCGAGTATATGTAAATATTCATGACATTTCCCCAGGCCACATGCATCTATATGTGTAAATGAAAAGTTGTTATTGTGCATGTCTACACCTAACAACTTGGGGATGCTATACCCAACGTACATGGGTAAAGATCATACATAATACATATCAACGGCATGCTCAAAAGCAATAAATGTGCCAAAATGTATTAACATGCAAAGTAGCCCTCCCCTCCCCCCTTAGTATATTTTACTCCCCAAGCCCACTAAAAATCCCCTATCCATGCAGTCCTTTCTGGGTATAAACACGTGTATAATACATGTGTTACTAGTATATCATATCATATCCAGTGATGTCTTGGATACTTGAATATGCCTAATGGTGAATTATCAGGTTGAAACGATCTGGTACACGTACATGTAAGCGTGGTAAAACTTACCCTCTCTACTTTGAGGTTATAAAGGGACAGGTCCCCATCCACAGTCGTGGTGGCCATCTTGTGTAGAGGGAGTTTGTGCTCATACTCCGTGAAGTGCTCGTCGTTCAATTCAACCTGTAGCAAAATGAGGATACTGTCAATGGTTTCCTTACAGCCTACTTTAAATTTCCTTTCGATAGATATATAAACCAAGGTAATTAAGCTACTTTATTGATAGGTCAAAATAAACCAAGGTATGCTATTTTAGAGGGTCCAATTCCATGGTCAATGCAATGACCCCCCCCCCCCCCTTGCTTTTGTACTCACCACAACGTGGCCATGCTCAAATGTGAATTTGAGCTTGACCTCTCGGCCAGGCTGGATGTCTTCGAGGTGGCCTTCGACGAGACCTTCCTCTGCGGCGTGTCCCGCGTGCACGGACCGCATCTCGACCCGCGTCCTTCCGCTACCCTCAAACAACACCTTGACGGTGAAGGACGACTGCTTCTTGCCTGCTGTCTTCTCTGCAGACAGCACCGTCATGTCGAAGCTGCGGGACACGGAGTCGGGTAATGTGTTAGAACGTTGTGAAATAACGTGGCATGTCTGTAACCTAGGATGCACGATCAGTGCTTATCTCAGATTTAGAAGTCGAATCGGGAGAGCATAATCAGTGCCCACCATGCAAGCTTGGCTGGTGAGCAAGTGTGTTTAATTGCTGGTGATGATCTTTAAAAAGGCTTGCACTTCAGAATAAAATCATGTACTCACTATCTGTCTTCTAGACTTGCTCAAGTCCTAGAATTTGAATAAAGACAAAAAATATACTTTTCTCAACTATACTTTTCTCGACTGTCTAATTCTAGACTTGCTCAAGTCCTAGAATTTGAATAAAGACAAAAAATATACTTTTCTCAACTATACTTTTCTCGACTGTCTAATTCTAGACAACCAGGGGAGGGGAGGAGGAGGGGGTGGGGGTAGTGCATGGCGGAGTAGAGCTCCCACTGATGCAGGCCAGTCTATCTGTCTTCATGTGTGTGTGAAAAATGTATTCCTCCTGATTGGGCTCAAATATTTACGTGGTGCCATACTCCCAATTAGTCACAAACAGTGTATTTTTCACCTGAATGCAGGCAATTCTGTGAATGTTTACAGTATGCCTGAACTACCTGGAAGTGGAAGTTACTCAGGCCCAGTGCATTGTAGATAATTAGGGCCAAGTGACCTCAGGGAGCATTAAGTGTTGGTGTCCAATCATGTATGACTGGATGTTGTTCTCTATGTACAGAATAGGGTAATCCAATGAAATTGCCATTCAGTGACTGCCTTCTGGTGATAGGGGATAGCCCCACTCCCCCAGTGGATTTTGAATAAGGTTTACTCCCCAGATGACCTCAGGTAACCAGCTTACCAGTCATTTTAAAGTATAAATAAGTCGGATTACGGGATCTAACCTAAAGAGATAGACCTATGCTACTAGTGGAAGAGAAAAACTAAGATGGTCATATCACCGTATCGACTTTCTGTATACACCAATGACATACAATACGTCTATGCATGTCATTGGGTAGACACAGCAGACGCATTCCACTAGCCTGGACGTGCGGATGAGGGAAATCCCTTACAAAGCACCGTCCATGCATTCTATGCAACGCCCAATATAGCAGCTCGCGCGAACCTTAACTTCAAAGTCACCTCCAGAAACTCACCTCGATGCCTTTCTCCAGACGTAGGAGTCCAACGTGATGCTGGACCCGGACCTCATGCCTTGTGGGTGCTCTAGTGTATACGGCAGCTCCTGAAGAAGCAACGCACGTAGGGTTAACATTCACAGGTATTTGATCAATATTAATCTAAATGCACCATATTGTTGATATGTTAATACTGTTAAGTAGCGACATAAGGGCTACACACAAACTGTTTAATGTCATGTACGGCCCGATATACATGTTGCCGTAGTGGATGGAATAAGCGCATGCGTCTAAAAAAAAGCGCATAGCTAATGAGGGTATGGGAATGAAACTTCGGGCCATTTTTGTATCTTTAATTGAATAAGCGCAGGTCTTTTATATACACATGGAATTCGATGCCATCTAAATGTATAAGCGCAGATGCGCTTATTCAAAAAGCTATATACTACGGCATTCCTAATATACAAGCCCTACATCATTTTCTTCAACCACTGCTACTGGTATCAATTTACATATATTTCATATTGCAGGGCAAAGGTGGTGATGCTAGAGGATTGGTACTATCACTGTTATAAGGCCCATCCTGCAGCTCATACTAACCATAACGTGAGGACACTCAATGTTGAAGAAGGTGGCGTCCCCGTCAAGGCGCATGTAGACTGCCTTGTTAAAAGGCAGTCGGAACTCATAGTCCATAACGTGCACGTTGTTCACGTAGATCTGGAAGGGTGAAATAAGTCAAATAATTATCAAGAAAGATCTGTAGATGTAGATGTCACAAGAGTGTGGAATAACCTCTTACTGACTGTGAGGGGCACCGAGAAGATCGCTGTATTATCCCTGTATTACGGTTTAATAGGAGAATGGCACAAACTTATACAACCCTGAAACATGCACATGTATCAGATCAGTATTACGCAATCCTGACTAATATGAGTGTGATGCATCATCTGATCAGCAAACTTTTGTTGTTGAACAGACATCTTTGTTCTGTATAGTCACATAAATGTCATTAGATGTCACTAACTTCCAGGTTTTTTTCTAGGCTCCAATGTCCATTTTGAAATAAATCTTCTTTTCTATAATGATGCAAAGTCATCGTGTCCCACATCTATACCGCATTGGGTATTACCTGAACAACCAATAGGAACGTTTTCTAACGCCCTGGCCAGGACCTCCCGCGATATTCGCACGAGGATCTCGTGCATATAATGGCCGCTATTTGCACGAGAAAACGGGGAGATAGGCGACCAATGAGCGAGGGACATGGGATGATCTGGCCACTATTTGCACAAGGACATGGCGGGGGAGGGGAGATGCACGAGGATATATGGCGAGAGAGGGGACATGGTGAGAGAGGGGGAATGCATAAGGATATCCTGCACTTTTCTTTTTAAATGCATCTCAGCAACTAAAAGTGTGGTGTAGTGGCTAGCATGTCCATCTCACATCTGTGGGGCCGGGGTTAGATTCCCTGCAGGGATTTTTTTAATGGTGTGCCGATAAGAGAGGGGACATGACGACGAGAGAGGAGACATGGCGACGAGAGAGGGGACGTGGTGTGATTACCACCATGGACATCACCATATGGGGGTGGACCACTAAAATCGACACAGCGACATGGCCATTTTTGGGCTTAGTGACATGCAACATGAGGAATATAAGAGATTTGTTAAAATCCATATGCATGGTGAAATGGCCACTTCTTAAAATCGACAGGGCGACATGACCATTTCTTAAAATCGATAGGGGATATGAGAAGCCCCCCATCCAGACCCCCCACTATCCCACCCCACCTCCATTAAAGGGTCGAAATCTGGCTTGCCCCCCGAAGAAAAACAAAAAAAAACGGTTAAAAAGGTTATCTATAGCTATCTATCCCCTACCTATCCCTCACCAGCTATGCTTTAACATACTCCCCCTCCCTCATACTCTCACCCTACCTATCTCTCCTCCTAGCCTCCTGATACTGTGTGTCCCATGTCTCCCCAGTTCCTCGTGCAAGTCACCTATCTCGCCGTTGCCTGTATCAACATTTCCTCGTGCGAATAACCCCCGCTATTCGCACGATCTCGAGCTCCTCGTGCAAATAGCGGCCGCCATTCGCACGATACCCTCGTGCGGATATCATCGGCCATTAAGGGCAGAGATTGAAAATGCGGTCGGTCATAAGCAGTTTGACCTGAGTCATTATGAATAGATCTAGAGTGTGTGACTGTGTTGTATCAGAGCAGCAAACTGTACCTTGTAGTGGTAGGCCTCTACCAGTATCTTAATTGAAAATCGCTTCCCTGCTTCGAATGGGAATGGTTTGATTTCACTCTTCATGGGGATACTCCATGTCTCGGAGATGTAGGTGTTGGCGGTCACCTCCTTGTTGGTCATGTCCACATCCAGCAGTAAGGGGATGTCTGTGCGGGGTGGGATGTGCTCTGTGGACTGCAGCCCAAGGGAAAAGCTGCAACAAAAAGGCCATACACACACGTATATATTAATAGATGTAGCCTATTAACAAAAGGGGGAACATTGGGGTACAGTCTACAGTCGTATGCATACATGCATTACAGACCTACAAATGTAGGCCTTATACCCTTCATAACAAATGAGAAATTTTACCCATCTAGATCTACTGGTACACTGTAAAAGGTTATAGCTGCCTTTTTTACAGTAGAATCATAGGTGTATATAATACGTAGTTTATTATAGGTACACAGTCGAATCTTCCGTACATGTACAGTTTAATGTAGGTCAACGGTATAGAAACGATTTATAGTGTAGCTCAGGGAATGCCATATGCACATCGAGTGAAGAGTACGTTATTTAATGGAAAAATGCTTGTATTTTCCCCCAGGTTCGGTCCGTATGGGCCCTGTGGACCTGCTGACCTGCCTTCGGCTGTGTTGGTTTTAAAACTATATCATCTTGTATTTATTTTTCTATAATTGTCATTGAACATTGCTCAATAAAACAAAAACAGTGTGAAGTGAAGTTTTTACTGGGAGACGACATCCTGCTATGGCAGTGTGCCACAGCACATCACATGGAGTCATATACTAGGACAGTTACTTGGCATACATATGTACATCACGCCTGGATCAGCACCTGGGGATCAGCACCCGCACAGCTTCAGACTTATAACAGATCTACAACATAACCATAATGGTTTATACCCGCAGTGGGTTAAATGTACTCTTAGTAACTTAGTCTTAGTCTTAGATACAGTTTAGTCCAAATCATTAATAAAAAAGGTTTGTTTCAGGTCGCCTTTTTTTTTTGCCCAATAGCTGAACCATAGCTATATATATATATATATATATATATATATATATATATATATATATATATATATATATATATATATATATATATATATATATATATATATATATATATATATATATATATATATATATACATACATCACAGGTAAGAACAATTTTGTCAAAAAACGATCATGCTGGCAACTTTCGCAACATAACTTTCACAGTTTTTTATGGTGGTGATCACCGTTAATTTTACATAGAATCACCATACTGAATATACAGAGATTCAGCATTTTTGCCAGTGCTGTTACAGTTACTCTTTTATTGGGTCCTGAACAGTAGGTAAGTTTGCGCCCAGCCCCATGTTATTTTTGCGCACACATTCTACACTGAAAAAAGTCACTAATGTCGTTTTACAGGACGACCCTAGGGTCTTCTAAGTGAACTCTTCAAATTGACAACCTGCCAGGTCCCCATCCTACAAGACGACCCTAAGGTCCTAAGGGTTGTCAAACCCTACAGGGTTGATGCAGGCCTAGATTAGCACCAGATTTGGCCCAGCATTGTATGAGAGGTGGCAAGTCTATAGAGTTACCAAAAGTATGAGTTTGGTTTGGTTTCAGATGAAAAGATTATTTTGTTAATTTGTTGCCTAGCCATAGAGGTGAGTATGCAGCATAGTTTAATGCAGCAGTGCCATCAGGGATTCACATACTGTATCACCAAGTCTCCTCCAGCAATGGATTGTAGGCTTGTTTGTGAATCATAACAATAGAAGGTACATGTACCCTGGTGAAAGACACAAAAGAGGTGTCTTCACTCGACACATATGCTCTATTATTATTGCCAAGAGTATGCATTTTGTACATTATTTTACTTTTTTTCATAAATACTTCATATAATTCTCCATATCAATAGATATATGTTGCAATACTCAGTATTATATCTACATGGGAACTAATCAATTTATTCCCCAGGGCACATATTCATGCTAGATAATGGCCACCTGCAGGCAGAATGGTGGATCACTTCTGGACAAGATTAGGGCGGGTCCCACAGTGAGAGGTGGGTCTTCTAACTGGCAAGTCTTGTGTGCCAGCCCCCAAAGTTTTCAACTTGATTATGCTGTGCCAGGGCTAAAGAATTTATAGGTTTTCTGTGTATCAGTGGGCCTACATGTACCACCAGCAGTAAAGGCAGAGTTTGCAGAAGTGGAAATATATGTTATCAATACAACTACTTTCTTCTGAATATTATCGAGTGATCAGGTTATTTTGTCAAACATATTATAAGTTTGAACTGTTAAAGTGTCAAACATATACCCGGTAGGTTGATTGAAAATTACCATTATTTCAAGATGTATACTCTACTTGAAGGGCTCATACTCAGTCTGCATGAAAATCTTCTTACAAACCAGGCTACCACCCGGTGTGCAAGAGCAAAACTGGACATAGCAAGTATTTACGCATTTTGGGAGACAATAATATATTATTTCAAGAACCAGGTCTGGGAAGGGCAGGGCAGGGCAGGGCAGGGCAGGGCAGGGCAGGGCAGGGCAGGGCAGGGCAGGGCGGGGCAGGGCAGGGCAGGAGAAGGGTAAATGAGGGAGGGGGCAGATATCCCTTCTTCCTTCATCCCCTCCTCACCTCCCTCATTCAGGTCTTACTTGAGTTACACTCCACCAGCATAAGCTATGGTGTGTTATATGGTATTGTTTCCTTCTCTTTTTCTTATCCTCTCTTCTCCGTTTTATATTGGGGGTGGGGGGGGGGGGGAGAGGCAAGGCCCGTCGCCTGCTGGATCCGCAAATGGGGTATACCCGTCTATTTTTACAGGGCAGCTAATTGAATGGTGTTCGGTGCCTATATTTTTATTGCAAATATCCCATTGTCAGGGGAATGAAACCTGGAGTGATATCTTTACAAATGGGGATGGAAAATAGGTCGTGATGTGTGTTTGCTTTTTTATATAATATAAAATTCGACGCATGTAGGTGTAAGGGTAAGGGTGTGTACCTACCCCTTGGCTGGGTTCTCAATGACACCATCGACCAAAATGGCTCTCCCTGTCTTGTAACCAGTGAGCCTCCGCACGTAAGGAACAGTCTGTAGGAAAAGAGGGTAATATTCACGGTCAAATGGAAATGAAATGATAGCATAGCATGAGTTTATGAATTAACACGTCTATAGTGGTATACATGTGTCCTAGAGCATTCTAGTCTGTATAGTTACCACAAGTCGCATATTGAATAATCCTCCTGTGGAATGGCAACGTTCACTGAGAATAAACACCGAGTCTGCTCAGTTCCCATTTAGATTGTTCTAAAATTCAATATATTACTCACTTTGAACCTGTTATATTCTTATTGTCTTGATCTCTAAACAGTGGGCGTGTTCCGCCTGTACCGACCATCTAGATGGCTGTTAATTCATCATACTATTTTCATATAAATACACCGATTGTAAGTCCGGAATTGCAAGTTATTAATCTATACATATGCATGGAATATTTTATTTGTTTAAACAAAAAAAAACGACACCATGCCAGTGTTTGAAAGATGATAATATATTTGTATGTGATTGATAATCACGTGATGGCCTCAAATCTGAATCATAATCTGCCTGCATCAAAAGTTGGCTCTGAATGGGCGTGTATGCAGTGAAAGGCAGATAGGGGCTTACAATGTGAATTCAGAATACACATTTCAGGCATACCCATTTACACAGTGTACATACATATAGACGTCAAGCGGGCACATTCACCACGGACTGCCCAATGTACTGCCACATACCTTGTATACCGATACCTATTTCAATTACTGAAATGATAGTTACCGGTATATATCCGCATAATTATAGGCCTAAGTCTATAGAAGAAACACAGTGCAAAATTGTAGCGCGATTCCCGGTTATGGTAATCTTTTAAGAACAAGCCAAAAACAGTCATATGGATTAACTAAGGCCTATATCTTGAGGTTGGGGTGAATGTCACATTTCACGCATGTCTAATTCTACTAACGACGTGTATGACTAATTTGGGGTAGTATGATGACATATAAGGGGGCGCAGTGTGCTATTAGACTAAGCCTCGATCTTGGATCTACATGATCTACTACTCGTCGAGGTTTAGACTCGAGAGCTATGTGAATAGGAAACACTATTAGGTGTGTGTGTATGTATGTATGTATGTATGTATGTATGTATGTATGTATGTATGTATGTATGTATATATATATATATATACATATTTTGATTGTTTGAATTACTGCCTTACTCAAAATGACTTAGCTCATGGAGAAGACTAAGGTGAGTTGATCAGGACAAACTTGACAATGTTAACCAACCTAGGTTGGTCGTATAGGGAGCCAAAAAATTATATTTTATATATAGTGTATCACTGTATAGTCCAGTTATGCAATACAATAGCATATATATATATATATATATATATATATATATATATATATATATATATATATATATATATATATATACATATATATATATATATATATATATATATACATATGACAGTGATTTTTAATAAGAACCATATTAGATGTATTAAAACGGTGCTATAAAGAGACAAAAACGGGGGGCCTACTGTTAGATGTGATAGCATATAGCTTAAGTGGCCTGTGTATCCTTTTTAAAACGAAATAAGTCCATTGAGACGTTTATCTCGCGTGTGGCCTAAAATAACTCATAAGGAGTTGGGTGTTACCAGCCTGGTTTTAACATAGAGCCTCTGTGACGAATATAGATCGACGTCGAAAGATCACTATCTGGCAGACACATTCTAAGTTTTAAAATCCTCCATGATTTGCCACCTACCAAACCTCCATATGTCCTAGTTTGCTTAGTAAGTACATCTTTCTCCAGCAAAGGGGCCACTTCAACTATATCCTCGGCCTCCATGGTGCTCTGTGTATGTCCCATGTGTACGCTGAAGTCAGGGACCTACCATGGTCACAGCCCGGCGCCTTCTGATGGTGGTGCACCCGGGAGGTGGGCACTATTATTAAATTTGGACAGCTTTAGGTGGCTCGTTGGAAGCTGTATGCAGCCAATGTACTGGTACTGACACAGAGACTGACTCAGTGTGAGTCTAGAGCAGAGGGTGTTCAGCTTTCAGCTGGGTGTGTTGGAGGAGAGGTTGGTGGTGAGGTTAATCCACTAGAGTATTCACGTCTCAATACTCCCCCCACCAGGCCATGCTCCCTGCACGCTGCCTCTAGCAGAGAAGGAGGGTCCCAGTGGGCACAGAACATTGAATCAACATTGAAAAATGGTTGTCAAAGTTGATTCAATGTTAATTCAGCGTTGATTCACTGTTGATCAGAATTTTGTGCCCACTAGGGTATATGCCTCCCAATGCTGATGTGATGATGACTGTGGAATATGTTCTAGCTCGTGTGCAAACATGTCCACCAGTCCTTATAGATCAGGTTGCTTGGGTTAGTTGCTCAGTCATCTGTTTGCCTCTGCACACAGTTATAGTTTAGGAACATATACCGCAGATATTCCTCATATGATGCCAGTGATGTGTAGGAGGAGCATCATGTGAGGGTAGACATGTTTACCTATGTATATCAAGTTCCCGCTAAGGAGGGAGATCTCACACACTCTCGGAACACACTCCAAAAATAAATTAACATGTGAGATGCGTGTATACATTGGACAAGTACACACATACCGTATGAGATACACATACCTATACAGGCTACAATCAATATTTCACTTTCAATTCCTCTTTCTCAAAATGCAGAATTTGCTAGGTATATTAACGTTGTCACACCTTTATGTGACCGATAATTGATGTATCTAAGATAATTTATATATATATATATATATATATATATATATATATATATATATATATATATATATATATATATATATATATATATATATATATATATATATTTTTTTTTTTATTATTATTATTTTTTTTATATATATATATATTTTTTTACTTTATTTATTTATTTAGTCTTCATACCGTACAACATGGTCTTCCTGACTAATTTTTCTGGCTTACCTGTATATGTATGCTTAATTAAATGTTACATATATCAATATCACATAAATGACTTCATCGGAACAGGTGAACACATTTGGCTGTCAAGAGATATATATTATATATATATAGCTCGCCCATGGCCAACATGGACACGTGAATTGATGTTTCTATATGCTCATGCATGCATGTACACACTATTCTTTTCTATTATATAGATTGGTTTGAAAAGGAAGGAAGGTATAAAGCGTTTTTGTGAAAGTCGCAAGTAATTAAAGTATGATGTGTTTGTACCTTCCCATGACGTGTCCAGATCAAGGACTATATCTACCCCGCCCCCTGCCACACCAGCATCCATACAGCCTCACCAACCCTCCTACCTCATGGTCCTCCTCCATGCTTCTTCAGTGTACATGTACTCTCCACTAACAGTAACAGACGTTGGGCTACCAAGGACAGACCCCAGGAGAGTTAGCGCGACTAAAGGCAGATACACATGTACTAACCAACGCTGAGTCCATAACCCTGAGGTGCTTTAGCTGTAGGCCTATATTTCTACAAGCTATTATATCTCACAGACAAAAACTATTGTGAAAGACCGGTCCAATGTTTAAAGTTAATTTTGTTCATTTGAACTTTGGCCATCACAAGACTGACTTGAGTAGAAACTACCACACGGCTGACGTGGATGGATGTGGATATGGCTACAGGATGAATAATCCATCTTCTACATGGACTCACTTTGGAACCTGAATGTGTGTAGGCGGCATCTTTACATTCATTATGTTTAGTGACGTTTAGACCTGGCACTCTCCCACCTTCACATTGGCCTTGGCTTTAACATTCCCTACCAGGAAACAAGGCATTGGGCTCATAGCATTGGTTACTCCGTAACAGACGTGGAAGAGTGGTTTGTGCAAATGGCCCGGGCAAATGGGCAGAATTCCTTTTCCTGAAGACCAGTAAATTTTTTCAGCAGATTTGGCCAAACACGGTGTATTTTCTACCCAAGCTTTTAGCCGAAAAGCCCGAACAAACAAAGCCCGAACAAACAAAGGGTATAAGGTTGTCCAGCCGCACACCAGTGTAAAAAACATTCAAGTGCCCCCCTCCCCTCCCGGGCTGCTTAGGCGTCTAGGTTTGATCGTTGAAGGTAAGGGGCGACACCCCAGGAATGTCCAGGACCTATATTGTTACATTAAGGTGGGTAGACCCCATAGTCTATAAGTATTTAGATTTCGTCAGGATTTTCGCCATGAGGCCCATATTATAAGTAATCTCAAATGGTGTAAAGAGCATAGGGGGGACCAAGCTAGTTTTTGAGATATCTGGCTTTGAGTTTGGAATGATCTGTAATAGGATCATATGGTGATAGTACATATATGCATGAAATAGCATCTTTAAGTAATTAACTTTCCCTATAGTTCTCTCAGGATATAGTCCGTAATCTTTTACACCCAGAAACAACATTTTGAACATATGGTCCCCTGCAGATTTCAAAGGTTTTTGGTGTTTGAAATATTAAAAAAAAAGGAGTATACAGTCTTGATGTGGTAGAGGTATAGCTTTTAGCATGCCTACTACTAGAACCCAGTAGAGTAGGGGTAAAGCATTAGACTCACATGCAGGGGGCCCTGGGTTCAATCCCCGGTCAGGTCTTGCAGTGTAATTTTGACAATACATGAAAATATATATCTAGTATACAAAAGTATGACCAAAGGCACCCCCTGGTGTGTTCTGGGACAACTACATGTGCATATGCGCAATGACCTGCACACTTAACGTGTTTACAATAGGGTCTATACTTCTAAGGGAGTGGTGATTTTTTAACAACAGGGGGGGGGGGGTCGGTGGATTTTCGGGCGAGCGGGTCAGAATTTTTCTGGTCCCCCCGTGAGAGGGGTCGAACATTTTTTGGTCCCCCCCTCGAGGCAGGTTGAAATTGAGCGTGGCCGACCCCTTTGAGCTATAGTAACGCGCGGGCTTTTCCACTAAATAGGGGTGTAATTTTTTTGGTCCCCCCCCCTCAACAGGGGTCCACATTTTTTTGGTCCCCCCCCTTCAAGGGGTCCAAACTTTTTTGGTCCCCCCCCCCCCCAATCCACCAACCCCCCCTTGTTATTAAAAAATGACCACTCCCTAAGTGAAGATTGGCCTGTAGCTGCGCTAGGGCTATAAATGTCCACTCAACCATTAATAGATACTCTTCTATTTATGGAAGAAGTAATTATAGCCTCTAGCCTTAGGTATTGAAATTGTCGGTGTATAAGGGTAACCAGTCGGTTCTATTTATGGGTGATTGGGGATCAAACAAACCCACTGCCCTGTGCTGGGAGCAGGCAACAGGGTCAGTCCAGGTAAAACCAGCCAGTGGGGATCAGCCAGTGCTATATATGGGTGATTAGGTAGGGGAAAGGGACACCTTTTTGGTATGTACCATTATTGTGGTATGGTCCAGTCAATCAGACCATAGTATTCAGTATTCTGGTACTGTGCATGGTTCAGGGGCGTACCATTTAATTGGTACATTTGTTGTGATCATTAGATTATGACCATTAGATGGTGAGGATAGGTATAATTCATTTAGGGTGTACTAGAATAATGGGTCCGTCCTCAACCTGGTGATTGGTGCCAATTGGGGGTGAGTATGAGGATGAAAACATAGCTGTACTCAGTATGCATACATGCTCTACAGAGCACCTGCTCATGGATGCACCTTCATTTTATGCAAACTGTTGCAAGGAACCATTGTAGGATGCCTCAAAAACGTTGCTTAAGTTGCATTAAGATGTGCCTGTAACTCTTTTACAGAGTGAGAGCTCCACATTCTGTCCAGTGCTGCCATGGTTTAGAAGTGATCCCCATGCACTGGCTGATTTTACCTGCACTGACCCTACTGACTGCACCCAACACAGGGCACTGTGTTTGTTTGATCCCCAATCAGCTATAAATAGAACAACTGGACAACTCTATTATATTGGAATAGCAGGATAGAACACTGGACTGATCCCCACTCACAATTCTAGTACTGCTATGTTGTAAGTGTGAGTGTTGGGAATGCCCCTTTAAACGTCAGTTCGTGTGTACATGTCCCAATACACATAACCTAGCAATCTAACGTACATGCTGGCCCAGTTTCTTAGCTTATTGGGAGATGGAATCAACGAAACTCGTGTAGTTTCAAGCAGACAGTTTTACTGGATCGGTGGTAGAGTGGTGTCCGACCAATGTTGACCAATGATCTTTGCCATATAGCTGTACCTACCGTATTGGACAGAGAGGTCTCACGGACACCACGAAATCCGGATGTTTGACCAGACATGTCTCCTTAGACGTTGTTTCCTCCAAACGTTCACTACCCCGCATGTATTTCCGAATATACCACAGAAAATACGTATTATCGTAATAAAATCCTCTTTGATTCCAAGCTCTTGATGATATATAATAGTAATCCAACCGTCCTTAAAGTCACCTATAAGGTTGACGTATAAGTGTTGGCCAGTGGGTGTATGTACCTATATTATTCCTCCAGGACTGCTTACTGGTCACTGGGGCCAGAATGCATTGTGTCCGTGCTGACTTAATGCCTTCTGTGGGTGGCCCATACAGACAGCGGTCCAACCTATCTCAATATTCCGATACACCCATGATTCGTGTATCATGCATTCCAGCCTTGTCTGTATGGGGTCCCCGTTCAGTCACCTCCTGGTAGGTGGATCTGCTACTTATACAATAAAAGTGATGCCTTGGGCAACGTATAAGCAGTCACATAGTAATCCTTCTGTGTCCAGCCCCCGGTAGTATCGGCTGTATCAGATGTCATAGCGCAGTTACAGTAACTATAGCATCTCTCAGAAGTCACTAAATTGGGGTAATGAGATTCCCGTCATATGGTGTCATATCTACTTTGCTCTCGCCTCCCTCTCCGCCTTCCTACTCGCTACCTGCTTCCATATGTTTATTAATTTCGTCTGAATGACCAAGAGAACATTGAGCTATGTGCATATATCCATTTTTGATATAAGGTAAACTATTAATCCAAATACATCAAACATTTGAGAATGATAATATATCTTTTTAATTACCGAGAAAGAACTGGTTTATACAGTGCATTTTACTCTTTTTATTTTACATTAGAATAATTTCATTTTAGAAAAGAAAACACCTCTGTGTATTATCTAAAGATGTGTATGATATATAGTGACGATAACCACTCGGGTTATTGTGGTATTAGGCACTAGCGAGATACTGGTGGCATCACCATGTGTTCCTCTGGTACAAATTGTATCCCCCTAGTCACCAGCAACCAGCTCAGCCAAATCTCATGTCTCAGATTAGGGTACAAACAGGGTGTGAGTATTGTGAGTGACTTGTACCTGGGCATTCCTTATGTCACCTGTCCCTCATAGAGTAATGCGGAATTCATCATGCAGAGGACCTAAGGTCAAATCCCTGTCAAGTCATATCCTGGTGACCATACCATGCATTTATATTCTTATATATATATATCAACTATATTTTGCTTTGATAGGTAGAAGTGAGTAACAACCTTGAATATTAAAAAAATATCAATAGTGTTCGGACAAAATGTGTATTCCTATTTCTTCAAAGGAACTATATGTACAAATAAGAAAAGGTATTGGTTGTTAATGGTATGGTCACCAAGGTATGACTTGACAGAGATTTGAGCTTAGGACCTCTGCATCATGAATCCACCATGCTAACCACTACTCTATAAGAGACAGGTGACATAAGGAATGTCCAGGTACAACCCATTCACAATACCGAGGTTGCAGGTTCCTTAGTAGGGGGGCACCATTGCTTGATCTGGTAAATTGGCGAGATACACACTGATGCAGCAATCACAATGGGTACAAGCTGTCACATAATGCCCCTAAGAATTCCGCAGTGGAGACCAGGGAATTATCTCATTGGTTGATAATTCAACAAGCTACACGCCTATACTTACAACCTGCTTGACCCCTAATCTGGGACACAGGCTCTGGCTGAGCTGGTAGCTGGAGAGCAGAGGTCATACAGAAGCGCAGTACACTGTACAAATAGCGCAGTACACTGGGCATCTAGCTAAGGCGGAAAATCCTGGTTCTACATATCCACACCAGGTGCCCCTATTGGCCTCACCTGTGTGTGTCCGTCAGCGTCCATGTTCACCTACTCACGACAACACCACCAATGTGTGGTCATTATATATATATATATATATATATATATATATATATATATATATATATATATATATATATATATATATATATGATGTGCTATTGTATTGCATAACTGGACTATACAGTGATACACTATATATAAAATAAAAAAATTTGGCTCCCTATACGACCAACCTAGGTTGGTTAATATTGTCAAGTTTGTCCTGATCAACTCACCTTAGTCTTCTCCATGAGCTAAGTCATTTTGAGTAAGGCACTAATTCAAACAATCGCAAAACGATGTGCCCCGTGGTGGGTGCAGTCAGTAGGGTCATTCCACTGCTAAACCATGGCAGAACTGGACAAAATGTGGAGCTCTCACTCTGTGAAGGATTACAGGCACATCTTAAGCACATGGTGTGAAAGTCTCTAAACATACAAAGGCTCCCCTCATAGAGTTGTTTAGGACTGCTGCAGCAATAGGACTGAGTATGTCTAGACGCAGATGGGTTGACAGAAGATAGGGAGGAAGTTATTAAGGATAAGGTTGCCCTACACTGGGGATAGTTACCACCTACATTACGCTTATGTACCAGAGACACGAGCTATCTTCCTGTGGTTACCATTTTAGAAAAATATACATAACTACCTAGCGAGATTTGATGGTTATACACACACTGGACTGATCCCCACTGGCTGGCTTTACCTGGACTGGCGCTATTGACTGCACCCAGCACCGGGCAGTTCGTTTGTTTGATCCCCAATCACCCCTAAATAGCACCGACTGTTAACTCCTATTGCACTTGGCCATGCCTGACCCATGTCTCTATGACTAACATGGGAAGGCCACTTCCCGGGGCCACTTCAGACTAAGGGCCGGGGCATTTAGATTTTCTGTGTAGGCATACATGTATACATATGTGTCCCACTATCCCCATTTTGATACTTTTCCTGAACTCCGCCATGTGATAGACTCAGAAGAGGTTCAGGAGATAAGTGTTACCTTAACGTTGATGACGAGACCAGTTCGACACGACATGTACAGCTTGTGAGCATCCCCTTTCATGGTGATGCCCTCCCCCCCATAGATGACCCCATGGGACGAGAAGCTGCGAGCGGGACGAGCCCGGCTGGAGGAGCTCCGGGTGTAGATGGCAGCATAGCGGGCGTCTACCTCCTGCTGTCTCTTCTCCCTCTCCTCCCGATCCTTAAGGGTCAGCTGCCTTTTAGACATGGTCGAATCTTTACCATTGTGTCCGGACTTGCTATTAACTTCATCCTCAGGATTTGAAATCTTAGTTTCCTTCTGCTGATTTTTGGCAGGTTTCTTAGAAATGCTGGGCCGTTGAGGCTTAAGAGTTTTACCTTGTTTTATCGGTTTTGGTTGAGCTTTCAGGTCTGGTAGAATTTTAGAGCCATTCTCATTTTGTTGCTCTGGCTCTGACTGTTTTGGATCTGGCTGATTCTTATTTTCAGGTTTCTCTCTGGGCTTTTCGCTAGGCTCTGGGAGAAGCTTTTCTAGATCACCTTTGTCCTGGTCCTCTTCCCCACTCGGCGCATCGACTTGGATGTCTGGGATTCTGCTAACGTCTTTCTTTATTTCTTCCTCTGACTTCTCAGGGAGTAGTGTCAGCCTGGCATGCTGCTCCTTTAGAACGGCTGTCTTCTCGGTGTCTGGTACGTTATCACTTCCAGAGGCAGCAACTTCATTCACGGAAGCCAGACTTCTACTGTCACTATCGGTAGCAGCTATAACGTTTATCTCCCCATTAGGAGTGCCCCGTACTTCAACTTCTCCCATGTCACAAGTCTCAGGAGATGGATCAGCCATAAGCCAAGCAGGGCCTTGGTCGAGAAGATCAGGATTCATCATTTCCTTGCAGTATCTATCAAATGGGGCTTATTGAGTGTGATGTAAAGAGCAGCGTTGTGCACCTCCAGCCAGGGAACAGTGGCATGTAGATAGCTCCTCCTGGTCCTACACAGTTAACACGCCCGCCCTTCTCCCTCCCTTGGCCCAGTCTGGTGCAGTTAGACACCCACAGTTCTCCTGCCGTGATCCAGAACTATGAGACCATCACACAGCCTTACCAAATATCCCTAGGCCCCCAGTCACAAGCCAAAACCTCTCCACCATCAATGAATGTCATCCCACCTGTAGGCTCCAGCTTAAGACCAGACAAAAAATACCCTGTAACAAACTACATCCCATGCTGACCAAGCTGTAAATGATGGCAGCACAGTGCGACTTGGATGCGACTTGCCAGAGGTTGAGTTATAGCTTGGCAAATGAGCCTCTTTGCTGTCAGGGATTGGACGCACATGATCGGTCAGCCACCCAGGGTCATGTGACAGGGTGGAGATTTGTGGCTGGTATGCACTTGTTGTTACACCCACGGACTGTATATCAGCCACCTATGATGTATCAGCAGCCTCTTTTTACATAGTTTTTACACTAGCCGTACTACAAGGTACACCACCGTCAATCTATATCATCTCCCAACATGACACTTGTTTAAGGATAATGATGCCTCAAAAATAGCAAAAGGCAAATACACAAATACACCTGACTCACCAAACACATACTAATGGCATTCTCAGGTGATGTATAGCATTTTTCAATAGACCCAACAATTGGAAAGCATATATTATTGTCGTGTTCATCTTTTGGAATCTATTAAGCCCATACACCTATCTATGCTTTCTGGCACGTACAGTAAGCCACATTATATTGGTTGTGCCTAATTTGCCCTTTGATTATTTACTCAGTTGTTCAATGAGTTTTGTTATGAACGTAAAATATATAATTAGCATATAATAGTACATTCACCATCGCAACTTCCAAGACCAAATAGGCTTTTTCATCAATCAAAATGCAGTACATTTGAGTTAATGTTATTGTTTAATGTCCTATCTAGGAAGTGATCATTTCTTAACAACAGAGGGGTGGAAATGTTTACCAGTCTCACCCCCACCCATCTTTTACGTGTCCCCTGAGGAGAGGTTTATATTTATGTCATGCCCCTCGAACCCATCGGCCTCCTGTTGATAATATATGATCACTTCCCAGCAACTCTGTAATACAATTTCAAAAATTATGTCAGTGACTATACATTTTGTATATACATTTCTGTACAAATATATTCATAAGAACATAGCAACTAGGTATCTAATATAATGCTATAGGGTATAAATAAGATATACAAGCTACTTACCACAGGTACTGAGCGGGCAGATGCTGTGTCTCCAGGCAAGTTCTTGACGACATCCTCTGCATAGGTGGTCTCCAGATCAGGCACTCCTCCCACAGCTCCTCCCTCCTGCCGGGGCTGTGTCTCCAGTCTCACATCAGCGGGACTTACAGTCCTACCCGCATCTTCTGGTGACTGCCCCACGAGGACCAACTCCTGGGGAGGCATCAATATGATATGGGGCTCCACAGGATGGCCAGCATTTAGTTTAATGGCAGTTGGTTCAGTATCTTGTACTGGATCATTGTCCAAGTCCTCTGAAGTAGATATAAAGCTGTCCGGTCGGAAGCCTTTGTTTTCCTTTGAATAGTGAGAGCTAAAGTCATTAATATAGCGCTCTGGGGTGGTTTTATTTCTCTGGTTCTGGAGAAGTTGTGAGTCAGATGTAGGCTTGACTTTGTCGACTAATAGTGGTTTTCTAGTAACTGTCTCATCATCGGATGCACTTGCATTTGATGCAGGGGATCCCTCTTTTGCGGCTCTATTAGCATGGACCTGGTGAATCTTGTCAAATGCAGTGCCTTTGCCCCTGCCTCTCCCACCTATAAGCGGCCTGTCATCCTGTCCCCCCAAAACTGACCAGTCGCTGTCTGAGGAAAGAACACTTTCGTCCTGTGACCTCCTTATATTATCCTCTCTAACCAGGTCCTCATAAGGAGCTATATCTTGTGGAAGTTCCTCATCCTCTCTGCCACACTCAGCTGCAAGGTAATGACTGGTGTCCGATGGAAAGACATCTCCTGCAGTAGGGTGTTCAGCCTCTAATGAAAAGTTCACAGTTTTGTTGACCAAACTTAATTGAGTGCTGCTGATCTTGGGTATTATTTCTATGTTGGTGCCATTTTCAGGTGTAACAACATCAATGGCTTGAGCCATGGAGCTTTGTACTACAGGGCTATTTCTATTAGATTGTGGAGCATTGTTTGGCGAGTGTGATGTAGAATCACGTGTGGCTTGCCAGTCAGAACCAGTTTGGAGCCAAGCATCATTAGTTGTGTCAGCCATGGAACTATCAGTGACACTAACTTGGCTATCAATATCTGATGACTGTTGTGATAACTGGGGTAAAATGAGGGAATTCAGCCATGCTTCTCCAGGGCTAACAGCATTTTCACTCGCTGTTCCACTTGCTGCATGTTTCAGTTCCATAGTGTGAAGAGATTTTAATGTAGTTGGTCTGGAGGCTTTGAAAATATCTGCATCTAGGTTGGCCTTTGATCTTTCATTATGAAGGTGAATCTCCTGCACCCTACCCGTATCGGTTGGAACCTCAGACAGAATGAGCTCTTCCCTAGTGAACTGCAATGGCTGCTCCTCAAATGTCTTGCCTCTGATATTTTCAGTGAGGTATGTTGAAATATCTGTACCTCCTGTCATTTCATTAAACTCTGGCACATCAAGAACATCATCAGGAACTTCAGGGCTAGTTTCACTAGGAGAGACTGCAGCTGGAACTTGCTCCAACACCTCCTCTGTCATCATCCTTACTTGGTCATCTACAGTCATTGAAGGTGTGACATCGGTTACAGACATTGTATCCTTGACCTCGTCCACTGTGCTGGTAATGTCCATTGGAGCTTTTTCATCAGGCCTTTCTTCATCTGATACAGGTGTTACCTTAGTCATGGTGAGCTGAGTGTCTTGCATGGCATCTTCCCATTCCTCTGTAGAGATGACATCTTCCTCAGTCTTGGCAGAAGCTTCTTCAGTGCTTTCCTTTTCCACATGCTCTATGACTGCTTTCTCCGTAGTCTCAACCCTATCTACACCTTCAGGGACAACATCATCAAATTCATACACCTTTTCGATGGTGACAATTCTTTGTGCATGAACGACATCAATGTGTTGAGGTTCTTCTTCTAGGAACTTGTCGGAAGGCTTGTCTTCCACCAACACCTCCTCCTTTCCTATATCGGCCACATCATCCGCAGGAACCTCATGCATCGCAAGCTCTTCACTGCTGACTTGCAGTGGCTGCTCTTCAAATGCTTCCGTCGATTCTGTCTTTTCAGTGATGTAGGTTGTAACATCTGTGATGGACGTTGTTTCCCTCAACTCGGTCACATCTTCAGACAACGTCTCTTCAGTTGCTGGCTTCTCAGGGATGCCAAATTCAGTGGGAGTAGGCATTTCTTCCAGGGATTGCCTTTCCACTGGGGAAGTGATTTCCTCCTCAACCATCGCAATGTCCTCATCTGCAACCTCTTTTGGATATCTTTCTGTTCGAATGACCTTTTCAACAATGACAGTTTCTTCAGTCCTCGTGATGTCCATGCCTGAAGGAGTTTCTACTGCTGTCACATCCTCAGCACTGATCTGATCTTCCTCTGCAACTTCCTCCACCAACTGGGAGATGGGCTCATCAGGAACTTCAGGGCTAGTTTCACTAGGAGAGACTGCAGCTGGAACTTGCTCCAACACCTCCTCTGTCATCATCCTTACTTGGTCTTCTACAGTCATTGAAGGTGTGACATCGGTTAGAGACATTGTATCCTTGACCTCGTCCACTGTGCTGGTACTGTCCATTGGAGCTTTTTCATCAGGCTTTTCTTCATCTGATACAGGTGTTACGTTAGTCATGGTGAGCTGAGTGTCTTGCATGGCATCTTCCCATTCCTCTGTAGAGATGACATCTTCCTCAGTCTTGGCAGAAGCTTCTTCAGTGCTTTCCTTTTCCACATGCTCTATCACTGCTTTCTCCGTAGTCTCAACCCTATCTACACCTTCAGGGACACCATCATCAAATTCATACACCTTTTCGATGGTGACAATTCTTTGTGCTTGAATGACATCGATGTGTTGAGGTTCTTCTTCTAGGAACTTGTCGGAAGCCTTGTCTTCCACCAACACCTCCTCCTTTCCTATATCGGCCCGATCATCCGCGGGAACCTCATGCATCGCAAGCTCTTCACTGCTGACTTGCAGTGGCTGCTCTTCAAAAGCTTCCGTCGTTTCTGTCTTTTCGGTGATGTAGGTTGTAACATCTGTGATAGAAGTTGCTTTCCTCAACTTGGTCACATCTTCAGACAACGTCTCTTCAGTTGCTGGCTTCTCAGGGATGCCAGATTCAGTGGGAGTAGGCATTTCTTCCAGGGATTGCTTTTCCACTGGGGAAGTGATTTCCTCCTCAACCATCGCAATGTCCTCATCTGCAATCTCTGTTGGATATCTTTCTGTTGGAATGACCTTTTCAACAATGACAGTTTCTTCAGTCCTCCTGATGTCCGTGCCTGAAGGAGTTTCTACTGCTGTCACATCCTCAGCACTGATCTGATCTTCCTCTGCAACTTCCTCCACCAACTGGGAGATGGGCTCATCAGGAACTTCAGGGCTAGTTTCACTAGGAGAGACTGCAGCTGGAACTTGCTCCAACACCTCCTCTGTCATCATCCTTACTTGGTCTTCTACAGTCATTGAAGGTGTGACATCGGTTACAGACATTGTATCCTTGACCTCGTCCACTGTGCTGGTAATGTCCATTGGAGCTTTTTCATCAGGCTTTTCTTCATCTGATACAGGTGTTACCTTAGTCATGGTGAGCTGAGTGTCTTGCATGACATCTTCCCATTCCTCTGTAGAGATGACATCTTCCTCAGTCTTGGCAGAAGCTTCTTCAGTGCTTTCCTTTTCCACATGCTCTATGACTGCTTTCTCCGTAGTCTCAACCCTATCTACACCTTCAGGGACAACATCATCAAATTCATACACCTTTTCCATGGTGACAATTCTTTGTGCATGAACGACATCGATGTGTTGAGGTTCTTCTTCTAGGAACTTGTCGGAAGGCTTGTCTTCCACCAACACCTCCTCCTTTCCTATATCGGCCACATCATCCCCGGGAACCTCATGCATCGCAAGCTCTTCACTGCTGACTTGCAGTGGCTGCTCTTCAAATGCTTCCTTCGTTTCTGTCTTTTCAGTGATGTAGGTTGTTACATCTGTGATGGACGTTGTTTCCCTCAACTCAGTCACATCTTCAGACAACGTCTCTTCAGTTGCTGGCTTCTCAGGGATGCCAGATTCAGTGGGAGTAGGCATTTCTTCCAGGGATTGCTTTCCCACTGGGGAAGTGATTTCCTCCTCAACCATTGCAATGTCCTTATCTGCAACCTCTGTTGGATATCTTTCTGTTCGAATGACCTTTTCAACAATGACAGTTTCTTCAGTCCTCGTGATGTCCATGCCTGAAGGAGTTTCTACTGGTGGCACATACTCAGCACTGATCTGATCTTCCTCTGCAACTTCCTCCACCAACTGGGAGATGGGCTCATTCGGAACTTCAGGGCTAGTTTCACTAGGAGAGACTGCAGCTGGAACTTGCTCCAACACCTCCTCTGTCATCATCCTTACTTGGTCTTCTACAGTCATTGAAGGTGTGACATCGGTTAGAGACATTGTATCCTTGACCTCGTCCACTGTGCTGGTACTGTCCATTGGAGCTTTTTCATCAGGCTTTTCTTCATCTAATACAGGTGTTACCTTAGTCATGGTGAGCTGAGTGTCTTGCATGACATCTTCCCGTTCCTCTGTAGAGATGACATCTTCCTCAGTCTTGGCAGAAGCTTCTTCAGTGCTTTCCTTTTCCACATGCTCTATGACTGCTTTCTCCGTAGTCTCAACCCTATCTACACCTTCAGGGACAACATCATCAAATTCATACACCTTTTCCATGGTGACAATTCTTTGTGCATGAACAACATCGATGTGTTGAGGTTCTTCTTCTAGGAACTTGTCGGAAGGCTTGTCTTCCACCAACACCTCCTCCTTTCCTATATCGGCCTGATCATCCGCGGGAACCTCATGCATCGCAAGCTCTTCACTGCTGACTTGCAGTGGCTGCTCTTCAAAAGCTTCTGTCTTTTCTGTCTTTTCGGTGATGTAGGTTGTAACATCTGTGATAGAAGTTGCTTTCCTCAACTCGGTCACATCTTCAGACAACGTCTCTTCAGTTGCTGGCTTCTCAGGGATGCCAGATTCAGTGGGAGTAGGCATTTCTTCCAGGGATTGCTTTTCCACTGGGGAAGTGATTTCCTCCTCAACCATCGCAATGTCCTCATCTGCAACCTCTGTTGGATATCTTTCTGTTGGAGTGACCTTTTCAACAATGACAGTTTCTTCAGTCCTCCTGATGTCCGTGCCTGAAGGAGTTTCTACTGCTGTCACATCCTCAGCACTGATCTGATCTTCCTCTGCAACTTCCTCCACCAACTGGGAGATGGGCTCATCGGGAACTTCAGGGCTAGTTTCACTAGGAGAGACTGCAGCTGGAACTTGCTCCAACACCTCCTCTGTCATCATCCTTACTTGGTCTTCTACAGTCATTGAAGGTGTGACATCGGTTACAGACATTGTATCCTTGACCTCGTCCACTGTGCTGGTATGGTCCATTGGAGCTTTTTCATCAGGCTTTTCTTCATCTGATACAGGTGTTACCTTAGTCATGGTGAGCTGAGTGTCTTGCATGACATCTTCCCATTCCTCTGTAGAGATGACATCTTCCTCAGTCTTGGCAGAAGCTTCTTCAGTGCTTTCCTTTTCCACATGCTCTATGACTGCTTTCTCCGTAGTCTCAACCCTATCTACACCTTCAGGGACAACATCATCAAATTCATACACCTTTTCAATGGTGACAATTCTTTGTGCATGAACGACATCGATGTGTTGAGGTTCTTCTTCTAGGAACTTGTCGGAAGGCTTGTCTTCCACCAACACCTCCTCCTTTCCTATATCGGCAACATCATCCGCAGGAAGCTCATGCATGGCAAGCTCTTCACTGCTGACTTGCAGTGGCTGCTCTTCAAATGCTTCCGTCATTCCTGTCTTTTGAGTGATGTAGGTTGTAACATCTGTGATAGAAGTTGCTTTCCTCAACTCGGTCACATCTTCAGACAACGTCTCTTCAGTTACTGGCTTCTCAGGGATGCCAGATTCAGTGGGAGTACAGATTTCTTCCAGGGATTGCTTTTCCACTGGGGAAGTGATTTCCTCCTCAACCATCGCAATGTCCTCATCTGCAACCTCTGTTGGATATCTTTCTGTTGGAATGACCTTTTCAACAATGACAGTTTCTTCAGTCCTCGTGATGTCCATGCCTGAAGGAGTTTCTACTGCTGTCACATCCTCAGCACTGATCTGATCTTCCTCTGCAACTTCCTCCACCAACTGGGAGATGGGCTCATTCGGAACTTCAGGGCTAGTTTCACTAGGAGAGACTGCAGCTGGAACTTGCTCCAACACCTCCTCTGTCATCATCCTTACTTGGTCTTCTACAGTCATTGATGGTGTGACATCGGTTACAGACATTGTATCCTTGACCTCGTTCACTGTGCTGGTACTGTCCATTGGAGCTTTTTCATCAGGCTTTTCTTCATCTAATACAGGTGTTACCTTAGTCATGGTGAGCTGAGTGTCTTGCATGACATCTTCCCATTCCTCTGTAGAGATGACATCTTCCTCAGTCTTGGCAGAAGCTTCTTCAGTGCTTTCCTTTTCCACATGCTCTATGACTGCTTTCTCCGTAGTCTCAACCCTATCTACACCTTCAGGGACAACATCATCAAATTCATACACCTTTTCGATGGTGACAATTCTTTGTGCATGAACAACATCGATGTGTTGAGGTTCTTCTTCTAGGAACTTGTCGGAAGGCTTGTCTACCACCAACACCTCCTCCTTTCCTACATCGGCCTGATCATCCGCGGGAACCTCATGCATCGCAAGCTCTTCACTGCTGACTTGCAGTGGCTGCTCTTCAAAAGCTTCTGTCTTTTCTGTCTTTTCGGTGATGTAGGTTGTAACATCTGTGATAGAAGTTGCTTTCCTCAACTCGGTCACATCTTCAGACAACGTCTCTTCAGTTGCTGGCTTCTCAGGGATGCCAGATTCAGTGGGAGTAGGCATTTCTTCCAGGGATTGCTTTCCCACTGGGGAAGTGATTTCCTCCTCAACCATCGCAATGTCCTCATCTGCAACCTCTGTTGGATATCTTTCTGTTGGAATGACCTTTTCAACAATGACAGTTTCTTCAGTCCTCCTGATGTCCATGCCTGAAGGAGTTTCTACTGCTGTCACATCCTCAGCACTGATCTGATCTTCCTCTGCAACTTCCTCCACCAACTGGGAGATGGGCTCATCAGGAACTTCAGGGCTAGTTTCACTAGGAGAGACTGCAGCTGGAACTTGCTCCAACACCTCCTCTGTCATCATCCTTACTTGGTCTTCTACAGTCATTGAAGGTGTGACATCGGTTACAGACATTGTATCCTTGACCTCGTCCACTGTGCTGGTATGGTCCATTGGAGCTTTTTCATCAGGCTTTTCTTCATCTAATACAGGTGTTACCTTAGTCATGGTGAGCTGAGTGTCTTGCATGACATCTTCCCATTCCTCTGTAGAGATGACATCTTCCTCAGTCTTGGCAGAAGCTTCTTCAGTGCTTTCCTTTTCCACATGCTCTATGACTGCTTTCTCCGTAGTCTCAACCCTATCTACACCTTCAGGGACACCATCATCAAATTCATACACCTTTTCAATGGTGACAATTCTTTGTGCATGAACGACATCGATGTGTTGAGGTTCTTCTTCTAGGAACTTGTCAGAAGGCTTGTCTTCCACCAACACCTCCTCCTTTCCTATATCGGCCACATCATCCGCAGGAAGCTCATGCATGGCAAGCTCTTCACTGCTGACTTGCAGTGGCTGCTCTTCAAATGCTTCCGTCGTTCCTGTCTTTTGAGTGATGTAGGTTGTAACATCTGTGATAGAAGTTGCTTTCCTCAACTCGGTCACATCTTCAGACAACGTCTCTTCAGTTACTGGCTTCTCAGGGATGCCAGATTCAGTGGGAGTACAGATTTCTTCCAGGGATTGCTTTTCCACTGGGGAAGTGATTTCCTCCTCAACCATCGCAATGTCCTCATCTGCAACCTCTGTTGGATATCTTTCTGTTGGAATGACCTTTTCAACAATGACAGTTTCTTCAGTCCTCGTGATGTCCATGCCTGAAGGAGTTTCTACTGCTGTCACATCCTCAGCACTGATCTGATCTTCCTCTGCAACTTCCTCCACCAACTGGGAGATGGGCTCATTCGGAACTTCAGGGCTAGTTTCACTAGGAGAGACTGCAGCTGGAACTTGCTCCAACACCTCCTCTGTCATCATCCTTACTTGGTCTTCTACAGTCATTGAAGGTGTGACATCGGTTACAGACATTGTATCCTTGACCTCGTTCACTGTGCTGGTACTGTCCATTGGAGCTTTTTCATCAGGCTTTTCTTCATCTAATACAGGTGTTACCTTAGTCATGGTGAGCTGAGTGTCTTGCATGACATCTTCCCATTCCTCTGTAGAGATGACATCTTCCTCAGTCTTGGCAGAAGCTTCTTCAGTGCTTTCCTTTTCCACATGCTCTATGACTGCTTTCTCCGTAGTCTCAACCCTATCTACACCTTCAGGGACAACATCATCAAATTCATACACCTTTTCGATGGTGACAATTCTTTGTGCATGAACAACATCGATGTGTTGAGGTTCTTCTTCTAGGAACTTGTCGGAAGGCTTGTCTACCACCAACACCTCCTCCTTTCCTACATCGGCCTGATCATCCGCGGGAACCTCATGCATCGCAAGCTCTTCACTGCTGACTTGCAGTGGCTGCTCTTCAAAAGCTTCTGTCTTTTCTGTCTTTTCGGTGATGTAGGTTGTAACATCTGTGATAGAAGTTGCTTTCCTCAACTCGGTCACATCTTCAGACAACGTCTCTTCAGTTGCTGGCTTCTCAGGGATGCCAGATTCAGTGGGAGTAGGCATTTCTTCCAGGGATTGCTTTCCCACTGGGGAAGTGATTTCCTCCTCAACCATCGCAATGTCCTCATCTGCAACCTCTGTTGGATATCTTTCTGTTGGAATGACCTTTTCAACAATGACAGTTTCTTCAGTCCTCCTGATGTCCATGCCTGAAGGAGTTTCTACTGCTGTCACATCCTCAGCACTGATCTGATCTTCCTCTGCAACTTCCTCCACCAACTGGGAGATGGGCTCATCAGGAACTTCAGGGCTAGTTTCACTAGGAGAGACTGCAGCTGGAACTTGCTCCAACACCTCCTCTGTCATCATCCTTACTTGGTCTTCTACAGTCATTGAAGGTGTGACATCGGTTACAGACATTGTATCCTTGACCTCGTCCACTGTGCTGGTATGGTCCATTGGAGCTTTTTCATCAGGCTTTTCTTCATCTAATACAGGTGTTACCTTAGTCATGGTGAGCTGAGTGTCTTGCATGACATCTTCCCATTCCTCTGTAGAGATGACATCTTCCTCAGTCTTGGCACAAGCTTCTTCAGTGCTTTCCTTTTTCACATGCTCTATGACTGCTTTCTCCGTAGTCTCAACCCTATCTACACCTTCAGGGACACCATCATCAAATTCATACACCTTTTCGATGGTGACAATTCTTTGTGCATGAACGACATCGATGTGTTGAGGTTCTTCTTCTAGGAACTTGTCGGAAGGCTTGTCTTCCACCAACACCTCCTTTCCTATATCGGCCACATCATCCCCGGGAACCTCATGCATCGCAAGCTCTTCACTGCTGACTTGCAGTGGCTGCTCTTCAAATGCTTCCTTCGTTTCTGTCTTTTCAGTGATGTAGGTTGTTACATCTGTGATGGACGTTGTTTCCCTCAACTCAGTCACATCTTCAGACAACGTCTCTTCAGTTGCTGGCTTCTCAGGGATGCCAGATTCAGTGGGAGTAGGCATTTCTTCCAGGGATTGCTTTCCCACTGGGGAAGTGATTTCCTCCTCAACCATTGCAATGTCCTTATCTGCAACCTCTGTTGGATATCTTTCTGTTCGAATGACCTTTTCAACAATGACAGTTTCTTCAGTCCTCGTGATGTCCATGCCTGAAGGAGTTTCTACTGGTGGCACATACTCAGCACTGATGTGATCCTCCTCTGCAACTTCCTCCACCAACTGGGAGGTGGGCTCATCAGGAACTTCAGGGCTAGTTTCACTAGGAGAGACTGCAGCTGGAACTTGCTCCAACACCTCCTCTGTCATCATCCTTACTTGGTCTTCTACAGTCATTGAAGGTGTGACATCGGTTAGAGACATTGTATCCTTGACCTCGTCCACTGTGCTGGTAATGTCCATTGGAGCTTTTTCATCAGGCTTTTCTTCATCTGATACAGGTGTTACCTTAGTCATGGTGAGCTGAGTGTCTTGCATGACATCTTCCCATTCCTCTGTAGAGATGACATCTTCCTCAGTCTTGGCAGAAGCTTCTTCAGTGCTTTCCTTTTCCACATGCTCTATGACTGCTTTCTCCGTAGTCTCAACCCTATCTACACCTTCAGGGACAACATCATCAAATTCATACACCTTTTCGATGGTGACAATTCTTTGTGCATGAACGACATCGATGTGTTGAGGTTCTTCTTCTAGGAACTTGTCGGAAGGCTTGTCTTCCACCAACACCTCCTCCTTTCCTATATCGGCCACATCATCCCCGGGAACCTCATGCATCGCAAGCTCTTCACTGCTGACTTGCAGTGGCTGCTCTTCAAATGCTTCCTTCGTTTCTGTCTTTTCAGTGATGTAGGTTGTTACATCTGTGATGGACGTTGTTTCCCTCAACTCAGTCACATCTTCAGACAACGTCTCTTCAGTTGCTGGCTTCTCAGGGATGCCAGATTCAGTGGGAGTAGGCATTTCTTCCAGGGATTGCTTTCCCACTGGGGAAGTGATTTCCTCCTCAACCATTGCAATGTCCTTATCTGCAACCTCTGTTGGATATCTTTCTGTTCGAATGACCTTTTCAACAATGACAGTTTCTTCAGTCCTCGTGATGTCCATGCCTGAAGGAGTTTCTACTGGTGGCACATACTCAGCACTGATCTGATCTTCCTCTGCAACTTCCTCCACCAACTGGGAGATGGGCTCATTCGGAACTTCAGGGCTAGTTTCACTAGGAGAGACTGCAGCTGGAACTTGCTCCAACACCTCCTCTGTCATCATCCTTACTTGGTCTTCTACAGTCATTGAAGGTGTGACATCGGTTAGAGACATTGTATCCTTGACCTTGTCCACTGTGCTGGTACTGTCCATTGGAGCTTTTTCATCAGGCTTTTCTTCATCTAATACAGGTGTTACCTTAGTCATGGTGAGCTGAGTGTCTTGCATGACATCTTCCCATTCCTCTGTAGAGATGACATCTTCCTCAGTCTTGGCAGAAGCTTCTTCAGTGCTTTCCTTTTCCACATGCTCTATGACTGCTTTCTCCGTAGTCTCAACCCTATCTACACCTTCAGGGACAACATCATCAAATTCATACACCTTTTCCATGGTGACAATTCTTTGTGCATGAACAACATCGATGTGTTGAGGTTCTTCTTCTAGGAACTTGTCGGAAGGCTTGTCTTCCACCAACACCTCCTCCTTTCCTATATCGGCCTGATCATCCG
Source organism: Harmothoe impar (assembly GCA_947462335.1). Taxonomy (NCBI): domain Eukaryota; kingdom Metazoa; phylum Annelida; class Polychaeta; order Phyllodocida; family Polynoidae; genus Harmothoe; species Harmothoe impar. The sequence goes on along the minus strand of OX381704.1, from coordinate 78,070,057 downwards.
CGGGAACCTCATGCATCGCAAGCTCTTCACTGCTGACTTGCAGTGGCTGCTCTTCAAAAGCTTCTGTCTTTTCTGTCTTTTCGGTGATGTAGGTTGTAACATCTGTGATAGAAGTTGCTTTCCTCAACTCGGTCACATCTTCAGACAACATCTCTTCAGTTGCTGGCTTCTCAGGGATGCCAGATTCAGTGGGAGTAGGCATTTCTTCCAGGGATTGCTTTTCCACTGGGGAAGTGATTTCCTCCTCAACCATCGCAATGTCCTCATCTGCAACCTCTGTTGGATATCTTTCTGTTGGAGTGACCTTTTCAACAATGACAGTTTCTTCAGTCCTCCTGATGTCCGTGCCTGAAGGAGTTTCTACTGCTGTCACATCCTCAGCACTGATCTGATCTTCCTCTGCAACTTCCTCCACCAACTGGGAGATGGGCTCATCGGGAACTTCAGGGCTAGTTTCACTAGGAGAGACTGCAGCTGGAACTTGCTCCAACACCTCCTCTGTCATCATCCTTACTTGGTCTTCTACAGTCATTGAAGGTGTGACATCGGTTACAGACATTGTATCCTTGACCTCGTCCACTGTGCTGGTATGGTCCATTGGAGCTTTTTCATCAGGCTTTTCTTCATCTGATACAGGTGTTACCTTAGTCATGGTGAGCTGAGTGTCTTGCATGACATCTTCCCATTCCTCTGTAGAGATGACATCTTCCTCAGTCTTGGCAGAAGCTTCTTCAGTGCTTTCCTTTTCCACATGCTCTATGACTGCTTTCTCCGTAGTCTCAACCCTATCTACACCTTCAGGGACAACATCATCAAATTCATACACCTTTTCAATGGTGACAATTCTTTGTGCATGAACGACATCGATGTGTTGAGGTTCTTCTTCTAGGAACTTGTCGGAAGGCTTGTCTTCCACCAACACCTCCTCCTTTCCTATATCGGCAACATCATCCGCAGGAAGCTCATGCATGGCAAGCTCTTCACTGCTGACTTGCAGTGGCTGCTCTTCAAATGCTTCCGTCATTCCTGTCTTTTGAGTGATGTAGGTTGTAACATCTGTGATAGAAGTTGCTTTCCTCAACTCGGTCACATCTTCAGACAACGTCTCTTCAGTTACTGGCTTCTCAGGGATGCCAGATTCAGTGGGAGTACAGATTTCTTCCAGGGATTGCTTTTCCACTGGGGAAGTGATTTCCTCCTCAACCATCGCAATGTCCTCATCTGCAACCTCTGTTGGATATCTTTCTGTTGGAATGACCTTTTCAATAATGACAGTTTCTTCAGTCCTCGTGATGTCCATGCCTGAAGGAGTTTCTACTGCTGTCACATCCTCAGCACTGATCTGATCTTCCTCTGCAACTTCCTCCACCAACTGGGAGATGGGCTCATTCGGAACTTCAGGGCTAGTTTCACTAGGAGAGACTGCAGCTGGAACTTGCTCCAACACCTCCTCTGTCATCATCCTTACTTGGTCTTCTACAGTCATTGAAGGTGTGACATCGGTTACAGACATTGTATCCTTGACCTCGTTCACTGTGCTGGTACTGTCCATTGGAGCTTTTTCATCAGGCTTTTCTTCATCTAATACAGGTGTTACCTTAGTCATGGTGAGCTGAGTGTCTTGCATGACATCTTCCCATTCCTCTGTAGAGATGACATCTTCCTCAGTCTTGGCAGAAGCTTCTTCAGTGCTTTCCTTTTCCACATGCTCTATGACTGCTTTCTCCGTAGTCTCAACCCTATCTACACCTTCAGGGACAACATCATCAAATTCAGACACCTTTTCGATGGTGACAATTCTTTGTGCATGAACAACATCGATGTGTTGAGGTTCTTCTTCTAGGAACTTGTCGGAAGGCTTGTCTTCCACCAACACCTCCTTTCCTATATCGGCCACATCATCCCCGGGAACCTCATGCATCGCAAGCTCTTCACTGCTGACTTGCAGTGGCTGCTCTTCAAATGCTTCCTTCGTTTCTGTCTTTTCAGTGATGTAGGTTGTTACATCTGTGATGGACGTTGTTTCCCTCAACTCAGTCACATCTTCAGACAACGTCTCTTCAGTTGCTGGCTTCTCAGGGATGCCAGATTCAGTGGGAGTAGGCATTTCTTCCAGGGATTGCTTTCCCACTGGGGAAGTGATTTCCTCCTCAACCATTGCAATGTCCTTATCTGCAACCTCTGTTGGATATCTTTCTGTTCGAATGACCTTTTCAACAATGACAGTTTCTTCAGTCCTCGTGATGTCCATGCCTGAAGGAGTTTCTACTGGTGGCACATACTCAGCACTGATCTGATCTTCCTCTGCAACTTCCTCCACCAACTGGGAGATGGGCTCATTCGGAACTTCAGGGCTAGTTTCACTAGGAGAGACTGCAGCTGGAACTTGCTCCAACACCTCCTCTGTCATCATCCTTACTTGGTCTTCTACAGTCATTGAAGGTGTGACATCGGTTAGAGACATTGTATCCTTGACCTCGTCCACTGTGCTGGTACTGTCCATTGGAGCTTTTTCATCAGGCTTTTCTTCATCTAATACAGGTGTTACCTTAGTCATGGTGAGCTGAGTGTCTTGCATGACATCTTCCCATTCCTCTGTAGAGATGACATCTTCCTCAGTCTTGGCAGAAGCTTCTTCAGTGCTTTCCTTTTCCACATGCTCTATGACTGCTTTCTCCGTAGTCTCAACCCTATCTACACCTTCAGGGATAACATCATCAAATTCATACACCTTTTCCATGGTGACAATTCTTTGTGCATGAACAACATCGATGTGTTGAGGTTCTTCTTCTAGGAACTTGTCGGAAGGCTTGTCTTCCACCAACACCTCCTCCTTTCCTATATCGGCCTGATCATCCGCGGGAACCTCATGCATCGCAAGCTCTTCACTGCTGACTTGCAGTGGCTGCTCTTCAAAAGCTTCTGTCTTTTCTGTCTTTTCGGTGATGTAGGTTGTAACATCTGTGATAGAAGTTGCTTTCCTCAACTCGGTCACATCTTCAGACAACGTCTCTTCAGTTGCTGGCTTCTCAGGGATGCCAGATTCAGTGGGAGTAGGCATTTCTTCCAGGGATTGCTTTTCCACTGGGGAAGTGATTTCCTCCTCAACCATCGCAATGTCCTCATCTGCAACCTCTGTTGGATATCTTTCTGTTGGAGTGACCTTTTCAACAATGACAGTTTCTTCAGTCCTCCTGATGTCCGTGCCTGAAGGAGTTTCTACTGCTGTCACATCCTCAGCACTGATCTGATCTTCCTCTGCAACTTCCTCCACCAACTGGGAGATGGGCTCATCGGGAACTTCAGGGCTAGTTTCACTAGGAGAGACTGCAGCTGGAACTTGCTCCAACACCTCCTCTGTCATCATCCTTACTTGGTCTTCTACAGTCATTGAAGGTGTGACATCGGTTACAGACATTGTATCCTTGACCTCGTCCACTGTGCTGGTATGGTCCATTGGAGCTTTTTCATCAGGCTTTTCTTCATCTGATACAGGTGTTACCTTAGTCATGGTGAGCTGAGTGTCTTGCATGACATCTTCCCATTCCTCTGTAGAGATGACATCTTCCTCAGTCTTGGCAGAAGCTTCTTCAGTGCTTTCCTTTTCCACATGCTCTATGACTGCTTTCTCCGTAGTCTCAACCCTATCTACACCTTCAGGGACAACATCATCAAATTCATACACCTTTTCAATGGTGACAATTCTTTGTGCATGAACGACATCGATGTGTTGAGGTTCTTCTTCTAGGAACTTGTCGGAAGGCTTGTCTTCCACCAACACCTCCTCCTTTCCTATATCGGCAACATCATCCGCAGGAAGCTCATGCATGGCAAGCTCTTCACTGCTGACTTGCAGTGGCTGCTCTTCAAATGCTTCCGTCATTCCTGTCTTTTGAGTGATGTAGGTTGTAACATCTGTGATAGAAGTTGCTTTCCTCAACTCGGTCACATCTTCAGACAACGTCTCTTCAGTTACTGGCTTCTCAGGGATGCCAGATTCAGTGGGAGTACAGATTTCTTCCAGGGATTGCTTTTCCACTGGGGAAGTGATTTCCTCCTCAACCATCGCAATGTCCTCATCTGCAACCTCTGTTGGATATCTTTCTGTTGGAATGACCTTTTCAATAATGACAGTTTCTTCAGTCCTCGTGATGTCCATGCCTGAAGGAGTTTCTACTGCTGTCACATCCTCAGCACTGATCTGATCTTCCTCTGCAACTTCCTCCACCAACTGGGAGATGGGCTCATTCGGAACTTCAGGGCTAGTTTCACTAGGAGAGACTGCAGCTGGAACTTGCTCCAACACCTCCTCTGTCATCATCCTTACTTGGTCTTCTACAGTCATTGAAGGTGTGACATCGGTTACAGACATTGTATCCTTGACCTCGTTCACTGTGCTGGTACTGTCCATTGGAGCTTTTTCATCAGGCTTTTCTTCATCTAATACAGGTGTTACCTTAGTCATGGTGAGCTGAGTGTCTTGCATGACATCTTCCCATTCCTCTGTAGAGATGACATCTTCCTCAGTCTTGGCAGAAGCTTCTTCAGTGCTTTCCTTTTCCACATGCTCTATGACTGCTTTCTCCGTAGTCTCAACCCTATCTACACCTTCAGGGACAACATCATCAAATTCATACACCTTTTCGATGGTGACAATTCTTTGTGCATGAACAACATCGATGTGTTGAGGTTCTTCTTCTAGGAACTTGTCGGAAGGCTTGTCTACCACCAACACCTCCTCCTTTCCTACATCGGCCTGATCATCCGCGGGAACCTCATGCATCGCAAGCTCTTCACTGCTGACTTGCAGTGGCTGCTCTTCAAAAGCTTCTGTCTTTTCTGTCTTTTCGGTGATGTAGGTTGTAACATCTGTGATAGAAGTTGCTTTCCTCAACTCGGTCACATCTTCAGACAACGTCTCTTCAGTTGCTGGCTTCTCAGGGATGCCAGATTCAGTGGGAGTAGGCATTTCTTCCAGGGATTGCTTTCCCACTGGGGAAGTGATTTCCTCCTCAACCATCGCAATGTCCTCATCTGCAACCTCTGTTGGATATCTTTCTGTTGGAATGACCTTTTCAACAATGACAGTTTCTTCAGTCCTCCTGATGTCCATGCCTGAAGGAGTTTCTACTGCTGTCACATCCTCAGCACTGATCTGATCTTCCTCTGCAACTTCCTCCACCAACTGGGAGATGGGCTCATCGGGAACTTCAGGGCTAGTTTCACTAGGAGAGACTGCAGCTGGAACTTGCTCCAACACCTCCTCTGTCATCATCCTTACTTGGTCTTCTACAGTCATTGAAGGTGTGACATCGGTTACAGACATTGTATCCTTGACCTCGTCCACTGTGCTGGTATGGTCCATTGGAGCTTTTTCATCAGGCTTTTCTTCATCTGATACAGGTGTTACCTTAGTCATGGTGAGCTGAGTGTCTTGCATGACATCTTCCCATTCCTCTGTAGAGATGACATCTTCCTCAGTCTTGGCAGAAGCTTCTTCAGTGCTTTCCTTTTCCACATGCTCTATGACTGCTTTCTCCGTAGTCTCAACCCTATCTACACCTTCAGGGACAACATCATCAAATTCATACACCTTTTCAATGGTGACAATTCTTTGTGCATGAACGACATCGATGTGTTGAGGTTCTTCTTCTAGGAACTTGTCGGAAGGCTTGTCTTCCACCAACACCTCCTCCTTTCCTATATCGGCAACATCATCCGCAGGAAGCTCATGCATGGCAAGCTCTTCACTGCTGACTTGCAGTGGCTGCTCTTCAAATGCTTCCGTCATTCCTGTCTTTTGAGTGATGTAGGTTGTAACATCTGTGATAGAAGTTGCTTTCCTCAACTCGGTCACATCTTCAGACAACGTCTCTTCAGTTACTGGCTTCTCAGGGATGCCAGATTCAGTGGGAGTACAGATTTCTTCCAGGGATTGCTTTTCCACTGGGGAAGTGATTTCCTCCTCAACCATCGCAATGTCCTCATCTGCAACCTCTGTTGGATATCTTTCTGTTGGAATGACCTTTTCAATAATGACAGTTTCTTCAGTCCTCGTGATGTCCATGCCTGAAGGAGTTTCTACTGCTGTCACATCCTCAGCACTGATCTGATCTTCCTCTGCAACTTCCTCCACCAACTGGGAGATGGGCTCATTCGGAACTTCAGGGCTAGTTTCACTAGGAGAGACTGCAGCTGGAACTTGCTCCAACACCTCCTCTGTCATCATCCTTACTTGGTCTTCTACAGTCATTGAAGGTGTGACATCGGTTACAGACATTGTATCCTTGACCTCGTTCACTGTGCTGGTACTGTCCATTGGAGCTTTTTCATCAGGCTTTTCTTCATCTAATACAGGTGTTACCTTAGTCATGGTGAGCTGAGTGTCTTGCATGACATCTTCCCATTCCTCTGTAGAGATGACATCTTCCTCAGTCTTGGCAGAAGCTTCTTCAGTGCTTTCCTTTTCCACATGCTCTATGACTGCTTTCTCCGTAGTCTCAACCCTATCTACACCTTCAGGGACAACATCATCAAATTCATACACCTTTTCGATGGTGACAATTCTTTGTGCATGAACAACATCGATGTGTTGAGGTTCTTCTTCTAGGAACTTGTCGGAAGGCTTGTCTACCACCAACACCTCCTCCTTTCCTACATCGGCCTGATCATCCGCGGGAACCTCATGCATCGCAAGCTCTTCACTGCTGACTTGCAGTGGCTGCTCTTCAAAAGCTTCTGTCTTTTCTGTCTTTTCGGTGATGTAGGTTGTAACATCTGTGATAGAAGTTGCTTTCCTCAACTCGGTCACATCTTCAGACAACGTCTCTTCAGTTGCTGGCTTCTCAGGGATGCCAGATTCAGTGGGAGTAGGCATTTCTTCCAGGGATTGCTTTCCCACTGGGGAAGTGATTTCCTCCTCAACCATCGCAATGTCCTCATCTGCAACCTCTGTTGGATATCTTTCTGTTGGAATGACCTTTTCAACAATGACAGTTTCTTCAGTCCTCCTGATGTCCATGCCTGAAGGAGTTTCTACTGCTGTCACATCCTCAGCACTGATCTGATCTTCCTCTGCAACTTCCTCCACCAACTGGGAGATGGGCTCATCAGGAACTTCAGGGCTAGTTTCACTAGGAGAGACTGCAGCTGGAACTTGCTCCAACACCTCCTCTGTCATCATCCTTACTTGGTCTTCTACAGTCATTGAAGGTGTGACATCGGTTACAGACATTGTATCCTTGACCTCGTCCACTGTGCTGGTATGGTCCATTGGAGCTTTTTCATCAGGCTTTTCTTCATCTAATACAGGTGTTACCTTAGTCATGGTGAGCTGAGTGTCTTGCATGACATCTTCCCATTCCTCTGTAGAGATGACATCTTCCTCAGTCTTGGCAGAAGCTTCTTCAGTGCTTTCCTTTTCCACATGCTCTATGACTGCTTTCTCCGTAGTCTCAACCCTATCTACACCTTCAGGGACACCATCATCAAATTCATACACCTTTTCAATGGTGACAATTCTTTGTGCATGAACGACATCGATGTGTTGAGGTTCTTCTTCTAGGAACTTGTCAGAAGGCTTGTCTTCCACCAACACCTCCTCCTTTCCTATATCGGCCACATCATCCGCAGGAAGCTCATGCATGGCAAGCTCTTCACTGCTGACTTGCAGTGGCTGCTCTTCAAATGCTTCCGTCGTTCCTGTCTTTTGAGTGATGTAGGTTGTAACATCTGTGATAGAAGTTGCTTTCCTCAACTCGGTCACATCTTCAGACAACGTCTCTTCAGTTACTGGCTTCTCAGGGATGCCAGATTCAGTGGGAGTACAGATTTCTTCCAGGGATTGCTTTTCCACTGGGGAAGTGATTTCCTCCTCAACCATCGCAATGTCCTCATCTGCAACCTCTGTTGGATATCTTTCTGTTGGAATGACCTTTTCAACAATGACAGTTTCTTCAGTCCTCGTGATGTCCATGCCTGAAGGAGTTTCTACTGCTGTCACATCCTCAGCACTGATCTGATCTTCCTCTGCAACTTCCTCCACCAACTGGGAGATGGGCTCATTCGGAACTTCAGGGCTAGTTTCACTAGGAGAGACTGCAGCTGGAACTTGCTCCAACACCTCCTCTGTCATCATCCTTACTTGGTCTTCTACAGTCATTGAAGGTGTGACATCGGTTACAGACATTGTATCCTTGACCTCGTTCACTGTGCTGGTACTGTCCATTGGAGCTTTTTCATCAGGCTTTTCTTCATCTAATACAGGTGTTACCTTAGTCATGGTGAGCTGAGTGTCTTGCATGACATCTTCCCATTCTTCTGTAGAGATGACATCTTCCTCAGTCTTGGCAGAAGCTTCTTCAGTGCTTTCCTTTTCCACATGCTCTATGACTGCTTTCTCCGTAGTCTCAACCCTATCTACACCTTCAGGGACAACATCATCAAATTCATACACCTTTTCGATGGTGACAATTCTTTGTGCATGAACAACATCGATGTGTTGAGGTTCTTCTTCTAGGAACTTGTCGGAAGGCTTGTCTACCACCAACACCTCCTCCTTTCCTACATCGGCCTGATCATCCGCGGGAACCTCATGCATCGCAAGCTCTTCACTGCTGACTTGCAGTGGCTGCTCTTCAAAAGCTTCTGTCTTTTCTGTCTTTTCGGTGATGTAGGTTGTAACATCTGTGATAGAAGTTGCTTTCCTCAACTCGGTCACATCTTCAGACAACGTCTCTTCAGTTGCTGGCTTCTCAGGGATGCCAGATTCAGTGGGAGTAGGCATTTCTTCCAGGGATTGCTTTCCCACTGGGGAAGTGATTTCCTCCTCAACCATCGCAATGTCCTCATCTGCAACCTCTGTTGGATATCTTTCTGTTGGAATGACCTTTTCAACAATGACAGTTTCTTCAGTCCTCCTGATGTCCATGCCTGAAGGAGTTTCTACTGCTGTCACATCCTCAGCACTGATCTGATCTTCCTCTGCAACTTCCTCCACCAACTGGGAGATGGGCTCATCAGGAACTTCAGGGCTAGTTTCACTAGGAGAGACTGCAGCTGGAACTTGCTCCAACACCTCCTCTGTCATCATCCTTACTTGGTCTTCTACAGTCATTGAAGGTGTGACATCGGTTACAGACATTGTATCCTTGACCTCGTCCACTGTGCTGGTATGGTCCATTGGAGCTTTTTCATCAGGCTTTTCTTCATCTAATACAGGTGTTACCTTAGTCATGGTGAGCTGAGTGTCTTGCATGACATCTTCCCATTCCTCTGTAGAGATGACATCTTCCTCAGTCTTGGCACAAGCTTCTTCAGTGCTTTCCTTTTCCACATGCTCTATGACTGCTTTCTCCGTAGTCTCAACCCTATCTACACCTTCAGGGACACCATCATCAAATTCATACACCTTTTCAATGGTGACAATTCTTTGTGCATGAACGACATCGATGTGTTGAGGTTCTTCTTCTAGGAACTTGTCAGAAGGCTTGTCTTCCACCAACACCTCCTCCTTTCCTATATCGGCCACATCATCCGCAGGAAGCTCATGCATGGCAAGCTCTTCACTGCTGACTTGCAGTGGCTGCTCTTCAAATGCTTCCGTCGTTCCTGTCTTTTGAGTGATGTAGGTTGTAACATCTGTGATAGAAGTTGCTTTCCTCAACTCGGTCACATCTTCAGACAACGTCTCTTCAGTTACTGGCTTCTCAGGGATGCCAGATTCAGTGGGAGTACAGATTTCTTCCAGGGATTGCTTTTCCACTGGGGAAATGATTTCCTCCTCAACCATCGCAATGTCCTCATCTGCAACCTCTGTTGGATATCTTTCTGTTGGAATGACCTTTTCAACAATGACAGTTTCTTCAGTCCTCGTGATGTCCATGCCTGAAGGAGTTTCTACTGCTGTCACATCCTCAGCACTGATCTGATCTTCCTCTGCAACTTCCTCCACCAACTGGGAGATGGGCTCAATCGGAACTTCAGGGCTAGTTTCACTAGGAGAGACTGCAGCTGGAACTTGCTCCAACACCTCCTCTGTCATCATCCTTACTTGGTCTTCTACAGTCATTGAAGGTGTGACATCGGTTACAGACATTGTATCCTTGACCTCGTTCACTGTGCTGGTACTGTCCATTGGAGCTTTTTCATCAGGCTTTTCTTCATCTAATACAGGTGTTACCTTAGTCATGGTGAGCTGAGTGTCTTGCATGACATCTTCCCATTCCTCTGTAGAGATGACATCTTCCTCAGTCTTGGCACAAGCTTCTTCAGTGCTTTCCTTTTCCACATGCTCTATGACTGCTTTCTCCGTAGTCTCAACCCTATCTACACCTTCAGGGACAACATCATCAAATTCATACACCTTTTCGATGGTGACAATTCTTTGTGCATGAACAACATCGATCTGTTGAGGTTCTTCTTCTAGGAACTTGTCGGAAGGCTTGTCTTCCACCAACACCTCCTCCTTTCCCACATTGGCCTGATCATCCGCGGGAACCTCATGCATCGCAAGCTCTTCACTGCTGACTTGCAGTGGCTGCTCTTCAAAAGCTTCTGTCTTTTCTGTCTTTTCGGTGATGTAGGTTGTAACATCTGTGATAGAAGTTGCTTTCCTCAACTCGGTCACATCTTCAGACAACGTCTCTTCAGTTACTGGCTTCTCAGGGATGCCAGATTCAGTGGGAGTAGGCATTTCTTCCAGGGATTGCTTTCCCACTGGGGAAGTGATTTCCTCCTCAACCATCGCAATGTCCTCATCTGCAACCTCTGTTGGATATCTTTCTGTTGAAATGACCTTTTCAACAATGACAGTTTCTTCAGTCCTCGTGATGTCCATGCCTGAAGGAGTTTCTACTGCTGTCACATCCTCAGCACTGATCTGATCTTCCTCTGCAACTTCCTCCACCAACTGGGAGATGGGCTCATCAGGAACTTCAGGGCTAGTTTCACTAGGAGAGACTGCAGCTGGAACTTGCTCCAACACCTCCTCTGTCATCATCCTTACTTGGTCTTCTACAGTCATTGAAGGTGTGACATCGGTTACAGACATTGTATCCTTGACCTCGTCCACTGTGCTGGTATGGTCCATTGGAGCTTTTTCATCAGGCTTTTCTTCATCTAATACAGGTGTTACCTTAGTCATGGTGAGCTGAGTGTCTTGCATGACATCTTCCCATTCCTCTGTAGAGATGACATCTTCCTCAGTCTTGGCAGAAGCTTCTTCAGTGCTTTCCTTTTCCACATGCTCTATGACTGCTTTCTCCGTAGTCTCAACCCTATCTACACCTTCAGGGACACCATCATCAAATTCATACACCTTTTCGATGGTGACAATTCTTTGTGCATGAACGACATCAATGTGTTGAGGTTCTTCTTCTAGGAACTTGTCGGAAGGCTTGTCTTCCATCAACACCTCCTCCTTTCCTATATCGGCCACATCATCCGCGGGAACCTCATGCATCGCAAGCTCTTCACTGCTGACTTGCAGTGGCTGCTCTTCATATGCTTCCTTTGTTTCTGTCTTTTCAGTGATGTAGGTTGTTACATCTGTGATGGACCTTGTTTCCCTCAACTCAGTCACATCTTCAGACAACGTCTCTTCAGTTGCTGGCTTCTCAGGGATGCCAGATTCAGTGGGAGTAGGCATTTCTTCCAGGGATTGCTTTTCCACTGGGGAAGTGATTTCCTCCTCAACCATCGCAATGTCCTCATCTGCAACCTCTGTTGGATATCTTTCTGTTGGAATGACCTTTTCAACAATGACAGTTTCTTCAGTCCTCATGATGTCCATGCCTGAAGTAGTTTCTACTGCTGTCACATCCTCAACACTGATCTGATCTTCCTCTGCAACTTCCTCCACCAACTGGGAGATGGGCTCATCAGGAACTTCAGGGCTAGTTTCACTAGGAGAGACTGCAGCTGGAACTTGCTCCAACACCTCCTCTGTCATCATCCTTACTTGGTCTTCTACAGTCATTGAAGGTGTGACATCGGTTACAGACATTGTATCCTTGAACTCGTCCACTGTGCTGGTAATGTCCATTGGAGCTTTTTCATCAGGCTTTTCTTCATCTAATACAGGTGTTACCTCAGTCATGGTGAGCTGAGTGTCTTGCATGACATCTTCCCATTCCTCTGTAGAGATGACATCTTCCTCAGTCTTGGCAGAAGCTTCTTCAGTGCTTTCCTTTTCCACATGCTCTATGACTGCTTTCTCCGTAGTCTCAACCCTATCTACACCTTCAGGGACACCATCATCAAATTCATACACCTTTTCAATGGTGACAATTCTTTGTGCATGAACGACATCGATGTGTTGAGGTTCTTCTTCTAGGAACTTGTTGGAAGGCTTGTCTTCCACCAACACCTCCTCCTTTCCTATATCGGCCACATCATCCGCAGGAAGCTCATGCATGGCAAGCTCTTCACCGCTGACTTGCAGTGGCTGCTCTTCAAATGCTTCTGTCGTTCCTGTCTTTTGAGTGATGTAGGTTGTAACATCTGTGATAGAAGTTGCTTTCCTCAACTCGGTCACATCTTCAGACAACGTCTCTTCAGTTACTGGCTTCTCAGGGATGCCAGATTCAGTGGGAGTACAGATTTCTTCCAGGGATTGCTTTTCCACTGGGGAAGTGATTTTCTCCTCAACCATCGCAATGTCCTTATCTGCAACCTCTGTTGGATATCTTTCTGTTGGAATGACCTTTTCAACAATGACAGTTTCTTCAGTCCTCGTGATGTCCATGCCTGAAGGAGTTTCTACTGCTGTCACATCCTCAGCACTGATCTGATCTTCCTCTGCAACTTCCTCCACCAACTGGGAGATGGGCTCATCAGGAACTTCAGGGCTAGTTTCACTAGGAGAGACTGCAGCTGGAACTTGCTCCAACACCTCCTCTGTCATCATCCTTACTTGGTCTTCTACAGTCATTGAAGGTGTGACATCGGTTACAGACATTGTATCCTTGACCTCGTCCACTGTGCTGGTAATGTCCATTGGAGCTTTTTCATCAGGCTTTTCTTCATCTAATACAGGTGTTACCTTAGTCATGGTGAGCTGAGTGTCTTGCATGACATCTTCCCATTCCTCTGTAGAGGTGACATCTTCCTCAGTCTTGGCAGAAGCTTCTTCAGTGCTTTCCTTTTCCACATGCTCTATGACTACTTTCTCCCTAGTCTCAACCCTATCTACACCTTCAGGAACACCATCATCAAATTCATACACTTTTTCGATGGTGACAATTCTTTGTGCATGAACGACATCGATGTGTTGAGGTTCTTCTTCTAGGAACTTGTCGGAAGGCTTGTCTTCCACCAACACCTGCTCCTTTCCTATATCGGCCCCATCATCCGCGGGAACCTCATGCATCGCAAGCTCTTCACTGCTGACTTGCAGTGGCTGCTCTTCAAAAGCTTCCGTCGTTTCTGTCTTTTCAGTGATGTAGGTTGTTACATCTGTGATGGACATTGTTTCCCTCAACTCAGTCACATCTTCAGACAACGTCTCTTCAGTTGCTGGCTTCTCAGGGATGCCAGATTCAATGGGAGTAGGCATTTCTTCCAGGGATTGCTTTTCCACTGGGGAAGTGATTTCCTCCTCAACCATCGCAATGTCCTCATCTGCAACCTCTGTTGGATATCTTTCTGTTGGAATGACCTTTTCAACAATGACAGTTTCTTCAGTCCTCGTGATGTCCATGCCTGAAGTAGTTTCTACTGCTGTCACATCCTCAGCACTGATCTGATCTTCCTCTGCAACTTCCTCCACCAACTGGGAGATGGGCTCATCAGGAACTTCAGGGCTAGTTTCACTAGGAGTGACTGCAGCTAGAACTTGCTCCAACACCTCCTCTGTCATCATCCTTACTTGGTCTTCTACAGTCATTGAAGGTGTGACATCAGTTACAGACATTGTATCCTTGAACTCGTCCACTGTGCTGGTAATGTCCATTGGAGCTTTTTCATCAGGCTTTTCTTCATCTAATACAGGTGTTACCTTAGTCATGGTGAGCTGAGTGTCTTGCATGACATCTTCCCATTCCTCTGTAGAGGTGACATCTTCCTCAGTCTTGGCAGAAGCTTCTTCAGTGCTTTCCTTTTCCACATGCTCTATGACTGCTTTCTCCGTAGTCTCAACCCTATCTACACCTTCAGGGACACCATCATCAAGTTCATACACCTTTTTGAAGGTGACAATTCTTTGTGCATGAACGACATCGATGTGTTGAGGTTCTTCTTCTAGGAACTTGTCGGAAGGCTTGTCTTCCACCAACACCTCCTCCTTTCCTATATCGGCCACATCATCCGCAGGAACCTCATGCATTGTAAGCTCTTCACTGCTGACTTGCAGTGGCTGCTCTTCAAATGCTTCCGTCGTTTCTGTCTTTTCAGTGATGTAGGTTGTTACATCTGTGATGGACGTTGTTTCCCTCAACTCAGTCACATCTTCAGACAACGTCTCTTCAGTTGCTGGCTTCTCAAGGATGCCAGATTCAGTGGGAGTAGGCATTTCTTCCAGGGATTGGTTTTCCACTAGGGAAGTGATTTCCTCCTCAACCATCGCAATGTCCTCATCTGCAACCTCTGTTGGATAATTTTCTGTTGGAATGACCTTTCCAACAATGACAGTTTCTTCAGTCCTCGTGATGTCCATGCCTGATGGAGTTTCTACTGCTGTCACATCCTCAGCACGGATCTGATCTTCCTCTGCAACTTCCTCCATCAACTGAGAGAGAGGCTCATCAGGAAATTCAGGGCTAGTTTCACTAGGAGAGACTGCAGCTGGAACTTGCTCCAACACCTCCTCTGTCATCATCCTTACTTGGCCATCTGCAGTCATTGAAGGTGTGACATCGGTTACAGACATTGTATCCTTGACCTCGTCCACTGTGCTGGTAATGTCCATTGGAGCTTTTTCATCAGGCTTTTCTTCATCTGATACAGGTGTTACCTTAGTCATGGTGAGCTGAGTGTCTTGCATGGCATCTTCCCATTCCTCTGTAGAGATTACATCTTCCTCAGTCTTGGCAGAAGCTTCTTCAGTGCTTTCCTTTTCCACATGCTCTATGACTGCTTTCTCCGTAGTCTCAACCCTAACTACACCTTCAGGGACACCATCATCAAATTCATACACCTTTTCGATGGTGACAATTCTTTGTGCATGAACGACATCGATGTGTTGAGGTTCTTCTTCAAGGAACTTGTCAGAAGGCTTGTCTTCCACCAACACCTCCTCCTTTCCTATATCTGCCCCATCATCTGCAGGAACCTCATGCATCGCAAGCTCTTCACTGCTGACTTGCAGTGGCTGCTCTTCAAAAGCTTCCGTCGTTTCTGTCTTTTCAGTGATGTAGGTTGTAACATCTGTGATAGAAGTTGCTTTCCTCAACTCGATCACATCTTCAGACAACGTCTCTTCAGTTGCTGGCTTCTCAGGGATGCCAGATTCAGTGGGAGTAGGCATTTCTTCCAGGGATTGCTTTTCCACTGGGGAAGTGATTTCCTCCTCAACCTTCGCACTGTCCTCATCTGCAACCTCTGTTGGATATCTTTCTGTTCGAATGACCTTTTCAACAATGACAGTTTCTTCAGTCCTCGCGATGTCCATGCCTGAAGGAGTTTCTACTGCTGTCACATCCTGAGAACTGATCTGATCTTCCTTTACTAATTCACAGATGGGTTGTTCAGGAAATTCAGGGCTGGTTTCTTCAATAGAGTCTTCGGCTGGAGCCTGTTCCAGTACCGTAGAAGTCGTTGTTCTCACCCCTTCAATAACAATATCTTGAGCAGCAGCATCCATTGTCTTTGCTTCATCTTTATTTTGGTCTACTTCTCTGGGAATTGTTTCATTGGATTCTTCAGGAGCTTTGTAAATAGCATCTGTAGTTACTGGGAAAGAGCTGTTGCTTTCTTTCCTCTCATCCTGAATATTCCGGAATTCATTGAAATACCTCTGCCAGTCAGCATTTTCTCCAACACTTTCATCCGTGTACGAATTCTCGCCAGTGAAGAAATCTACTAATGTTGTTCTTGTCTCTTTAGTCACAGTGACAGAAAGCTTCTGATTTGTTGCACCTTGTGGTTCCTCCAATTCTACTTGATTATCCAGGTTTGGTGAGTCAGGAAGAATTAAATAATCTTCAGTTATCATCTCAGAAGAAACATTTTCAGTGGAATTTGGCTTCAATACCGGTGATTCTTTCTTCTCCATGGAAGACAGAGTTTCTTCTACACCCTCTGCTGTGCCTACCTCTGTCATAATGACTTTTTCAACAATGACAGTTTCTTCAGTCCTCATGATGTCCATGCCTGAAGGAGTTTCTACTGCTGTCACATCCTCAGCACTGATCTGATCTTCCTCTGCAACTTCCTCCACCAACTGGGAGATGGGCTCATCAGGAACTTCAGGGCTAGTTTCACTAGGAGAGACTGCAGCTGGAACTTGCTCCAACACCTCCTCTGTCATCATCCTTACTTGGTCTTCTACAGTCATTGAAGGTGTGACATCGGTTACAGACATTGTGTGCTTGACCTCCTCCACTGTGCTGGTAATGTCCATTGGAGCTTTTTCATCAGGCTTTTCTTCATCTGATACAGGTGTTACCTTAGTCATGGTGAGCTGAGTGTCTTGCATGGCATCTTCCCATTCCTCTGTAGAGATTACATCTTCTTCAGTCTTGGCAGAAGCTTCTTCAGTGCTTTCCTTTTGCACAGGCTCTATGACTGCTTCCTCCGTAGTCTCAACCCAATCTAGACCTTCAGGGACACCATCATCAAATTCATACACCTTTTCGATGGTGACAATTCTTTGTGCTTGAACGACATCGATGTGTTGAGGTTCTTCTTCTAGGAACTTGTCGGAAGGCTTGTCTTCCTCCAACACCTGCTCCTTTCCTATATTGGCCACATCATCTGCAGGAACCTCATGCATCGCAAGCTCTTCACTGCTGACTTGCAGTGGCTGCTCTTCAAAAGCTTCCTCCGTTTCTGTCTTTTCAGTGATGAAGGTTGTAACATCTGTGATATACATTGTTTCCCTCAACTGGGTCACATCTTTAGACAACGTCTCTTCAGTTGCTGGCTTCTCAGGGATGCCAGATTCAGTGGGAGTAGGCATTTCTTCCAGGGATTGCTTTTCCACTGGGGAAGTGATTTCCTCCTCAACCATCGCAATGTCCTCATCTGCAATCTCTGTTGGATATCTTTCTGTTCGAATGACCTTTTCAACAATGACAGTTTCTTCAGTCCTCGTGATGTCCATGCCTGAAGGAGTTTCTACTGCTGTCACATCCTCAGCACTGATCTGATCTTCCTCTGCAACTTCCTCCGACAACTGGGAGATGGGCTCATCAGGAACTTCAGGGCTAGTTTCACTAGGAGTGACTGCAGCTGGAACTTGCTCCAACACCTCCTCTGTCATCATCCTTACTTGGTCTTCTACAGTCATTGAAGGTGTGACATGTGTTACATACATTGTATCCTTGACCTCGTCCACTGTGCTGGTAATGTCCATTGGAGCCTTTTCATCAGGCTTTTCTTCATCTGATACAGGTGTTACCTTAGTCATGGTGAGCTGAGTGTCTTGCATGACATCTTCCCATTCCTCTGTAGAGATTACATCTTCCTCAGTCTTGGCAGAAGCTTCTTCAGTGCTTTCCTTTTCCACATGCTCTATCACTGCTTTCTCCGTAGTCACAACCCTAACTACACCTTCAGGGACACCATCATCAAATTCATACACCTTTTCGATGGTGACAATTCTTTGTGCATGAACGACATCGATGTGTTGAGGTTCTTCTTCGAGAAACTTGTCGGAAGGCTTGTCTTCCACCAACACCTCCTCCTTTCCTATATCGGCCCCATCATCCGCAGGAACCTCATGCATCGCAAGCCCTTTACTGCTGACTTGCAGTGGCTGCTCTTCAAAAGCTTCTGTTGTTTCTGTCTTTTCAGTGATGTAGGTTGTAACATCTGTGATAGAAGTTGCTTTCCTCAACTCGGTCACATCTTCAGACAACGTCTCTTCAGTTACTGGCTTCTCAGGGATGCCAGATTCAGTGGGAGTACAGATTTCTTCCAGGGATTGCTTTTCCACTGGGGAAGTGATTTCCTCCTCAACCATCGCAATGTCCTCATCTGCAACCTCTGTTGGATATCTTTCTGTTCGAATGACCTTTTCAACAATGACAGTTTCTTCAGTCCTCGTGATGTCCATGCCTGAAGGAGTTTCTACTGCTGTCACATCCTCAGCACTGATCTGATCTTCCTCTGCAACTTCCTCCACCAACTGGGAGATGGGCTCATCAGGAACTTCAGGGCTAGTTTCACTAGGAGAGACTGCAGCTGGAACTTGCTCCAACACCTCCTCTGTCATCATCCTTACTTGGTCTTCTACAGTCATTGAAGGTGTGACATCGGTTACAGACATTGTATCCTTGAACTCGTCCACTGTGCTGGTATGGTCCATTGGAGGTTTTTCATCAGGCTTTTCTTCATCTAATACAGGTGTTACCTTAGTCATGGTGAGCTGAGTGTCTTGCATGACATCTTCCCATTCCTCTGTAGAGATGACATCTTCCTCAGTCTTGGCAGAAGCTTCTTCAGTGCTTTCCTTTTCCACATGCTCTATGACTGCTTTCTCCGTAGTCTCAACCCTATCTACACCTTCAGGGACACCATCATCAAATTCATACACCTTTTCGATGGTGACAATTCTTTGTGCATGAACGACATCGATGTGTTGAGGTTCTTCTTCTAGGAACTTGTCGGAAGGCTTGTCTTCCACCAACACCTCCTCCTTTCCTATATCGGCCCCATCATCCGCGGGAACCTCATGCATCGCAAGCTCTTCACTGCTGACTTGCAGTGGCTGCTCTTCAAAAGCTTCCGTCGTTTCTGTCTTTTCAGTGATGTAGGTTGTTACATCTGTGATGGACATTGTTTCCCTCAACTCGGTCACATCTTCAGACAACGTCTCTTCAGTTGCTGGCTTCTCAGGGATGCTAGATTCAGTGGGAGTAGGCATTTCTTCCAGGGATTGCTTTTCCACTGGGGAAGTGATTTCCTCCTCAACCATCGCAATGTCCTCATCTGCAACCTCTGTTGGATATCTTTCTGTTGGAATGACCTTTTCAACAATGACAGTTTCTTCAGTCCTCGTGATGTCCATGCCTGAAGGAGTTTCTACTGCTGTCACATCCTCAGCACTGATCTGATCTTCCTCTGCAACTTCCTCCACCAACTGGGAGATGGGCTCATCAGGAACTTCAGGGCTAGTTTCACTAGGAGTGACTGCAGCTAGAACTTGCTCCAACACCTCCTCTGTCATCATCCTTACTTGGTCTTCTACAGTCATTGAAGGTGTGACATCGGTTACAGACATTGTATCCTTGACCTCGTCCACTGTGCTGGTAATGTCCATTGGAGCTTTTTCATCAGGCTTTTCTTCATCTAATACAGGTGTTACCTTAGTCATGGTGAGCTGAGTGTCTTGCATGACATCTTCCCATTCCTCTGTAGAGGTGACATCTTCCTCAGTCTTGGCAGAAGCTTCTTCAGTGCTTTCCTTTTCCACATGCTCTATGACTGCTTTCTCCGTAGTCTCAACCCTATCTACACCTTCAGGGACACCATCATCAAATTCATACACTTTTTCA
The DNA here is from genome assembly GCA_947462335.1 of Harmothoe impar. Taxonomy (NCBI): domain Eukaryota; kingdom Metazoa; phylum Annelida; class Polychaeta; order Phyllodocida; family Polynoidae; genus Harmothoe; species Harmothoe impar. The sequence continues at coordinate 78,050,402 of OX381704.1, read as the reverse complement.
ATGGTGACAATTCTTTGTGCATGAACGACATCGATGTGTTGAGGTTCTTCTTCTAGGAACTTGTCGGAAGGCTTGTCTTCCACCAACACCTCCTCCTTTCCTATATCGGCCCCATCATCCGCAGGAACCTCATGCATCGCAAGCTCTTCACTGCTGACTTGCAGTGGCTGCTCTTCAAAAGCTTCCGTCGTTTCTGTCTTTTCAGTGATGTAGGTTGTAACATCTGTGATAGAAGTTGCTTTCCTCAACTCGATCACATCTTCAGACAACGTCTCTTCAGTTGCTGGCTTCTCAGGGATGCCAGATTCAGTGGGAGTAGGCATTTCTTCCAGGGATTCCTTTTCCACTGGGGAAGTGATTTCCTCCTCAACCTTCGCACTGTCCTCATCTGCAACCTCTGTTGGATATCTTTCTGTTCGAATGACCTTTTCAACAATGACAGTTTCTTCAGTCCTCGCGATGTCCATGCCTGAAGGAGTTTCTACTGCTGTCACATCCTGAGAACTGATCTGATCTTCCTTTACTAATTCACAGATGGGTTGTTCAGGAAATTCAGGGCTGGTTTCTTCAATAGAGTCTTCGGCTGGAGCCTGTTCCAGTACCGTAGAAGTCGTTGTTCTCACCCCTTCAATAACAATATCTTGAGCAGCAGCATCCATTGTCTTTGCTTCATCTTTATTTTGGTCTACTTCTCTAGGAATTGTTTCATTGGATTCTTCAGGAGCTTTGTAAATAGCATCTGTAGTTACTGGGAAAGAGCTGTTGCTTTCCTTCCTCTCATCCTGAATATTCCGGAATTCATTGAAATACCTCTGCCAGTCAGCATTTTCTCCAACACTTTCATCCGTGTACGAATTCTCGCCAGTGAAGAAATCTACTAATGTTGTTCTTGTCTCTTTAGTCACAGTGACAGAAAGCTTCTGATTTGTTGCACCTTGTGGTTCCTCCAATTCTACTTGATTATCCAGGTTTGGTGAGTCAGGAAGAATTAAATAATCTTCAGTTATCATCTCAGAAGAAACATTTTCAGTGGAATTTGGCTTCAATACCGGTGATTCTTTCTTCTCCATGGAAGACAGAGTTTCTTCTACACCCTCTGCTGTGCCTACCTCTGTCATAATGACTTTTTCAACAATGACAGTTTCTTCAGTCCTCATGATGTCCATGCCTGAAGGAGTTTCTACTGCTGTCACATCCTCAGCACTGATCTGATCTTCCTCTGCAACTTCCTCCACCAACTGGGAGATGGGCTCATCAGGAACTTCAGGGCTAGTTTCACTAGGGGAGACTGCAGCTGGAACTTGCTCCAACACCTCCTCTGTCATCATCCTTACTTGGTCTTCTACAGTCATTGAAGGTGTGACATCGGTTACAGACATTGTGTGCTTGACCTCCTCCACTGTGCTGGTAATGTCCATTGGAGCTTTTTCATCAGGCTTTTCTTCATCTGATACAGGTGTTACCTTAGTCATGGTGAGCTGAGTGTCTTGCATGGCATCTTCCCATTCCTCTGTAGAGATTACATCTTCCTCAGTCCTGGCAGAAGCTTTTTCAGTGCTTTCCTTTTGCACAGGCTCTATGACTGCTTCCTCCGTAGTCTCAACCCTATCTAGACCTTCAGGGACACCATCATCAAATTCATACACCTTTTCGATGGTGACAATTCTTTGTGCATGAATGACATCGATGTGTTGAGGTTCTTCTTCTAGGAACTTGTCAGAAGGCTTGTCTTCTTTCAACACCTCCTCCTTTCCTATGTCGGCCAAATCATCTGCAGGAAGCTCATGCATCGCAAGCTCTTCACTGCTGACTTGCAGTGGCTGCTCTTCAAATGCTTCCGTCGTTCCTGTCTTTTGAGTGATGTAGGTTGTAACATCTGTGATGGAAGTTGTTTCCCTCAACTCGGTCACATCTTCAGACAACGTCTCTTCAGTTGCTGGCTTCTCAGGGATGCCAGATTCAGTGGGAGTAGGCATTTCTTCCAGCGATTGCTTTTCCACTTGGGAAGTGATTTCCTCCTCAACCTTCGCACTGTCCTCATCTGCAACCTCTGTTGGATATCTTTCTGTTCGAATGACCTTTTTAACAATGACAGTTTCTTCAGTCCTCGTGATGTCCATGCCTGAAGGAGTTTCTACTGCTGTCACATCCTCAGCACTGATCTGATCTTCCTCTGCAACTTCCTCCACCAACTGGGAGATGGGCTCATCAGGAACTTCAGGGCTAGTTTCACTAGGAGAGACTGCAGCTGGAACTTGCTCCAACACCTCCTCTGTCATCATCCTTACTTGGTCTTCTACAGTCATTGAAGGTGTGACATCGATTACAGACATTGTATCCTTGACCTCATCCACTGTGCTGGTAATGTTCATTGGAGCTTTTTCATCAGGCTTTATTACATCTGATACAGGTGTTACCTTAGTCATGGTGAGCTGAGTGTCTTGCATGGCATCTTCCCATTCCTCTGTAGAGATTACATCTTCCTCAGTGTTGGCAGAAGCTTCTTCAGTGCTTTCCTTTTGCAAAGGCTCTATGACTGCCTTCTCCGTAGTCTCAACCCTATCTACACCTTCAGGGACACCATCATCAAATTCATACACCTTTTCGATGGTGACAATTCTTTGTGCTTGAACGACATCGATGTGTTGAGGTTCTTCTTCTAGGAACTTGTCGGAAGGCTTGTCTTCCTCCAACACCTGCTCCTTTCCTATATTGGCCACATCATCTGCAGGAACCTCATGCATCGCAAGCTCTTCACTGCTGACTTGCAGTGGCTGCTCTTCAAAAGCTTCCATCGTTTCTGTCTTTTCAGTGATGTAGGTTGTAACATCTGTGATATACATTGTTTCCCTCAACTGGGTCACATCTTTAGACAACGTCTCTTCAGTTGCTGGCTTCTCAGGGATGCCAGATTCAGTGGGAGTAGGCATTTCTTCCAGGGATTGCTTTTCCACTGGGGAAGTGATTTCCTCCTCAACCATCGCAATGTCCTCATCTGCAATCTCTGTTGGATATCTTTCTGTTCGAATGACCTTTTCAACAATGACAGTTTCTTCAGTCCTCGTGATGTCCATGCCTGAAGGAGTTTCTACTGCTGTCACATCCTCAGCACTGATCTGATCTTCCTCTGCAACTTCCTCCGACAACTGGGAGATGGGCTCATCAGGAACTTCAGGGCTAGTTTCACTAGGAGTGACTGCAGCTGGAACTTGCTCCAACACCTCCTCTGTCATCATCCTTACTTGGTCTTCTACAGTCATTGAAGGTGTGACATGTGTTACAGACATTGTATCCTTGACCTCGTCCACTGTGCTGGTACTGTCCATTGGAGCCTTTTCATCAGGCTTTTCTTCATCTGATACAGGTGTTACCTTAGTCATGGTGAGCTGAGTGTCTTGCATGACATCTTCCCATTCCTCTGTAGAGATTACATCTTCCTCAGTCTTGGCAGAAGCTTCTTCAGTGCTTTCCTTTTCCACATGCTCTATCACTGCTTTCTCCGTAGTCACAACCCTAACTACACCTTCAGGGACACCATCATCAAATTCATACACCTTTTCGATGGTGACAATTCTTTGTGCATGAACGACATCGATGTGTTGAGGTTCTTCTTCGAGAAACTTGTCGGAAGGCTTGTCTTCCACTAACACCTCCTCCTTTCCTATATCGGCCCCATCATCCGCAGGAACCTCATGCATCGCAAGCCCTTTACTGCTGACTTGCAGTGGCTGCTCTTCAAAAGCTTCTGTCGTTTCTGTCTTTTCAGTGATGTAGGTTGTAACATCTGTGATAGAAGTTGCTTTCCTCAACTCGGTCACATCTTCAGACAACGTCTCTTCAGTTGCTGGCTTCTCAGGGATGCCAGATTCAGTGGGAGTAGGCATTTCTTCCAGGGATTGCTTTTCCACTAGGGAAGTCATTTCCTCCTCAACCATCGCAATGTCCTCATCTGCAACCTCTGTTGGATAATTTTCTGTTGGAATGACCTTTCCAACAATGACAGTTTCTTCAGTCCTCGTGATGTCTATGCCTGAAGGAGTTTCTACTGCTGTCACATCCTCAGCACTGATCTGATCTTCCTCTGCAACTTCCTCCACCAACTGGGAGATGGGCTCATCAGGAACTTCAGGGCTAGTTTCATTAGGAGAGACTGCAGCTGGAACTTGCTCCAACACCTCCTCTGTCATCATCCTAACTTGGTCATCTACAATCATTGAAGGTGTGACATCGGTTACAGACATTGTATCCTTGACCTCGTCCACTGTGCTGGTAATGTTCATTGGAGCTTTTTCATCAGGCTTTTCTTCATCTGATACAGGTGTTACCTTAGTCAGGGTGAGCTGAGTGTCTTGCATGGCATCTTCCCATTCCTCTGTAGAGATTACATCTTCCTCAGTCTTGGCAGAAGCTTCTTCAGTGCTTTCCTTTTGCAAAGGCTCTATGACTGCCTTCTCCATAGTCTCAATCCTATCTACACCCTCAGGGACACCATCATCAAATTCATACACCTTTTTGATGGTGACAATTCTTTGTGCTTGAACGACATCGATGTGTTGAGGTTCTTCTTCTAGGAACTTGTCTGAAGGCTTGTCTTCCACCAACACCTGCTCCTTTCCTATATTGGCCACATCATCTGCAGGAACCTCATGCATCGCAAGCTCTTCACTGCTGACTTGCAGTGGCTGCTTTTCAAAAGCTTCCGTCGTTTCTGTCTTTTCAGTGATGTAGGTTGTAACATCTGTGATATACATTGTTTCCCTCAACTGGGTCACATCTTTAGACAACGTCTCTTCAGTTGCTGGCTTCTCAGGGATGCCAGATTCAGTGGGAGTAGGCATTTCTTCCAGGGATTGCTTTTCCACTGGGGAAGTGATTTCCTCCTCAACCATCGCAATGTCCTCATCTGCAATCTCTGTTGGATATCTTTCTGTTCGAATGACCTTTTCAACAATGACAGTTTCTTCAGTCCTCGTGATGTCCATGCCTGAAGGAGTTTCTACTGCTGTCACATCCTCAGCACTGATCTGATCTTCCTCTGCAACTTCCTCCGACAACTGGGAGATGGGCTCATCAGGAACTTCAGGGCTAGTTTCACTAGGAGTGACTGCAGCTGGAACTTGCTCCAACACCTCCTCTGTCATCATCCTTACTTGGTCTTCTACAGTCATTGAAGGTGTGACATGTGTTACAGACATTGTATCCTTGACCTCGTCCACTGTGCTGGTACTGTCCATTGGAGCCTTTTCATCAGGCTTTTCTTCATCTGATACAGGTGTTACCTTAGTCATGGTGAGCTGAGTGTCTTGCATGACATCTTCCCATTCCTCTGTAGAGATTACATCTTCCTCAGTCTTGGCAGAAGCTTCTTCAGTGCTTTCCTTTTCCACATGCTCTATGACTGCTTTCTCCGTAGTCACAACCCTAACTACACCTTCAGGGACACCATCATCAAATTCATACACCTTTTCGATGGTGACAATTCTTTGTGCATGAACGACATCGATGTGTTGAGGTTCTTCTTCGAGAAACTTGTCGGAAGGCTTGTCTTCCACCAACACCTCCTCCTTTCCTATATCGGCCCCATCATCCGCAGGAACCTCATGCATCGCAAGCCCTTTACTGCTGACTTGCAGTGGCTGCTCTTCAAAAGCTTCTGTCGTTTCTGTCTTTTCAGTGATGTAGGTTGTAACATCTGTGATAGAAGTTGCTTTCCTCAACTCGGTCACATCTTCAGACAACGTCTCTTCAGTTGCTGGCTTCTCAGGGATGCCAGATTCAGTGGGAGTAGGCATTTCTTCCAGGGATTGCTTTTCCACTAGGGAAGTCATTTCCTCCTCAACCATCACGATGTCCTCATCTGCAACCTCTGTTGGATAATTTTCTGTTGGAATGACCTTTCCAACAATGACAGTTTCTTCAGTCCTCGTGATGTCCATGCCTGAAGGAGTTTCTACTGCTGTCACATCCTCAGCACTCATCTGATCTTCCTCTGCAACTTCCTCCACCAACTGGGAGATGGGCTCATCAGGAACTTCAGGGCTAGTTTCACTAGGAGAGACTGCAGCTGGAACTTGCTCCAACACCTCCTCTGTCATCATCCTAACTTGGTCTTCTACAATCATTGAAGGTGTGACATCGGTTACAGACATTGTATCCTTGACCTCGTCCACTATGCTGGTAATGTTCATTGGAGCTTTTTCATCAGGCTTTTCTTCATCTGATACAGGTGTTACCTTAGTCATGGTGAGCTGAGTGTCTTGCATGGCATCTTCCCATTCCTCTGTAGAGATTACATCTTCCTCAGTCTTGGCAGAAGCTTCTTCAGTGCTTTCCTTTTGCAAAGGCTCTATGACTGCTTCCTCCGTAGTCTCAACCCTATCTACACCTTCAGGGACACCATCATCAAATTCATACACCTTTTTGATGGTGACAATTCTTTGTGCTTGAACGACATCAATGTGTTGAGGTTCTTCTTCTAGGACCTTGTCGGAAGGCTTGTCTTCCACCAACACCTCCTCCTTTCCTATATTGGCCACATCATCTGCAGGAACCTCATGCATTGCAAGCTCTTCACTGCAGACTTGCAGTGGCTGCTCTTCAAAAGCTTCCGTCGTTTCTGTCTTTTCAGTGATGTAGGTTGTAACATCTGTGATATACGTTGTTTCCCTCAACTGGGTCACATCTTCAGACAACGTCTCTTCAGTTGCTGGCTTCTCAGGGATGCCAGATTCAGTTGGAGTAGGCATTTCTTCCAGGGATTGCTTTTCCACTGGGGAAGTGATTTCCTCCTCAACCTTCGCAATGTCCTCATCTGCAACCTCTGTTGGATATCTTTCTGTTCGAATGACCTTTTCAACAATGACAGTTTCTTCAGTCCTCGTGATGTCCATGCCTGAAGGAGTTTCTACTGCTGTCACATCCTGAGAACTGATCTGATCTTCCTGTACTAATTCACAGATGGGTTGTTCAGGAAATTCAGGGCTAGTTTCCTCAATAGAGTCTTTGACTAGAGCCTGTTTGAGTACCTTAGCAGTCATTGTTCCCACCCCTTCTTCTACAATAACTTGAGCAGCAGCATCCATTGTCTTTGCTATATCTTTATTTTGGTCTACTTCTCTGGGAATTGTTTCATTGGATTCTTCAGGAGCTTTGTTAATAGCATCTGTAGTTACTGGGAAAGAGCTGTTGCTTTCCTTCCTCTCATCCTGAATATTCCGGAATTCATTGAAATACCTCTGCCAGTCAGCATTTTCTCCAACACTTTCATCCGTGTACGAATTCTCGCCAGTGAAGAAATCTACTAATGTTGTTCTTGTCTCTTTAGTCACAGTGACAGAAAGCTTCTGATTTGTTGCACCTTGTGGTTCCTGCAATTCTACTTGATTATCCAGGTTTGGTGAGTCAGGAAGAATTAAATAATCTTCAGTTATCATCTCAGAAGAAACATTTTCAGTGGAATTTGGCTTCAATACCGGTGATTCTTTCTTCTCCATGGAAGACAGAGTTTCTTCTACACCCTCTGCTGTGCCTACCTCTGTCATAATGACTTTTTCAACAATGACAGTTTCTTCAGTCCTCATGATGTCCATGCCTGAAGGAGTTTCTACTGCTGTCACATCCTCAGCACTGATCTGATCTTCCTTTGCAACTTCCTCCACCAACTGGGAGATGGGCTCATCAGGAACTTCAGGGCTAGTTTCACTAGGAGAGACTGCAGCTGGAACTTGCTCCAACACCTCCTCTGTCATCATCCTTACTTGGTCTTCTACAGTCATTGAAGGTGTGACATCGGTTACAGACATTGTGTGCTTGACCTCCTCCACTGTGCTGGTACTGTCCATTGGAGCTTTTTCATCAGGCTTTTCTTCATCTGATACAGGTGTTACCTTAGTCATGGTGAGCTGAGTGTCTTGCATGGCATCTTCCCATTCCTCTGTAGAGATTATATCTTCCTCAGTCTTGGCAGAAGCTTCTTCAGTGCTTTCCTTTTGCACAGGCTCTATGACTGCTTCCTCCGTAGTCTCAACCCTATCTACACCTTCAGGGACACCATCATCAAATTCATACACTTTTTCGATGGTGACAATTCTTTGTGCATGAAAAACATCGATGTGTTGAGGTTCTTCTTCTAGGACCTTGTCGGAAGGCTTGTCTTCCACCAACACCTCCTCCTTTCCTATATCGGCCACATCATCTGCAGGAAGCTCATGCATGGCAAGCTCCTCACTGCTGACTTGCAGTGGCTGCTCTTCAAAAGCTTCTGTCGTTTCTGTCTTTTCAGTGATGTAGGTTGTAACATCTGTGATAGACTTTGCTTCCCTCAACTCGGTCACATCTTCAGACAGCGTCTCTTCAGTTGCTGGCTTCTCAGGGAAGACAGATTCAATGAGAGTAGGCATTTCTTCCAGGGATTGCCTTTCCACTGGGGAAGTGATTTCCTCCTCAACCTCTGCAATGTCCTCATCTGCAACCTCTGTTGGATATCTTTCTGTTCGAATGACCTTTTCAACAATGACAGTTTCTTCAGTCCTCATGATATCCATGCCTGAAGGAGTTTCTACTGCTGTCACATCCTCAGCACTGATCTGATCTTCCTCTGCAACTTCCTCCACCAACTGGGAGATGGGCTCATCAGGAACTTCAGGGCAAGTTCCACTAGGAGAGACTGCAGCTGGAACTTGCTCCAACACCTCCTCTGTCATCATCCTTACTTGGTCTTCTACAGTAATTGAAGGTCCGACATCGGTTACAGACATTGTATCCTTGACCTCGTCCACTGTGCTGGTAATGTCCATTGGAGCTTTTTCATCAGGCCTTTCTTCATCTGATACAGGTGTTACCTTAGTCATGGTGAGCTGAGTGTCTCGTATGGCATCTTCCCATTCCTCTGTAGAGATTACATCTTCCTCAGTCTTGGCAGAAGCTTCTTTAGTGCTTTCCTTTTGCACAGGCTCTATGACTGCTTCCTCCGTAGTCTCAACCCTATCTACACCTTCAGGGACACCATCATCAAATTCATACACCTTTTCGATGGTGACAATTCTTTGTGCATGAACGACATTGATGTGTTGAGGTTCTTCTTCTAGGACCTTGTCGGAAGGCTTGTCTTCCACCAACACCTCCTCCTTTCCTATATCGGCCACATCATCTGCAGGAACCTCATGCATTGCAAGCTCCTCACTGCTAACTTGCAGTGGCTGCTCTTCAAAAGCTTCCGTCATTTCTGGCTTTTCAGTGATGTAGGTTGTAACATCTGTGATAGACTTTGCTTCCCTCAACTCGGTCACCTCTTCAGACAACGTCTCATCAGTTGCTGGCTTCTCAGGGATGCCAGATTCAGTTGGAGTAGGCATTTCTTCTAGGGATTGCTTTTCCACTAGGGAAGTCATTTCCTCCTCAACCTTCGCAATGTCCTCATCTGCAACCTCTGTTGGATATCTTTCTGTTCGAATGACCTTTTCAACAATGACAGTTTCTTCAGTCCTCGTGATGTCCATGCCTGAAGGAGTTTCTACTGCTGTCACATCCTCAGCACTGATCTGATCTTCCTTTGCAACTTCCTCCACAAACTGGGAGATGGGCTCATCAGGAGCTTCAGGGCTAGTTTCACTAGGAGAGACTGCAGCTGGAACATGCTCCAACACCTCCTTTGTCATCATCCTTACTTGGTCTCCTACAGTCATTGAAGGTGTAACATCGGTTACAGACATTGTGTCCTTGACCTCGTCCACTGTGCTGGTAATGTCCATTTGAGCTTTTTCATCAGGCTTTTCTTCATGTGATACAGGTGTTACCTTAGTCATGGTGAGCTGAGTGTCTTGCATGGCATCTTCCCATTCCTCTGTAGAGATTACATCTTCCTCAGTGTTGGCAGAAGCTTCTTCAGTGCTTTCCTTTTGCACAGGGTCTATGACTGCTTCCTCCGTAGTCTCAACCCTATCTACACCTTCAGGGACACCATCATCAAATTCATACACCTTTTCGATGGTGACAATTCTTTGTGCATGAACGACATTGATGTGTTGAGGTTCTTCTTCTAGGACCTGGTCGGAAGGCTTGTCTTCCACCAACACCTCCTCCTTTCCTATATCGGCCACATCATCTGCAGGAACCTCATGCATTGCAAGCTCCTCACTGCTGACTTGCAGTGGCTGCTCTTCAAAAGCTTCCGTCGTTTCTGGCTTTGCAGTGATGTAGGTTGTAACATCTCTGATAGACTTTGCTTCCCTCAACTCGGTCACCTCTTCAGACAACGTCTCTTCTGTTGCTGGCTTCTCAAGGATGACAGATTCAATGGGAGTAGGCATTTCTTCCAGGGATTGCTTTTCCACTTGGGAAGTGATTTCCTCCTCAACCTTCGCAATGTCCTCATCTGCAACCTCTGTTGGATATCTTTCTGTTTGAATGACCTTTCCAACAATGACAGTTTCTTCAGTCTTCATGATGTCCATGCCTGAAGGAGTTTCTACTGCTGTCACATCCTCAGCACTGATCTGATCTTCCTTCACTAATTCACAGATGGGTTGTTCAGGAAATTCAGGGCTAGTTTCCTCAATAGAGTCTTTGACTAGAGCCTGTTTGAGTACCTTAGCAGTCATTGTTCCCACCCCTTCTTCTACAATAACTTGAGCAGCAGCATCCATTGTCTTTGCTATATCTTTATTTTGGTCTACTTCTCTGGGAATTGTTTCATTGGATTCTTCAGGAGCTTTGTTTATAGTATCTGTAGTTACTGGGAAAGAGCTGTTGCTTTCCTTCCTCTCATCCTGAATATTCTGGAATTCATTGAAATACCTCTGCCAGTCAGCATTCTCTCCAACACTTTCATCTGTGTACGAATTCTCGCCAGTGAAGAAATCTACTAATGATGTTCTTGTCTCTTTAGTCACAGTGACAGAAAGCTTCTGATTTGTTGCACCTTGTGGTTCCTGCAATTCTACTTGATTATCCAGGTTCATTGAGTCAGGAAGAATTACATAATCTTCAGTTATCATCTCAGAAGAAACAGTTTCAGCGGAATCTGGCTTCGGTACCAGTGATTCTTTCTCCTCCATGGAAGACAGAGTTTCTTCTACACCCTCTGTTGTGCCTACTTCTGTCATTATGACCTTTTCAACAATGACAGTTTCTTCAGACCTGATGATGTCCTTGATTGATGGAGTGTCTACTTTAGTGACATCCTCATCAGCTCTGAATTCTTTCTCCACTAACTGGGAGATAGGTCCAACGGGAACTTCAGCACTAGATTCTGTAACTTGCTCGGGATACTCCTTTTTTGTTGTTGTTATTCGGTCTTCTACAACATTTGTCATAACTATAGCGTGCCTTATCTCATCTGATCTGCTGATTATGCTGATTGAATCTTCTTCACCTTTTTCCCATTTCTCAAGACTTGATTTATCATCTCGATTTTCACGTTGTTCCTCACCACTTTCATTTGCCTGAACACCTTTCTCAAAACTCACTGACTTTTTCAACCTCTGAACTTTTGAAGGAACCTCTTTCTTCCTTTGTATCCTTATGATATCAAATAGCTCACCTACCTCTTTAACAGCAGTTTCGCTGTCTGGGGGCGGAGTGCCCTTTTCAACATTTTCTGACAGCAGTTGTTTGCTGCTCTCACGATCATTATTTTCATACCACATTTCATCATATGTCCTAGTGTGCATAATGGTTATGGGTGCTTGCCCCTTATCTGTCCCATCAACATCTATTCCTTCATCATCATAATCTCTATTAGTATTTATAACCACAAATGTTTCCTTGTTTCCTGGAATCTGTTGAATGATTGTTGACTTCACTGTCTTTGCAGCGACCTCTACCTCCACTCCTGGTTCCACTGGTTTGTTTGAAACTTGACCCACTGACTCTGTGAGAACTTCCTTTGCCATGACATCAGCGATGCTGTTTATGTCTTCTATTACTTTATTCCTCATGCTAGAATCATCATCTATGCCACTACTTGAGGTCTCTGTGTGCTCAGTATCCTGTTCCCCATATAATTGACCATTAAAACGTGTTGACTCTTCAATGACATCCTGATCTAATTCTCCTTCGGCATTCTGTATATTTGTTTCAATCATATTCACTTGTGGGTGATCCAATTTTTCATCAAGCCTAGTGTGAGGGGTTCCAACTCTAATTTGCTCCTGATCTTCATCAATCACAACCCAGTCCTGATTTGCTGGTGATACTGTTTGCACATCTTCATCACATTCCTCGCTGGCTCCCTTTAATGGAAGTGAGTCCACTCTGCTTGTTTGTGTGCCTGTCTGTTTTCTCTTCCTACGTCTCCGCTTTTTCTTTGGTTTTTCTCTTTTCTCTCTGACTGATTCAACCTTAGGTGTGCTGGATTCATATGATACAGTAGGACTCATTTTGCAGAGCTGAGCTTCAGAGCAAGAGGCTTGCTGGGAAACAGACAGAGAATCATGCAGCCCAAGCAGTTTGTACTGTTCACTTGCATCATAGCTTTTAGACAATAGCGTTTCAGTGGTGTGCAGTTCTGAAACCTCTTTGGGAATAGTGATAATATCTACATTATCCACACTTGAGGCTGCAATTGAACTATGTTCAATTGTCAAATGTTCAATAACCATGTCCCCATCTGATGTAGGGCGATTCAGGATTTCTTTCTCATCAACATTTCCCTCACCAACAACTAAAACCCAGTCTTCTGAAGTGTTACTTCCATCTCTACTCAATGAGCGCCTTTTTATTCCCTCATCAAATGCATTCCCTTCATAGCTCTCCTCTTGGAGAACCAATCCATCAAATGCTTCCTCGCCTACCATGGCTTTAATAGCAATCTGCTTATTCTCGATGCTGTTTTGACTAGATTTAAGTTCCTCGTCATTTGTGGGGTTTAGGTTTTGTAATGTTGTACTTTGATCAGGCACTTGTTCTACCATTATTACTTTTGTACTGGAGCACATTTTTGCTTGTTCACTTTGATCCCTGATTGACCAAACGTCCTGGTTAGTGCTTACGGACAATGTCTCCAATGCTTCATCCAAAGACCTTTCTTTCAAGCTGTTGGTGTCAACACGGATCCTGGAGCACTCTTCCTCAGGTACCTCTTTAAGGCCATCTTCTCTTGTTATTACCTCGCTTTGAGGTGCTGTTTGGTGTCCATCTTCAGCTGAAGTTTCTCTAATCAACCAATGATCCATGCTTTCACTTCTAGATTTACAAAGTATCTCGATGGCTTGTTCCAAAGATCCACTGGGATCTGTGGTTTGAACTTGCTGTACCCTAATATGCTCTTCAGAGACCTCGTCTCCCTCAACAGCAGATTGCATTGATGTTATATCAATTTGTTCTCCTTCAATCTGTGTGTCCTCCTCTATGCTCTTTGCGTACTGCTCAGGATCCTCATCATGGGCAGGGGAGAAATGTTGAAAACTGATTATATTTTGGTCAGGCTCTCGTTCTGTTACTGCTGCTACGTGATGTCTAATCAGCCAATCATCCTTCATCTGGTTGGTGCTTGTGCAGATTGTTTCTACAGCCTCATTCAAAGACGTTTCTTTTAAATTGTTGCTGTCAATATGAACCTTAGAATGCACTTTTTCAGATACCTCTTCTTGTTCATTTTCATCTTTTGTTATTTCTTCCCTTTGAGGTGTTGTTTGGTGTTCATCTTCTAGTGAAGTACCTTTGATCGACCAGTGATCCATGCTTTCATTTGTAGATTTACAAAGTGTTTCAATGGCATATTCCAAAGAAGATCCTTTTGTCTCCAAAATGTTGATTTGATTAGTACTAATCTGTTCCTCAGACACCTCTTCCTCACCTCCAGAATCCATTCCTGTTATTCCAAGTCTGTCTTCTGAGGGCTGATGGACATCTTGATCCGATATTGCGGCAATATCTGTAATAGCCATTTCAACAGCCCCACTAACCTGTTGATTTACAAATGCCTCAAGCCCGGCTATTTCATGTGGCAGAGTTTGATAGTGTCTGAGAGTCCATCCTTGATTATTGTCCTCTGCATATGCATCCAAGACCGAAGTTCCTATATCTTCCTCTGATGATTGTATCACAGTATCATCTGGCGGGGATCCAATTGCAATCACTTCGCTTGCCAGCTCAGTCTGGGTTGATACTGCTTCATCACCACTTACAAGATAGTTTTGTTGAGATATGCTGTAGTCTGATACTCGAGGCAGGTCTTCCTCAGAATATGTCTTTTCAGAAGCTGGATTTACTGGAACTGCATTTACTGTAATGTTAACGCTGCCTTGGTATAGACGTGACTGCTGATTTACAAATGCCTCAAGCCCCACTTGTTCTTGTGGTTGAATTTGGTATTGGCTGAGAGTCCATCCGTGAGTATTCTCTTCTGCATATGCAGTCAGCACAGAAGTTCCCAAATCTCCCGCCGCTATTTGTGTTACAGTGTCCTCTGATAGGGATTCAGTAGCATTTACTTCATTGGACACGTTAATTTGTCTACGATCCCCCTGATCACCACTAACCAGATCGTTTTGTTGTGATATGTTGTACTCTGAGACTCGAGGCAGTTCTTCATCGGAATGTGCCTCTGTTGTGCTTGTTGACATCCTGACTGTCCCAGGTTCTGAATGCATCAATTCTGTATTAGCGTCTTTAACTTCGCGGATGGAGTCTCTATCTGCAGCAGTTGGTGTAACAGAACTGCTGTCAAGGTATAGGCATGGCTCTTGGACGGATTCAGATGGTTCAAGGTCAGGATGACCTATGATTTGGAATGATTCAGTAAGAGTTTGATATACCTCTGTGAAATGCTCTAATGTTGACTTGTTTTTCATTCCGTTGTTGTTAACGCAAGCTGCTGTATCGCCCATTGAATCATGTGCAGATGCATCTGACGTCTGCTTCTCTCTATAGACCTGTTGTTGTATTTTGTTGCTATCACTTTTGTCAGATAATCCTTCCTCTGATGAAAGCTGCATATGTTTAGTTGTCGGATACGAAACACTGGTTTGCAAACTAAGCTCAGTGTGGGGTTCTTCTGCTTGACTTTGTAGTGTATCACTTGGTTCTTCAACAGAGGGAATATCGCTATCACAGGGGATTATCTCGAACCCCTCATCTCCAGAGGAAGACTTGAAATCTTCAGATTCTACTATTTCTATTCCATTGTTATCACTTGAGGGGGCAACGTCTAGGTTGTGCTCTAGTTGGGGTTGGACAGAATATGTCTCTTGATAGACTCCTGGCTGTCTTTTTAGCACCAGCTTTGAGAGTTTAGAGTCTTCACAGACGAGGATTGATTCAGAGTGGTCAGTTGAAGGTGCCATATCACTTTGTGAGCACTGCGGGGATCCTTGACTAGTTTCATCAATCAATGAACCATGCTCCTCTGTGGCAATACGAGAGGTGACCACAGTGTGAACGCTTTGCGCAGTGGTTGCACATGGGATTTGTTTAACTGCAGGATCATTTGAGATTATGTGGAGGGTTTCCAGGTATGTTTCTTGGGAATTTGGCAACGTAGAGGTGGAGACCGAAGAGGGTGCTTCCACTGTAGTGACTATCACAGCATTTTGGTGAAGTTGTGCATTGGAGGAGGCAGTAGCATCAACTTCAGTAATAGAAAGCGGTATCACAGTCGTGTCGGTAGTTGAATCAACTGATGCTGTGTGATCAAGCAGGACAAAGCTGTCTTGTGTAGATCCAAAGGGCGTAATCTCATGCATAGTCTGTACTTCATCTGGGGACTGAGTAGTGTGGGAAGAAGGACGGAACACTGATCTACCCAATACTTCAACACTTTGCTGTGTCTTGTTTTCCTCCTGTTGGCCATCATGTGTGCTACTGAGATACTCAGGCACATAGAGATCTGTCCCAAAACTCTCAACGACTTGGCCCAAGTATACCTGCTCCCCCATTGATGTAACCTCGGAGGGCACATGAGTGCCATCAGACTGCATATAGTGTTGTGGGCTCATGTCTGGCTGCACAGCAGACCCAAAACCAGAAACAACATGACGCCTCACACTAATGCATTCAATTTCCTCGTCTCCGTCTTCAGTTTCTAGCTGTTGGCCACTTTGACTGAGGGTATACGCATTGTCTGACCAGGTGGGGGCATACATTACCCCTTGGTGATATTGCCTAACATGTACCTGCTGGAGGTTCCGGGCATGGGTTTCCCCCGTGGCCTGGTGCGAATCTGACTCAGTGTGTCCCCCTGGCTGTTCACCTCGGAAGTAAACACTCCCGCCGTGGAGCTGTGCAACATGATCTGAGCGTCTCTGTGTTACAGCGCTGGTAACAGAACCATCTTCAGACATGGACGTTGCCGTCGCGTGAGTCTGATGAGGCCCATCTTTATCTTCATAACTCATGGATTTCACTTGTGGATCCGTGAACCACTGGCGTCTATTTCCTTCAAGTTTATCAAAAAGACTTTCACCGGCAGTACCTTGCACCATCCCCTCCTTTCCATCTTCAAAACGCTGCACGCTGGTGGGGTGGTTTACTTCACTCGGGGCGCCCCCGTGTGTGCTGTAGGTGTACTTCCGCACCACGTTAACCTTCGCCATCCCAGGCACGCCGACACTAGAACACGGTGTCCCACTCAGGGATTGTTCTGGGGACGAGGACCTGTGTCGGCGCTTACTCTCTAGCATATCCTGGTCGGATTCAACCTCATGTTTACGTTTGTGCACTGCAGAAAAAGGGACATAATAACCAAATGTGGTAACAGTCGATTTAGGTACTATGAATCATACTAGTATGAATGCCATGTAGAAATGTATTCGTAGTACACAGGGGTGCCGGAAGAGGGGCAATAGGGGGGGGGGGCATCCTAGACAGGGGGTAGGGGGCAGCGTATCCTAGACAGGGGGTAGGGGGCAGGTACCCCCCACCTAAAGAAAGAAAATGCTAATGAGTTATATTCATTCCTGTGGAAGCTACTTTATAGTAGTATAACGTTAATGAACAGGATCATTTACCAAGAATTTTTTTTCCAATTCGGCTGTGCTCCCAAGATCAAGTTTCTTCCAACACCCGGGAGTGCATTAATTGTACGGAGGTGGTAATATCGATTTCATTTTATCCTGCAGTGTATTATGGAAATCAGAATCAAAATTACCGGTAGACACTGTTTTATAATTTTAGAGGTGAAACGCGTCAAATTATACATTCATTTGGTTATACGCCTGTCAATATACTATAACTATTCAAAAGATATACATGTACAACTTCAGATTTAAATACACAATGTATATTTAGATATGACATGCCCACCTCTTCAATCATGTAGGGTCGGCATGGTGCCTGAATGCAGTCCTGGCGAATAGCGTGCCAGGGCAACATTCATACATCATAGCAAGGGGCATTACAGCAATGTGTACCCCTTTAAGGGTTTTATATATATATATATATATATATATATTAGGGTTAGGATTTAGGGGGGGCGGACCCGGCGTGCGCCCCCCCTATTTTTCTGTATATTTTAATGTGACAATTTCCAATACCCCCAGTACATTGCCTATTTCACGCCCCCCCTTTTTCAAAATCCTGGATCCGCCCCTGATTATGTAGTTATTCATGTATGGTATAGGCTCCATTTGTCCTTTGCTGGAAAGCGTAACACTTAAAATGTACTGTGATACACAAAAAGAGTACTTATCATGCATGAATGACTATGAAATGGGGTGGACATCTCAGGGTACGTGGTTGACTTAAGGTTGATCTACCCTAACGCTGAGTCAACAAGTTGTACCATATTGGCAGAAGTGTGCCCTCGCACAGTGTCGCTGCCTTTTTAATTGGTTGAGGCGTGGGAATCAAATATTCATTGGGGGGGGGGGGCACACTCAGACCGGTGTTAAGTGTCGATTTACATGCGTGACGGCAGATATAGACGCTTATAAATGTTGAAATTGTATAGAAAGTAACGTGTGAGCCCTATTAAATTTTGATAAGGGGCCCAGACCCCTGTGCCACATTTTTCTCTATGTTGTAGAGGTAAGTTTCGGAACTATATATATATATATATATATATATATATATATATATATATATATATATATATATATATATATATATATATATATATATATATATGTGTGTGTGTGTGGATCAACAAGGGAAAAGGGACCTCCATGCGGCCAACTTTGGCCACCAGGGGGCTCCATATAGCCAAAAAGGACCAAAATATAGCAAAAATTATCTATACTACTTTTTCATGTAGAATATGATAGGCCACATTAGAAGATTCCATCTTTGGTAAAAACATTCCATATTTGGGATGGAAAAGAACACTTTTGGGCCTAAATTGGTGTTTTTGCACTTATTGGTTGCCATGGGAACATGATTTACATTCTAAATTGAAAAGTTTTAACAATTGATAGATGGAAGGCCCAACAACAATTTCTATATACTGAAAACAAAATGTAAATACCCTTTTTGAGATCAAAAACTGTGACCAAATGTTTGAAAAAGTTTGGATATTTGGTAATTAGCATAATTATGCTAATGAGATAGTAATATCTCTAACACAAAGTAAGATAGAGGTTATTGGCATTTAAGATTGATCATTGACCACACATATTCAGATAACCAGTACTCAAAAACTAGAGGTGGTACCTGCTAATAAAATATATCACTGGAAACCTGATGACATCAATTTTATTATTGAGTTCATATATATATATATATATATATATATATATATATATATATATATATATATATATATATATATATATATATTATAGTATAGTGTCTTTTAGGGGGGACAAACATGTTGTGGCCCCCGTCCTCTGTAATGGGGGGGGGGGGGGGGCTCCCCTGCCCCTCCTCCTTTTCGACGCCACTGTATATTCAAGTACATCCCAGTGGGCACAAAATTCAGTTCAACATTGAATCAACGTTCAATCAACATTGAATCAACATTGACAACCATTTTTCAATTCAATGTTCTATGCCCACTGGGATGTGTATATGCGATACACACTGCTGTACATGGCTCTTGACCTTTAGATGCATGCAGTTGTACTTTAGTACATGTTTACACTTGTGCCATATTGACCTAGGTCCTAGGTCTTTGTCAAGCCACACCTTTTTTTTTTGCAAATAAACGTGGTAAATTATGCCAACGAAATAATGTATTTCAGGAAACATGGTTTGAAAATCAAGGTAGGAAGGTTGGATGTTTTAAATCTTGAAAGTACATGCAGGAGTAGGTCATGGATCGCCACACCGACTTGCAACTCATCAAGATGACTCACTGATTCCGGGATCCCTCCAGTAACAAACGGTCACGAAGTTTCTCTACAGGCTTGAAATGTGTTTTTTTTTAATATCGACAAAATCAAGCTTTGTATTCTACTTGGGTTGTTTATCATTTAAGTTTCACTACAGGCTTGACATGTGTTTTTTTTTCGTTTTTTAATATCGACAGAATCAAGTTTGGATTGTTTATTTAAAGCTGGGCCGCCAGGGAATGAGTTCAGCATTTTCCATACATAGACTAAAATAACAGTTCCACCAGAGAGCAGCAGTGTTTGGACAGGGGACCATGAGCATTGTCCAGCTACAACATATTCACCCTATCTTGTGCCTGTAAGAGCTGAGCTCCCATCCCTTAAGAGCCCTCTTGTGAATGAAAACTGAACTATATCCAAAAGTGCTTTTGGCCTCACTTCAACCATGACGGTCAAGCTTTAAAAATGAAGATGAAAGATTACTTTCTTATGACTTTTAGAAATAAGCGAAGGCTTTTAGATACCCCAAACTTCTGTACAATACAGTACAGTACAGGTCTATGTAGCCCAGATTTTCTCTGACCATGTTTTCTGAAACAATCCCTTCTCGTTTTAAAGGGGGGGGGGGGCATGGATATACTATAACACGGTACCTTTAGATATTCGGACCGTGGACCACCGTGTTAGCTGCTGCCCCCTCGTGTCCATTCTGAGAACAGCTGGTCGTTAATATATCATGCCGGCGTTTTGACTTCCGTAATATAATCAAACATCTATGAGAGAGAGTAATACAAATACACCTACCTTGTTGAATGCCTGCAGGACTTAAGTGTGACATTGTAGGGTCCATCTCACCACCATGCGAGACCATAACAAGGTCCCCTCTAGTCCTAATGTTTAAAGCACCAAAAGTATTATCCTCTGCCCATGGATCCCCTCCCTCCATATTGGCAGTATCTGAAACAGTACTCCAGCGTTCCGTGACAGTGGTGGCTGTGCTCCTCACAACACTCTCCACTACTCCTCCTCCTGTAGCCCCCTCAGCATCTCCCTCCGTGGGCCCCGTGTCCCTTCCAGTGGACATCCCATCGGTAAATTGGCTTTGATCCTCCATGGCATTGGCCAGTAATAATCCAGCCTTGTGAGCGGTAAGGGCAGTGCTCTCAGTGTATAAGGGCTCAGCGTCTTGCCCTGTTAACGGTGTGTGATCTATCGTAGTGATGGGCGTGGGTTCCTCCTGTGGGTCCCAAAGCTGCGCACTTATCCCGCTGCCGCTGCCGCTGCCGGTTCCGAGTTGGTGTGAAGGGGGAAGGGCATCTATGGCGATTACCTGGTCTAGGTCTGCAGGAGGAGGATCAGAAATGCCGGCCGTGGGTGCTGGCAGCAGCCGAGTGCTAGTAGTAGCGTAGACGGCGGATCTTGCCGGCTGTGTTGTCTGGCCGTCGGCCAACAGTGGTGAATCATCGGACGGAGGGGCAGAGGGAAGACTGTCGGTGGTAGTGCTTGTGGTGGTGCTGGAGCCGGAAGGAGTGCTGCTGCTGGTAGTGGTGGATAGAGTGCTGGTATTCACGTGGTGACGGCATCGTGCTGGTGGGGATGGTTTTTGGTCGTTCCCCCGTCCATCTCCCCCCGCCCCCTGCTCACCTGACAGGGCCGACCACGTGAGGCGCCCCCTGGAGGAGGGTGGGTGGGTGGGACACGGGGGTCGCACACCGTCAGTACCCCCGACCTCTTTGTTATGTTCACGCTCCGCTGCTCTCCGGCCCAGAACCTTGGTGGGGCTGTGGATCCGCATCACCACCCCTGCTGCAGCCTCCTCCTGCCCCCCTCCCGGCCCAGCCTCCTGCAGCTTCTCCAGGGTGCCCACCTTGGCCTCACCTTCAGCCTCCTCCAGCATGTTGGCCGTCACGGCGTCTACGTCCTCCATGCTGACGGCGTCATGGAAAAGGACGTCGTCGTCACTCTCTTCTATGGTGACCGTATTGACGTCTTCCATAATGGTGACGTACTCTATAGACTTTCTAGCTGTGGGTGACTCCCTCCTGACTACCTCGCCCATCTCCAGGTCCAGTCCCAGCACACCTGGGCAGACGCCCGCATCGCGACTGTCACTGCCTACGATGATCGTCCTCTCGACGCGCGACTTCTCGACGACGACTTTCAACTTCCGGTGTCGATTTGGAGACGCTGCAGGAGACCCGGAAGGGTCAATAACAGACATGACGTCAGTTGCTACGTCCTCGCGCTCAGCACCGCCCTGCTGCTCTTGCAGCTCGCGTTCTTTTTGAGTTGCTCGCGCGCTGTCCTCCCCGGTCGCTCCTTCCGCTCCGCCCGTCACGCACACCGCGTGTTCCATGGCCGCGGCGCCCGCCTCCTCCCTGTGGGCGGCTGGGGGCGCGGTCCGCTGGGTCTCAGTCCCCTCCTGCTCCATGATACACTGCAGCTGGCCCCGCCACCAGCTCGCCGCCACGAATAGGTCACAGAGAGGTGCTCACTGGTAGGAAGGTTTGCGGAACACCTGAGCACCTCTTGACTCGCTGGTCTTTAGTAATCACCAGTGATGAAAGTGAAAAGAAAGTGTTCTCCTCTTCCAAATTGGACGTCCTTCCGTATGAAATCCTTGCAACGAAAATATCCCGATTTCTGGAAATACATGAAAAGACATCTTTATTTACTGAATGAAATATGATTAACGTTTTTTTTAAATCAAAAGTCATTGGAAAATATATAACTACATTTGAAAAGATTATTCTCTCGTCTGTGTGTTTTGTTTCTCAAAAATAAAACCTAAAATAAAAAAAAATCATCCAACATTATTGATAATTATAGCTAGAACACCACAGTTAGCATAATGTTTGCCACAATCATTGTAGCCTAATTATAAGTGTATTCATGACAATAGTCTGTATGGAATTGGGAAGTACTATAGCATACATGCGTTGATATTGTCGAGAACATACAGAAATACCAAATAAATTAGATACGGGAACTGGTCCTGGCCCTAGCTCTGCTGAATACATATATGACACGCACCTTTGGCGACACACATAAACAAAATCATAATAGAGATGGGGTCGGGATAACCTCTGGCTTTCTCTGGTCATTAGTTTTACATATTCAGGTAGGGCTGAGTGTCCGAGTGTGTGAGTCACTGGGCCTGCACGCAATCAATTGTAGGTTGGTCTGGGCGGACTATATCCCTGCACGTCTATGGTGCTATAGGGGTGTGAATTGTTACCATCACGTGTATAGCCTTAATTCCCTCCTGGACAAAAATGGTCAAACTGTACGTTTTGATCTACACATATTTATATGTTATTTAGGGGCCCGATTGACCTATAGTGGTGAAATAGTGGACAATTTTGTCAAACACACAGACATTTTCTTATCTCCCCAGACATGGGTATTTTTTAAAAAGGCATTTAAAATAGGATGGACTACATTGTTTACTTTGTTGGGAAAACGCTAACGATACCAACCATGTTCAAACGATAGAGGCCACGTCCACGTCCAATTATTTCCATATGCATGTATAAATAATCGCAGCAACTGCGTGAAAACCACACTCCCTACTGATCATTTATGTATTGTTTCATCCATAATACTACATGCTGAGCACTTACCAATGGACATAGAGAGGAGGCGGGTGGTGGCTGCGGGGACTGTCGCAACCTCTGCTGCTGCTGGTAGAGCCCTCACAGTGTCCCTGGCGGTGCACATGGACTGGACTAGGGGTCCCAGTCATTGGAAGCTGGTCTTATAGCCAACCATCAGGCCTGCCTGGACGTGCTGTGGCTGAATGCCCAGGTCCCTCCTCCTCCCCCTCCTCCTGAGTCACTTTCTACTAGACAGCCCATCTATGGTATACAGCACTGTGATAGAGTCTTACACCGCCGCACCCCAGGGGTGGAGGAGGGGTAGGAGGGATGGGATCCCCTGCTGCTAGGTGCCAGGGATGGGGACGGTGGTGCCTAAAGTGGGAGTGCTTAGAGACAATGTGGGCAACCTCCCCCAGCACAATACTAAAGTGTTGAGATGTAAATATGAGAGAATGGTTCGGGGGCTTATGTTATGGTTCTCAGGCCAGCCCACCTTGATCCAGTAGACCACCCATGTCCTCAAGGCTGGTCAGATTATGTATCTGGCATGACAAATCATGCAGAAACCAATTGGTTAAACCGTTCATCGTACGCGTGCGGGTAATACTTACCCTATGTGTCGCCTGCTGAGCTCAGTAAAAGTGCTTTTACGCAACTTGGTAGATACTTCGACAAGGAACATTCAGTTTCCATCCAACATCTGGATACACTGGCAGAAAGTACTCAATGTACATTTTCATGTTTGAATGTGAATGTCAGTGAATAGAGATTATATTAACATATTTCCATCTTTTGTAATATTGTCATGTTATGTAACCATTTATATAACTTATGGACATTTGTACTTGAAACGAGTCTGAAATTGAATTCAATTGAATTATCTGTATGCATACAGTTAGTTATATGATCATTTAGTTGTTTCAATTTTGATAACACAATTATCACCCCTATAGGGGTCTATTGAATCATATCTGAAATGTTGGCTACACATGAATAGACATTATGGTGGTGGAGCACCCCCCCCCCCCCCCTCATTCTTCTCTCCAAATAAGCAATAAGGTCCACGTGGAGTTTAGCCGATTTTTACTGTAGTATTCTATCATCTTCCATGAACCGGTCGAAATGAATATAGAAAGACATTATAAGATTCAGGTGGTAACCCCATGTATTACTGGTCCCGGTGGCATTGATTGTCCTCCTTCACCATGTCAGTTTGTGTGTGTGTGTGTGTGTTTAGTTGAGCAGAACAGCTGAACAGCAAGGGAATCACACCTACGTAAGGCCCACTAACTCACTACTTGTCTATACTTTCATCTTTTCCTCTCTTTGTGTCTTATTTTTATTATTTTTGTGCTGGTTGTTTAATACGGCCCACGCGCTGCAAGGTGGCTTTTGTCATGAGATGTAAGAGCCTACATGCAGCTTTGACCTACAAGTCCTGGGAGATCATAAAAGAAATAGCACTTGAAAACAATATCTCAATGATGTGGGCCTCACCTCTCCGTAGCTATAAAAAGTGTACGATTTTGCTTTAGTGGAAGGAAAAATAACCGCTTTAGCTCGGTATAGGATTTTGCCTTAGTGGTACAGGAAAATAGTCAATATACCTTGAAGGGTCTTAATCCTGTAGATAACGTGGTTGAATATAATACCCCATCTGACAGAGCTAAGAGGTGTGGTGTTCTTTAATACTGATTACAGAGATAGCAGGGCTCTCTGAAGAGACTGACTATATGTTCAAGGGACAGCCTGTATGATATCACGTGCTGATCCTAGCACTTACATTTGTGTTTATTTTCTGAATGTTTTACCCCTGACATAGAGAGGTCTGTACTTCATACCATGTGGGATGAACTCTGGAGCTTTGTGTTAGAGAGTCTTCAACAAATGTCCCCTCACAGTTCTGTATTCGCTGGGAGATCTGCCCATTGATGGTCTAGGCCTGTACATGGACCAGCAATGTGTTCTCAGAAGGGTGAGGTTAGCGTCTGTGATGACAAGACCATTAAGGTTAAATCCTAGCATCTCAAATCGTATGTAAACCCCATGAGACTTCTTAAATGTCATTTACAACATATAATCAGTGCTCAACCCAAATATGGAAGTGATTGACCGAGCCATATTGATACTGGAGCCTTCCACAGAATGGGTTTCTCTACATTGAAAATGACAGAGTTCTGTCCTAATGACATGACATTTGTTAAGAATGATCTCACTTCCTATCTTAGAACAGATGTTTAGGACTTAGAGGTTCATGAGGCCTCAGAAAGAAAGGTGGGGTGTGTGAAAGGGTGAGATAAACTCAAAGTGTCTGGTTCAATTAAAGTGGTTTCGACTTTAATGTCTTATCAGGTGTGAATTATCTAGAAAGTACTGAGGTTGATTATATCCTATCAGAGTTCTATAGATAGTGATTATGTTGAACTTGTAAACATGGGTGGGACAGAGAAATGGGTATTTAGGCCAAACCAGTCCAGGTTTGTTTATATCATTTTGATCCAGTGGTATGTCTGAACATTAGTGATCAGAAATTTATAGAATAGTCTATGTGTGGATCAAAAATAAAAAGTTCGTCATAGGTTGGGTTACAGTAATATATTAAATACAAATACAGTAATATATCAAAATATCAGAGTGGGTTAACGTTATAATATAACCATGCTGACACTTGCCTGGTTAGCTCAGTCAGTAGGGTACCTTCAAATGCAAGGGCTCGATGGTTTGAGGCTCTCTTGGGGAAACTTACTAAAATGTTTTCAAAGATTAGCCCTGAACCAACACACACCAGGGGAAGTTAGTGAATTTCTACATATTCTGAGAACGTCCACCGGGTGAGGTTACCAGTTTGTCAGAATTACCCTTAACAGCACTGTGGGGAACAGAACCAGACCCGTCTATAAACAGAGTAAAGCAATACACCCACCCCATGGCATTTGATCCTTGATACTAACATGAAAGTCAATCTGTGCATGGAGGGTGTGTGTGGTGTCGGTCTTTGATGACTTAAACGATATGTAGTGTGAAAATAAAACTGCATCCAACATTGTTAATAATTATAGCTAGAACACCATATTTAGCATAATGTTTGCCACAATTAGTGTTGCCTAATTATAAGTTTGTTTATGGCAATAATCTATATGGAATTGGGAAGTACTATATCATACATGCGTTGATATTGTATTGAGCAAACAGAAATACCAAATAAATTAGATAAGGGAAATGATCCTGGTCCTAGCCCTGCTGAATACATACATTGTCTTGGATGACTGATTACATTTTAATTACAACTCCAATTACAGGTCCATCTTAGTTTTGTGTTTGTAAACACGCTAATTTCGATCTTCATAGGAGCCGTCCATAAATTATGTCACACGTGAGGGGATGGAGGAGGGTCTTGGCCCCCAATGATATAGGTATGGGGAAAAGCGTGACAAGGGGGGGCGGGGTGTCCGAAAAGGTCATAAAAAGCGTGACATACTTTATGGAGGGCCCCATATATATAGCTATGTGAACAATTCTGCACACTATATCTGTGCCTGTACATGGGTAAAATTCGACACGTGCGACACGGGGGGTTTAAAAATCGACACGTGCGACACGGGGGGGGGGGGGTTAAAAATCGACTGACACAGAAAAATCAAGGATAAAAATCGACCTGCAGATATTTTTCTCTAAGTTGTTATGTACATAAAATTCGACACAGCGACACGGGACTTTTGCTTAAATTCGACACGGCGACAGGGTCAAAATTCTGGGTACCCATGTAGAGGCACATATATTTCAATGACAGTCAATTGAAAAATGAATACAAAATTGATGCCACAGTTGATATACTCCCTCGGTTCTATTACTGTTCAAGCTGAAGTGCTGATGTGTATGTCCCTACACACTTGTAGTGGTGGTTCAGCGTGAATGAGTTCAACACACTCTTTCACCCCTCACCTATATCAAACACGGATATCTCCCAAAAGAATGCCCTACATAACACACCTCCTATTGACACCTCATACTGTATCAGCTATAGAGGCCCTCCAGTGTCTCCTCTGCATGATAATAACTGATAATCGGCACAATGTGATAAGGAAAGAGGCTGTTTTTAAACGGTTTAAAGAATGTTGCATGTGAGACATGTGATTATAGTGAGACATATATTTTGCATGACCTCCTCACTCTAATATCAGTATATGACTCTGTTTATCGATTACAATAAGTTACACACCACCCATTTTAGAGCACAGCACTGATATTAACAATAACAGAATAGTCTAAGACCATACATTCTCAAGTAGAAGCCGCGGCTAGTACGTGAATCAGATCGGCAGTGCGGCTTATAGGATCGGCTCATGGTATGGGTGCGGCTTATACGCAAGTTAGGCTTATACGCGAACATTTACGGTAATATACATATCTAGTATTAAGCCATGTAAGCCCCTGGTGTAAGCCGTGTAACTGGACCGGGTTTCATTTACACAGAATAGTTAGGGGTTTTGAGTTTTGTATATTCTATTGGCCAATAAATCATAACAAGAAAGCTTAAATGGAATACTTTTAGTATATAAACTGTTTAGCAAAATGGATGTTGACGATGACAGTGAGAATTCCATGCTGATAGTGATGCTACGTTGGGATGGGCTATCTGAACCTGTTTAAATGCGAGGACTGTCAGGGATAACCAGCCTAAAGAAATGTTGGGTATACTTGCTGTTAAAGTAACTACTTTTACATCACATGTACACTAACCACCAATCCTGCCAGACTCTCGGAATTACTGCCTCTCCGATTGTGGCATTTCTGTGATGTGTCCAACTCATTGAGGTGCAATGAAATTTTGCCAGCTGTCAGAGTGTGACATGGCTGTGTAAGTTGGGTATCTTACTATGACGGATGGTGATGGGGTTGGCTGCAGTCCTAAACCTTACATTAAATCGTCGTACCCCTCCCCAGCAGTCCAACAACACCAAACACAGCTGCCAATTACCTACAGCACCAGGAGATGGCTATAACGTGAACCCCAATACAGAAAGGAAGATACAATGGACAACATAATACCGCTTGTGTTAAACACCCCAGCTTCATTAGGTTCACTATTACAGATACATTATGTATAGACTAGTGAGGGTGAACACGGGCCTTATATAAATAAACATACCTAGCGCTCTATTCACCTGATTAAATGGGGTTAGGAGACTGTGTGTGTATGTAGAAGTAGACCAGACGTAACGTCCTGTTACGGAGCCTCCTACGTACATGTATGGCTAATTTAGAATGCCGTCTTAAGCTATAGAAAGAGACATATTTGACAGTCCAACCGCTATTTCTGAATCCACATTTCCTCAAATCTCTCAATGTTGAATTATATTGTATAGGCTTAAAGCCTGTTTGATCTGCGGTGAGGCCCCATTACTATATATGACTTATGAGCAATACATGTACGGGGAAGCAGGGCTGAGTGCATTCTATACTTATTGTAGAATTACACGTATTGTCATTATTCATGGTTTAAGTCATGCACAAGATATTAGTGGACACGGATGTTATATATTACTAAATGCATTGACCGTGGCCATTGCTGATTCTGTGCCAAGTCCTTCTTCTCTACCTGCGCGTCTCCCTCTCACTCTCCAGTCTATTCTCAATCCCAGATAGACCTGTGCACATGCATATAGACGCTGTCAGGTGCTTCACAATAGTAGCCGCACACCATTGTAATGAAAGTAGGCAACGCTGGCCTTGATGTGAGAGATAGTAGAATGTGGTAATAAACGTCGTTGTCTAGGGAGAGGGAAGTTGTAATATGATGTGGTTTATGTGTGTACAAATAATTGATATGGCATAGGTATGAACGTGAAATGTATGTATAATGGAGGATGGCGGTGACTACGTCTCCTTCGTTCTAGCTTTCAGTGGTGAATGTTCTCACCTTTTTAACTACATGTTCTTATCTTGACCCTGGGCCCATGACTCTCTAGGTAAATTGCCATTGTACAACATGCCGACTTCCTCCATACGTATACCTAGCTTTAGCTTGCGGGGTTATACTTATAGACCCGGAAGATGACCTCGCAGGAATGTACATAAATATGTGCATTACGCAGACCGACATACTACATGTACATGTACATATAAATAACTATAGACAATGATATGTATTTAGATGACGTTTTACTGTTCATCATTTCTGCAATATGTATCTCCTCTCCGTTTATTGAAATTTGTTCAGGGTGACTATCACATACATGGTGGAGTTATCATTATTATGTATTTTTAGAGATTGACTTGCAATATTCACCTGTTTGAGTCACTGTAGGGTTTCTTAGCAACAGATGAATAGTATGATGGCACAGACATGCATCTTAGGCTTCAATGAGGTAAATTGTCACATTTCTGTTGAGACCAGAGTGTCTGGATCGGTTATTTTTCAACAACGGGGTTCAAATGTTTCAAATAGACTGCGGCCGACCCACGGCAATGTTGTTTTTGTAATAACGTTAAAGATAAACGATCTAGGGTGGGGGAGGGGTCCCTCTTTAAAACCTATTCAGAGGGGGGGGGGCTTTTTTTCAACCTATTCTGAGGGGGGGTTGACGTATTCGATTTGCCAAACGCTCACCCCCACCCCTGCCATAATAATGAATCCTCCCTTAGCTATATATGGAAACATTTTTTCGCTAAAAAGGGGACTTTTTTACCCCTCCCTCTGTAAAACAACCCCCGTTGTTAAAAATTGAGCACTCCCAGGACATGTTATCCTGTTTGGTTGCTGCCTACTGCGGCCTGCGGCACTGCAGACATACCAGCCGTCCACCTGGGTGTGAACTCGGTGTTGTGGTTGGAGGCAGGCCGGCTAGGGCAGCATACAGATAGGGTAAGACAGGGTGCATACAGGGGACGTAATGGAGGTTAAACAATGGTGCATGTGGCCCTGCTAATGATACTTGACAGTGGTATTCTGTTGGAAAGTGGGTGATGGGTAGTGAGGACTATAAGTGGAGATTATGACAAGTGGTGATGGGGTCCCAGCTAACAGTCATTTTACGTCAAAATAACGTTTTAACGCTAAATAACGTTTTGTCACATTAGTGTGCCATAGAGAAAAGTTACATAACGTTGAATAAGGCCACTTCAAATTAATTATGAGCTTTGCGGATAATTTTGGGGGAAAAGAGGGAGGCTTTTTTAAAATTATGTTATATTCCTATTTTATGCCATGCATATGAGGGCGGCAATCTTTTATTTTCTATTTAGGGAGTGCTCATTTTTTAACAACAGGGGGGGGGGGCGGTGAGATTTTGCGCGGAGCGCGTGAATATTTTTCACCCCCCCCCTCTAGAGGGGTCGACATTTTTTACCTCCCCCTCCGGCAGGCCAAAAATCGCGCGCGTTCGCGCCACTTTGTAGCATAGTAACGCGCGGGCTTTTCCCCTCCAAACAGGTTGAATTTTTTTGCCCCCCCCCAAGAGGGGTCTGAATTTTAACCCCCCCCCCCCGGTCAAGGGGTCCAAATTTTTTACCCCCCCCCCCAAATCCACCACCCCCCCCCTGTTGTTAAAAGATGAGCACTCCCTTAGTGTTAATGCTAAGTTTTTTAAATCAGATTTTACTCTTTTATGCATGCGGAATTTTGGCCATATCTTTTGGTAGAATTCCCCAGGTGTTGCACGATTCTTTCCATAGTTGATAATGGTGGCGCCCAGTGTTATATTGGGGAGATATAGTTATATGAATGAGAAGCATTACCAAGAGTATTATATCTGAAATACGTATCTTGACGTAGATTTAATACGTTCATTTACGTTCAGATGAGGTAAAATAACGTCATTCAAACATCTACGTCTGTTGGACGTAACTAAACCTTAAAGGGGGTCTGTCCTCACCAGAGCGCATCCATCTTGTGCCCTATGCTATGATTACCACACACTAGGACCCTCCCACAGGTTGTGTTATGCACCTCCCACCTACTAGTATCCTTACCATAACGACCCCAGAGCGGCCTCACACTGCTACAATTGTAGTACCACAGTGTGTGTGTGTGTGGGGGGGGGGGGGGGTGCCACAAAAAGGGTGATTACTTAAGTGTGGTGCATGCCCCACGATGTACTTGGTACAGGTGCCACAGGACTGGTAGTCAGAGCAGGCAGCTAGTGGAGTTAAAATGCCAAATAGTATGGGCAATACAGTGCAGTGACAGGCATAATAACATGCTTGAAGGGCAATCCATATATATGCCCTTATAAGGTACATCGTACTGGGGCAGGCAAAGGGGGAGGGGCAGAGGGAGGAGCACCTGGTCGTCACTGCAATGCCCTCTAGTCTTGGCCAGTGCGAATACATTGCTAGTTTAACGTTTTGACGTTGACAAACCTTCTGAAATTACGTAGTTACGTCCTCAAACCAACGTAAATTTACGTCTGCTGTACGTAATTGTGTTTAGAGGGGTTGTACTAAAAGATGACAATAACAGAGGTCATCTGTTTGGCTTACAACACACGTACCTCCTTTGTAACTTTCGGAACAAGAGCTTGGCTTTAGCCCCGATCCTTATTTGGGCTTATGACCACAGTGAATCAGACAGTCAAGATGAGAGAAATTACCCCGGGGAAATAATTAAGAAATGCTTGGAAAAAACAAGATAAACTGCGCAGAACACATAGAACAATGTTCGGCTGCAACTAGAGTGGTCTTTAATTGGTTGTTGAGTGGTACTGGGAATGGTGTACAATCCTGAACAAATAATCAAAAGGTAATTATGATTAGGTTCTACTGTGTATTGTCTACAAAGACTCAGTAGTAGGGGCGGGTGGGGGCTATATCAGTCATGTACGTAGTTGAGATTATTTACTGCTTGATAAAGGTGAGGTGCTGAACTGACTGGACCACGTTGCTAGTTGACTCTGGTAGCAGAGTCATGATGACTCTGGCTGAGGGGTCACAGCTACTCCAATCAAACCCCTTGGCCCTTGTACAACTATACGACTATATATATACCTTCATTGCAGGGCTAAGTGTAGTTGGGCAATGGGCAATGGGTCAATGATGCACTTTAAGCCAGTTATAACAGGCTCTAAAAGTAACAAGAATTGCGGTTGTTGCCGCGTAAAAAAATGCCTCAGGCATTTTCATACACGGCAACAAGTGCAATTCTTGCATTTGAAAGAATGTAATGTCTACATGGTTGGTAAATTTAGTTGGGAAGACGGATTATTGAGGTTGGTAAATTTGAAGGGGACCCATTAAAGACACCAAAAAAGCAAGGGGGAGGGGTTATGTGGGGGAAAGATAATATTACTTAAAATA
Source organism: Harmothoe impar (assembly GCA_947462335.1). Lineage (NCBI taxonomy): Eukaryota > Metazoa > Annelida > Polychaeta > Phyllodocida > Polynoidae > Harmothoe > Harmothoe impar. The sequence goes on along the minus strand of OX381704.1, from coordinate 78,018,304 downwards.
TGGTAGTTCCTATGAATTCTTTGACTCCATGTTAGCTGGGGTAGATATGATAATAATCAGCATCAGAACTATGGAAATGCAGATGGAAAGGTATGATTATAATCAACCTCAGGAGCATGGAAATGTGTGTTGCTAGGCAGATAAACAATATCTAGAATAGCTGTTACTAGGCATCCAGCTGTATCAGCAACAAACCAATAGAACCATTGAATTCCTTAGGTCCATATTAGGGGCGATAGGTATGATTACAATCAACCTCAGAAGCATGGAAATGGGTGTTGCTAGGCAGATAAACAATTAGAATAGCTGTTGCTAGGCAACCAGCTGTCTAAGCAACAAACCAATAGAACCATTGAATTCCTTGGGTTCATGTTAGGGGGGATAGGTATGATTATAATCAACCTCAGGAGCATGGAAATGGGTGTTGCTAGGCAGATAAACAATTAGAATAGCTGTTGCTAGGCAACGAGCTGTATCAGCAACAAACCAATAGAGCCATTGAATTCATTGGGTCCATGTTAGGGGGGATAGGTATGATTATAATCGACCTCAGGACCTATCAAAGGTTGATAAATATTAATGTTTACACATAGGCATAAATTTGTGTGGTGACACCTTAAAACAAAATGGCGGCACCCCTAAAACAAAATGGCGGCACCCATACTGACTTCCTGTAAAATGAAAACAATATAAGGCCTCAGCCTGGTGGTTCGCAGGCTCACGACCAGGGCCCCTCCAGGGCCTTCGGCCTTAAAAAAGTAGGCATAAAATGACCATTATGTGCACTACCCGTCCCATAGAACCCTTTGCTAACCACACGTCTTGTGATAAGTAAGGTCCTTTTACAACAGAAAATAATCTACAATATCATTTCAACATCCCTCTTGAGGAACTGTCAACTCCCAACACAAGTCACATGAAAAGGAACTAGATTATTAGTATTATGCATAGAAACTTTAGACGAAATCGAAACAGTCTCTGTGTAATGACTTTTCTGCTCAATTAAAATTACCTCACTTCAAAATGTTATCAACTTATCGATTTTCAATATGGGTAGTAAGATGAGATTACGCTAAGATATGTTTTCTATCAGCCTATAGTTTGCTGTAATAGTCAAAGTTAAGCCCGGACACAGACATCAAGCTGTCACCAGTAACACCAGTAACTGTGGCTTTATGTATACAAAATATACCACTTTATGTGGCATTTGAATGTGGAGTGCAGGTTAAAACCCAGGTCAGTCATTGAAAGTGTAATATTCAGAATGTTATGTCCACACACTCTATATGAAGGGCACCCTAATCATTCTGGCCTCCGTGACGTCACAAGATGGCCAGGAAGGTTTTTCTCTTTTTTTTTCAAGAACGATTTTCACCAGCTAATGGGCAAAAGAATTGGTTTAGAATATTTGTAATTTGTATTTCTGAGCACATAATCTTTAGGTGTTCTTTTCTGCACCCTTAAACGAAAACAAATTTGAAGGGTCATAAGAGAATTTGTTCAGGAAATTCGTTTGAACCTGGTTGTATAGGCAGTTCGTTTTCTCACCTGTCCTAATTTAAAAAATATACCAAAACCAGTCTAATTTCCGGGTAACACCTTTTCGTTTGTTTGAGAGAAGAAGGTCATGGGTTTGAGAGAGATGTTGGACGTGAGAGAGGGGGTGGACATGAGAGAGGGGCTGAATATGAGAGAGGGGCTGGACATGACCCCCCCCCCTCCCCATAGTGGAAGGCATGCTGCTTTAGGGAGTGGTCATTTTTTAACAACAGGGGGGTCAAAGAAATTTGACCCCTTGACCAGGAGGGATGCAAAAGATTTCGTCAACATGGTAGACAAGTGGCGGATGTTAAAAAATGACCACTCCCTAACTCGGCAGTCTGAAAGTGTGCATCCACATTCATGTATTTTAAAGAAAGAGGTGATCATATATGGTTAAGTCAGTGGCTATCTGGAGAGAGGGTACCTCCCAGCCCCCCCCCCCTCCTTCTCTGAGCTTGAGTCTGTGGTCTTACAGTTACAGTAGAATGTACCTTGCAACCTATGACGATTTTTGGCAACAACGACTTTGGTAGTCATTCAACTCTCAAACGATTTTGGTAATATTGGAGAATTTACTAGATATCTAAAATGGATGAATTATGGTGAATTTTATTTTGCAATTCATAACTGATACCTACAGCAAGACGTTGAATTTCTTCCTTTTTAAAAAATATCTTTAATTTAGTAGCTTTTTGCAGTTATTGCACTTAGTAGGACCTCCTCAGCTCCTACTAAATAGCTTATAAGAAACACTATTTTCCCCCCTCAAACAGTTGCCTATTCATGAGAAACTGCCTTGAAATCCCCCAACTACTTCTCTAAATCACTGTCAGAAATGCCCTTTTCTTTGTTATTTAACTATTTCTCTTCTTTAAGCCATTCTTTACAAAGAACTGCTTCAGCAAAAGTTAAATCTCTGGGACAGCCCAGAAACGTATTTTGATGAACGTGTTCTCTGCACTCACTCTTTGAAAAAAAGAGAGAAAACCTTCAGAGCTCATAAGACCGGGTGGGCTGGGTGTGGGTGCAAGTGGGGGAGGCGGCAGCACACTGTGTGGTTGCAATAGAGTTTGATCTCCTTGAAAATCCAGGCTTGATCTCCTTGAAAATCACAGTGTAAACCGTGACATGGCTTAAATAAAAATTCAATCTATTTAAAAAAAGAGTTGGTCTAAACCTTATATATGTGAAGGTTCTGGGCTTGTTATGATATAGATAATGGTAGGGAAAGGAAAATATGTGAAAATCGTGTCACAGGTTCTTTAAGAGATGTTATTGGAAAAGCTTTTCCAGTTAACTTACCTGTATTGAATGTGATGATAAACTATACAATACATTCTAAGAAAATCAATAGTATAGAGCTTAGTCACCATATTTGTTGGCAAGGGAAATAACCATAAGGCTGGGTACTAACTGTCTGTGATATAATGTATGGCACTGCTTTCTACTACATGTACATGTATCAAATGATATTGGCATCTAATTTGGTGTGTGTGGCCAATGGTCTGCAAAATGTAGTGTGAGGCAGGTGTAACTTAGCCCTCACACACAAGAAGAAGTGGTGGTCATGAATATATGTCCTGTTATTGACCTCTCTACCTCTCTTGTTATTGACCTGTCCACCAATTATATACACCTGTGGCCCCCGCTCTACCCTGACGTAAGTACACAATCCACCTTACATGCTGCTCATGTATTCAAGTATTGATTTTGACTCCCCCTCTTTTGATGGATCCACTGCTGTTGACTCTACAGGAACGGAGAGTCAAACTCATTCGACTCTCCTCTATAGGTGTCATGTGGGAGACAAACTGTGACTCTGGCTGTCAGAGTCGTGGCCACTCCTTTACTTTTCTCTGCAGTGGCGTAGGAAAAGGGGGGGGGGCAGGGGGGCCCGGCAATGAAGATTTGCTTCCCACGCCTCTGCTCTGTGTACGCATATACACGAGTAGTACAGGGATAACTTGGAATCAAATGCATTATGGTCTAATCAGGCATCCTGGCCAGAGATTATCATTATAAATTGTGATGTACTTTAAGTGTTATCGACAGGCAGATGCAGAGATTCGAGCACCAGTCATATGTTAGACATGGTATAGTGATTGGAAGTAAGTGGTGGAAGGGGTGGAGTACATAGGCTAGTGGGGTACACCGAAGATCCCTCTGCACCTGAATCAGAGACTCAGCGTAGGGAGGTAGATGTGTGTGTGTGTGGTGTAGGTAGGGGTGCAGGGGGGGGGGGGGGGGGGCTGGCGTAAGTCATGGGACTATGATTAGATTTAATCATGTGAGTTAATTAAATCATGCGACAACCTCAATTATCGTTTTTACAGATAATTATAGTAGACCAAAACGAATATCCTCATAGTGATATATACTTGCCAACTCTAATGATAGATTTATGTAACAATGTTTCTATTATGTAATCACTTTAAATTGTCACATACTGGAACCTCTCCACGAACCTCAAGGTCGTAAGGAATGCCAAATTGACATTGGCCATTGGAGTAGGGTGGCAACGCCACTGAAGATATTGTGGAAAATATTGTGGGGTAAACCTGGCTAGAGAGGATGTTATCCGGATGTTATATTGGTGAGGGTGAAGGCCATAGGGATATGTTGATCAAATCAAGATACGACAGTTAAATTGTCATTCAAAGACAGATAACAAGACAATTATCGTTTGTATCCTTTAATATGTGAACCACAATTATACTTTTATTTTTAGCGATTTCAAATGGTACATACCGATACTGACTGATACAATATATCTGATATCAGATATTATACGACAAATTTAACGCCATTTACCATAACCTACTTCACGTAACCACCCCACCCCCAGCACACACACACACACACACTCCAGGTCAGAATGAGGGCCAAATGGTTGAGGGAATTGGAGGACGAGGGGTGGGAGTGGTCTGTTCCTGGAGGATGTCTGACTCATAGCACTCTGCTGCTGGCATTCACCGTCACTACAGCTACTGACCTACATAGGAGAGATATGGTACCTGTATTGTAGTTGTGATTATTATCACAATGATTTTTACTCTATTTCAGCCCTCTGTTTGATCAACAATGAGGAATGTATGTACACTGTACACTGCTACTGGCATTGCCATTGAATGGTAATGCTTGGGATTATTTACAGTGCAGTGTTGTCAGATATATAACTTTTTACCATGAATAATCATCGTAATGGTATCCCACCTCCCGATTATCTCTCCTCCCTTGATTAACTCATGAGATATTCCCAACAGGCGTTGCCTCTGCTTGGAATCATATTGCGTTGAAGTGAATACTATTAATTTTGGTAACGATTCTGGACCACACACGAGAAAGGAAGAATCCCCACACCACCCCTACAGCCATGCCCCTCTCCCAGACAAATAGATTTTTTAAACATTTGTCTAAAGTTACCTGCTGAAAAAGACGTCAGATGTGTTATATCTTCAAATGGAATGGACAGTGGCATGTTTAGTTTTGCATGTTGCCCGACCCAACGTGTTTGGCTGGCTTTGACCTTTGCCGTAAATGTACTTGTCTGACTCTGTGCACAGCGCAACCTTTACCTCAGACTATTTATATGCTATTCTATAGCTATACCTCATTTAGCAGCTGAAGTATTAGAATGGTAAAAATACAAATAAGACATATATTGACCTCAGCTGTTTGCTTTTGTTGATGGCGGAGGACTGTTTTGGAAATGCTATTGTGTTAAACTGAGCGTGAATCTACCACGGTTCTGATTATGGTCTTCTGTGGAAGAACTACGACTTTAATAATAAACACCAGCATCACAGTTACAAACGGACATATTGTGAAGATGCTATCCCAGTGGGCACAGAACATTGGGGCCCTTGATGGGGGGGTCCCCATGTCGCATGTCGATTTTAAGAAATGGCCATGTCGCATGTCTATGTCGCTTAAAAATGCTCATGTCCCATGTCGATTTTAAGAACTGTCCATGTCCCATGTCACTATCTTTTTAAGCCTCATGTCGCATGTCACTAGGCCTCATGTCGCATGTCGAATTTAAGAAATGCCCATGTCGCCATGTCGAATTTAGGGGTCTAGGGCCATAACATTGAATCAACATAGATAAGTGGTTGTCAATGTTGATACAATGTTGATTCAACATTGATTCAACGCTGAACTTGATTTTGTGCCCACTGGGATATAGTTCCTATAGCCTGATTCGGACAATTAGTCCAAGGCCACTAAAGAAACAGGTTTCTCATCACCGCACGCGTTATAAAAATCATAATCTGGTGAAAACTTCTCTTTTTTCAAACATTTTTAATGACAAATATGTTAAAAATGGACAAATATGCGCATATTTGGTATCAGATTTAAGCTTAGACTGTCAATGATGAAGTGGGCTGGGAATAACATGCATTTCTCAAATTGCATTGAACATTCAATCGATCAACTCTTTAACGTGAAATTTGTTTGTGAAATGACCCCGAGGTAAAATATGAATAACTTTTAAATACGCCCTCATCATGATTATATATGTTAATGTATAAACAGCTTATTGTGCGTTTTCTGGTGCGTATGGTGTAGTACTTCTTTATAGTTAGAATTGTCTAGGAACCCGACACTGAGTCTCCTAAATTGATATACATTAAATGTCATCTAATAGGAGGTCTACCTGTGTGTCCTTATTATACACTGACAACCAAGAAATCGGAAAAACTCCCCAAGGACCAGGCTACTCGCCTACTCCTCTATAGACACCAATATGGTGGCCGCATGTTTTGGGTGGTACCTGTTTTCATAGCCACTCAAGGACTGGTGAACTTACGAGTGAGCCAACACCCTTCTCTAGGGTGTGGGCGCATCACACGCTGCATCACACTCTGCAGTATAGCGGGGAAATAAATATATGGCCTGGGATTGGTCTTAATAGTACTCAGATTGGGAGCAGGAGGTATCTTATGGGTCAGAACACAGAGGTAATATCCGCCTGACCCATCAGAAAATGAACGGTTGATGAATATCACATGCTCCTTGTTGCACAAAATAACCATCCAAAAAAGTAAATACCTGCTGGCTAATAGAGGATCATCTTTATTGGTGGGTAGGGAATACATTGATTAGTATTGGTCTCATTTGGTCGACATTGATGATGCGGTGTATGTGAATAGTGGCCCATGCAACAAGGATCATGGTTACACAGAGAAAAGGAAGGGAGTCAGAAAGGTAGTCCAGGTCTTGCTTTCAGAATGATTCCCTTTGTGACTGAAAGAGAGTCACCATGACGCCCTTTTAAAAGAGAGTCACGGTGACTCCCTTGAGGTAGTCCACGTTCTTGCTTTCAAAATGACTCCACCTCATCTTTGACTCTCTTTGTAAAGCAGAGGCGTAGGAAGCAAATCTTCATTGGGGGGGGGGGGGGGCCCAGGGCGGGGCCCACTCCAACCAGCTTTAAGTATCGGTTTTTAGGCATGATGCATTATATATACACCTATATTAGACTGTATGGAAAAGAAGTGTTTGAGCCCCCTTTAGTTCTGATTTCGGGGCCCAGCACCCTCTGCACCCACTTTTCCCTACACAGGAGAGGTAAGGATTGAAAAGTGTGTGTATCATATTACAGGTCTTGACAATTTTTGGGGGGTCCCAAACATATTCAGGCCCCCCCTCCTCAGTGATTGGGTGGGCCCGGGCCCCCCTGGCCCCCCTTTTCCTACGCCACTGTAAAGGGAGTCTAGCTTATGTTTGACTCCCTTTATGAAGGGAGTTGTACATTGATTACAAATGCAGTCGCCCTTGCTCTATACCATAGGTCTAATGGCTGTTACCACAGCTCATCTTTCCACATTATATTGTTGCAAGGTCTACCAGGGATTTAACACTGGCCTTAACAAATGCACATTAGTCAATATGAATGAACATCTAAATTGCTATGGATTTAACCTTTTTGTATTCCCACAAACTGGGTGTCTATGAGAGGTCATATACCTTAAATATCATAGTTATGCTAGAATCATGACCCAACTCTTAATTATTTTATCAAATTAAGAGCTAACACTAAATGTTCATGCTACAACTGTTCATAGTAAGAATGATTATGAATATTCATGAGTTGAGATAGATATGTAGAGATGTGGGCCTCAAGATTAATAGCCCTTTGAGCATAGTGCTACCACCTAGCAGGACATACCAGATCCAACTGTTGATGACTCCCTTCCTATATGCGCAGACTCCCTTTGCCCCTTAAGAGAGTCCAATTAAGGTTGACTCCCTTTTTGAACCGAGTCAAGAAAGATGTGCTTTAACCAAAGGGAGTCAGTATAGGTTCTGACCCTCTTCTAAAGGGAGTCCAGGTCAGCTAGACCCGGTTCTGACTCCGAATGACTCCCTTCCTTTTCTCTGTGTATCTTGCACGCATCTTGCACATATTGTGTCTATGTCGTTGTCGCCATTGACCTATTGTCCCACCTGGCCTCCATACACCACATGGGGCAATTGGTAATCAAAAGAGTTATCCCTCCCAACAGGGAAACCGAAATGGATTAAACTTGGAGAATCAGTATCGAACACACACATAAACAGGGTAGACTGATTAGATATTATAGTGGGTAGTACAGTAGTCCAGAAGGGCCAAATGAGTAGAAAAGTGAAAATCAAAAAGTGAAAACTAAAAAGTGAATACAGGCTAGATCTGAATGTTGTTTTAAATGCGACACTGTGGATCAGCAGCTGGATCTACATGAAGTCCCAAATAGACCTACATTGAAATATAGCATATATATGCATCATGTACTACATGTTCCCATAACCATGGATATAGCACATTGTGGACGGTTATAATTCAGCTGGAGCTGGCTACTTTGTGATTATTTGTGTTCCATCCCAATTTTAGGCACTTATTGTTGGCCGTTGTTTCAGCCCTCATCCCCAGGGTAGCCCTAATCGACACATGCACATACACATACATACATACATACATACATACATACATACATACATACATACATACATACATACATACAGACATACATACATACATACATACATATATACATACATAAATTAGATAATGACCACTCCCTTAAAATATTCACTCATTCTGATATAATACCTTTTTTGTAGTCCTTACTGTAGTATTAAAAATGCCCTAAAATGTGATATATGTCACACACACCTGACACCCCTCTCCCTTCACTAAACATGCTCTTGTAATGAAACACATTGAAGAAATTAGGGTGTATATGCCTATTTGTGTGGCCTTCATTGTCAGAAAGTGATATTCCTCGCATACAAGAGAGCGTTGCACTATAGGGGGTCTAGATGGGGGGCCCCCCATGTCGAATGTCGAATTTAAGAAATGGCCATGTCATGTCGCTTAAAATTCCCATGTCCCATGTCACCCCTAAGAACCTGCCATGTCCCATGTCGATTTTAAGAAATACTCTATGTCATGTCACTAAAATTTTCCCTCATGTCACAGAATCACCCCTAATAATGTTGCTCCAGAAGGGTCAAGAGCGACCTGGCGACCTGAGCTGTTTTCCAGGCGACCTGGTACAATAATAAAAGCGGTCTGGCGACTTTTGGAAAAGTTTGACTGTAGCACAAATGGTCTAAAAAGCGACTTTGTGACCCGCGGTCCTTAATTTCGCCGACTTTCCGACCTCTGCACCCCCCACCTATATTATCACTCACTTATATCCCTTATATTTCTGATTATATCACAGTTATCCACTTAAGGCACTTGCTTATTCATGTATTATTCCCTGACTAAACTACTCATGATCCATTTAAATGAACTGCAGAACTGGAATTTTTAGGGATTTATTACATGTATACTATTTTTTTTTGTTAAATTCTTAGGAATCGCTGGGTATGTGCAAGATCAAAGCAGGAATATGTGGCAATCATAGCCTATACATCCTTTTTTTTTTTTTTTTTTTTTTTTTTTTTACATTTGTTGGTTATTTTTCTGTCACCTCGGCTGCTGACAAGTGCACACCCTGCACAAATGTCTGCTCTGAACCTCTCTCTTGTACCCTACATGGAGACTCTTTGTAAGGAGTTACAATGCACCCATGTTCCCCGGCCATATGACAACCCCTTAGTGTCAGCATCCCTGGGTGGAGGCTTGGTTAATTAAAATACAGTTATAATGAATCCTTGAAGGGTAGCATACTCATGGGGAAACGCACGACGGAGGACTATTTTGCGACACCAGCTGTATGCCTTATTTGGACATATAAGTCAGGTCAGACCAGCCTATGTAGGTCAGCTCAAGTAGGTCAGGCCACGGGAGGGATGCTACCCGCCAGAGGCCGAAGGCCTCTGGTATCTTAATAACCAGAGGCCTTCGGCCTCTGGCGAGTCGCATCGCTACCCTTTCTGAGTTTCCTCAGTCTCACCCTCATTTGTGAGTAACCCCTCCCCCCCCGTCCTCCAGTGTGCGATGTCCGTGCTCTATTTATAGCTGTCCCTTGACCTAGTTGCCTCGGACAACATGGCGGCCCCCATAGAGAATCTGGTCACGTGGTTTCGCGGAGAAGATATAATAGTAGTCTCTAATTACTGATGCTGGGCAGTGGCGGTGTAGGAGGTGTAGGAGGTCGGCCTGCAAGCTGACATAACGGCCCCGTCTATGGCAAGCAATATGTTCACCCCGATATCGGAGTTTCTAACTTCGATATCGGAGATAATAACTTCGATATCACAGTTAGAAACTCCGATATCGAAGTTAGGAACTCCGATATCGAAGTTGGAAACTCCGATATCGAAGTTAATGGGGGTGGACCCCCCGATGGACCCCTAAAATCGACAGGGTGACAAGGCCTTTTCTTAAAATCGACAGGTGACATGGGGCTTAGTGACAAATGACAGGAGAATTACAAAGATACTGACAAATGACATGAGCATTCCTTAAAATCGACAGGCGACATGGAGCCTAGTGACAAATGACAGGAGAATTACAAAGATACTGACAAATGACATGAGCATTTCTTAAAATCGACAGGTGACATGGGGACCCCCCATCTAGACCCCCAAGTTAAGAACTCCGATATCGAAGTTAGAAACTCCGATATCGAAGTTAAGAACTCCGATACCGAAGTTAAGAACTCCGATACCGAAGTTAAGAACTCCGATATTGAAGTTAGATATTGAAGTTAAGAACTCCGATATCGAAGTTAGAAACTCTGATATCGAAGGTGAACAAATGGCTTGCCACACTATTCCCCCACTCTGGTCCCCGCACACTGGCCGTCTTCGCCATAGACACCAGCCATAGGACGGGAAAATGCCCACTCCTTGATATTTTAGAAAAACTGATATTCGGAAAACTTGAAATGCAGAACAGGGGGCAGTTTTATGGAAATCTACACAACAAGGGTAGGTTTCTGACCCTGCCCTGTCTCCACACCACCTGCAGGCGGCCTCTACACTCATGCCGCCTGAGTGTTGGGGATGCTTGAGACGTAAACAGAACCAGGTGTTATCATTATTATTTGACGAAACACACAGAGTGGAGTGTGCCAACTGTCACGTGGGACAATCCCCCCGCTGACGTTACTGATGCAGACATACGACCATGAATCAATGTCGGCGATGTATGAATACCCGTCACCCATTGCATCATGTCTTCTTGTTGGCTTCTGAGTTTGAGATGAGTTTGTTGATATCGTAATAGGTAGTACAGCATTGGTACGACGGACAATGTCAATGATAAATAGTATTATGCATGTAGTACAGTACTTCATTTAATATGATATGGTCGGTCCGCTCTTGCGCACGTAGGGGGTGGGGTGCATGTTATTAGTTCCACAGTTGCGTATTCCAGTTAAAAAAAAGTTCTTTTAACAAGATTAAACTTGTTAATCAGATTTAGATAAGTTTTTACAATTATGATGTATATGTGGCTCTCTCCATCGTTTTATCTATATTAGAAATTCGCAGGGAAAACATCCGTTAAAATGCTGGCGGAGAAAGGTAATCGCATTTCTATACGTAACAAGACATCAAAGCAATCCCAAACTATAAGCCATGCTCCTTATTCTACCTCGACATGAAACCATCATGGGGCAGATGGGTCCCCCCCTAAGGTCGGAAAGTCGCCGAAATTAAGGGGCCTAGGTCACAAAGTCGCTTTTTTTAACCCTTTATCCTATAGTCATTTTTGACCAAAAGTCGCTAGGTCGTTTTTATTATTGCCTTAGGTCGAAAGTCGCCTCCTGAACGGCCCAGGTCGCCAGGTCGCTTTTGACCCATCTGCAGCCACATCATGCAGTTCTCTCAGGGTCGCCGGGTCACCGATTCTGAGAGGAGACACTGTAGTTATGGGGAATGAGTGGGATGCTGCAGGATGGGACAATACCCGGGAGGAGGTCGGGTACAGGAATACCAGAGATAAGGAGCTGCTCTCGAGGTGCACTATGTACTGGGGGTCTAGATGGGGGGGGGGGCTATGTCGCATGTCGAATTTAAGAAATGGCCATGTCATGTCACTTAAAATTCCATGTCTCATGTCGCCCCTAAGTGCCTGCCATGTCCATGTCGATTTTAAGAAATACCTTATGTCAGGTCACTAAAATTTTCCCTCATGTCACTAAGCTCCATGTCGCATGACGATTTTCAGAAATGGCCATGTCGAATTTAGGCATCTACCCCCATTCTCGGGGGGGTACTCACTATATGATGGTAACCGCCGACTGCCAAACTACCGCCATCTAAAAACAGGGTCTGCGAAACCACCGCCCCTCATAAATGCAGGTGACCGCCCTCTGATTCCTTACAGATCAGCCCCCGCCCCTGTTATTTCAGGGACCCTTGAAATTCAACCTTTATTTCCTGATGTAAATAGCAGAGTAGACATGGATTATAGTTGTTCTCTTTGCATTTTATCATCTACACCTTAAAAATTGCCCCTCCTCTAGAGTTACCGCCCCCTATATTTTAGGGTGCTGCGAGTCACCGCCCCCTAATTTTGAGATCTACCGCTACCGCTTCTGTGGGGCGTTTGGAGGTGGGTAGGCATTTCAGATCTGAGTACCCCCCCCCCCCCCCCGGGCCCCCATTGTACTGCTACCACGTGGGGCGGGTGGTAGGGCACGGGATTGAATCCTTCCGGGTGAAGACAGAGGCCACCAGATGGCAGTTCTAAAGGCAGAGGAAATGGCCGTATTGCTATATGGGTGGGGCACATATATAACTCGCAGGGAAAACATCCGTTAAAATGCTGGCGGAGAAAGGTAATCGCATTTCTATACGTAACAAGACATCAAAGCAATCCCAAACTATAAGCCATGCTCCTTATTCTACCTCGACATGAAACCATCATGGGGCAGATGGGTCCCCCCCTAAGGTCGGAAAGTCGCCGAAATTAAGGGGCCTAGGTCACAAAGTCGCTTTTTTTAACCCTTTATCCTATAGTCATTTTTGACCAAAAGTCGCTAGGTCGTTTTTATTATTGCCTTAGGTCGAAAGTCGCCTCCTGAACGGCCCAGGTCGCCAGGTCGCTTTTGACCCATCTGCAGCCACATCATGCAGTTCTCTCAGGGTCGCCGGGTCACCGATTCTGAGAGGAGACACTGTAGTTATGGGGAATGAGTGGGATGCTGCAGGATGGGACAATACCCGGGAGGAGGTCGGGTACAGGAATACTAGAGATAAGGAGCTGCTCTCGAGGTGCACTATGTACTGGGGGTCTAGATGGGGGGGGGCTATGTCGCATGTCGAATTTAAGAAATGGCCATGTCATGTCACTTAAAATTCCATGTCTCATGTCGCCCCTAAGTGCCTGCCATGTCCATGTCGATTTTAAGAAATACCTTATGTCAGGTCACTAAAATTTTCCCTCATGTCACTAAGCTCCGTGTCGCATGACGATTTTCAGAAATGGCCATGTCGAATTTAGGCATCTACCCCCATTCTCGGGGGGGTACTCACTATATGATGGTAACCGCCGACTGCCAAACTACCGCCGTCTAAAAACAGGGTCTGCGAAACCACCGCCCCTCATAAATGCAGGTGACCGCCCTCTGATTCCTTACAGATCAGCCCCCGCCCCTGTTATTTCAGGGACCCTTGAAATTCAACCTTTATTTCCTGATGTAAATAGCAGAGTAGACATGGATTATAGTTGTTCTCTTTGCATTTTATCATCTACACCTTAAAAATTGCCCCTCCTCTAGAGTTACCGCCCCCTATATTTTAGGGTGCTGCGAGTCACCGCCCCCTAATTTTGAGATCTACCGCTACCGCTTCTGTGGGGCGTTTGGAGGTGGGTAGGCATTTCAGATCTGAGTACCCCCCCCCCCCGGGCCCCCATTGTACTGCTACCACGTGGGGCGGGTGGTAGGGCACGGGATTGAATCCTTCCGGGTGAAGACAGAGGCCACCAGATGGCAGTTCTAAAGGCAGAGGAAATGGCCGTATTGCTATATGGGTGGGGCACATATATAACTCGGTAGTTTATACCTCTACATGTATAATGATGTATGTTCTAACGCCCAAACCCTTGATTCTAGTAGGCAATGAACCCATGCATCTGAATAAATATGAAGAGATGAATTCTGGTCGATTTCTGTTCCCTATTCAGTTGCAAACACTCCCAGGTTTATAAACTAGGTACAGATTACATATGGTCATAACATATAATCTATGTCCCTTTAAGGATAGATTTAATCCAATACGGTAATCAAAATGCACGGTTATCATATCTCTATTTAATACATAGTCTATCCAATCAATTCGGTCTCCACTTGTGTGTCACAGCAATGGAGCTATGGAAGTCAATAGTCCCCGGGCAATAGTCACAGCAAAAGACAATGCTGCCAAGACCAACACACGTCCCAAGCCCACTTGACAGCCCCAGCATCTTCATGCAATGGAGTATATAGGTTACGTTCCCCCTGCTATGGCTCTAGACCCCTAAATTCGATATGGCGACATGGGCATTTCTTGAAAATCGACATGTAACATGGGGCCTATATAGTGACATGCGATATGAGGCTTAAACAGTGACATGGGACATGGACAGTTCTTAAAATTGGCATGGGATATGAGCATTATTAAGCGACATAGACATGCGACATGTCATTTCTTAAAATCGACATGCGACATGGCAACCCCCCCCCCCCCCCCATCAATGCCCCTCCCCCTGCTGTTGGAACATAGGGTGGCATGGGAACCTGTTATAGTACAGACTAGATAAAGGGTTGTGTGAGGTTTGGGGGTTGACCCCGGCAAAGACATACTCTGGGAATCTCGCTGACTGAGTCACCTTCTAATGCCCAGTACTACATGTAGACACCTGAAATGTTCCAACACTGGTCAAAACTGGGTCAATATCAGCATCTGCAAGCATGGACCAGCTCTGGCCCAGCGGTCAACCCAGCAAGTGCCCCATTATCAAAATTCCAATGTTGAACCAACATCACATTTCAAATGAGTGCTTGCCAAGGGTGGGCCATCATATTAATTTGTATGTTGAAACAATGTATGTATTACCTACAATTGGCCATGGTTGGTATAACGATTGCAATGGAGTCAATCATTGCCGACATGTAACATTGGTCCAATGTACGCTTGCTACCTGGGATATGTCAGAGGCTGTGCCATAGCATCTACACTAAAAAAAGTAGTTGTTCCTGAACAGCAAAATGTGCTGTAACTCAGCAAACTGTGCTGTAACTATACCGTAGTTTAGCTGTAAAAAATAATACAGCAATTTTTGATGTACATGTAGATGTACATTTCATTTCAGATGCAGTGTGGCGGATTGTATACCTACAGCACTTTTCCCTGTACTAGCCTATGTACACGGGAGTGGGGGGGGGGGGGTCCTGGTACCGGTCCTTGATCTAGACACTTCTCACTAGGTAATTTACAATGTCTCCAGTCAGGCATTGTTGTATAAGCTCTTAATATAAGTTGCTTAAACATTTTTAGATACAGTAAGTTACATTTGGGCAAAACGTATATAAGAAAACAAAAATAGATGAATTGTCTGACTGAGGATCAAACCCAGGACCTCCAGATCAAGAGTCTCACACAGCATCCAACTGAGCCATTGCATCAGGTGTATAAAGGCCTGCAGCATATCTCCCATTTTACGGACCTTCAGCAAACCCGATGTAGCTCATTTATTATTACTTGCATAAGCAACTTAAATTTGACCCATTCCTATAAATTGTGTTTAGTGTATATACATACCAATACCTTTACCAAACCTAGATTAGCTTGTTTTATTGTAGATCTAAACGGTTGTATTCGTATACGTCTGGTATGCTAATTGCCAAAGCTGCCCGCTATGAAACCTGGCTTGACTGGACAACAGGGACCTTAGCAAACTCAAAGTAGCTCAGGATTAGGGGGAGAAGTACACTGAAAAACACTGAAGGTGCTAAGGCGCGGTCAGATTGTCAGATGGGGAAGTAGCTCGGTTGGTAGATCAGCAGGTTACGTGATCTGAGGGTCGTGGGTTCGAGTCCCGCTTTCTCTAGATGATTTTTCCGTGACCGTAACACTATTAAGGGATTTACTGTGCCAGTATTGTATTGCCGCACAGTACTGCTAGTCTAGATTAAAAAGCTATACTAACAGGCACACGCCTGAAACACAATGGTACAGAAACAAGCAGTACACATTTTATAAAGCGTGAAACCTATTTACTATCTCAGTTCAAATGGTAACATCAATTGCGCATATTGTGTCTCACCATGACATGCTATACCAAACACAAGCACACATCAAATATAAACTGAACCCTTGACTTTAATCACTGTTCATAATGTTATTTACTATATGTTGCATCATTAACTGTAATCCCATATTATCTCCTAGCTACCAGTATGTAGCCGGTCGAGAACATACCATATTATTGGTCTGTTGATATTGCATAAACATACGGTACCTACTTCTGCCCTGGTGAACGAGGTTTGTTCATTCATTGAAGAGGTGTGCTCATTCTACACATATCATCTATTTCCTAAGTGTTGCCAAAAGCATGCATTGTTTACATCATTTTACTTTTTCACTACATACTTCACAAAATGCTCCATATCAACATGTAGTTATAGCAATACTCAGTATTATATTAAGATAATATTAAGGTTATTACATTAGACACTAAATTAATTTAAATGCATATTTTAAGCAAAATTACCATAAGCATACACATGTGTATACTTAGACACCTTTTCTGTGTCTAAAGCTATATGTAAAAGCTGAGGAGAGACTCTCATTGGTTACACACATAATGGGCCCATGATAAGAGCTTAAAAGTGCTCTCATTGAGGCTTGATGATGAGAGAAGGGGGCAATTATAAAGATATTTGAAAATGACACCTTGTTTTGTAGAAGATATATGATGATATTCAAAAATCTACACGTCATCAAATTGATTATCTAGCATTAACACTGTGATTGCCCCAGTACTCTCTCTAAATTGGTCAAAAGATGATCAATGTGATGACCCAGGGTCATATGATGACCTTAGTGACGACCTTAGGGTACTCCCCGAGAGCCCCATCACAGTGATCACCCTTTAAGTCTCCTCTCTAAGTTTTACCTACAGGCACTAAAGAAAACGTTTCCCCTTCACATTGATGAGTAGAAATGCCACCAGCGCAGGGAGAGCCCCAGACCCTCAGATCAGTACTGTAACATCAGCTTTTGCAGTATGCTCACAGTACATAGTGCTGTAAAGACACATGAGCTGCTTTATATAGGAACAGTACTTACTTCTAACATTGTGGCTCCTTATATGTTGAATAGCCGAGCTAGAGCCAATAAGACTCTCTGGCCACCCAGTAAATTATTGAATAATCAGTAAATAATTATACATGCCATCAGGCGGCCTAACATCCCTCAGTATATTAGGGCTGCTTCTAAAATATAGGCTTCTCCGTATTCTAGAATAAGAATGAAAGACCCGGGGTAAGACCATATTGATATCACACTAGTGATGTTGTGTATGTTGACCCACATCTATAGTCGACCGTAGACTGAAGCAGAGGGGTAAGGGAAATTGCATCGACCGGTGCAGGAGTAGATTATCATGTTGGCACCCTGTACTGATGAGACCTATAGAGGCAGGGTGCATCGTTGTGGGGTGGGATTTGGTAGGGTTTAGGCCACATACAGAAGAGGTCGGTCAATATTAATCTATTGACATAAACTATAAAAAACAGCTATACGTGTGAGAAACTGCACAGCACAATAAACATAGATTACAGCTACAAAGAATACTTCATTCAAGGGAATATGAGCTTAAGCTCATTGCGGGGGCGTGGGCTTTCTCGAGATGCAAGGGCTCCACTTCAGTTTATCATCCAAAATAACAAGGAAAGAAAGGGCTAATACGAGGACAACACTTTTGACGTCGCATCCTGTACGTACGCTCTGAACATCTGTGATGTATTCCTGCCATTAGATAACCTGCACCCTTCATTCAACATTGCATGTGTCATTCCAGTCTTCAAATTGCCATCAATGAACCTCTCTGAACGAATAAGCTCGATCCATATATATAAGGGTCATTCAAGGAACGTCGCACAGTAGGGATAGGGGTGGCCGTGATGGTCCTGGTCCCCAATGATACTAGGATAGAGAGAGATATGGGGGAAAAGCGCGACAAAGGGGTCGGGAGGGGGGGGGGTAAAATTGGCTGAAATTTGCATGACATATTTTAGGGAGTGACCCTAAGGAAGTGATTCTATTCAGCAGGTCAGTGGAGGATCCAGAGGATGCGATACTTTTGATCTGTTATCTATATCTATAAATCTAGGGACAGTTCCTGCAGCGTGCTTTAGTACAGCTTAATAAGGATGCGGCCAGGTCGCATACACAAGGAGTAACATGATATGATATGTACACTATTTGCAGGGCCCGTAATATGGGTAGAGGATTACAGGCTCTATCAGCATGTACACACATTATCCGTTATCAGTGATATTACTCTGTGACTGACTGGCATGCCAATAAATACACGACCTACCACTTCCTACTAGTATTCAGCAATTATAACCGCACCTTATGATATATGTTGACATAGAGGCACATGGAGCAGTACAGGTGTTTGCATGATGGGGTGAATAGCAGAATAGTGTCGTTATGGGGGACAAAGGTACTGTGTGAACTGCATAGGCCACCAATGAATACGTATGCATCATGTGCAGCTAGGTTCATGTAGGACCCAGCGAATTAAAGGAAGATTTAGTACAGAGGAGGGGAGAAGTTGACGCAACCTGTCTAGCAACGGATGCCATATAGTACATGAACTTGGACTAGAAGATGGCAATGGATACGGGTGTCCATCCGATACTTTAGCAAAGTTAATTACTTTATAATCACAGAATGGAGGTCCATTAAGTGTTGTTGGCACCAAAATAATGCTTTCTGTACTACAGGCCTGGCGAATTCAGTCCAGGGTATACAGTGTCATAGGGTTAAGATCCGTGCCATATCGGAAACATGTCAGTCGGAATAGGAATGTTGTTACAATAATAAAGGAGGGATGAGTGGCCAAGAAGTCACTCTATCCTCCAGGATTACCAAAGGAACGCATCCCTAAATGTCCTAGGATTTGGCATCGCTGAATTCGATAGGACTATATAAATTGTTGTTTATAGTACAGACCTATCCAAAATCATTTTGCACATACTAATTTGATAAAAATTTTGTAAATGTTTATCAAATTAGTACGTGCAAGTTCATTCTGTAGTAGACTACTTTGGAATATTCTCCGGGCGGAAAGGGTCTATGTCACAGTTATTTTGTCAAGTAAAAATGATCAAACTTAAACGTCCACACTTAATCTTAGAGGTACATGTATGTATAGTGCATTGATGCCTTGCAACACGCCCCTTTACGTGCTCTTGGCCACCATCTGGGTTAAGGGTAATTAGTACATAATTAGACATAATGAGATTTGAACTATACACAATGTTGGTCTTAGAAGTAGATCAACATTCCACTTTTTTCTACCTCCTAATTGAGTGTGGTTGAAATGGGGTGTGTGGAATGCCGGTGTCAGTCGCTCACTGAATACTAAATGCGCAGTACTCGTCTGAAGCAATAAGGACGAGTCATTTATTGCTAGCTGACGAAGAGACGGGGAAGTTAGTGGATTTCCTCACGAGGGCAATACCATATTGCCAGCAACCATCCCATTGATAAGCTTTAAGACCCTGCTCCCAAAAAGGCATACTAGTATATATAGTGATGTGAACTGATGCATCCCACCATTGTATGTGCGAGGATGAAACCATTCAGGTCTCAGTTAACCAAATGAACCATCATTCATTTGTGACGCCCTCCTCCCGTTGTTGAGGTTTATCAACGTTTACCCTCCAGCCCAACCTCCCTGTCATGGACATCTTTTTAATTATGCATTCCCTGCCCAGGATTCCCTCCCCTCTTTATCCACTCCAATGATCGGTCCCAATATAAATAGTGCTGCTGCTGCTACTATCCGGCCAAGTCCACTCCTTCCCACCAGTCTCCGTGGGGGCGTGTTGATATGAGCAAGTGTGTGATATTGATATAAGGCCGCCCCACGCCAGCTCTACATTCATACCGCCTCAGTGTGCCACATTTGTCCATACTTTCACCAGGGCTCAGCCCCACCTCCCCAGATCCTGCGGCTTTACTATTATATTATAAGTATGTGTGTGTGTGGGGGGGGGGGGGCTTCACACCTGTCCGTGCTTCATACCACATACCCTCCACTAAACTCTAGACGTCTGTTTGCGTCATGCCCTAATTGTGGTGTTTGGATTAGATGTTAACAGAATGATGAGGTTGATGTGCATTTCTCACAGCTGTAATTAGGTTCAGGTCTCAGCCCCTGCACTCAGCAACAACAGACCCCTGTTTTTCAGTCCACACTAATACCATGTTATCCACAGAATCTCAGGGAAAGCTCACATTCTAAGAGGCTCAGAAACAACAACTTTCTGTTGAAAACAATGAGATGATTTCAATTTTATGAAGAAAAAAACCCATATTCATCAAATCCACAGAGTAGTCCGAGGGAGGATAAAACTCGTTTGCGGAGAGTAAAATGCCCCGAATTTCAAATCCAAAGGGTTCCTTGGGAGAGCAATCTTGGTTTTAAAGGATACACTTGGTTCACATGTTTTCTTTGTATTATTATTCTTTGTATTGGGGGAAGGGGGCGTATAGGTGCAGTTAGAGGTTAAACTGTCCTTGTTTATAAATGTGTGGCGGAGTTGTTATCAGTAGCGTTACGCGATATGTTCATCCCTGATATCAGAGTTCCTATAGATTGGCTTTGATGGACTCTGATATCAAACATGTAAACCCGGAAATTGAATTCCAAAACTCTGATGTAAAACAAATAAATATTTTTTAGTTCAATGAGCCCAGAGAGAACTCCTTTATTAACAGAAAAAAAAACACATACGACACGCGATAAAGGTTGTTAACATTTCAATCCAAAAATATCTTCGATATCAACGTTGAAACTTTCGATATCGAATGCTGAACATTTGGCTTGCTAAATTCGCCACTGATTATTGTGACATCGCCCTGTTATGTTATCACGATGCTGCGGATCTATCGGAGTAACTTACGTATATTACTTCAGTTGGAATCTTATTTGAAATCGTCCTGTGTATCTACGATTAAATTGCATATAAACCATCCAACAACATCCCACTCTTCTTCAAGCCTTTCTCACTAGCACCCACATTATAACCCTCCTGATACTTATACATGTACTGCATGTAACATTTAGCTCATACTTCTTGGTAGCCTCTGGTAAGGCCATCAGGGTCGTTGGGGTCACTGGGTGGTGTTGAATGTTAAAGGTGAATGTATACATAGGCCTGTACTGACAATACATAAGTGTAGCTGTGAAGGGCCAAAAAAAAAGAAGGTGTGTTTCAGGTTACAAAGTCTGAAAATCTAGGTAGGGTAGGTCGGATTTTTTTTTTTTTTTAAATTTTTTTTTTACTTGGGCCTGAAAAGTCTCCAAAAATTGACTCGCAAACTTCGACGCTGACTCGCCGACACAACGGTGTTGACTCGTGGACTATTACCGTTGAATACAGTTTAAGGTAAAGGTTAACGACGAGGGGCATTGGCGCTTAACCGTTTGTCACAACCGTGACCCGGCCTATTTATTTAGAAATAACAAAAAGAAAAAAAAAAAAAGTCTCTGCTGGCCTGCTGCTGGCCTTGCTGCCTGCTTGCTTGCTGCTGGCTACCTCCCCTCCCCTGGAGAAGAGTTCCACGGCTGGTGCCGGTGGGAGGCACTAGGTGGCACTGGTATGTACACTAATATGGGAATAACTTCCCCAATGGAAGTTATGCCCGACATTACCGTTGACTACAGTTTAAGGTAAAGGTTAACGACGAGGGGCATTGGCGCTTAACCGTTTGTCACAACCGTGACCCGGCACACCCAAACTGGAGCGAAGTTGTAAGAGAGGGGGGTAGGTGTATGTCTAAGTCTCAGTAGTTGCTTGCCGCGATAAGCGCATCTGTAATTTTCCTGTCCATGGCTATCCTCGCCGACATGGGCTTGGCGAGGTATATGAGTGCGGTTAGGGAGGCCCAGTCGCCCACCTGCCTTATGTCTTCCAGGGGGATGCCCGACTGGTGGAAGAACGCTGCCCCCGCCCTCCGCATGCTGTGTACCCCCGCACGTTCCGGGTTCATCCCGATGCCCTCAATCAGCCCCTTGAGGAACTTGAGCAACGGGGGGTACGTCAGCGGTACTTGGTGGGAGCCTCTCCTAACCAGGAAGAGGGGAGCGGAGGGGTCAGCCGGAGAATCCGAGAGGTGACGCCTTAACAAGGAGGCGGCGCACAGTGGAGAGTCGGTGGTGTAGGTGATGGGCACCAGGTGCTCCTGCTGGCCAAACTGTATAGTCTTTGAACTGCTAATGCGCAGCATCACCCCCCAGGGGTAGAACCTGACCGAGCTTCGTCGCATGAAGTGGCCGGTTATGTCCTTGAAGGTCGCTGGCACGAGGTTGCTCTTCCGCAGTAGTGAGAGAAAGCTGGTTACCAGACAAGCCCACATCACACAGTCATTATGATTTTTGAAGTTTACGAGGCGGTACATGGCGAGTAGATCGGACACCGTGACCGTCACCCTGGTCGGTGTCAGGTCGCCCAGCATCCGGCGGAGTCCCCTCAGCGTTGCACTAAAGGCAAAGTCCTGCCTAATAAATTGCACATCATACCCAAAATATTGTTCAGACTGATGACACCGCTAACGTAGTTGTCTATAGTGCTAAATTTGAGGCTATCCGAGAGAAACATTATGTAGCGTGACATGGTACGGCTATCCGTTGGTAACACCCTGACCCCGAGCCAGGTGCAGAATGTTATGAAGCGCTTCCACTGCGAGGCTTTGGTGCGCCAGGTGGCGGGAGACCAGACGTGGGCTCTCGCTTCTGCCGCCATCTGGTCCAGGAGCATGCATCTCTGGTTTGCCCCTGCAACACAGGGAATCAGGGAATTTGCTGTTATTGAATAATAATCTGGATAGGGCGTCTGCGACCACATTAACGTGGCCCGGAATATGAGTTGCTGTGATGTGACAATTATAAATAACAGATAGCCAAAAGACCCTTCTAAGGATAATCATCGTCGTGTCATTCTCGCTACGGCCAGTGTTTATAGCGGAAACCAGCTGTGTGTTATCTGAGAACACAACTACTCTGCTGTCTGTCATGGAGGGGCCCCACCTCCACAGAGCTTCTATAAGGGGGTAGAACTCCTGTATATTAATATTTGCGGGGATCTTCATGTCCGGCTCGGAACAGAAGTGGCCGTGCTTGTCTTCCCTGCTACTAAGAGGACCTTCCCAGGCACCCGCGAGCCAGTCCTGTTCGAACACGATCCCATAGCCTCGGCCTGAGGCATCCATAGCTAGAGTTAACTCCTTCTTGCTATCTGGGTCGATGATGCGGGCCTCCCCGTTGAACCATCTGGCGAAGCCCTGCCACCATACCAAGTCTTTCTTGAACCCTTTACTTAGTGTTATGTACCTCTTGTTCGCTGGGAAACCACTCAGCATCTTGATTACCCGCTGAGAGAATGTCCTGCCGCCTTTAACGACAGACGAACAATGGGACAGGATGCCACACAGTTTTTGCAGTTGCTTTTGTGTTGCCTGACGGCGACCGTGAAAGAACGATAGCTCTTGCTCCAACCTTTGCAGCTTATCCCCCGGGAGTCTCAGCTTCATGTTGATACTATCTATTTCTATGCCCAAGTATCGCTGTATCCTCGACGGGGAAGACACCTTCTTGTATGCTATGTAAAACCCTAATTGCCTGAGTAGCTCATGGAGGACACGTTGGGATTCCGTGCATTGCCTCTCGCTAGCGGCTAATAATAGGAAATCATCCAGGTAATTGAAACACATGTGGCCCTGACGGCGCGTGTATCTGGTAACGGCATCCGTGAGTCTATTAAACATAAAAGGAGCTGCTCTTGTGCCAAAACAAATACAATTGTCCACCATGTAGGTGTCAGACCCGTCCAACTTCCACTTCAATCCCTGATAATTCCGGTCCTCGGGTCTGATGAGTACCGAGCGGTACGCCGAAGCAATATCAGTCACCGCCATGTAGTACGACGGACGGAGAATCTCGCACACATCGTCTATTCGAGCAAACTTGAAGTGTTGAAAAGTGGAAAACATATGGGAATTAATGGACAGTCCGTCGGGCCTGCTCGCATCGGTGATGGGCCTGAAACCCCTGGTAGCCTTGGGAACAGCACCCAAGGCGTGCACACATGTGGGTTTCTCTCGCGACACGCTGAGTCAAAATTATCTACCGAAGCTGACGAATAGTTTTTTACCTCATAACTGTCTACCCGTGCATGCGGGTCAACCATCTTGAACCCATGTAGGACACCATCTAATATAAAGTGACAATCTTCATCTATGACACCGTGCCCCAACAACATGTCCCTCCAGCCTGCTGGCTTCAACTGCGACACGACCCCCTGAACCCTGTGTCTGCAACTAATGTCCCATAGAGGGATATAACCTTTATAAATGTCTAGTAGGGCATCTATACTACTTGTGCATATTAGCTCTTCACATGTATGAGAGTGAATGTCTTCCATACATGAGGTGCCGACATCCGCTTCGTAGCCCGCGGAGTCGTGCTCGTATGTGCCTCACGCGTTACGCTGCTGGCCCCCCTGTTGGCCGTAGTTCTGGGTTTGCTGGCCATAGTAGGGATGCTGCTGACCCTGGTAACTACCCTGGCTCTGAGGTTGCCCCCCTTGGTTGTAGGGATTGTGTGCGCATCCCCAAGCCCCGTGTGGGCCACCGCAGACCGCACACGATTGTTGTTTCCTGCACAACGCCCAATCGCATGCCGTAAAGTTGAACCGCTTGCACAGGTGATCAGGGCAGTCGATCCTGAATTTTCCCTGACTCGACGGCCTAGCTGGTGGCTTACCCGGGGCCTTGTTTAGAAGAGACATTTGCTTTGCCATCTCCTGTTGCATCTTCACATAGGCCAGAGTTTTGTCCATGCCCATGTTGTTTGCCATCGCGCCGTGGTCAGCCGCGGCAAACTTGGGGATCTGTTTTTTCAGCACCTTGTCGGTCACCTCTCTATCATACTGGCATATGGCCTTCATGCAATAGGTGGGCTTTATCTCTTTCAGGGCTATGAATTTCATGTGATCTAGGTATGACAAGGGGCTTAAGTCGGGATGATCGGCTATGATCAGGGCCTGCGTGACATTAATCATACCGTAAATTAATTCCCTATATGACATTTCGCTGTAGTCTTTGTCAGCTGGGAGGTGGTAGTCTGGCCTAATCCACAGCTTGGACCTTTTCCTCATGTTAGCCTCATTAGCTGCATGTAGAGAGGCCAAGATATCACCCTCCACAGCTGACTTACCTGACGCGACGTTTCTGAAGAGGCCATCAACATCACCCGACTGTAGGCCCATGTTGCTGAAGCCCAATCCCGCCGTAGCTAGCCCAGTGTGCAGGGTGTGGCTCGCCCCCAGATTTATGCCTAGCCCACCTGCCGATGGCAGACTAGAGAAACCTGGCGGGGGTGTCACGGAGAGGGGTTGGCCTGAGGTGTAGGATTGCTGCTGTTGATGCCGGTTGGAGCTGTGTTGGCCCCGCTGTTGCTGTAGATGTTGCTGTAGTGTTTGCTGATTTTGTTGAGTAGACTGGGTAGAAGGGGTCACATCCCCTGCCAACCCAGCCCACTGTTGCTGCTGTTTCCACAGCAGAAACTCTGCATAGGAGGGGTCTGCATCCTCCTGCTGTTGCTGCTGCTGCTGTTGATGCTGCCCCAACACCTGCTGTTGAAACTGCTCCTGTTGCTATTGGGTGTGTCCATGCTTCCCTTCATTGGTAGGATCAGACAGCTGAGAGGGTGTCGTGGCCCCAGCAGGCCTAAACACACCCCCTGCTTGCTTAAAACTGTCAGACTGACCTGTACCAGGATGAAGCGTAAAGCTCCCCGGGGGTCCGTGATGAAGCGTGGAGCCTCCCGGCACCCCGGGATGAAGCGCACAACCCTGATCAAAGACGAAGTCGCCGCCGAGGTATGTGGAGGCTGTCCCTGCGCGCCGACGGTCGCACAAAAGTCTCCCAACCAACCTTCCTGCGACGTTTGCGACGGCTTTGATGGGTGGGATGGGGGTAATTGGCCCTGCTCTTTTGTTTGCGACAGGTTTTGAGTCTTAATTCGCTTTCGTTCGGCCAAAAACTGCGAAAAAGCGACCCCCTCCTCTCTGTTTTCGCCTGGGGGGATGTTATGGTCCGCCATCTTGGTTTGCGCATGCGCGCCAAGCTGCTGCTTCGCGGACAGAGACGAAAAGGCCTGGCAGGAGGCGTCCCCGTGTAACGCGGACAGTTTGTGGCCGCTGGTGCTCTGGTCCGCGTAGTATGAGGCTGTTCCGCGTGTATCCGCGGGCCGCTGCAATCCGTCTCCGCCCTGCACGGCATCAACAACACCGTGGAAGGCGGCTTCTGCGAGGTTCGTATCTCTTTCTATCTGGTTATTTGCTGCTCTTAAACCAGCCAGCTCCATCTCCGCTTCCTTTAGCCTCTGGGTCCGCTTTAGATCTTCTTCTCTAGCCTTTTCTTTAATTGTCATGGCTTCGATCCGATCCAGAGCCTGTTGGAGCTCTACCTCCCGTGCTGCGCTGTACTCCGCGGCCTCCTCGCTGTGTTGGCGGGCCGTACCGCCCGGGGGTGCCGGCGAGGGCGAGCTGCTTTGGCCGGTCTCCTGCCGGCCCTGGGGGCCGCCATGGTCGCCTTGTGCCGGTGCCGGCTCGTCTCGTCCCTGCCCCTTCCTAGGTGTGCCCTTATCCGGGTTAGGGGCCTCACATTTGGGGCATTTGACTCGATTTCCATGGTACTCGTGACCACAAAAACATATAGTCATTTTGAGGCGATATTTGAGGCAAAAAAAAACAACCAAAGTCTCTGCTGGCCTGCTGCTGGCCTTGCTGCCTGCTTGCTTGCTGCTGGCTACCTCCCCTCCCCTGGAGAAGAGTTCCACGGCTGGTGCCGGTGGGAGGCACTAGGTGGCACTGGTATGTACACTAATATGGGAATAACTTCCCCAATGGAAGTTATGCCCGACATCAAATTGACTCTGAAATAGCCTCAAAATTGTTTTTTAAAGACAAATTGATCCCTGAGCCTGAAAAGTGCCCAAAAATTGACTTGCAAACTTCAGTGCTGACTCGCCGACAATGGCGTTGACTCACGGACTATCAAATTGACTCTGAAATAGCCCTAAAATTACTTTAATTTTTTTTTTTTTCAAAATTGGATAAAAATGTCTAGGGTCGGCCCTGTTTTGCTAGGTAGGGTCGGGTAACCTGAAACACACCTTTTTTTTTGGCCTAGGGGGGTGTTTATTGATGCAGAGCCAAGATCAAAGCAATCAGCTGTCACCGTCCGTCTATACGCATATTAAACATTGTGTCTAGATGTGCTACAAGGGCCCTTCAGTATGTTAGAGGGACATGGTGTTGTCAAAGGTATTGTCTCCAGGGGGGCATTTCTCAAGTATGAACGATTCATTTTGCTTAATATTGCTTAAGGACTCGTAATAGGGAGGAGTCTGAAAAGACTGTAGCATGTATAAATTGAGTATAATGCATTACAGATGCATGTATTAAAGATTGTTACAACCATATGTATAGTCTTTACTTTTCTTTTAAACAGCCTAATGGATTAGATATTAATCATAATTCTAACATCTACTAATTTGGATATGATCTAAGAGGGATTCCCGAGGGGGGTAATTTTTTCTTTTAGCTAAATTCCAATTATTAAGGCCTACAGAGCTGTTTGAATTTCCCTAGTTACCAAAAAATGGTTGTTTTCAATGAAAAATCGAGAAAATAACAGATTTTTGGTATCTATGCAATTTTGGATAGCTCTGTAGACCTTAATAATTGGAATACAGCTAACAGAAAAGAAACCCCTCTCTGGCAGCACTCCAGGATCAGCTTTGAATCATAGAACAGTTAAATAACATTCAATTTGTACCCAATGATGCTGTTCTAAGGGAGAGAAGCTAAAAAAGAACGTTTTTGTTCCATTCACACTCCACAGCCAGAATATTGCATAAAAATGGAAGGAATTTGACAAAGGCATAATAGATCATCAAAATAATGCATGACATGCATCAGTATGTAGCCTCTAAACAAAATTAAACATGCCCAATTGGTTTAATCTATGTGGCCTATTACGAGTAAAGCAGTGAAGGATTTATACAACCTTACAATAAGTTACATAAAGCAGTGAACGATTCATGCAACCCTTACATAAAGCAGTGAACGATTCATGCAGCCCTTATATATAGCTGAATCGTCCAGGTGGAGTGCACACCCAGACAATCACCCCTGTCGTACAGAGCTGTGTAGGCCTATATAGACCAGGGTCCACATAGAATATATACCATCACTGACACATAAATGCCAACATCACGGACGCATACATGCCAACATCACGGACACATTGACGACAACATCACAGACACATACATGACAACCAAATCGAAACTCTTTCGGTGACGTACATGACCTCTTCCCGTACATGGTCAGTTGCCCTACAGTAGGGGCTGCATACTTCAAATTTTAGGGGCTACATACTTCAAATTTTAAAAAGGTGAAAAAGAAATCGGCCATCTGAGACAAGTGACCATGTAAACAAGTGACCATGTATGGCAATTGACCATATACATTTATTTCATGGTGAATACGGCCTATCAATGCAAAGCCAATGGGAGGGCCGTATGCAAGCAAAGCGTTAAATAACCCTCGGGCATATTTCACGCTCTGCCCATATTTCATGCTCCCAGGGGTCGCCAGGGGTTGCCATGGGGTCGCCTTGGAGTTGCTAGGCTACTGAGGGTCACGTGACCTGCGCAGAATTCAAAATGGCGGCGCCACGGAAGTAAACAAATGCCGCAGAAGTAAACAAATGCCGTGGAAGTAAACAAATATGCACAGCACATATATTTTAGGTTGAATACCCTCAAATAAATACAGAGCGTCACTTAAAAGTGACCTCATCAGTGGTTATTGCACTCGCAGTGCATGGGCCGTATTGCACTAGGCCTACGGCCAGCGTGCAATACGGCCCATGCACTGCTTGTGCAATAACCACTGACACGGTCACTTTTGCGTGCAGCTCTGTCTATGTATACGTCACTTACTGACCATGTACGTCATTCAGGATGTATTCTTCCTTTAAATACTGCATATTTTAACTGCATAGACAGGGTAGTTTCACATTATATAGCCCCTACATTGTACTGAAGAATAAGTCTAAAATAGTACCCTAAATGACACTGTATATGGGAGAAGTTGTTGATGTAATGTATTTCGACCATGTACGGCAGCTGACCATGTACGTCACCTGACCATGTAGGGCAACTGACCATGTACGTCACCGGAGGAGTTGCATCCATTTGGTGAGAGTGAGCCACATGACAACATGGTGTCACAATGCCATGTATGTGTCTGTCATCTTGGCAAGTATACTGTATCATAATATATACAACTATATATATAACTATATATATAACTATATATATATATATATATATATATATAATATAAAATATATATTGTCATAATATATATTGCAATATATATGACGGCCTAGACATGGCGGCATCTATGTCAACATGGTGGCATCTATGTCAACATGGTGGCATCTATGTCAACATGGTGGAATCTATGTCAACATGGCGGCATCTCTCTCCCTCTCTCCCTCTCTCCCTCTCTCCCTCTCTCTCCTTGAGAAATGGGCCCCAGACCACCACTTGTATTGCATTAGGTGTTCTTTCTGTATACTTGCTACCTGATAAATAAGCGGTAAAGGCCATGCGAATTATCTATTCATAGATGTGTCTTTTTTAATCCAGATATGCCTATTATTCGGACGACAGATCTGCACAAGAAAATATAATGGGGACAATCAATTAAGACGTTTGCTTAGTTTATATTAGTAAATATATAGACAGAGCTGCACGCAAAAGTGACCGTGTCAGTGGTTATTGCACAAGCAGTGCATGGGCCGTATTGCACGCTGGCCGTAGGCCTAGTGCAATACGGCCCATGCACTGCGAGTGCAATAACCACTGAGGAGGTCACTTTTAAGTGACGCTCTGTATTTTTTTCAGGGTATTTCAACCTAAAATAGATGTGCAGTGGATATTTGTTTACTTCCACGGCATTTGTTTACTTCCGCGGCATTTGTTTACTTCCGTGGCGCCGCCATTTTGAATTCTGCGCAGGTCATGTGACCCTCAGTAGCCTAGCAACTCCAAGGCGACCCCTGGGAGTGTGAAATACGGGCAGAGCGTGAAATATGCCCGAGGGTTATTTCACGCTTTACTTGCATACGGCCCTCCCATTGGCTTTGCATTGATAGGCCGTATTCACCATGAAATAAATACACGTGCCATGCACTGCCACGTGCGAACCATTCATCTCCTCCGAGTTAATGGCAATATTTTTAAACAAAGTTATGTGTCATTGTCCCAGCAATCAGTCACACTTAATGGCTTTTTTAATAAATGCATAGCTCGTGTTGGGTACCTTGTACTAAGCCATATGGGCACCTTCACCGGAGTAGGCCTCACTCAGGTATATGGTGGAGTACAATCGTCATGGTGACCTAATAACCAGAGGCAACGCCCACACAGTGAGGATGTGTATATATATATATTATATATATATATATATATATATATATATATATATATATATATATATATATATATATATATATATATATATATATATATATATATATATACATATATGAAATATGACCACCCACAAGGAACATGGGGCTCATGATAAAATATTGCAGAAACATGATATGGAACCCAGTATTCAACAGTAAGGGGACTTTATACGGAGGGAAACACACAACTCATGCTTTCACAACTTGAGTGGACCTCTATTGTCAAATGGAAGGTGTACATGAAAAACACAAACAAAATGAACTAGGTCTTCCTCTCCTAACTGGTCTGAACCAGACATCTTTCAATGGGTAGCGGAAGCTATGAATCACATGCAAAAAGTTGTCGCGTTGTGTCGGCCGATTCTTAAAAGTAGTGGTCCCTCTGGTCGGGGCGATGTAGGGTGTGATTCAGGAGCTCTATCTCATAGCTTAATGGAGAGGACCCTGGAGGAAGAAGACTTAAGCTGCCTATATGGAGCATTCAAACCCCATTCAAACGTACAGGTATGACTAAGTCCTTAGGGCATGTTCACACTAGCCATCGCTTGTGAATATCTACATGAGTATGATGTTTGAGAGTAAACACAATATTGCATCGGGAACATCAGATGATGGACAGGCTGCAAAAAAAATCAGAAGAACTTGATTGAGCTCGGCATTTTTATAATTATTCTATGCCCGACTGAACCCCATACGAAAACACCATCATATTTCCACCGGACATATATCGAAGTCTATTGACGTCCATACATTTCCGGTGGATTTGACTTATTTCTTCTTCGTTTTAACTATTTATACGAAAACCAGATAAAGATATTAGAGGTTAGTCACTCTTTATACATTTTGAAACAAAATAACAAACCATACATCTAAACCACATACTGGAATGTATACATTTGTTGGTGAAAGAACGAACAAACATAATGAAATGAATGCTGCGTTGTACCGTTGTATGAGCTGTGTGTACGCGTCTGATGTGTTGGAGCTTTAATAGTCTTAGTGTGTACCAGCCCGCCCTGTACTAGTATCTGGGTCGCAACATGGTAGACAGGCCTCACAGGTGGAAAGCTCCATCTTCGTCGTTGTCTGGTGTCACATATAGATACCATTAAGTGTCGCCAATAGACACATCTAATTCAGTACCGACATGAAGAAGACTGAATGATCTTCACATTAAAGTAGTCATTTTTTAACAACAGGGGAGGAGTTGGTGGATTGGGGGGGGGGGGGGACCAAAATAATTTGGACCCCTCCGAGGGGGGACCAAAAAGATTCTGACCCGCCCGCACGAAAATCCATCGACCCCCCCCCCCCCCCTGTTGTTAAAAAATGAGCACTCCATAATGTGAAAGTTATGACAAGGTCTCTTTGTGGTTATAACCACCGTCCACAGAGCATAATGTAGGGAACTTCGTCTGAATAAGACTTTGTTTATTTTGACTTTACACCTATGTTTGTATACAAAGATCGGCAACTATAATGTGTCCATCGGTGTGTCCACTGTGTGAACGTTGGAAATGAGCATTATATCGGCCGATTTAGGGTTTGTTGACAAAAAAGGGGTAAGAGATAATCAGCCGATGATATCAAAGGTGTTTGATATTATCAGCCAAATTGTGGCCGACTATGGCTTACATGAAGGTGAGAGGGGGTTGGGTAGTAGTTGTATCCCATACTACAGTGTACAGTATGGTGAAGTGCCAAATGAGCAGGGGGGGGGGGGGGAACTTCGCAGATTGCTTTATCTGCAATTCTAGTCGGGGTAAACGGGGCACAGGTGGTTATTATACATGTAATTGATTTTACTAAATACACCATACAATGTACCATAGGGTATATATGGTATGAATGACTAAATAAAAGAAGCAAAAAAAGGATTTCATGAGATTTTCTATATGACTTAGTATCTATGCGTTCATCTCTTTCAAATATGTTCACGTCCTCTTTTCTCTCTGAATATTTATGTCTTCCCCTCTCTGTCTCTCTTCTCCCCATCTGTACATGTATCTCTCTCTCTCTCACTTTAAAAATTAGGATTGGTGTTTCCCCCCCCCCTACCAGAACAGAGGTCGACCCCCCCCCCCTCCCATTGTTAGACTAAATGATTAGTCCCTAACGTCCGTATTTCTTAATCCATATGATGTACATGACGTTTTACCCATCTATTATTACCAGTGTAACTTACAGCTAAGTTCAATGTAGTGACGTCAGTCGCCTGTTCTGTGTGTTGATTTACAGTGTCTGTGGCACATACTTCGCTCAGACGCACACATGGAGATAGTGTTGTCCCTGGGCCTGTTGGCATTGATTAGGTTGTAGCCCTGTAGGTCGATTAGTTAACAAGGGCGAGTGAATGAAAGATTTGTGAAGGCCCTGTCAGTTGTATTGAACAATCTTTTGGACATGCACGACTGGTAGTAACCTCAAACTGTTTTACGTTTGCCCCTGTGAAACATGTATCTCTTTATATCTTAAAAATTCGGATATCGCAGTGGCGTAGGAAAAGGGGGGGGGGGGGGCAGGGGGCCCAGCCCCCCCCCCCCCAATCACAGAGGAGGGGGGGGCTGAATATGTTTGGGCCCCCCAAAATTTTTTTGCCAAGACCCTATAATATATTACCCATTTTCCAAATCGTACCTCTGCCACATAGGAAAAAGTGGGGGCAGAGTTGCTTGGACCCCCATTCAGTATTAAAGAGGGCTCAAAACAGTTTTTTTAATACAATTACAATACAAGCGTGTGTAAACACCGTCATACTTGATATCCGATATTTGAAGCTGGTGGGGTGCCCCCTCCCCCCCCCCCCCTGGGCCCCCCCAATGAAGATTTGCTTCCTACGCCTGTGATATGCTCCTGTATACCACGCTGTATACATACAGCTACATGTACCTGGATTTCCAACCTAGGAGCCGTGTCATGTATGAACTAGGTTGTAGTTCATGGGGTCAGTCGAGCCAACAAAAAGTAGATTGAGATCATACAAAGATCAACTTTATCGTCAGAAAATTTTGAAAGTACTATAATACACCTGCATGAGAAAGAGCTCTCTAGGTCACCCAACGATGGAAAATAAATAGACCGTGGTTAGCATGATAAAACGGATCTCTGACAGCAATAAAACTCGGCATTGTTTGCTTTCTTTGTAAATTCCTGAGGGCTATTAAATTTAGGGAGTAAAGATCAACCTATCTGACAATCTAATTACCGAACTCGGTAGTACTATTAAAGGGAGTGGTCCCAGTAAACAAGTAACGTTATACACCATTTTATAACGTTATATAACGTTATATGTCAACGTTTTTCTAAGGCTCTTCACTATGACATAACGTTATGTAAAGCTTAAAACGTTATTTTGACGTAAAATAACGTTTTTTTTGTTAGCTGGGGTGGTCTTTTAACGACGGGGGAGGGGTGATGGACCAAAAAGAAAGAGACCCCTTGAAGGGGGGGAGGGGTTAAATTGGACCCCTCGGTTTCATCACCAGTCCAAAGTGTCCCGTCACCACCTAGCTGTTGGCATCATTAGTGAACGTTCCCATAGAGCTGTGAGGCGATATTTTCTGATATGGGATACAAATGTTCTTGCCAAGTTACATCATTCAAAAGATCCACTGGACAGATATAATGTACAGATTTTTTCCCTTAAATGGTGCCTAGAAGGTATACACAGAAGGAGGCAGCGCGATTTTTGTCTTTACTTTCTTGGTGATTTTATCCTACTTTCTGGTGATCCTGCTAAATACCCAACGGGCAGAAACAGGTGTGTACACAAACCTCAGAGCATCAGTGCTAACAGTCGCCGTGGGAGCGGCCAGCTCAAATGTCAATCATAACTCCAGGGCTTCTCATGGGTGCTGGCTCTGTTGTGGACCTGATCATGTTTACACATACCATTTAGAGTCCCATTAAAAAGGTGTGCAGTGGGGCATTGGGGTTAGACCTGTGATGTGACATGGCTTTGGACTAACACCAAATCACGTCAACAGGCCGGTGTCCCGCTGGGTGCCATCCAAATGGTACAGTACTCAGTCCCCTGCTTTAAACAGGGCTTCTACTTTTTGTGTGTTTTGCTGTTGGTCATTCATTAATCGATTACGTTATTTATGAACGCCGTTTGCTACAAACTACCACGAGAAGTGGCCTCATCAATGACTCCCAACGTGTTCTTCACCAGGGTTCTTCATACTGTTTACACCATAGAATACATACATGTACGAAAGTGACAGTACGAAAAGAGGCAGTTAGTTGATGGTGACTATAAACCCGATGAAAATCCCTCATGTGAACATTGATGGCAGACACTTTTAAAGAAGCCAGCAGCATGAATCATCTAAAGTCAGCTGCCTCTATTCTGATGAAGTGTTCAACCTTTCTCCCCTTCTTGTTGGTAGCTGCAGATATCGAGGGTCTTTTTGCCAAACAACATGTGGAGATCGGGTCTGCCATATGGCTACTCCAGGAGGTGGGGAGTGCCCAGGACCGCGCCCTCACCCACCAGACAACACGCGTATTGTGGGAGTCCTGTGGTGAATATGGTTCTGGGGAAATGTTAGACAGTATACCATATCGGCTTCTGTATTAGATATCACGGCAGTGTTACTGATCCATGCTAAGGCATGTCTACAGTATATAACAGACATCAATACATATATGTAGTCATTTCACACTCTTCACATTTCACGTGTACACTTCAGATGATGGTCGATTAACACCTTCGAAAAATAATAAGACTGCTCGATGACGCACGATAGCCTAGGTCTGGAATATTGATAATAACATTACTGGAAAAAAAAAAATAAAAAAAAAAAATATATATATATATATATATATATATATAGAGAGAGAGAGAGAGAGAGAGAGAGAGAGAGATAATGTGTGTGTGTGTGTGTGTGTGTGTGTGTGTGTGTGTGTGTGTGTGTGTGTGTGTGTGTATGGCAATTGGTATATGTGTATATGGGGGGAGGGGGTCGCCCTGCGGCCTGGAGGTGAGTGCAGCTGGGTGTGCCGGGTGTGGCACCCGGGAGGAGGCTGCAGGAGGCTGCTGGCACCCCATCTCCATGTAATACCAATGTGTATACGGCCCACACAGGAATCCTCATCTCTCCGGGCAGGAGGCGGCTACCAGGTGCCTACAGGAATGGGAAATGTTTTACCCTCACGTCTCCTCAGTATAATCCACCCACGCTTGTCCAGAAACTAGAAGGCATGGAGGGTTGGAGGGGTTTAGTAACATTGACAAATTACATCAACTATTTTGGGACCTTTTTCAGGACCCTACCCCCCCCCCCCTGCCACCATTTGTCACTCACCACCAATAATTCCCGAACAGAAAGACATCACTAACTTTAAAGGGCCCCGCCCCGAGCCTACCACACCTTCCTGGTGTTAAATAATGACCACTCCCTTGGTCACGCATTTGCATCACTGCTGTATTGTAGTACAAAGAGGTGATGTCACACAGACCCTACAACATTTCTTTCGGAAAGCATTTTACCTCTCATGAGGTCAACATAAGAACATGTATTATTATCATGGTTGGCATGACCCCTTTAGTCAACGTCAACAGTTAGAATGGGCATCACAAGGATGAGCGATGTTGTTTTTTTGTTTGTTTTTTTGAGATAAACCTCATTGCTTTATTGCCGTGTTTTTCAGGTTTAAATTTTTGTGCTCACCCCCTTATAGCATTATTATGTTCTGCTGCTCCGCGAGCTGCTTTACTTAGAATGCTGTTTGACTATGGATCCCATACAATTTGTTTTGATAGGTCTAGAGCTATACAATGATACGATATGTTATTTTACTTAATTCTGGATTCATGTTATTTGGTCTCCTCGAGGCCATTTATAAATTTACCCTTTTTAAAGTATTTATAAAGATTCGAAATTGATTTGGATTAGATCTCCTCGAGATCACACTCAAGATTAGATATCATATGCCGGTGCTCGTGGAAGAAGGGTCCATCATAGACTTGAGGGAGAGCTTTTTTCGCCGCCATTGTCTGGAACATCTTATGCTAGGTGAATGTACAGTGTGATGATGATGTGAAATTCATGAAAAATAAAGCTTTTTTAAAGTGAGTCAATTCCTCTTCATTTTGTCCTCTCCTCAGTTCCTCCGTTAGGTCCCAGCTATCCCATACCATTCCTCTCAGGGCATCTTATCCCCTCACCCTGTGTTTTTTCTTTTGTCCCGTTCCGGAGGTTGCCTCTTTTTCCTCTTGTACCAACATCCGCATTGACCACCTTGAAAGAAAGAAAGAAAGAAAGAAAGAAAGAAAGAAAGAAAGAAAAGGGGGGTTCGGGAGACAGAGCCCCCGATATACACAACAAAATCACTATCTAACAGTGGTGCCACCTAGAAGATCGATTTTGAAACTAATTAGGACTCTTGGAAATATGAACTTTTTAAGGCTACATGTAATATGTGCGGCGTCTAGTCACTTGGTGGTCTCTGCCCCACGTGCTAGACCAGCGTACCTAGTCCTTAGGCCAAAAAGAAATATGTTTCAGGTAAAAATGGAAAGAACATGTAGGGTCGGAAGGTCGGATATTTTTAAAACTTATTTTAAACTCTTTTTTAAACATGAAAGTACTAGCCAGCCTCTTCGAAGACCCTAAAATTGACCAAAAAATGGTAAAAATAGTGAAATTTCTTGACAATTGAATACACTAAACGTAGGGTCGGTCGGGTGACCTGAAACAAACATTTTTTGGCCTTGGTTAAATATATACTGCTATGATCCTTAATGTTAAAAGGCGAATGGTGATATGGGAAATCCATGCCAGTTAGGTCTATATCCCATTTTCATCAGCATGCCTTGACCTCTGTGATTGATTCTATCATTAATGGGTCGGGAAAGTCTTTTTATCTGTGTGGATACTGGAGTTTGTGAACCTTATTTATAAGAACACTGCTTCAAAGCGCCAGCTAGATATTTACTTCTCAACGTTAAATGTAGGATAGAAGAAATTTTTGCCTCTAGATGTCAATTGATTCAACGTCCTTTTTTGTATGATAATAGAGAAAGGATAATAAGGCTAGGTCCATGCCCCATACAAAACACCAAGTTCCCACCGTCACTGGCCTTAACCGTACCACCACAACCTCTCTGTATTTTAGACATAAACAAGGGGACCTTTATTATATCCAACCTGGGTGAGACTAGACACTGAGTCAGCCTACCAGTACCAGCTTTCCCACACAACAATGTTACCTTTTTGTGGCTATACTCCCTGGTTCTAAAGGTTGACCTGCACAATCAGGTCCAGTAAATGCCTCACAGGCTCGATACACCTGTCCAAAAAGCGTTAGGGTCTATGTGTCGAAACAGGCCTGTGAATCATAAACTGATAATGTGCATTTGCTATAACAAATGGGATGATTTTGGTGTCATCTTTATTTTCATTTTGTCACCATGCCTTTTTCATTTTTGAAGGTGCTTCCAGATTTCTGGCATTACACTGGTTGTGTGGCAACAGTGTAATTTATCTGAATCGCATATAGTGCCATTTGATATTTAGACTGTGAGGCAACATGGTGAGATCTTTTTATAAGGAGAATGTGGAAGATATTATTTTAAATGGAAAGCATATAGAATTCCGACGGACGATCAAAAGGCCCTGCTCAGTGTGTTGACTCAGACCTTATTTCTATAGGGAAATAACAGGCTGGTTGTTCAGTCTAATGTAGACATACCAATAGGAACCATCACCACCACTGGAAATAGGTCCGATGCCCGAAGCCCCACAGACAGGCAACAAAGATCTAGAATCCTAGAACACTATTTCAATAATGCATCTAACATTCATCTCATCGGGACAACATTGGTTGTTGGCATTCTGCAAGCAGGTCCATGCTGTGGGGAGCCGACGGGGCTGCATACCTGTGTCCGTGTCTGTGTACACGGTCTAGTCTGTACTGGAGGCAGTCCGGTGTGTGGAAATTGGTTCCAGCAGATATGACGCAGCACCAGACAATGTTTAGCTCTAGTCTAGAACTCTGTAGAGAGTTTTTCCTTTAGAAAATATGTTGTATTCTTAATTCACTTTATCCCGATGCAAAGTGGAACACACTTCGAGATGTAATATCGCTATATAATGTTAGATGCGTATATAATTCCATATTTATGGGTTGGACAAATGTTAATGCAAAATGTTATTAGAATCAGGTCATTTATCTGGAGTGGTATCTAAATTGTTTGTTATTGTATCTCCCATTCCCTTTGATGCAGTGCATTGACACGGACCTCAGTATTTCCTGGTATAAGAAATTTAAAAAAAGAACAAAACTAGCAAAATACAATGGTCCTATATTATACACAACTTGGGAGAGAGTGATGTAATGCACTTTTGACATATATAGACAAAATCCCATAATAGTGGCATACATTGTTCTTCATGAGTTAGCCGTGGGCCGTATCAAACGACCCAGTAAACACCCTACGTAATCCAACGTAGCTCAGAGGTACGTTCCTCTCAGTAGTTTTTCTACCAAAGGTTTGAGATTGAGACTTAGATGTCTGATTTATGTTCATCTACCTCATTCAGATGTAAACTTAGACATCTGATTTACGTTTATCTACCTCATTCAGATGTAAATCTACATAATAAATCTACGTAGATCTACATTAAAAGTTGTAATTTTTCAACTTTGATTGGATATATAAAGCTGACCTAACTGAACGATGATGATAAACAACAACAATAGATAATTGATTGACCAATTTGGGTAGAATTAACCACCCCTTATTTATTAACGTAAAAAATAAAAAATACAAAAAAATACACAGGTGTGGATCCCTGTTAGTTGGTTATGGTCCAGTGAACAAGGAGACCTTGACCCTGATCTGGGGCATACAGAGCCAGCAGGCCAGGTAGGCTTAGTATAAACCTAAGTAATACATATAAACCAACTGTGACTAATCATACCGGTAGCATTATACTTATATAATTATGGGGTAATTATATACACAATAAAGCTGACCTAACTGAACGATGATGATCAACAACAACAATAGATAATTGATTGACCAATTTGGGTAGAATTAACCACCCAACACCCAAACACAAATAGGGTAAGGAAATTATCTAGAAACTGCTAGATAGTCGACGACAGTTTTATCTTTGGAAACCTTCCTCTCCAGAGTGTCTGTCAAATACAATAACACAGCGAGAGACCTCCAGTCTCCCCTGGACTTGATCTCCACCAGGGTGAAACCGATAGAGAATAGGAAGGAGGCCCCCTCTCTCCGCAGAGAATGGCTGGAAATATCTCTGAGACCAACACGACTGCTAAGACTTTTCAGTCATGTGGAAAACACACCGTAGGTCTGTGGTGTGCGACCGCTGCCGGTCCTATACTGAAATAAGTAGTCCGACGAATGAAGATGAAGGCTTACTATGTGATGCTTCACGTAGGTAGCTACACAAAATATTGAGTCATGGGCATAGCTGAAGGGAATATCCAATGATCTCTCCACATACTGTATAGTCTTGGTTCTGTTCAACCTCAGCAGGACTCCCCAGGGTTTGAAGGTGACGTCAGACACACGGATGGCCTGGTCACTCACCGTCACATGGGCCTTCCTCAACAGTCCTCTGAGAGCCATAATGGCTGCAGTCCACCAGCACAGATCGCAAGTCAAAGACATGTCTAGCAACTCATACATCCTTGACAAGTCTCTGGGGGACAAGGGCACAGCCTGTTTGACTGCATCACCCAACGATCTCCGCGCACCCGCCATGGTGCGGACACGGAGAAGTCCTTTGTCGTTACCGGCACAAGGCCATCGAGCTTCTGCAGATATACTACCGCGCTGATATACTGTGTGATGGAAGAATATTTGAATTTGCGGCACATATGCGTTATATAGAGGCACAGAGTCTTTGAGTCACATGGTATAGGTGACAGATTGTAGCGAGCGCAGAACTCATAGAAGTGTTTCCACTGTGACTTCCTGGTGAGTTTCGTGGAGGATGCCAGTGCCATGTCCTGGAGGCGCACCAGCTCTACTTCTAGCCGGTGTCGGTCTGTAACAACAGAGGGAGAACGGGGGATCAATTTGGGCTACACCTGGGTAGGACAACCTCGAAATGAAGTCAGCCACCACATTCTCCTTAGAGCGAAGGTAGCAACACACAATTCTAATATACTCTACTAGAGCCAAAGCCCCGTGACGACGAGTCGCAGAATATCTCGCGAATGACCTCCACCACTCCAAATCTGCCTTGAACGTGGGTGACAGTCTTGCTCTGTCGGCGGATTCTGACAGGGAATTGGTCAGATTAATCACTCTCCTGGAGAAGGTCCTGCCCCAGTGCACCACTGTGGCACAATGTGCCAAGATGCCCGATAGCTGTTGGAGTTCCAACTTCGATGCACTGGTCTTTGTCAGAAACTCACTTATCGTTGAATACAAGTTGTCTAGCTTTTCCGCAGGGAGGCTCAACTCCATGTCTGCACTGTTCACCTCTATTCCCAGACAAGTCAGGACCCGAGGCGCCTAAGCACCAGAATGAGCATGTTCATGTTGACCTCACAGTCATGCTGGGACGAACCCAATACCGTAAAGTCATCAATGTAATTTGATATTCTGTCTACACCATGGCGGTTGAGACACCGCAGCACAAAGTCACCTAGCTGAGTGAAGAGCCAAGGGGCTGAGGCTAAGCCGAATGACAGGCATCTGTCCACTAAGACTTCCGGGCCCTCGCCGAAGTCCCAACGCAGGCCCTGGTACGTCACATGGTCAGGCAATATGTTCACCGATCGGTACGCCTTGGCTAAGTCCACGACCGCTAAATAGTCCTTGGGCTGTAGCATGTCTACGATATAGTCCAATCCTTTGTAGGAGAACTTTTGACGAGTGGTGGACATGAAGTTGTTAATGCTAGCATGAAGTGGGCGTTGGCAGTCTGTAATAGGCCTCCATCTTTTTTCTTGATGGCTCCCATGCTGTGGGTACACTGAGGTGCACCAACAGCCTTAGTTATCTTGCTTGCCTTCACCTCAGAAACCAGAAGTTCACTCATCATGACATTGAACTCACCACTGACAGTACTTCTATAATTGGATCGATCATAACCCGGGATATAGACATCATCCACAATATGGAAACCAGTATTTATACCCCTCAGTACAAAATCATCCTCAGAGCACATGGCATTCGGGAACAAGACATACTCAGCCGCTACTCTACAAGGCTTGGGTTGGGAAACTACAGGGCCTATCATGTGAACACAACTGCAGGTGCTCAATACACAATCACTGAATACTTCCACTACACAGTCCTCAATACACACACATGCTACCAGAATTCTCACCCCTAAGGCCAATGTATCATTTGGATTGACATTTACAGTAACAGCCCTAGAGCTGTTTTGAACCTGCCCTAGGGCATCACAACTAGTCCTCCCAGTAGGGGTAACAAAGTCTGGACCTAAGTCCTGTTCATCAATACTGTCATCAAAATCTAGGCCTAGGCCTTTTGCACACATATCACTGGATGACA
Source organism: Harmothoe impar (assembly GCA_947462335.1). Lineage (NCBI taxonomy): Eukaryota > Metazoa > Annelida > Polychaeta > Phyllodocida > Polynoidae > Harmothoe > Harmothoe impar. Next base: position 77,976,027 of record OX381704.1, on the reverse strand, counting down.
CTTAGTCACATGGGGAGTCTGGCTTGCTAAACAATGTTTTGTCCCTAGGGACCTCACTGAGTGCACACTTTGCCTGTGAACTGGCTACACATTCATGTTCGCCGGGCGAACACTTATGTTCGTCCGGTGAACTTACAGTACTGTAATCTTGTAGAGCGCCCTGTAGCAGGCCTAAACCAACCACAGGCAATTCACATTCGATATGGGTAGTATTTTCTGCGACTTTTGGAGCTTGTATCACCTCAACAGTCGCAGAGGCGACACTTTTAGCACCGACAGACGAAACCTCGCCATGTTCTGCGACAACGAAGGTTAGATTACTGGGAGACAAAGCACAATAGGGGTCATTCTGATAAACGCGGCCACTGAGCTGTCTGCAATCTCACCCGCAGACATAACCGGACCAGGGGAAGCGCTAGCGGTAGAAATTGCGGACTTATTGGGTACATTTTCGTCAAAAACGATGAATTTACACTCCAGCGGAGTGCCTTGTTGATCCTCACCGTCCCCCCGCCACCATTTTGAACACGGCACGCCGGGAGGCGGAGACGATCGATTCGCTACACTTTTTCGCTATAAGGTGCTAAACTACAAGAATTTGTCGCGAACGACTCTGTTATACCCTTAGTAGTATTAATTGCGGACATATTGTCCGGTTCTAACCCTTTTTCGGAAAAAAATGTCATAGAATCGAGCAGACAACAGACCAGTGGCGCCCGCGCCTCCCCCGCGGTCAACGAAGGAAGCTTTTGCTCCGCCGCCCCCGGGTTTCTTCGTGACAAAGAATGTGTGGAATGCGAACGACTACACTGGCGCTCTGGGCACTGCTGGTTCTCTGTCTTTCCATACTCCTCTTTTTGTACAGTCTGTTTACACTCACCAGCTGATGTACTCTGGGCTGCTGCTGGAGGTGCTGGGGCTGACTCTGGGAGTCAGGCTACGGGCTTCTGAGCCTGCTTTTTGATGTTAGGACAGTTGGGGGCCTTGTGATCACCATATCTGCAGGAGTAGCAGACGTGGGGTTACTTGCAACTGGCCTCCTCACAAGACTTGATGTTGAAGTACCAGCATGGATAGCCATCACCTCCTCCATCACCTCCTCTTGACTTGGCCGCCCTCCTCTTGGCCCCCTTGGACTTCCCCGAGGGAGGCAGTCGGTCTTGAGGGAACCTAATCCGAGAAATTGGTATATCAGGGGTTGGATGCCATAAGCGAGCACTTGCATCCCATCGGTGGATGCCAGACTCCGAACCGCCACATCATAGGCTAGGAGGTAACTGAGGTCGTAGATGACTTCCGCAGACCGATCCGACAGGTACCGCATGTGGGACAACATTATCGGTGCCCTTCTCCGCATGCCGCTCCAGGAGACTGCACAGGCAGGAGTTGAGCTGCGCGAAGCTCCTGGGCTTATCCTGGCCATCTGGAAGATATCTGGCGATATCCATGTTAACCACACGCTTGGCCCTCCTCCATCGTCTGCGGTGGCGCCTGGTACCGCTCGACTCAGATGACAGGGAGCTGTCGGACACAGGGCGGCCAGGCACCGGGAGGCCAGGCACCGAGTGGCCAGGCACAGGACCCGGGCTCGGGTTCGGTCGTCGGCTTTTGAAGACTCCCAGGCGTTTGAACCCAGTACTCACAGCAGTGTTCAGCCCCTGGACAGAGGCTGACAGCTTGGCTATGTCCTCTCTCACACTGGTTAACTCCTGCTGTTGGTCCTCCACCAAGTCCCTTAGCCCAGACACAGAGATGTCGTTCTCCTCAGACTCCTGGTAGTCCTCATCGTCGTTCTCGTTGAGGCTGAATAGAGAGCCATACTGGTCTCTGCCTAGAGCACCTGCAGACTGTGACACCTTTACAGTATGCCTGGTGACTCTGCCTGTGGGTGTAGTATAGGCCTCCTCCTGGCTACCACCTGCCTGCTGGCCACTTGGCACAGGCTCCACTCTCTCCAGGCCTAGAGCTGCTAACTCCTCCTCAGTCATTGCTGACATAGCACAGGCTTTGCCAGTAGGTGGCTTGTGTCTATGCAGGCATGTTTTACAGGCCCTCAGACCTGACATAGCGGCTGCTTAAGGTAAAACTCACAGAAAAAATACACAGGTGTGGATCCCTGTTTGTTGGTTATGGTCCAGTGAACAAGGAGACCTTGACCCTGACCTGGGGCATACAGAGCCAGCAGGCCAGGTATGCTTAGTATAAAGCTAAGTAATACATATAAACCAACTGTGACTAATCATACCGGTAGCATTATACTTATATAATTATGAGGTAATTATATACACAAAATTTTTCAGTTTCACACTAGGTGGTAGCACTATCAATTATGGAGAGAATGTTACAGCTCTTTAACGAATCTACCACATTCAAGCAGTAATTTCTCATTTACTATGAATTCATTATTATCCAAATGAACCATGTACAATTGAATATTCATATATAGAGGACAGTAGATGAAAGTATTGCACATGTGTGTGTGCATTGTGGCACTTTCCTGAGCAGACACCACATTGGTGGTAATGGAAAAAGTACTAAGCCTCTCTTTACCCAAAGCTATGCAACACATCTATACTGTCAGGCTGTTCAGTTGAAACTCCAAGAATATACTACATAGAATGAAATGAGTTTCAAAATCATAGTAGTTATTTTGTATAAACATTGTTTGTTAATGAAAATTTGTCTGCAATGTCACAAATTTTTGTCTGAATCCCACTATGTAGAATTATATGTAATGTGTCTAGACTCCAGTTGAACATAGATTTATGTCATAGGGGTGAATCCACTGAGGCAAATCTGTCGGATCAGATGGACCTTCACAATATTAAACCTGTGGACAAATCTCGTCCGATCCAACGGATTTACTTCAGTGGATTCACCCCTTTGAGCAACGTAAATCAGACCTGCAGCTTTTGGATTGTAAATAAACCTTAACATTTTGACGTTCATAAACCTTCTAAAATTACCTAGTTCAGACCAAAATTCAACGCAGATTTATGTCTTAGCTACGTAGTTGCGTTTACTGGGGAGGCTATGGCCAAACGAGTGAAGAACGATGCAAATATATCATGTTGAGTGGGATTTCGATTTTAATTAGTACTACCGTATACAAAAATGAGGAAAACAAGTTTTACCTACCGTTGCATCATGACGTCATCGGTCACTGCACACGGAGGTACATGTGGCTCCGATGCAATACATGTAGCATGATGGCCGCATCGGGCATGTAATAAAGTATATTCATATTTTCGACATGACCTGCGAAAACCACAGGTAGGGCGAAAAAGCATAGATTTGTCTCTTAACCTAAAACACTTGTCTCAATGAGAGTTCCACTATTATATGTGTTTAACGCAATATCTATACCCAGAATCATAATAGAGGTCATCAATGTTTATCTCCTACAATGACACTGGATGTAAATTGGAAAAAAACATACATTATGAACTTAAACTTGTACATATTGAAATACTGCACAGGGAGCTGTACATACATTTCTAGGCCAATGGCATTGTTCTGAATGCACTACCTTTATATTTTTTTTGCAATACCTCATTTAGCTCGGTTCTACGTTGATGATAATTTCACGACCCTATTGCGAATATAGTAGTCTCCCATGACGCACTCCGGTTCAAGCTATGATATGCTATCCATTGGGTTCCTACAACAAGAGGGGCTTCCATAAAGTATGTACGTACATCTTCTCCAGAAATTGACCTCCCCCCCCCCCCCATACAGTTCTTGTACACATTAAAATAAAGGGTTTATGTACGCAAAGATTTTCGGAAAATAGACCCCCCCTCCCCACCCCCTCGTGCGTACATACTTTTAATATGGAAGCCCCAAAGGGCGCCTCAGTTGTCATGGTTACACAGTTGTATCCGACACCAGCTAGGGTCTGTGGGTGTTGGGTGGGGCCAGGTGAGATGAATAAAGCGCTGCACTGACGGAGCTGGAGGCAGGCAGTAAACAGTGTCCGTGGGGGGCTGATGTACTTCCTCCAAGGTCATACACTACTTTAGGCTTAACATAGAGCCTGCCAAAATGAATATGAAGAATAGATGCCACTAATGTTCTTACAGGCAGGTGGTATAGAATATACTAAGATATGATATCATGAACAATGCAGATTGCTGGCAAAACTTGATCTACAAAATACAACTTGTATCTATATATATATTTGTATATTCATTCACGAGATAAAATTTAGGGTTGAATACCTTTATCAGTTCAATGAATTGTTAAAGTATATGTTACAAGTACTCTTTATAGACTTACTTATGAGTATATGTTACAAGTATTCTCCATAGTAATTCTCATAACCTGTTATTACCATGTTCTGAATTAGGGATCTTTCACAAGGTGTAAAGCTGCCAATGTATAGGTGAATTCTTCAGACCTGGCATCCAACTATAGGTGAATTCCTCAGAGCTGGGGTCATTAGGCCGGGGTCCACACAGTATTAAACAATACATTACACAATGCATTCTAAGAACATCAGCAGGAAAGAGTTTAATTGTCATATATGTGTCTGTGATGTTATCATGTATGTGTCTATGGTACTGTCGTGTATGTGTCCGTGATGTTGTCATGAGTGTATGTGATGTTGCCATATCTGTGTCCGTGATGTTGTCATGATTGTATGTGATGTTGCCCTGTCTGTGTCCGTGATGTTGTCATGAGTGTATGTGATGTTGCCATATCTGTGTCCGTGATGTTGGCATGAGTGTATGTGATGTTGCCCTGTCTGTGTCCGTGATGTTGTCATGAGTGTATGTGATGTTGCCATATCTTTGTCAGTGATGGTTGGACCATGTATGTATGCATGCATGTCATGTTGCCATACAGGTGTCCGTCATGTTGACATACATGTCTCCGTCATATTGCCATACATGTCTCCGTCATATTGCCATACATGTCTCCGTCATATTGACTTACATGTGTCCGTCATTTTGACTTACATGTATCCGTCATTTTGACACATATGTGTTCATCGTGTTGACATACAAACACCCCTCCCCATTTAATAGCTTGGTAGAGCCCGGCCTATAAACTGACCCTACCTGGACGATTCTAGACCATAGCCCCCAGGGCCCAGTCTCATGAGTTTGCAACAATTCAAACATCTTTGACTGGGTGTAGTCTTTGACCGGGTGTAGTCTTTGACCTGGTGTAGTCTTTGACCAAGCAGAATTAAAATGGCAGAAACAATGCCTTTGGAGTAAGAAAAGCGGGGAAATTGTGCATCCATATATTGATACACATGTATAGCAAACATTAGTCAATTTTGTTATATTCATATACTGAGCATACTATGGATAGTAAAATACAATATCATTATTTCCCTCTGCCCAGTCAAAGACATCACTTTATATATAACTTTGAGTTTAAACAGCTGCATTGTGCATAGTAAGCTCAGTATATAAATATATAAAATTTTACTTATGTTTCCAATAAACGTGTATTAACATATTATTGCAATATTTCATCGAATTCCTTACTGTATTGGCCACATTTATCCCATCTTATCACTCCCCAGTCAAAGACTACACTGACGCTGGTGGTCGTCTGAGTCTGCAATCAGGCTGGACGATTCACCCATGCATAAAAGGGCTAGGAATCGTCCTTTGTGATTGTACCATGTGGCTGAATAGTTAGCTAGTAATACTAAGTGATATTAAGTCTGATACATCATACAGACTTGAGAAATACCATCCAGCTCCAGTATGTTATTATCAAGAGATGCCAGTGTTTTTCTGCCACTTTCGTCCACAGATCGCAAACCGTCGATGTTAGAGATTTGGTGTGAAGAAATGTCTACTTTAGTACATTATAGTTTGTCCACAGTGTGAGAAAAGATGCGACTTTTTGTAAGGCCTACTTTGCATGTTTTTAAGGGGTTAGGATAGGCGTACAATGCTCTTTTTTGAATGAGAAATTTTTCTAGTTGAATTTGAAGAAATGAACTTGGTTGATATGTTTTGGTGCATGTCCTGCTAACTATATATATATATATATATATATATATATATATATATATATATATATATATATATATATATATATGTATATATAAACCTTTGCGAGAGAACAGCATGCATGTTCCTAAGTCACTCTGGACCAGAGACGTTCGTGGTGGTTGTGTAATAGAGATGTAAACAGCACGAGGTCATCCCACGGTCTCCTCGATATATTTAAGGTAGGTCGATACCATTGAAAACGGGACCACTGCGCATGTTTCCGCGCATGTACCTTAAACATGTCAGAATGACTTCATATTTGGTAGGTGTATGGTCATATAAACCTTCATTACCCATGCAATTTTGGACAATTCTGACCAAAATTGAGCTTTTTATCAACAATGTATTGTGTACAAGAATTAAAGGTGTTTTTTTTTTGCACTTCGGACATTTTGTTATCAACCACATTTATAAACTAATAAATGATATAGTTTGGACTGTAAAGGTGAATAGATTGCTTAAATATATCCTGGGCTACATAATGAGACCATTTCATAACATGATTATTAGCATTTTACCCATGATGCAATACTTCAAATATCTTATTTAGCATACTTTTGCAGTACTTTTTTAATTCAAAGGCCCAAAACACCAAAATAATGCGCGGGACCCTATGTTAAATTTAGTCTTACTAGTTTCCAAATGATCTTAAATTTCATTTCATGAAGTTTAAGAAAAATGACTACTTTTTTTCCATTGATTTTAATCGATTTTGTGTTTAATTAATTACAAATTTATCCATATTTTCAACCAAACATCGTTTTTTTACCCAGAATGCCACATCACAGAACCATAAAAGTATTTTTGGAATAAAGAGAAATATCTGGGCCCTCATTGTGTGATGTTTCATATTTTTGTGGTTGCAGGTTATGGCAAAATAAAATTATGGAACTTGTGATATTTTTTTCTATTTTTTAGAGAAAAATCGAAATATATTAATTTTTCAAAATTCTGTATCTAAAAAAGTAGCGCGGGACCCCCCTATTTTCTCTTCAGATATTTGTTCTAAATGATCTAAGGCACCTCTGGAAGAAATTTGGAAGAATTCTAAACTTTTTGAGTCAATGGTATCGACCTACCTTAACCAATAATGTATGTCTGACGGTCGCACAAGGGGCTGTATCGCTGGATAACGGCACGAGTGCGAAGCACCAGTGACGATATCCAGCGATACAGCCCCGAGTGCGACCGTCAGACATACATTATTAGCTTTATTATACGATATTTCCATTCAAATGTCTTTAATTACCTTAAATTCGTCCTAATTTCGCCATTTTGAAGGATTATTGACTGAATATCACTCGAACACCAGTAGCGCCATGTTGTTTTGACATGCCACCAACCCTGCTCGCTGATTGGTGGAGCCTGGCTACATCAGGGTTTTAATCTCCAACACTGAGTCCAACATAGAATTTGTAAGGGGGCCAGCTTGGGGCGGTGTTATAACCAGCGTTTCCCTCCGCATTCACCACAGCCGGATAGGCATGGGTGCCAGCGTGTGCGCCTCATACGCCAAGGGTTCCCGGACCGAATCTGGGTGGAAACGAACCATTTTTTAAATGCCCATATGTATGTGAAAAAAAGCCCCTAGAATTATTTTAACGAATAGGTAAGTAAAGTCCAACTTCCACTTTTATAGTGAAAAAGGAATTAGAAAAAAATATTGATTTTCAAAGAAATTATACCAAAAAATGTCTTTTCTTCTGTAACTTGGTAAATAATGGTCCTACAGGGCTGGAAATCCGCCTGCAGACTCCTTGTTTCGCCACCTCCCTCTACCAGCGCCTCCACGGCGTGGTGGTTAGCACGTCGGACTTCAAGTCTTGATGTAGCGTGTTCGAGTCTTCATGAAACCTCGGATTTTATGGGGGACGAAATTTCGGAATGACTCCCGTCAACCGGAAGAGTGCCGATATCCACCGGAAGAGTGCCGATATCCACCGGAAGAGTGCCGATATCACTATATATCAGCACGGAGATATCACCTAAAAAGCACGATGAGTCGCCCGATCGTATAATAAACATGTATAGCTCCCACCGCGCCGGAGGCATCCCAGGAGGCACAGAACATTGAATCAACATTAATAAATGATTGTTAATGTTATTTCAATGTTGATAAATGATTGTCAATGTTGATTCAATGTTGATAAATGATCGTTAATGTTGATTCAATGTTGATACAACGTTGAACTGAATATGTTGCCCACTGGGATACTGTAAACATGCAGACACAGGTGGACAGCAATTGCCTAAGATAGTCTGTCTCAAGACCCATCATGAGGCCATTCAGCAGCCAATACTTGCCCATAGATAATGAATAATATGGATGTAACCTCATAATACGATTAGTATATATTTAAATGATAATCGGAGGTCGCTAAGATAATAATAGTTATTATAATTGAACAGGTCGGATGTAATTTATCTTGTGCAAAGGAATTTGTAAATGCGTCTCCATGCCAGCACCCCACCTGAGCCCACCCCCCCCCCCCCTCACAAGGGTTCGCCGACCCCTAAAAAGTACCCCCCCCCCCTCTCTCTCCGTTCAAGATGTCCCCCCCCCCCTCCACCTCCGACCCCACCCATTCTGATTAATATTATGAATAGTTCTGCGTGTCAAGCTCCGGTTATTCTGTTGATAAACCAGGCCTTCATTTTCTAGGTCACCGACCAGAAACAGTCATGCAGATAATTTGCCATTTTTGTGCTTGTCTGTGTCTGGCCTTGACTCACTACAGGGTGCCCACAGTAACTGCCGCTGACATGTCACTCGGCATGTACGTGTTACAACGCAATTGTGGCTATTTGTGTGAGCATTGTGTACCCAAACCATGTTCATTGAAAACGATTGAAGAAAAAACTTGGGGAACCGAAAGAAGAGCAATGGCTATATGTCAGTAAGAAAACATCCAGGGATAAGAGAGACGGAAGTATGGGACGCGATCAATATGATTTACGGATTGTGGAAAGGAGGCATTCACATACATGTACATTTCAAGTGGCAATTGAAATATAGATAATCACATTTCTTTACCGTTGAAAAGGGGTCTATTTAGAAAGGAATGCATGGGGGGGGGGGGGAGTTGATATATATTATAAAACTGTATATTACAAATTCCTATCATTTCCATGTACATAGCCCCCCCCCCCCCCCCCCCATTCCAGCTGTTTTAATATTGCCCGTCAAAGACGTCACCTGGTCAAAGACGTCACCAGGTCAAAGACGTCACCCGGTCAAAGACTATCCAATTGTTAGTAAGTCGTGAGACTGAGCCATATACTAGTGCATAGAGTATTGAGACTCAAGGAGGGCCCTTCCTTCATATATGCCAGGTGTGTGTTTTAATTCATTCTGGTTTCTCAATTCTAAATACGCATGCAGGTTTTATAGTTTACCTGTCGACGATCACCACACTATTGTCATGTTAAGTACATGCCCTATATTCCCGCACAGCAGGAACTTTTCATGTTTGCATGAGCCGATCCCATGGCAGTGAGTGTTTTTTGGCGGTTTGCGCCGGGAGAGCTGGCAGTGATTGGGAGCTTTACGTGTCAGTGGGCCTATTAGACGAGCTGTTGACTGCCGCTTTGTGCCTCTGCCAGTTAGAGCCAGTACACAGGGGATATCACAACAAACTTCAAACATCTCAGCATCATTCTAGCCTACATGTCACAGGCATACAACCGGAACATGATTCATATAAATACAAAGACCCTACGAGGTGAATTTGCACATGGGACCCTGCTAGCACCACTCGTCTAAATATGGCCCTAGACCCCTAAATTCGATATGGCGACATGGCCATTTCTTAAATCCGATATGGCGACATGGTCATTTCTTAAAATCGACATGGGACATGGCCATACTAGTGACATGGGACATGGAGCATTTCTTAAGTCTGACATGCAACATTGGCCTTAGTGACATGGATGTGAATAGCCTCACAACCTCAGAAGGTCCTAAAATTCAATACTTTCACAGTAAAATTCCCAAAATTTTCTCAAATGACAAGGTTAAACCCCCTCAGAACATGTCAATTTAAGTGTACATTTCAAGATTTGCTGAAGATATAGGCGTAGATTCTAACCTGTCTCAAACCATTCTGAATGCGCCAATTTCATAGGAAAATTCCTAAATTTTCTGGGGGCCTGCATCCCCAAACACCCTCCTTAGTGACACTAGCGACATGGGTTTTTCATTAGTGACATGGGACATGGGCATTTCTTAAAATCGACATGGGACATGGGGACCCCCCCATCAAGGGCCCCCTAAATCACGTAAATATTACGTAAAAATGACGAGAAACACGTCAGTTTTACATAATAATGATGTAGTTCAGACGAGTGGTGCTAGCAGTGGTGCTAGCAGTATTCGGTGACAATTAATAGACCTATTATGAGAAAACCCCATCACGAGGATACATGTTTTATGTGTGAGAATGAAACCATTTCAACATATGATAAAGAAGCACGATTTATGCATCAGCTTCCAGATGAAGTAATCGGACACGGTCTAATATCATAGAAACCTACTGTAAAAGAAAATGGAGAGAGAGAGAGAGAGAGAGAGAGAGAGAGAGAGAGAGAGAGTGTGTGTGTGTGTGTGTGTGTGTGTATGTGTGTGTGTGTGCTGGGCTCTATGCGACCGAAGATAGCCTATATACCAGTATAATAAATGTTCCCCGGTGGACTGTGGCCATTAGACCTAGTCTATTATAGTCACCACTGGCCTGATCATGTACTTGCTATTACACACATTATGTAGTAATTAAACTACATCCAGAGGGTTGCACGTATTATATTGGCGACAGTCAAGGCTGATCACGAGCCGCAGGCGAGTGTGTTCAGCCTTGACCAAGCCAATATAATAGTGCAATCCTCTGGATGTTGTTTAACTAACTTATGCCACACAAGTGGTGAGTGGTTTTCTCACCTTTTGTACGTGATATACAGTCCGGTCATTTCTTTTGTTCTTCTTGGCAAGTGTGGTATAAAGGCATCTATTCCATCGCCGAGGGTCTCGTCGTCTGGACGACTGCAACCCGCATCAGTGACCGAGACTTGGTGTCGCCTGGCCCAATGGCCCAATTGCAATTAGGCCTATATACTACTTACAAATAGTTGTCACGGTTGACGACGGATCAACATCACATGTGGCGTTATCGGCCTACTCACGTGACCGTAACTAGCCCTCTTCGCAGGGTGGTTCGTTTTTCGGTATTAAAGGTGGAACTAGATAAAGTCAATGGTGAAACTTTCATGAAAAGGGATGCAAATAGTGACTCAATGTTTGCACACAACTATACTTCTAATGGGACATTTAGCATAATGGCTCCTGCTTTTATAGCTTACCCTGTAGAGACCTCAATGGTCTGATTTACAAACCGTAAACACTAACATGGAGCTAACACCTTCAGACCAGACTATGATGGAACTCTTTTGGTCCATCAGGGCTGTTGTTCTGTGTCCAGATATTTACCCCCCGGTGATGATGAAAACGTATATCATAACTTATACTCTTTATGGTTTAATTGGGAGTAGTGGTGGTACATGAACATGCCTAGGCTATATAGAGCAGAGCATAGACATCAAGTGCATAAACTGGGTCAATACACTCTCACAACCGAGGTTGCCTATAGTGAGGTACAGTGTGGGACACTCTGAATGTCTGCACTGCCCCCTGTTAGATGACATAGGAGGTGGTAGACAAACACAAAAATGCTTAAAATCTCAAATATAAAGTACTTCTTAGGTTCTGGAATAGCAGTGTGTCACTGAATCAGGATATAAGTAAGGTCTGCACCATTTGGGGCATCTAATTTCACTCAGATTGTCCCTAGTGCGCCCTACACAGCAGGTGGTAGTCAAATGGTTTCCCACACTGTTAGTAATATATCAGAACATCTGTCTGGAGAATGGAATGACCTAGTTAATGCACGTGATAGACATGGTCTGCCAATGTATAAATATTAGCACTCATTCACCTTGGACTTCTATAAACATTCTTCCCTGTGACATTGAGTAATGATCGCCCCCGGGATGGTCAAGTTTGTACTGACCTTTGAATGGGCTTCAAGGGTGTAAAGGTCCCAAGCCGCGGTCCAAATAGCTCCAGGCAGGTGTATGAAAACTAATCAACCTGAGAATAATGTGTGAACGTGGTGTAGGTCTCATGGCCGCCACCCACTGGGCTCCTAACACGGCCACACATTGTTGTTTGAATGTCGTATTATATCTACGTTGGCCTAACGTCAGAATTTTGAGGTCATTCCAACATTGGCTACTGTTGGCCCAACGTTGGCCCAACGTATCTTTGCTGGCTGGGTGCGTATATCTAAACCGTATACGATGACCCATGGTGTCTCCCAGTGGGCACAACTCTCAATTCAATGTTGAATCAACGCTGCATCAACATTGAATCAACATAGTCAACCAGTTTTCAATGTTGATTCAATGTTCTGTGCCCACTGGGCTACTGCCTCTTTTCTCCCTCCATGGCCGTCGTCCACTGGACAAGAATCACTGAGAGTATTGCAAACATTAGTACGACATTAGGGAGTGGTCATTTTTTAACAACATGGGGGGTTGGTGGATTGGGGGGGGACCAAAAAAATTGCACCCCTTTTTGGTGAAAAAGCCTGTGCGTTACTATAGCTCAAAGGGGTCGGCTCAGCTGACCTGAGGGGGGGACCAAAAAGATTTCGACCCCTCCTGTGGGGGGACCAAAAAAATTTCAACCCGTTCGAGCAAAAATCCACCGACCCCCTCCCCCCCCCTGTTTTAAAAAAATGACCACTCCCTTAGTTTACCAACGTTGTTATGAAATGAATTGTCTGACATTGTACCAACGTTGGCAAATCACTGGGCATATTCCAAACATTGGTGCAACAAAAAATTTCCAACATTGTATCAACGTTGGCAGACCAACATTGAAATAATGCCTGCGACGGTGCCGACCTTTGCTTGCTAGCTGGGTAGATGCTATACCCCTTCACATAGGTACAGGGGCGTGGCAAGCAGTTTTCAAGTGGGGAGGAGGGGAGGGGGGGGCAAGGCCCTTTGACCCATTTTCTCTCGACCTTTATTGTTTGACTTTTTTTGGGTTGGCCAATTGAAAATTAAATATGAAGAGTCCGTACAACTCTGGTCAGAAACGCCCAGGATGCTGTTTCTCCACAAATATGGGAGATCCTCAAATTTGCGGAGGTCCATAAATACACTCTCCATATTTTTATGGAGATCCGCAAATATAGGCCTATATGTCTTTTTGGTACTTAAGCGTACAAATACGGACCTCCGTATATATTTGCGGACATCCGTATATATTTGCGGAGCTCCATAAATATATTTGCGGACGTCCGCAATTTTGCAGACGTCCGCAAACTTGTGGAGAAACAGCATCCAGGTATATATACATGCTACATACAATGTAATACATAGGCCTACTTCCTCCTGGTAAACCAGATACACAAATTACTCCATGATAGAGAAAAAGTCAATTTCTGAATATTCATTCCCCTGTAAACCCTTTCTTTGGCAGGATGCTGTTTCTCCACAAATATGCGGAGGTCCGCAAATTTGCGGAGGTCTGTAAATACATTTTCCATGTATTTATGGCGGTCCGCAAATAACTATGGGAATCGTTTTTTAGTACTTAAGCATACAAATACGGACATCCATATATATTTGCGGACATCCATAAATATATGGACAGTGTATTATGGACGTCTGCAAATTTGCGGAGGTCCGTAAATTTGTGGAGAAACAGCATCCAGGATGGTGTTTCTCCGCAAATTTGCGGACGTCCACAAATATATTTATGGAGCTCTGCAAATTATGTCTTTTTGGTACTTAAGCATACAAATACGGACCTCCGTATATATTTGCGGACATCCGTAAATATTTGCGGAGCTCAGCAAATTTGTGGAGAAACGGGACCCAGGGTCCTGTTTATCCACAAATATGCGGAGGTCCGCAAATTTATGGAAGTCCGTAAATACACTCTCCATACATTTATGGAGGTCTGCAAATATATAGGGAAATCTTTTTTTATTACTTAAGCATACAGATACGGAGCTCCATATATATTTGCGGACCTCCGCAAATTTACGGACCTCCGCAAATTTATGGATCTCCGCAAATTTATGGACCTCCGCAAATTTACGGACCTCCGCAAATTTGTGGAGAAACGAACCAGGAACAGAGACATAATATAATGCAAAGCTATAATGCTCTTACATAGATGCATGCTCTGTATAGTGAGGTGTGTGTTAGGGGAATGCCAAAGTAGATATAACCCTACATGGACATGTATGTGTGGCTACCTGCTCACGGAGCAGCTGACTCGCTGCTCATTAATGGGTGCACCCAGCCCACTGACCGCGAGTAACTCGGTCAGCCAGGACTAACACGCTGACGTAGTGTGAGACACGCCACCTGCATGGGCTGGTTGTTGTATTTTTTTCCTATTTTTAGGTGTGCGTGTGTCGGGGGGGGGCGTAATCATGGAAACCCCATCCATCACGTTTGGTTAGGTATGGTGTATTTTTTGAGATATTTTTTTCTTCGTTTATTTATCTATTATTTGGTCCTCATTACATAACAGAGTATACTGCTATTAGCTAGAGCGCTACAGGAAATCATGCAAATGCAATTTGCACTCTTAGTAACAACTGAATCCGGAAGCCTTAGTCACCGGTGCCATTTGCTATTGCCCACCCATGCATGGTCTTGCTGAAACGTCGCCAGATATGTGTCATGGGTTTCTGACCAAACAGCAGTCGTCATTCTCTGCTTCCGCACGTCCCCAGAGAGTCGCCGTCATTCTTCCGGTTGCGCATGCATCAGGCATTTTGACCCAAACTAATACCATGTAATATCTATAGTTATATCTGTATAATATTATATATATATATATATATATAAATATATATATATAAATATATGTATATATATATATATATATATATATATATATATATATATATATATATATGTGTGTGTGTGTGTGTGTGTGTGTGTGTGTGTGTGTGTGTGTGTGTGTGTGTGTGTGTGTGATATCATATGGGAGTGTGGAGCGAAAGAATTTCCCGCAATTGGCATCGTATAGGCTACTCCTATATTGGTAAAGCACGGTACCTTGTAAATTACAAATAAGTATTAATACATGCATGATTACTGGTACCACATGGTACAGGCGGTAAACGTAGGACTATCATGGTCGTCCATAATATTTGATGGAAAAATAATAATGGATATTGATGGTTACAATACAGACATAGAGAGGCACTGTCCTACGCTTCGGGTTAAAAATGCACTTGCGGAAATAAGTTTCTATTCCGCACTAGCGGGATACCAGTGCTGCCACCATTTGGGAGCAATTAGAACTAGCAGTGTGGGTCTGAGGGGGGCACAACATCTGGGGGGAGAGTGGGGCAATAATTACACTAGGCCTGTACATGTGGGCATTGTGCATTGGTTGTACCTGGACATTCCTTTTATTACCTGTCCAGGATAGGGTTGTGGTTAGGACAATGGACTCACAATCAGGAGGACCTGAGTTCAAATCCCCTCATGGACAGGCTAAGTGTGGTGACCATACCATGCACAAGTAAACCTCTTTTATTTAGGTTTGTATGGGTTCGACCCCATTGCTTGCTGAAGGTCCCTATTGCAGTGTGTTATTATTTAGCATTGTTCTTTAATGAGGATCAATAACAAAGTTTACCTATTGTACCAGGATCTACCACTAGCCTCGATAGCTCAAAGAGGAGAGCCTGGAACTCCCAATCTAAGGGACCTGGGTTCGGTCCTTGGTGTGGCTTTTAGTGTAACAATGATGGTTACCAAAAGTGGTTACCAAAGGACTACAGCCAAACCTTTTGCAACTAATTGGGTTGAACCCAAGTTAATAAATGTTCCAACTCAAAGGCATGCACTGACACAGGGCCAGACCTAAGGAAAAGAGGGTTACTTGTGCATGGCATGGTCACCACACTAAGCCTGTCCATGAGGGGATTTGAACTTAGGTCCTCCTGATTGTGAGTCCATTGTCCTAACCACAACCCTATCCTGGACAGGTTATAAAAACAATTGCAGGTGTCCTAGCGTGCAGAGAATGCAGTAGTTCCACTTTCCAAGCAGAGCTTTAGCTCCCTAATCTGGTCTGCATGCTTTGCTGAAGCTAGTGACTGGACAGTAGATAATGCATACTGGCACCAGTCAAATATGGCGCTGGCCAGTGGACATCCAGCTAGTGGGGAATAGTGTAATTCCGACACTCAGAGATATAATTGGCCAATGATACAGTTCTGAGGAATCTGTATCTCAAGTTTGTGCATGTGACAGTATGATGTGTTGCATATGATATATGTATGGCAGGGATTGATCCAGGCTTCCCCCCCCCTCCCCCCAATCGTCAAAAAAATAATTTTAAATGATCTGTTGTGTTGACCCTGTTTCTCCACAAATTTGCGGACGTCCGCAAATTTGCAGACAACCGTAAATACACTCTCCATGTATTTATGGAGGTCCGCAAATATATATGGAATTCGTTTTTTTAGTATTTAAGCATACAAATACGGAGCTCCATATATATATATATATATATATATATATATATATATATATATATTTGAGGACGCAAAGTTATGGAAGCAAATTTACGGACTTCCGCAAATTTGTGGAGAAACAGCAACCCGCAGCGCGACGCTTTTTGATGTCAATGTCATTGCATGTGCATGCACTGGTACTAACACAGCCTGTCCATCGGCGGACTCTACTGGACAATCGATAGACAATTTGGAGCATAGTCTCAGAAGTTCCCCAGGGTCCTGTTTCTCCACAAATTTGCGGACCTCCACAAATTTGCGGACCCCGCAAATTTGCTTCCATAAATTTGCGGAGCTCCGCAAATATATACGGAGGTCCGTATTTGTATGCTTAAGTACCAGAAAACAATATCCGTATATATATTTGTGGACCCCCATAAATATATGGAGAGTGTATTTATGGACCCCCGCAAATTTACGGACCTGCGCATATTTGTGGAGAAACAGGACCCAGGTACGTCACTGGGTAAATCATGTATACATTCTAGTGCAACGATGTCATTGGATTCTTTGTTTATTTTCATATAATTCATATACAACCCATCAAGCCTACAACATTTACGGAATACAGAGAACAGACATTGTATAGGGAAAATCGCCTGTTGGCAAGGAAAGTTGTAGCTCCAGTCACCAAGGAAGGGCCAGTGCATACACACACTTTGCCTCTCTGATATACCAACATGGAATGGCCTGTGGGTGATTTTTTTTTAATTACAGAAAATGAATACACATATTTTATCTAAATCTAAAGTAATTTATCTGAAATTATTCAATTTCTTTTTTTTCTTATTGATAATTGGAGGAAAAGTGCCATTTTGTCTATTTTTTAGCCCATACATGTCATTAAATCAAGACAAAGTGAACACCCTTTAATAGTTCTCAAAGGTTTATTGTGGCATGTTTGTGGTAATGTCTGCAGTATAGTAATATTTTATAGAACTACTGCACCAGGAAATATCAATTGATGTTTCATAGGTTCATTTTGTTCGATAATTTGGAATAAATCCTGCAAATGGCGGCCATTTTTGATTAATAAGTTCACTGATCATAGGGATATTGAGACATCCAGCCCTATAAAACCATGATTTTGTCATACATTTCATATTGAATAGCTAACTTTCACTACATATGGGTCTGTTAATGACAGCAAAAAACTTGTAGTATATTCAAAAAGTGTCCTCAATTGGACTTCAGTCATAACAATTCTCAAAACGATTGTCAGTATTCAACTCTTTGCAAGCAATTTTTTTAAGTTCAATGAATTTGAATATTAATATGCAGTACACTTGATGGGATGAAACACCCATTGTGGTAGGAATGGCCGAAAATTGTAAAATTGAACATTTCGCTGTCAACTTCAAATGTTCATTTCAAGGAGACCAGACTAGATGTAATGTCCCAAATGGTCTCATTTGAAAGATAATTTTGTTTTGGAACTCCACCTCTCGACACGTTTAATTGAATATGGTGGCCTTTGTTCCAGTGTCGATTCTGCTGAAAAAAGGAGTGAAAATTTTGAAATTTCGCCATTTTAGAATGCTTGTTGCCATGGCAACTGAGTTCATATTTTTCAAAATTTTGATTATTTGATAACATTCACATATTCTATGATGTATTGGCTTTAAATAGATATCTGAATGTCATTTGTGTGCCTTTTGGTCATCAAATAAATGGCATTCTATGAAAAGGTGTAGGGGAAGTTTTAAACTTTTTACCTATTCCTCCAGTAGGCCTAAGTAGGACTATACATCTATAATGTATCCACATTATACTTGTCTCCCAGACTTGTCTCGTTCCTATATATCACGTGTTTATGCCCAAGACTTGGCCTTCCCACTTTATGTATCCCTTCTACCAGTATCAATGGCGTATGAAAGTGAATGGGGCGTGGCCCGGGTCGTGGGTTGATGAGTTTAGTCCTATAACAACTGTAGGTAATGATAATTATAGCAATGGGTGTGTGTTTGTGGGGGGGGGGGGGGGGGTAGGCGATTTCGACCCATGTTCTGTGTGTGTGCTGTCAGTTGTTTTCAGCAAAATAAAAAGCCAGTGCCTTAAGTATTTCCATATAGTTTAACCCTGGGTTGATGAATTTGTAGTTGATATAATTTCTAAAATGTGAACGCACCTCGGCATTTGCTGAACATCACTCAGTAGGTCATCCTCTGAAGTCATCTCCCCTGCTGCTAAATACCCCTTTTGCCACTTCCGGTGTTCTCAGCAGCCCCGGTCAGCAACATAAGGACGGGGGAGGGATGCCACCTGCGGCGTTTGGCTCCCGTTACCTGCCTATATGTATCAGCTGGCCTCATGGTATTAACCATGGCAGTGTTCCCGGATGGAGCCAAAGACGTCAAGCAACTGCTTCTGTTGGCTTTGTATGCACCCACCACTGTGTGTGGCCCTCGTGCATGGTTTGGGCCGGGTTTGGGGCCAATATCATGGCCTTCCACAGTTTAATGGAATGGATATCCCACCTTTGTATATAGGCCTTTATAAAACGGTTGGCCATGCATTATAGCCTCAGAGAAGTCAGTTGACCGTTCATTATAGGGCACGCTGAGCACAGGGCTATAGAAGTGGATAGTATACAAACCCACAGAACCCACGAAAAATCTTAAAAAACCCATGGAAATCGTGAAATAGTTTTATAAAGACAATAGAACACTCTTTCGTCACATCTCGACTCCCTGTAACTCTTTAATGCACTGTGGTCCCAAGCCCTATCCCAGTGGGCACAGAACATTGTATCAACATTGAAAAATGGTTGTCAATGTTGATTCAATGTTGATTCAATGTTGATTCAATGTTGAACTGAATCTTGTGCCCACTGAGATAAAGACTCGACACCATCGTGCATTATAGAGCAACAGAGAGTCTCGACCTGAAGAACATCGTTTTCTATTCTCTAAATATATATACTGAAAATAGACGGGTCAGTAATGTGTACCTAGATGCCTAGTACAAATGTATAACGTTCTATGTTCTAATAATTACACTATATTAATCGCGATAGGACCAACCTGGACCTACATTAGAGACGTTAAAAAGAAAATGTAATGGGTCTAACATGAATAAATACATATCACAGAGGCGTAGGAAGCAAATCTTCCTTGGGGGCTCGGGGGGGGGGGGGCACTCCAACTAACTTTAGATATCCGGTATTGGCCTTTATGCATGATGTATCATATGCACGCTCATATATTGTAAAGTGTAGAAAAGAAGTATTTGAGCCCCCTTTAGTTCTGATTGGGGGCCCAGGCCCCTCTTTCCCCACTTTTCCCTATGCAGAAGAGGTATTAAAGGATTGGAAATTGTGTGGATTTTATTACGGTCTTGACAATTTTGTTTATGTGTACAGCATATTGTAGGAAAACAGCAGCATCTGCTGTAAATCTACAGTAGATGCTGTAAAACTACAGTAGATGATGCTGTTCAGTTACAATTACTATTTACACACATTGACATCAAAATTTAATGAACACTGGTCTTTAACACCTAGCCCATTCCCCCCTCTACCAATTAACGTAGTATAGCCATGAATAAAGGTGTGGGCTAGGTCTTTGCATCAAGTTGTATGTAAGATAACCTTTAAATTGAATGTAGGCCTGTGTGGTTGTGTGCACGTTATCAGGATGCACTCAGTGTAACGCAGATCATGGGTAAATACTGGAATGTTGTTAGTGGACATTATATTGATACTGAGAGATAGGATAATGCAAATAAAACATCTACTTCAATCCGGGGGTCTGGGGAGTTTTTCTCACTTAGAAACCATCCCAGACTACAAAACAAGGAAATGTGAGTTGTTATATCATGATAGCTAGCGGGTAAGGCTTTCTGCTCGTATACATGCTATATAGATCATATAGATGTCACAGAGTCATGTATAGCTTCTCTGACACTTAATGAATGCAACACACCTAGACATTATTCAGTTACATTAAGTGAATGGCTACCCCGATGACATGTGTTGAACAGGTTGTGAAACACCCCCAGATGTGACGGGGCGTCAGTGGGTCTGCAGCAGACACTTGGAGTGTTGTTATGACGTGTGGACACTCAACCTGCTGGTGTGTGGGGCAGCATGCTGGAGGTGGGCCAAGCTGGCTTTCACCCGTCTATATGGACCAGTGTGTGGGGTCAGCTAAACATCCCCTAGACACTCCCAGGAATGAGATCCCCGGTCTGCGTGGTCAGAGCATCAAAGATGGTGGAGTTGTTATTATTGCTCCAACAGGGAAGGCAAGATTGCCTTATTTCTAGTGACTTGTGAATGCTTAAACTTACACATGATGATCATAAGCAATTAACAAGGCTGTAACCATTCATTGTTCAATGTAAAACCCACAGGCTAGTAAGAAATATGGGTTTTGTGATTTCATGGTGATGCCCGTAACACACTGCCACTGATGCCCGTGACACATTGTCAGTGCATGAAAGTGATGCCCCGTACCACAATTCTTTTGGTGTATATACAGGTATGTAAGTGTTACTCAAATTGGTTCAAAATCACATTTCTGGAGTGCTTTTGCCTCCATGCTATTCCTACAATAATCATGTAAAATTCGGGAAATGCAAATAGATTCCTTTGTTTAATCAGTTTAAGATACTAAACTAAGGTAGTCTCATATAATTTCAAGGTAGCTAGTAGTATAGTGTAGAAACTTGTATGCCTAAAATTCATTATATCAGAACTCATTTTATACCTTAAAATCACGCAGACAATTTTTGACATCTGTAGACATGAAGTCAAATAAAATCACACAGACAAGTTTTGACATCTGTAGACATGGAGCCAATGGAGAGGGGTGAGTGCATGGATGGGGAGAATCGATCTACAGGTTCTTAATGCACTGTATGCATATGCAGGGTGTTTACCCCCTATTTGACATTTATATATATTGTAAATAGCTTTATAGCCCCTCAATGGAAAGATAAATATGTCTGGAATACAAAGCAAAATACGGCACATTGATAACTGTCATAGCTTATATGTGAGATGACTAAATTTGATGCAAGTTTGGTGGGTTTGCTGGAAAATAGCCATATAGGGCAGAGGGGGAATAGGTGGCTGTTTTGGATAGAATCCTACTCCCAAGTGCCTATTCAAAGGGAACCCGAATAGCTTGTTTCAGTGATCACCACTGCAGCAGGTACTATAATTCAGTCCAATACTACTGTAGGTCTATGATCTGAACCTACAAATCTTAATTTCTGTTGATAACTACTGAAAATCTTATACAATCTAGCTATCAAGCTATGACACATATGCCCGTGGACAGGGCATCACAGAAAGGTGTTACGGGCATCACAACAAATACTTTAATATGTGGCAAGGGCATCACTCATTAATTTTAGGATGGCCAATACAGTGAATTTAGCCTCCTATTGCAGTGCAATTACTATCCAGATTGTTTGTATTGATATTTAAGTCATACATATTGAGTTTTACAACCTGCCAACCTCCATAACACCCTCAAAACTAACCAAAACAAGCCTCCATTCAACCTACCATCCGCCATCTTTGATGCTCTGACCACGCAGACCGGGGATCTCATTCCTTGGAGTGCTAGAAGTGTCGGGCTGGGGGGACATAACATATGGGGGCCTTCCAAACATGCAGGAGACTTTTAATCAGAGGCCCTCTATCGAAAGGGGAATTCGTTTTCCACTTCTTTTTATTCATTCTATTTTGTTTTTATCTATTTTATTTTTAATTTACTTTTATTTTATTTTATTCTTTTTTTTCGGGGGGGGGGGGGGGAGGAGGTCCTCTATTGCCAGCCATGTCAGATGACATTATAATGTGGGATTACTGTCCCATTGAAATGTCGGGCATAACTTCCATTGGGGAAGTTATTCCCATATTAGTGGTCCTACCAGTGCCACCTATTAATTCCCCCCGGCACCAGCCGTGGAACTCTTAATTGGCCTATCATTTGTCTTTGACAAACAGGGGTGATCTTTTTGCTACCAAGTGGGAAGCTGAATGACGACGTTTTCAATATGGTCCTGATCTATCCCAAAACACCCCCATATAGTAATGGTAATGTCTCAATTAACCTGGAAAATCACATGAGTCAATTTTGGGGATTAGTTAAACTGCACCTAGACGGAAAAGATTGAACGTGTAATTAACATCACAAATGACTCAGAGTCAGGGTGATAAAGTGATTGAATTGATGAACTAAACGACTGAATCTGTAAATTATTTGTCAATTCTGAGAGCATAAATGTATTCCTGGGTCAAAACTACCCTCAAATCATATGTCACACTAGTATATTATCATATTTCAGCTGAGCAGGTGGGTGTGGCCGAGCCGGTGAGTGTGGGCGAGGAAGTGCGTGGATGTCTCGGCCGAAAAGCGAGTCAATCGGAGCGTCAGCAGCAACACCATCTCCATTTCTGTTTCGCTGTGTCGGTTGGTTGCGGGGCGGTGTGTGGTACAGATGCTACTTTTACTTTCCCACCTTTGTCCGCGGTGTGGGTGTCTACAGATCTCTTACGAAAAAGTGTCTCATGACTTTTTTTTATAATTTTGTCCCATTGGATTAACACTAAAACGACATGGTAAATGAAGCGTCCACGCTAGTACTGTGTAGTTTGTCCACTGAATTGAAGAGTTCTGCATTTTTTGGGACATTAACTTTAGGCTTGTATTTTTCATGTTTAAATTCATTCAATCTTTCTATTTCTTGAACCAGCATGTGTACACATGGACATTTCGTCTAGGGGCTGAATATATTTTATCTAATGAAATTGATTTTGTTGTAGGCCTAGTGATGTGGACTAAGAGTGATGGTACATTTTGGACAGTCCGTCCTGCAGAGGAGGCACACAAGACTCGTGGGTTCCAAGGAACCCTGAGTCAATTAGTAGCAGAAATCATATCATTTGTATAAGGGTGTTTTCTTTCTTTCTTTCACTCTTTTAAAATAACTTTTTTGTTCCACTTACCAAGTACATAGTGCAGTTTTAATTACCTGTACGGACTTATATATGTATAGGACTATCCAACGCCACGCAGCAGTTCTGCATTCTGAATCTAACATGTTTGTTGATCCCCAACAACGAGGGTAATCCAGTGGAACTGATCCGTCCCCGATAATCCCTGCTACGTCCCAATACGTCCCAATATGCCCCCTATTTAGCCACCCAGACCCTATCGTACGCTCCTGGGTCTATTACACATATATCCCTACGCCCACATATCACATACTAGAACGAGTAGAACGATTAAAAGTTTGAAATAGACAGTAAGGATACAGTTTCATAGCTTCACTGGCCGACCCCTAACCAGTGCAGAGGACTATCGTAATACCTGTCAAGTGTCCTTTGCCATGTTTAGGATCCTCCCCACCGCCCATCAAGGTCAGAAGGGTCACCACGTGGCGAGTCATTTATTGCAAGATGGGGATCGTGGTTCAGGCTTCTCCCTCCCTGTACAACTGCTAAGTGTATCAATCCTGCTATGTGTAGTAAGTACACTTTAATAGAAGTAATCCATCCAACTGCTACCTGTATCAAAATATTGCTAAGTGTGTCAAGCATCCAACTGCTATGTGTAGTATCTCATGCTATCTGTAGTAAAACCAAGGATGTCTCTTATAGGTACATCCAGCTGCTATCTGTATCAATAACAGCTATCTGCATCATAATAGAAATATAGTGTAATATATGAGAAATATGTTAATTCAGGCACCATATTGATTTATCGAGTCAAATTTTCTAAATAAACTACATGGCTGGTTTCTATTTTATTCACAATGGTAAACTATGAAATATGTTTTTTTTTTAAATCTATCATACATCTTTACTATATAGTGTTCATTGATATTAAGTGTATCAATAGATGTTCTTAAGTAGGCCATTTTGGACTAAACACAGTTTGGTGTATTACCGTAAAAAATCCAATGAGCAATAATTTCACTTGCGAAGAGAAGGAACAGTTTTGATACACTTTAATAGCAAGGAATGGTTTATGAGTTTCCCTTGATACAGATAGCCCGCGTTGCTACACATAAGTTAATAAAGTTAGCATTTTTTTGATACAGTTGAATGGTAGACTGCTAAGTGTAGTTACAGTTGATACACTTAACAGCTGTACACCGCCCCCTTTTTTGGAGGGGGCGGGTGGGTGGTAGTTGTACTACGTACCCTGGTAGTTAGCAAATACTGCGTTATGACATTACTGCTAAATGTAATAATATATTTGTTGGTGCATCATCATTACCCACCCTCACCATGTGCCTCATTGAGTAGGACCTCCCCTGTAAATAACCCTACCACGTTATCAACAAATGACTCGTCCCTTTGGCTCTGGGTGTGAGTGAGACAGGTGGAGGTACACCGTCCAGGTATCTGAGTACATGTCTACCTGTAGGCGTCCTTCACAAGGACCCGCCCACTCGACGCAGCCATGATATGGCAAGTATTCCCCTGGCCATCCCCCATAACATTTGGTAACATAATCTGAAGCTATCAGTATAAACCGTGGTGGTATACGTGGTCCAGTTCACCATCACCTAATGTATTTTAATTGATGTTTTCTTCAGTCATTTTCCATGTAGGCATACACACAATATTATATAGATCTCGACATAGAATGGCTTTATCCTAATTTATCTTAACCTTGTTTAAAGTTGCATGTATTGATGGAAATTAGTCGCTCTGATTCCTATGTAATATATGCCATGTATATAGTTATTTACTAACTATGCTTTGTCTATGGACGAAAAAGTAGCAAACCTGAGTTCGCAGGTGAGAATACCTGCAGTACCACAGTAGTAATGAGATCACACCACCTCCCCACCCACCCACTTCCTGGTGAGTATCCCCTCCTCCCACTGGTGGCCGGTGGTGACCAACTGACACACTAGAGGCTTCCAGGAATCTGTCTGAATGCGCGTCTGGTGTCTGTCTAGTACAGCCTTCTACTACATGTACTAGCTGACTATACCCCCAACTTAGGTATCTATGGACCATATTTATTAGTATAGATTATACAAATGTATACGGGAAACATCAAGGTCATATCCAGCCACCATAACCCCACGCTACCGTCTTACTAATATGAAGGATAACAAACATAGGAGATGTATGATGGTGACAGGAACCAGAATGTATGATGGTAGTTTTACCATCAGACTTTCTGGTTCCATTTCCTGTTCCTGTTCGCTGGTTCCAAGATACCAGCAGGGGTTGCCCAGACTCAGCAAAATCCCAAGTTCAAGGTCATTTGGCTGTTACCAGAGCCTTCCTTCGGAAGGATTTGGGAACGAGAGTAGCCAGATACTGGCTAGTGATGGCATCGACCATGACCATTTCTTAAATCCGAGATAGAGCTTAGTCATACGAGGGGGAAAATGTGATATGACATATGGGTATATCTTGAATTCGACATGGGACATGACAGGTTCTCAGAGGCGACATGGGTATTTAGTGGGACGTACATACACTGATACAGACACCGGCTATTGGGACGTTCACGTGTTCTAGGTGCAAGTGTACGTGTACAGACGCCGGCCAGTGGGACATGGGGTCTACATGCTTCAGGCTATGAACATGTATACAAGCACACCATGACAGCTACTTGTGTGTCAACTACTTCGCAGAAATTATGACGGACCCTTTTTTGTCGTCAAGGTAGATATGTCTAACTTTAGAGGTATGATGTGGGATGCTTCCTTCACTGGCCAGAGCTACCTTGTTTTGATGGCTCCTATGCCGTATCCAACCAAAGACCGTCAGGTGTAATATAACATGACGATAACAGAGCCAGGAATAGCAGAAAAGGTTCATATCATTTTTATTTTAATGGCTCTAGACCCCTAAATTCGATTTGGCGACATGGGCATTTCTTAAATCCGACATGCGACATGAGGCCTAGTGACATGCGACATGAGGCTTAGTGACAGGGGACATGGCCATTTCTTGAAATTGATATGGGACATGAGCATTTTAAGCGACATAGACATGCAACATGGTCATTTCTTAAAATTGACATGCGACATTGGGACCCCCCTATCAAGGGCCCCATTTTACGTCAGAAGTAACGGAAGGTACAATGAATGAGCATTTACAAATTAACCATATGCGAATTGGTTTTCATCCACTCTATACTTGAAATTGCCCATGCGCTTGTGGAATACTATGTTTAATGCATATCTAATTCTATATCTGAATCACTGGGTAGCACTCAAATGGAGAGAGGGTACTGTGAACACATCGTCAGATTCCCAAACAAATTAAACAACATATCAAGAGTTTTTCAGTTGAATCGTTCTTTATTTCAAACTTCAAGTTATGCAATATTAAACAACCATACTTTTAATACATACTCAGTGTACTTTAATGCATATTCAGTGTACAAGTTCCTTGTCAAGAAATCTATCTGACACAGATACAGCGTAACCGTCCCGGTAGTGACGTAGTTAGTCAATATGTCGTAACTATCTTGTGGTAAGTGGGTATCGTATTGCCAACGTGCATATATATCACCAAAGTCATCTAAACTGTGACTAGTAATAATGCAATGCTTTGTTAATTGCCATACCACACATGTTTACATATCGGCTCTTTTGAGGGGACATTATCGAACTGCGAATGGTCATGGTTTACCTACATGGTTTCTCGGTACACATATGATCACCTCATCCATATATTATATCATACAAAGCAGTCCTTACACATCGAATGTGCATAGCTGTATACGTTATGCTCACGAGGGGAATGCCCAGGCTCCCCCTAAAATAGATGAACAGCTCTTAATACATCTTGTACATTATATGGTTTTGTTTGTTTTGGACGGCGCTAGACCTTCCGACTCTCACAGTGTACACCTACCACAATGAAGAGATCCAATCAGAAAAGTGTTTCTTCATGTACCATCATGTTTTGATATATCAATGCAGTCAAGAACAATGAACAAGAACATACAAACAAGGTTCCGACACACGTGGTTTATAAGCAGAGGAATGTCGCTAATTAGCATGTAAAACATGATGACATTTCATTAAAAGTTGCCGCTGGTTTCTCAGTTACGATGGTACCTACACTTAGTGTATTGTGAAAATCATTAATCCAGGCCTCGCAAACAGCAGGGACAACCAGCAGGGCGGTGGGCATGAGACATTGGATGCCACCAGCCCTGGTTACCTCCCAAACACTCAGTACAGCACCAGGCAGGGTGTCACAAGAGGCTGCAGCTAGTTAGCCTTGCCACGGCCAAGCCGATACACGATGCTCCTCACATAGGATGGGCACTGAGTGAACTGTTTATTGAGGACAGGTACAGTAGAAACTCACAGGTACCCGGTATATCATACTGCAGCATCTGGATTCCTCACCAAGCAGTCACACCAAGTTGTGCTACTGTCGTACCCAAGTAGTGAAGAAGTATTACTATTATTGGGGATCTGTGACGCCACACTACGTGACCACAGGGACATGCCTGACGTCGTCATCACCATATCACATCGCAACACTGCGAGACTGACCGAGACGGCAAATATAAACAGGTCATGCAGCATGTCAAGTCCTACTTCGATGTCACGGGGCATGGTGCTGATGTTCTGAGAGTCGCATGTGGATGTGACCCCTACACTCAACAGAGTTCAAACTACTGTAGGATTTTTTTACAAGAAATTGATTGGGGTAGTTTTTAACATGTTACCTCCAATGGGGCCATTCTAGGTAATACAGACTCGTGCTGGTTTGGTGATCAAATCTATTAAATTAGGACACGGATTTAAAATGCTGCTTGTCCACTACACCCGTGACCAAATTTGGACAGGGATTTTGAGTGGTGCTAAACACAATTTCACACAGAACCTCCGCGAAAAAGTAGGAATTCCAGTAAAAGCAGCATCTCTGGATCATATGTGAAGGCTAGATCACTTTTAAGCAACTGGGGACTGCAGTTTTCTGTTCAGTCATCCCTCAGTTCTGGATATCCCAATCTCACGGCATCGCATCTCCTCTGACAGGTCCTCCTTACATAAAGTGACGTTCTGTGCCGCACGTGAGAAAGGTGCTCCGCCATCAGCAGCACAGGGACCGCACACGGGCCGCTCTCACGCTGCTCACCACAGTTCTATACAGCGGGCCCGGGCCCCACTGGGATGCTCCTTCGAACACGCGTCTTCTGTCTTCTTATTTGTAGCTATTAGGTTGCAAAGTCCCTGTCTGGTCCATAAACTGGGCGGTCAACCTGTAAAGAATTAACATTAGAATCAACAGCTAGATAACACTGCGTTAAGTCTATGCTAAGGAATGTCCGTCTTTCATAGCAGCCACTTGTGGCGTACTATGTATCACAAATGCCACCTAGTGGTAGGGAGTTGAACTAGATTCTCTGGTCCCTCCTCTATTGGTGTTGGATAGAACTGCATCCTAGGCTATACTATAAGTTACTTACATCCTCAGGGATGAAAGTCGGCTATGTCAAAAAAACTTGAAGATATAACATACCTCATAACTACATTATAGAGCATATGAATGTTTATGATGATAGGATGATCCTATTGAACCTATGAGGTCAAGTCGATGTAGAAATATTACCCCATCTCTTTTACCAATGCAAGGGCTCTTTTACACATTATGTTACTTAGACGTTACTTACAGCATATCAAAGATGGACTTTGATATGCTGTAGGTCCACCACAGCTGCGAGTGCAGTAGCGAACCCACAGAAAGCGATGAGCCCATGAGGATTTGAACCCACACAGCCGAATCCCTGGATACCGAAATCCGACACTCTGCCAACTGACCCAACTCCTCCAAACAGATGGACTACGTAGGCGTGTACCCACCTGGTGCTATGGCTGGCAGGTATTGACCACTGGGCAGCAAGCAGACTCCTCCCCCTGAAATACCGTAATAGAACATAGCTTAGTTCAACCATCCTTTGGTCCATCACGAATGATACGGTCATGGGACCTGCCTGTTGGGCACGGGGGGGCAGGGTGGGCAGAAAGGTGCCACGTCAAGAACTTTCAATGCTGAGCTGCTCCTAGCCGCTCGTCTTTTGGTCACTTGGTTCAGCAGCTCACTGTGAACTCGGCTGGCCAAGGCAGCAATGGACTGGCCCCGACAACCTCTGCTGGAGCCAACCCGAGCCCTGGGTGCCAAGCACGTGGCTGAACAGCTAGCTACCACTGGACAAGGTAACCACAGCTTGCCTTACACCACGCCACTCAACGGTCCGAGTCTCACTGGTGGCACTAAACACCACCTCTTCTGGCTTTTTATCTTTTAGAATGGCATTAGAATGGCATAGTAACCAAATACATATCTACTTTCTCCTATGTCCTCAATATGTTTTACTTTAGATCCAGAAAAGTAACTCATCTGAAATGCAAGGCCGTTATGACTGTGGTGACAAGGATACTGTTATTACCTTCGTCCACAAGTCCATCACTGCAAATAGTATAGGTGTCAAGTGGTCTGAACCATGGTGTTTTCTTTTTTTTCTCTTTCGTAATCAAGTTACCATGAAATGGGGGTGGTGATTCTACTCGATTAATGATAAATGGTATATGCTATGTCATGAAAATGAATTGTGCAAACAGGACTGATCAGAACAAGGCTGACAATTAACTGCTCAATTGCAGTGCATGATTTAAAGCCGAAAGTTGCCAAGGCAGTCATCAAATAGTTTCATGGAATATAAAATGGGTGTCTGTTAATTGAATTTTGTTGACGGTTCACATGTGCCTTGTTTAGTTTCTTAATCTAGAGGTTGTCATTATTTCAGCCCAGTTCTTACACAACACAATGTTAGTGTGATTGGTCATGAGAATAATGGGAGCCAACGGCAGCACTTATAGATAGGTAGATGGATATTTGTTTGAGTTTATAGAACCTGAATAACGAGGCAATTTTCACATTACCTCAATAAATTGATGTCCATGATATGAACTAAAATGAATTAGTTGAGATATATGTGATAATACACATTTATCATGGTCTCATGCAATGATGAATTTCAACCATATTTCGAAATTGTGCACAGAGGATTGTTTGTTTTCCACGTTTAAAAATAAAGAGTCCGAAATACCTTAAAAAACGAATATTTGAAAAAGATATTTACACTCAATCTGACATCATGGAAATCAATTCAATGGGCATTTTCAAATTCATGCCTAATAGATTATGTCGGATGTGTATTATAGATTAGTGAACGATGAGCCGAAATGTGCTGCTGATGGCTGTACATGACTCACAACAATGTCTGACTTATGGTGATGTAGATTTATTTCACCTTATCTCCACGGATGACATGGAGAATCCTTTATACTGAGTGATATACACCGGTCCATCACCCACCCGCTGTTTGTGGTGGAAGCGAGGGACCCAAGCGTCAGGTTGTTCAACCGAGCGATGCTCGCTCAGCTCATGTTGTTGCGGTTGTTGTTGAATAGAGAAATGATGGTTTCCTACCTGGACCTTGTGTACTTCAAGACTTGCTGATAAGATGATGGGCCAACCTCAGGATGATTGTAATGAGGCGGGAGTCATCAGCAGCAGGATGAGAAAGATCATGTTCAACCAGCCCACCTCCACTTTGCTGCCCCTACGCACTCCAGCAACTCTACCCCAATCTGCCTAACTAATGGTCAAATGGGATCAAACATCTAGCTTTTTTTTTTCTCTATTTAAAAAATATATATATACTCATTGTCAAAGCCTTATTTACTATAAAGAATATGCCCTTAATTCAAGTGCACTCGTCAAAAGAAAATGAGTGAGTACATACAGCACGGATATTTTATTTTCCTTTACAATTGAACAAACCTGTCATTTTTTTTGGGCTTCCAAAAGTGGACAGTCTTGTGGATTTCATTTCTGGTGCTACTTTACATTTATTAAGTACTGTTTTTTAAACAAATTACGACAAAAACGAAACAGTTCGCTAACTTAACTTCATGAAGTATACTGATTCTATAAAATGGCTAACGTATAATTTTGTCATTTTCTTATTGGAGGAGCGTGTCCTATATTCTTGATGATGTTGAATGGGGTAATGAATAGATTGTTATGAATGGCACATTTTGGTAATGAAGTAAATGAGGAGTGCAGTCCTGAAGTTAAACGAATTAACCTCAGCACTGCTATTATGGAGTCAAATGACTTGAGGCCCTCAAAGCTTAACATGGTAAACAAGCACTGTCATTTACAATTCATGTCATAAAATCACAGAACTTGTTGTGAAATGTCTGCTCGATATCTGTCTTTATCTAGTGCCAGTTGACATGATAGGTTTCTAAACGAATCCCAATAACTGGGTTGTAAGCGTGCGAGTTGCGTCAGTTGTTATATTTCAAAATATATAATTTTCTAGTCATAAGGACCTTAGAGCTGGCACTAGTTGACAGGGGAGAACACACATCTTCATGGACATGGTAGATGGAATGTCAGTGAAGTGTTCAAATTTTGACCCATGGTTGTGAATACAGGACACGCTGTCTTGGTGGATAGTGGAGGTGGCGAGGTCTTGATATACGCAGCCCACATTGGGGTGAATTCATATGACACGCCGCTGAAGAACAATAAGAAGCATGAGACACCCGAATTGTACAGAGCAAACTCCGCTCCAGGTACGGTTTGCAATACCCTTTACACATTGGCATAGGCTCTAAATGTCGTTGTATGCCTGTCTGAACACACAAGGGTTTGGACTTTAAAATGTAACACCTTTACACATACCTTTGTTCAGGCATGGGATAGGATTAAGATATCACCCACTTTAGATGTTAAAATCCGCGTCACAGGGGCGTTTGGCCTTCAAAAGACCAGGAACCGTGGGAATCCCATTCCCATTTTTGTTGCAACTCTCCGGCTTTACCCATGTATCGAAATTATCATGTCAAAATCTTCTCTTTTTCTATAAAAATGATTTATCTGAATTTCGATTAAAGTTCCAAATTTTAGACTATTTTCAGATTGATATGATTCTGGTACTACAAATCTTGAGGCCCTTTCGAACGGTTCAATAAGAGCATTTTCCCTCGCTATCATATCTTTTTCTCTCTTCCTTCTCTCACTCCATCCCAACTTCATTCAAAACCCTTGCACACCTGTGTTCCATGCACAAAATGCATGAGACGACCAATTCTACTGTTTCGTTTAGACAGATTAATAATATTCGAGAAGCCCGAAGTAGGGCGAACAAGATGTATGTTTGGGGGATGGAGCTCAAACATACTCCTTGTCTGAATGATTGACTCATGGTAAGCTGCAATCAGAAAGTACTCGTGTTAATGAACCTTAATGAGAAGATGGTTTGATGAGCGAATGATTAGGTCTCACACATTTTATGAGGTGGAATGATAGTCGGGAATCGTTTCACCCAAGTATACCCCTGACACTACTTCATAACATATACTTCCATACAACCTAAGGATTTCAGCACGGGACCTGTACATAAGTTTTAAGCAATTATCTTTGATATCATAAGTACTTGAGTAAAGTACTGAAACCAAACCTATCTACAGTTTAATAAATCTAATACATGTAGTAGATATATTTAATTAAGAGGTTTACAGTAACTGATAAATTAAAAAGAGGTTCTCTAAACATGCCTTCCATTGTAGATCTGAAAACCTAGATTCATAGCACAACTGCACCTCACCATATATAAAGTGTTTGTCTAGGAGGCTCGTACTAGAAGGACTTGACTTTTATGAGGAAAAAAACCCAGGATGGTTTGACGGCTATTGGGTAGACAAACAAGCAAGAGAATTAATGTTTAAATTAATATTTTTTTTCTTTTATCACACCAAAGCTGCAAGTACAGGGTGATCTGCCAAAGTGTGATTACAAAAATCACGCCAATTCGTACTTTTTTTTTGAAATAACAGAAATGTTGGCTACCCGGTACGAGGAGCCTATAAACGTCAACACGCCTCCTGTCACCCACAACTGTGTTTGAAATGCAACGAAATGACCTGGAGTAGCGAATATACATGGGCTAATGGTTGTAGTGCTACAATGCAGATATGAGACTAATACATGAGGTGTTATGTCATCTGAGAGACGTTGCTGTATGTCATTTACATACGGTGAAGTAGAATGAACACTGCTTTGGCCTTTACGATAGATCATTAACATCGATGAATGGATGGCATGCATCTTTTCTTCGTCCATGGGAAACCATCAAGGTTTATTAAGAACAATTATGAGAACACTTATACAACAATCGAGCAAGTTGATACACACGAACATCGCTGACTATAATAAGGTGAGGCTCTAAGAACTTTGTAACTTTCTGTGATTGATATCGGGGTGATAGACTGACAATAGTACTGCTCAGCTGCAAAATAAACGATGGACCTGTCTATACCTATAATATAACAACAGGGTGATATCTCTATGTATGCAGTCTGTTCAATGACAACACTTCTCTGATAAAATGATTTCTGTAGTTGACGATACCTGATTGTAGTGTGGGATGTCTGGTAAATCACATTGCGGCTGATGGTTTATAATGCACTGAATTTGGTTGAAGTCATGAAGGTGGTTAATGACACGTGTTTGGTATCTAATATATGCAGCTTATGAGTGAGAAAACATGCTTAGAGTACCATTGATTTGTAAACGATGTAAAATGAAAGTGTCTGATTGATTACAATATGGAAGATATTCCTGACAACAGTTCATCTGAGTCTATTTCATCAGTCTCCCTCATCTTGATTTCATGTTACAATAGAGGAGTCACTGTCACTTTGATGAAGCAGGTCCCAGCCTGCTGAAGTAACAACGTTAAGTCAAGGAACTTGAATTGTGATTGATTTAACCCAGGCTATGATGGAGTTAATGGCCGAGCAGACCTGGGGGGTGCTGATGGGTTGATAGGATTTGACACGATTGAGGCGAAGATTGAATTGAATATATGAGGACTGTCTGGCATGTTAAATTGAAATGGCTAGCGATTATCAGACTGAACTGAGAAGTTGTGGAAGTGGGAAGTGTTAGGATGGTGGCGCACAAATCTGTGAACATGACGATGGCACAGCCGAAGGAAGAAGGGGTGGTTTATGGGGTGGATGCTGTGCCTTGGCGTGCCCGCTTGCTTTCTTCTTGAGAAAGGCGTTGTTGAATGAGGAAGGCCGCCTTCTGAACATTATTTGACGCCCCCTTGATTGTTACCACACGGTTCCGGGTTCCAGGGGCAAAGACTCCTTTCCGTGAGATCTGGATGTTGGTGTTGGTGTATTTCTGCAGCTCCACGATGCCCTTTCCTTTAGGGCCAAGGATGGCTCCAACGATGTGCTCCCCGACTTCTACTTCCTTCACCGTTGATTCGTCCTCGTTGGATGCCGTTTCACCAAACGATCCCACTGAAGTGCCCATGCCGGTGCCAAGACCAAATGAGTTCTGGTTCGGGCCACCGAATGAGGAACCACTTCCAAACCCAGAATTGTATGAGTTTCCAAACATGGAGTCACCTGCCCCTGAGTACCGGTCCCCACCCATTCCCCCGGCTGTGCTGAAGAATGCTCCGGTGCCCTCGCCTGTGTCACCGCCTGCCATAGTTGTGGTTGTACTACCGACCGGGCCAAAGACACTTGTGTTGTCGGAAACTGTATTATTAGTGCTTCCACCGAGCAGCGACCCTGCTGAGTTGCCGCTGTTACTGCTTCCCAGCATTCCAATCAAATTTGCCAGACTTCCTGCATTAGGTGTAGGGTTGCCCTGCCCCCCTTGATTAGCCATATTCATCCCTGCCCCCCCTCCCCCTCCACCAGCAGCCCCCAAGTTGCCAAGATTACTGCCAATGTTGATACCCAGTCCTAGCCCCAAGCCCAGGAATCCGTAGTTTGCCAGCGTGTACATCGCGGCGGCTATCTCCTCAGTAGCTTGCTCAGAATAGCCACTTCCTCTCAGAGTTGTCTTGAGGTTCTCGACTACCGGGTTGTTGACGTTGGTCTGACCGCCTGAGTTCAAGTTCAGATTGTTCATGCTGTTACCAATGTTTCCGAGATTGCCTGGATTGCCGCCATTAAAGTTCTGCGCTATCTGCCCATTGAAGCCCTGCCCCATCTGCATAGTGTTAGCAAATGGGGATCCAGTGGGATTGGAACTGGCCACAGGGCCCTTATAGTCTGCATAACTGATGTTAGGGCAACTACCGCTCTGTGGATCCTCTACT
This sequence comes from Harmothoe impar, assembly GCA_947462335.1. NCBI lineage: Eukaryota > Metazoa > Annelida > Polychaeta > Phyllodocida > Polynoidae > Harmothoe > Harmothoe impar. The sequence continues at coordinate 77,940,240 of OX381704.1, read as the reverse complement.
ATCTTCTGTAGGATCATATCAACCGCGTGTCGATTCTGGTCTGGGTCACCTGCATAGACAAACATCCAACTATTGGCACCTATCCCCATGCTTTCTGTCGCAGCTGTGGTGCTGGAGTGGCTAACAACCAAAGCCCTCTCTAACCAATGAGAAGGCTTTCCACGACAACATACATATAGTCGTGGGGAGAATTGACAATGCTTCTGGCTGGCGCATCAGAAGAATCCTGAGTATGGACGCATTGAACACAACCAGGCACATGCTGTAGACAATATTAGCCGAGTCTATCGAATGGGGTGTATGGTTACAACGTACAATACTAAACCATAACTTGCATTATGGTAAATCACTAATCACTCCGCACATTCAAAATTTCTGTGACACAATGCTACTATATAAACTCCTTAGTGTCTGCATGGTATCCTCAAGATTCTTCTCGCTCCAGCCATGATCTGACATTTCTGTCTGAACATCTGTGTCTTTTATTTGATTTAGGCGGGGGGGGACCCATAGAACATTTTAATTGTGAAGTGATTGTCAGTGTATTCATGGAAGGCTTTTCTTGTGGTTGCAATTTCGAATAGACACTCAAACTGTTTACCATATTTACTGTTTCAGTCTATAGGGAGACCACTTTTGTACTATATACAGGTTCACTAAATACAAAATTCGGGAATATCTATTGAGATAATTTGCACTCGAAAAAAAACCAGATCTGTCCATTAATTTACTGACACTCTCGGGGCCTGCCGACAGTGCTCTGTCACAACTATTAACCCTTTAAATACAGCTATGTAAGTATTTGGAAGAACCTGTGAGTTAATATCACATTAGTTACAAGTCTATCCTAAATAGATGCACCCATGGAATAATGATAATTATTTACAAGTGTTACCTCTTAAACATTGTATGCATCAAACCCCTACCACCTCATGGTGTTGGAACAATGCCTCACAGTCAACTATAATGGTGTTCTATATATGGAAGTAACATGTCACATACTTGTTATCGATTTTTGTTCACTATATAAGTACTTGTAAATTAAACGGACTCACATCAACACACATTTAGGCTGCAAGTAAATTCCTTCACTCCCAAACAAGACTTCCAGAAAACAGCAAGCGTGTGTCAATTTTCTTCTAGAAGTCTAGAAGTTATCTAGTCTTTTACAAATTACTGGAAATTACTTATTGCTGATCACATGTATGGATGAGAGGATGATGGAACACATGAACTATACTTTTATGATGGGGACTGAATTTGTTTAGATGAAAGCTGATGAATAAGTACTTCCCAGTATTTTGAGCACTTATGTACATGATTATGCCTTATGCGCTATGAAATAAAGAGTTAGGGCATTTCTACTTACTGCCTGCAATGGTGACGCATCTCTCTGGGAGGTTCATGTCTTTCGACTTCTGTGAAATCTGAACGTACGCTCCGCTGTCTTCTTTAATCTGACGTATGTAGACACCACCCTTCCCGATGATCATACCAGCTGTACTGTTGGGAACCAGGATTTTCACCTAGAAGCAAAGTACCAAGCAGTCAGTAACATAGTCTGGTCATATTATAACTGAAAGACACAATTGATATGGCTTTTGTCTCGAGTATGTATTTTTATTATCACATATTATGATCCACAAATTAAGCCTTTTTCAATCTAGGCTTTATATATTCATATATGTATATATACATATCTATATACATATACATATCTATATACATATATACAGTATATAAATATCATGTATATTCATATACTATTCAAAAACTTATAAATCTATAAACGGGCCACCGCTCAAGATAACGTTGACTACTGATGCCAGGACGTCGTTCTAATAGTCTCAATACTAAGGTAACTAAGTAAAAGGACTGAGATTACAAGAGAAAGTTCGTGCCTGAAGTATTGAGTTTACTATTTAGAAACTTGAAATAATTCAGTTATACAGAATGTATAAGATATTTTCCTAATGCAGCGAAAGTCAACAGGAAAATTAAAATTCGATGATAGCAACAAAAATTGGAGGGATTTATAAATTGGCTGACGTCCTGGCTCTTTTTTGTTATTTCCTTGAAAAGTGTACCTGTTTATGTCTCTCGAAATTTACTTTAAGATCTCCATCCAGTGGCTTTGGGTTTGTGTCCGGCTTTTCACGAATCTTGTCCATGATGAAGTTGTGAACTTTTCGCACAGCTTCCACTTGGCCAGTTATGAGACACACACGTTCCGTTGTGCCTATAGGGTGTACAAATGCACATCTTAAAAGGGGCGATAATCACACTTCAGTTATCTATTTGAGGTAAATCATCAGACACATCTACCTCGCAAGATCCCTTCCCCTTTCCATGCACTAAGTAACATGCATTATATAGACAAACTGTGGACTCGGAGCAGAAACTTTTTTTATGATAAGGTTGCATCGCGGAGATGTTTCATGGACACTGGACATAGTCATTTGTCAAGTCCTCCTGTTGCTCGAACTTTCCGAGTTAACACAAGGGGACAAATTCAAGAATTTTATAGCAAAGTGGCTTAGGATTTTTATAGGTTTCTTATGAGCTACATGTGAGAAAGCAGAGGAGTGGTGAGAAGGAGGAGGACAGGGCAGAGGAAGGACTTGTGAGTTGTGATGGCCTTCCTTAAAGGACAGCAAAATGTTATTTTGATGACGAGGGTTGTTGCATGTGTGTGTGTGTGAGAGGGGGGGGGGGGAATTTATGTCAGAATTCACAGTTTGTCTTTGGGCAGGCTTGAGTGATTCAAAGAGCCATCCTGGACCACTCAACTTCTAGTATAGGTTCTGTATGTGCATAGTATGGGGATCGACATTGACTTTTGACAGCCACATTCAAGAACTCGAAATTTGGCTGTGGACTTGGTGTCTAGGCCTTACCACACAGTATACTGGTTCTACATGTAGTAACTGAAAACCAGATCTAGAGTAAATTAGTCTTGGCACACACCTTTACAGAAACATGGGAAGACCAGGCCTGGGCAAGGTTGAAGGGCCAATTGGGGAATTATTTAACAGTGAACAAGGGGACCTTCCACTGTGCCGACACCTATCGGGTAATTGCAATTACCCGATCCAACATGGCGGATGTTTAGTAAACAATGCCTAACACATTTCTGCTAATTATGTGGTAGATACTTTGTGTCAATACATGTAAATATGTATGATGATAGTTTGGCTATGTCTGTTTGTGTAGGTAAGAGATGGTCCTTTAGAAATACTGATTTCACATAGAAATTAGCCAGAAAAGAAATCTAGGTACTAGGGTAATTGTGGGCATGGTACTAGGGTAATTGTTTCCAGAGCTGGAGGGAAGTACTAGGGTAATTGTTCGAAAAAGTACTAGGGTAATTGGTCTGAAATGTATTAGGATATAAAGGAAGTGTTGATTTCCCTAGTAGCAAGCCCACAAAGGGCCAAATTGGTTTTTGCTTGGGCAGATCCCTGTGCCTGGGTTTTACCTGAGCTATTGACAGGGTTTCAAGCAGGGGGTTGGCGACAAGGGACAAGACCACTTTACTTTAAATTGATAAGGGACAATACCCATTTCTTAGGATCAACAAGGGACATAAGCCTTTCTTATATTCCACAAGTGACACAGGTACCTCCCGTGTTGGGGCCCTTCAATTACCCTAGTACCTGGCACATGAATCTCATATTTTACAATTACCCTAGTACCTGGCCTTGGTCCCTGTAATGTAGTCATATTCTTCAATCTGTCCATTTAGAGGTGATTTTTTGCCTTTACGTAATATGCACTGCTCAATTGGTATTGATATCATGTATGCATGCCACATAAATGCCCAAACTAGCCATTTGGTGATGATACAAATCAGAGATGTCCTTCACTGATGTCCAATTACCCTAGTACCTCCTCTGCAATTACCTTAGTACTTGTTGTTTTGGAGCAATCCAATTACCCTAGTACTTTCAATTCTAAATCCACTTCTCACAGATATTCTACAGCATGTCATTATGCAATTGGAAGCCCACATGGTAGAGCATGATACATACTACAAATACACAACTTTACAACCTCCAAGTCCCTGTATATGTAGTGTAATCAACCCTTTTAGCTCACTATAGAAACACTCATCACCCGCCATGTTGGATCGGGTAATTGCAATTACCCGATATGTGTCGGCACAGTGATTATCTCTCCAACTCCAACTCTCCTTGTGCGATGTAAATAGCTTTAAAGGGACAATATCCCAAAGCCAATAATACCATATGGGGCTACTACATTTAGAGCGATATGTCTAACTAGAGAAAGGGTGCAGACCTGGATAATAATCGTTTGCCTTGGACATTTTCACAATAGCACCGGCTTCCTTCTGCACCTGAGTGATCGTCTCGCCCCCTTTACCAATGATGGCTCCAGCAGCCACCGACGGTACAAGAACTTTGAGGTGGACATTTTCTGAAATCAAACATAGTACGGGTCAAAAGCTGCAAGGTGCAGGAACATATATTAACAGAGTAGGCTACCTGCACGTAGGCCTTTTTTTGGCTAAGGCTTTAGGCTAAATATTGTACATGTATGTAAAGGATTTTATAAAGGTTGCGTAACAGAATAGTCTCAAGAATCTTATTTTACACAACAAAAGTGACATACTTCTACAAAGCAACATGCAATCATTGATAGTTACGAGACTACAATAATAAACAAACAATCAGTACAATAATAGTTTAAACATCAGACTGTAGTGACCACACTTCTTATATTTGATGTACAGGCCAATTTTTCTTTTAGTCTATATGCATCTATATATACTATATAATTTCAATTCGGTTGGCATGTGTTGCCACTAGTCTAAACTATTCCTAAATGGTGCATATAATTCCAATTGTTAACCCAAGTATATTTTGGTCTTAAAACATTTTCTTTAAGATTGCAAGGGAGTCCTTAACTTCCTGAAGGGTGAATCTTAGGCTCTTACCACTAGCTCTATGTTCTGTTTCATGCCAATCTGGGGTGGATTGTCCGTCATCAGATCTCATGTCATACTCTGCTGTTTTTAAATATGGAAAAATAAAAATGGTATAGTTAGCGCCCGAACTTTTCACACGATCCCTAAACGTTACACCGCAATATGAATTAGTGAAATGACTGGAGGTTACATCTTCAGCGACGTGTGATGCCACTCCCTGTTTATCAACATTTGGAAGTTCCCAAGTTGGTCAAATCTAGATCAGCTAATTAACGAAACGTATTTGTGGAAGGGGGGGGGGGGGTCTGTAAAATACCCAGGAGAGATAGTTTAATTTGGTTTCTTACTCTTCTATTTCTACTGGTTAGGGGGCCATTCAAGTATGACGTCATCACGTTTCAGGCATTTTCCAAGACCCCCACCTCCTTTGCATCATTAGTATAGTACCCCTTCTCGACGAAGTCACACGTGAAGAGCCCCTTAGACACTAGTTGTTATTTCACAGTAGCCCTATGCCGTTAATGATGTTTTGATAAAATGGACGAGGTGGCCAAACTGTAGACGCTGTTGAAGAAATTCTATAAAGGACTGCCTATTATTTCCTTTTAATGCTGTTATTTAGTGTAAGTAATCATATACCCAGTAAAGAGGATATCACATTAAACCACAGTGGAGGGGTGTGACAAAGGAGTTCACGCTTTGTTTCCACATACCTTCACATAACCTCACAGCTGTGGTTTAAAACAGAAGGACAATGATTATGAGAGGGTAACTAAAAATAACCACAGTAAAGTGGCTCGACACCCTTATAGGCTCGACACCTTATAGGTACCAGCCACTTTACTATAACCAGTCTTTCTATTACTAGGTTCTACAAGCTTAAATATAATGGGAGATGATTCAGGATTACTGCCCCGAATCGTCCACATGGATTGGCTACATCGTCCATCATGGGTTTGTCCACTAACACATAGTCTCGGCCACATTGACTTGGCATTGGCCACGTCGTTTAGGACTGTGGCCAGGAAGGAATCCTAAACACTTAGGCCAAGACTCTGTGTGTCGACTATGAGTATTACAACAATGTATTAAACACTAGTTAGGAACCTAGAAGACTCAGGGGCGTGGCAAGCAGTTTCAAAGTAAGGGGGACTGAGGAGTGTTTTAACCCCTTTTCACTTAATTTTTTTTTGGTTTGACCTTTTTTGGGGTTCGTCAAAAGTGGGGGGGGGGGGGGGGGGGGAGGGGGAGGGGGCAGCATATTACTATAGTTCAAAGGGGGGGGGGATTTTTCCACCTCCGCGCAAAATCTCACCACGCCCCCTGTAATTAATTTTTTTTAAACACTCCCTTGGTAATTAATGGACAACGTTGTACGACAGTGTGATACATTTGTATTTTTCTTCGTCACGAGTTGAAACCTAGGTACATGTATATCACATCTGGCTAAAGTAGCTTGTATGATTGGGTATGAAAAAAGTAAAAAGCCGCGGCTAGTACGCGAGTCATATCACCAGTGGGCTTATAGAATAAGCCCAAAGTGTGGCTTATACGCGAGTTTTTTTAGATTATTATTTCCAAAATGAACTAAGTCCTGACTGTGTAGCCTCATAGCGGCTGGTACACGGCAGTGCTGATAAGGTAATATGTTTGTGTGTGTGTGGGGGGGGGGGGGTGGTAGTGGAGTGAGGTGAGAGCTTTCCTGCCTCAGCATTGCTTTACCTAGACCACCGCCGCAGTCCCAGTGCACGTCATTCAGCGTGCTTGGGACTGCCCTAACTCGGCCCTTTGGTACGGGGATTCCACAAATCATGTCAGCTAACAAATAATGAGAGAACGAAAATCACTGAAACCTCCCACGATTGTCAGTTACAATTGTTTATCACAATATATTCACAAAACAAGGAGCTACTTTGCATATTAAAGGAGCAGCAAGTCTGTCAAAAAAATGAATCGACAAAAAGCCCCCCAAACGTCCCGCCATGTTGTGAAAATCTCGAGTATGGGAGGGAGGGATGTACTCAATAACCATGGATACAAGGCTATATCTAGGTTTAGGTCGCTAACAGGGTTGAAGTAAAATACGGAACCTGTGTCTAATAAACGGAAAATCACCATATCTTAATACCATATGCACCTGGTCTAGCGACTCCCAGAAAAAATAACTTAGCGACCCCCTATACTCTACTTAGGGGATATTACCCCCCGGGAAATCTTTCCTCTTGTGTTATCATATTGATATTGTTATGATAAATGATAAATAAAGGCCAGCCTCCTACATATACTCTAGGTTTAAGTCGCTAACAGGTGGAGTCGCTACTAAAAATGTCCTGCTTGCCTAACAGTGATAGACAAGCTTAGCGACTCCACCTGTTAGCGACTTAAACATAGAGTATATATAGGGGAAGTTAACAATCTAAAATCATCCCAGGGGGGACTTTAACCCCGGGGGAAAGGGTTTCCCTTAAGGGGATATATAAGAAAAAATATGGGGATTTGTTTTTTTGGGGGAAAAGAAGCTAGGTGGCGCAGCCTTATTCATATTAACCTTGGAATGATTAGGTCGCTAACTGGTGGTCGCTATCTAATACATTCCCTACATACTAGCTACATATGGAATAGCCTAGATAGCGACTCCACCTGTTAGCGACTTAAACCTAGAGTATATATATAGGGAAAGAAACTGTTAAAAATATCTTTTTGGTTGGGAAAAGAAGCTAGGTGGCGCAGCCTTATTCATATTACCCTGGAATGATTAAGTCGCTAAATGGTGGTCGCTATCTAATACATTCCCTACATACTAGCTACATATGGAATAGCCTAGATAGCGACTCCACCTGTTAGCGACTTAAACCTAGAGTATATATATAGGGAAAGAAACTGTTAAAATGTCTTTTTGGTTGGGAAAAGAAGCTAGGTGGCGCAGCCTTATTCATATTACCCTGGAATGATTAGGTCGCTAATAGGTGGTCGCTATCTTATACATTTCCTACATACTAGCTACATAGGGAACAGCATAGATAGCGACTCCACCTGTTAGCGACTTAAAACTAGAGTATATATAGGAAAAGTTCACAATTTAAAATCATCCTAAGGGGGACTATACCCCCGGGGGAAAGGGTTTCCCTTAAGGGGATACATAAAAAAAAAAAGGAGATTTGTTTTTTGGGGGGAAAAGAAGGTAAATGGCGCAGCCTTATTCATATTTACCCTGGAATGATTAGGTCGCTAATAGGAGGTCGCTATGTAATACAGATGTGGAATATCACTGGCTAGGTGTCTTTTACTGAATAAGGGTCATTTTCTCGGGGGTATACTACCCATACACAAATAACCCTTATTCAGTAAAAGAGGCCTAGCCAATGATATTCCCATTGCTGCAATAGAAGCATAATTCAAAGGGCCCTTTTTAGTGTTTTTTTTACTAAACCAATGTTCCTTCCGTTTGACAGGTCAAGATTCCATTTTTTATACATAACCTTGAGTTTTACCTATTTTCATGCTCCTTAAACGACTTAAGGATTTCTTAGCGACTTAAACCTAGAGAATGCCGGATACAATTGTGACATTGTGGTAACGTTCAATGGCGGGAGTTGGCCCACGGAAATGGGGCTCAGCTGGCATGAAAACAGGCATATTTTCAAAACTGCTACCCTTTTCTGATCCATACATGCATCAAGTTATCTAAGTTTCGGTAAGTATTTATTTAATACCATCATTAAGAAGAACACACCAATTTTCTAAGATGGTGTGTCTGGATGCCTAGAAATAAGCTGCAGTGGGTGCAATTTTTGCGGGGCAGTTTGCCCCGCATCTTTTCCCCGTGCCGACCAGGGGATTTCCCTCTGGCCCTACTGGAAGGACGAGCCAGACACGCCGGCTATGCTTTACACAACAGACATAGCGACTAGGGATGTCATTGGTATCACATGTATCGATACATCGCTATTTTTTATGTAGCTGATATTAAACCGAATCGACAAACAATGGGTATCGATACGCCGCCATCTTGGACTCTTTTTTTGCTATATGTCAGTTTTTACGGTGTGTAAATCGGACCATTATTAAGGTATTTAGGTAGTAAAATGTGAAAGACAAAATGTTATTCTAAATATTACAAATTTTATTTTTATTTCTATCACAAGAAATAAGAATATTACGATTTTCTTTCATTTCATTGTCTCTACTATGATTTTTTACAGTGTCTGTAAGCTAAAATTGAGAAAATGTGGCCTAATCTACCTCTTCTTTTTATATAATGAATAACTGATATATTACCTAAATCGACACCAAAATATTGAATAACTGATAACTCATGAAATTCGATACCAATGACATCCCTAATAGCGACCCCCCCCCCCCTCCACCACCACCCCCACTTCCCACACACCTTGTCTAGGGTGTAGAAAGCTGTCACTATCCAAGCAGGTTCCACGGGCCACGGGAGGCGGTAGCGGCCGCCATGAGGACTTTGACCCGATGTGGGCTCATAGACTAGGCGAAAGTAGCGGGTGCGGCTTATACGCAAGTTTTTCCCAAGGCTTATAGGATTCAGAAGGCTTATAGGATCGCCCCACCCCTGGCTTATACACGAGGTTGTATGGTGTGTTTTTTTTATAAAAAAAAGATTGAACGTGTGATTTACATAAAAAATGACCGGGGTCAGGGCAGTGGTCAGGGTGATTAAGTGATTAAGTTGAATGGTTGATCAGGCCAAAAAAAAAAAGAAGTTGTGTTCAGGTATCCCTAGGGACCCTAATTTTTTGGCCCTACCCAATTTTTTAATTTTTTTTTTTTTGGGGGGGGGGGGAAGGCATTTTGGTGTTTTTTTCTACCAAAATAAAACTGAATTTTTTTCCCCGAAAATTATATGAAAATGCGAGGAATTTGGTCTCAAAATCCTTTAACACAGATGGGATAGGCCCACAACTGTAGCAGGAGGGCTTTGTATGTTTGTTAAAGAGGAGATAGCGCATACAAGACTGAGGGAACCTGTTTTCAATGTCATGCAGCTGGACTGTGAGATGATGGGGATAAAATTAATTAGGAAGGGATGTAAACCTGAATTCATCCTCAGTGTTTATAGACCGCCCAAAGGTAACATAAATAATTTTGTCACCCTGCTTACTAACGCTATAGCGGAGGCCAAAATGATGTATAAAAGCTGCACGATGACAGTGGTGGGGGACTTTAACATAAATCTGTCTCCAGAAGTGTTTGACTCCTCGCCCATAGACGAATTGTGTAAGACGCATAATTTATGGCCCTATATAGAGGAACCCACTAGGCCCCTTTATCATGCCACAAATGTTATAGACCAAATCCTCTCTGACTCTACAATAGTAGCGGATGCAGGTACTATAAGAGTAAATATCTCTGACCATATCCCAACATATGTGAGATTAAAAAAGCCCAGAAACCCTAGCAAAAAAGAAACCATAACAGGGAGATCCTACCTAAAATATAGCCCAGAGGATATTAAAACTGAGTTACTGAAGACAGACTGGGGTGAGGTTATAGGGGAGTTAAACCCAAATACAGCCTGGGAGAAGATGGAAAAGAGTATAAAAGACGTGGCAGATAAGTTATACCCAGAGAGAAGTTTTAAGGTTAGGATAGACCGGCCCTGCTGGCTTACTAAAGAAATCCTTGAACTATATAGGGACAGAGACGCAGCTCTAAGCACAGCTATTAAGTCAGGTCTGGAAAGGGACGGAAATCGCTAAGGGTTTGAGGAATAAAGCTAATAGTACCACGAGGAAGGCAAAAGGGGCCTATATTAAGCAGCAGTTAGCCAGATACAAGAACGACCCCAAAAAGTTTTGGCAAGTGGTGGCTGAAATTCTGCCTAAGAGAACTGCTAAAAGATGGTTAAACTTAATAAACGAGGAAGGTGACCAGGTGGAACCTCTTGAGACCGCCGAGATGGTAAATAAATTTTTTTCCAAAGTGGGTCAAAACCTCGCTGGCGAGTTGCCTGAAACAATGGATGAACCGCCTCAGCCCCACCTGATGCCTGAGAACTCATTCTCCCTCTCAGTTATATCTGAGGCAGACATAGTAAAGGAGATACACACAATTGACATTTACAAATCTTCTGGTTTCCCCTCCATCTCAGCAAGGCTAATGAAGGACTCTCTACTCATACTGAGTGCTCCGTTCTCCCACATCGTTAACTGTTCTATTGTGGCCAAAATATTTCCAGAAAGTTGGAAAAGAGCAACAGTAGTGCCCGTTCCCAAAGTGGTCAATGCCCATACCCCATCCCAGCTCCGCCCAATCTCGCTACTACCCATAACTGAGAAAGTAATGGAGAGATTTGTTCATAAGCAATTATATAGCTACCTTGAGAATAATAACCTACTCAACACGAGTCAGAATGGCTTTCGGAAATGTAGGTCAACCTTGGACACAGTGTTCAAGGTTGTACAGGATGTACATGAGGGAAAGGTGGGAAAGAAAAAAGTAGGCCTAGTATTCTTAGATTTCACAAAGGCCTTTGATTCGCTGGATCACTGTACGCTGTTGAAGAGGCTGCCCAAACTAGGACTGTGTCAGGACACGGTGCTGTGGTTTGAGAGCTATTTAACGGGTAGACAGCAAAAAACTGTATGTAATAAGACTGAATCCCCATATGAGGAGGTTACCTATGGCATTCCGCAGGGATCCATCCTCGGCCCGCTCCTGTTCATTATTTACATAAACAGTTTACCAAAGTTGCAAATTAAGTCTAAAATTAAGTTATACGCCGACGACACCCTTTTGATCCGAGAAAACAAATATGATAGCATTTCATTTTATATCATTTTTATAGTAACAATCGTGTATACTTGGAGACGGTGCCATTGCATTATATAAGTTAACACACACACACACACACACGCACACACACAGCCACAGGCAGTGGCCGCTGCTCTGTCGAGTAAACAAGACAGTGTAGCGAGGGACGTGTACCTGCCCTGGCTGCTGGAAAGTGGTACGACCTTTTGGGGCCATACCTGGCGTCCACCTGCACCCAGACCTACACCCCCGTCTACCTGCCCTGGCTGCTGGAAAGTGGTACGACCTTTTGGGGCCATACCTGGCGTCCACCTGCACCCAGACCTACACCCCCGTCTACCTGCCCTGGCTGCTGGACAGGGGTACGACCTTTTGGGGCCATACCTGGCGTCCACCTGCACCCAGACCTACACCCCCGTCTACCTGCCCTGGCTGCTGGACAGGGGTACGACCTTTTGGGGCCATACCTGGCGTCCACCTGCACCCAGACCTACACCCCCGTCTACCTGCCCTGGCTGCTGGACAGGGGTACGACCTTTTGGGGCCATACCTGGCGTCCACCTGCACCCAGACCTACACCCCCGTCTACCTGCCCTGGCTGCTGGCATTCCAGACAGCCGTCTGCCCGTTCCGCCTCAACAGCCCTGATTTTGCACAACAAATATTGCCCAAATCAATGGTGATCTAAGGATCAAGATTCTTTATCAAAATAATTAAAATATGAATTTAATGTTTAAACCATGTACTTCCGGTGAATCTTATCTACATGATGTCTGAACAAATAGATGATATCTATTTGCAAAGTATGTATAAAATGCAAATCCCTAAAGTGTTGGTACAGAAAAAGCTTCCCATTCAATTCAGTGCTATAACAGAGAATTTACCCCATTTTTGCCACAAAACACTGAATATCACCAAAAACTTAATTGAAATGTGAACTTTTGAAAACAAGTCCAGAGAGCTATACATGTTGTGCACACAATGACAATAATGAAAATCTCAAAATGAGTTTGTATCAATGTGTAATTTGACCAATTAGATGACCAAACCACCTAGATCCAGGATCAGACCTCAGTGACTAGTAAAGAAGGTGCCATTCTCTATAAAGATACAACACTATAAAGACCAATGGCACCGTCTAATAACTTACAGGACCTACAAAATGAGTTACAACATGACCTTGACTTGATCACCACCTGGTGCAATCAGAATAGCCTAACCATTAATGTGAATAAGTCTAAGAGTATGTTAATAAACAGCCCTGAGACGCTTAATGTTAAGGTGAACGGAGTGGGCTTGGAGGCAGTCTCTGAGTATAAATATCTTGGAATATACATAGACAGTGGTATGACCTTTACAGAACAAACCAAAGCAATGTTTCAGAATATAAGGTTTAAGATATGGTTGTTGATGCAGAGTAGAGAGTACATTGACCTGTACACTTCCCTACGAATAATGAAGAGTATGTTGATGCCATACTTTGATTATGGTCTGGTCTTCACAACTGGTGTACAAAATACAGTAATGCAAAAGTTCCATGTTCTATATAACAAATGTATTAGGGTATGTTACAAAATAAGAGACGCAAGGGATGCCAGGGTGAAAACATTATATGAGATGGCTAGAGTGCTCCCTATTGACCTGCGTAGGATTTACCTACAACTCACTATGTGTCACCGACTTGTATATGGCGCCCAAGTGAGAACCCTTCCCTCCACGGGCACTCGGGCAACCCATGCCCCAACTATATATAGAACGCAACCTAAACTTGTATCGTTAGTGAAAGACCCTGTTTTCCAAGCTTTCACCCAGTGGAACGCTCTGGACCAAAGTACCAGATGGTTGGGAAGAGAACAGTTTAAAGCTGAAATTAAAGCAAGACTTCTCATGTTCTTTAATACAAGTTGGAGACCGGACCAACTAAATCTGGTCTTTTCAAACAAAAGCATTTTGGTATGGGACGGACTGCCCTCTGTGGAGCAGGGTAACCCCGCGCCTCTACATACATCTGATTAGTTAATTAAGAGAAAAGCGGTATTGTGTAATAAAATGGCTATATGAGTGTGAGCCTATTGAAAAAGGTAACTTAGTAATGAGTGTCAGCCTATTCAAAATGGTAACACAGTAATCCTGTGAACATAATATGATATGTCCATGACTAGGCAGTAACGAGTGTGAGCCTATTGAAAATGGTAACTCAGTAATCCTGTGAATATAATATGTCTATGACTAAACAATGACGCTTGTGTAGTATAGGGGATAAGATAAGATATGATGTTACACCTGTACCAGTTATCATAAACCCGTCTTGTCCTGTGAACATACTTTAAGTCAGCTTTATGTAACAGTCTACTTTATGTCCCACTTGATTTTGTGTAAGCATGAATGATGAGTGTAAGGAAAAGAACTGATATAGGTAACAGTCACTAGACTGAAGAAACTAAATGAAATAGGCCCCTCCGTGGGCGTGGTTCACCTGTTCACTTGTTCTCATTCTACTATACCTGTTGGTACAGTGGTTGAATTGTAAAAGATTGAAATGTAGGTTTCCATGTAAAGAGAATAATACTTGTTTGAGATCGATGTAAAACCTATATTAAAATATGTGTAATCACCTATAGTTACACGCCAGGGCTATGATACGGGGAGAACAACTGCAAAGATGACCTTGTAAATTTTCCTGGAAATAAAAACCTTTTGAAACTTGAAACTTGACTTGAAAAAATTTGGTTACAATTTTTTTTTTAATCGACCTACCTACCCTATTTTTTTTGGGCCATGTTACCTGAACACAACTATTTTTTTCTTTTGGCCTCATCAGAAACTCAGCTTTTGGGTTGAACATGAGACATGAACATATTGAATCAAGCTTAACCCCCCGAAAAACTTTAAAGTGACAATTTTTTCTTGTTGCCTCCTCCCTCAAACGTGTTTGGTGCTGCATATACAACATGACCCATGACCAAAAACATGACCCATGACCAAAGACATGTCCCATGACCAAAGACATGACTCATGACCTAAGACATGTCCCTAGTATTGCAAGAAACCTGCCATTGACTTAGCACTGAAGTTATGTGGACTGTAAAGTAGACACACAGATTATTTTAGTACTCAAGAATTTCTGAGAGGCAGTTTTCAACAATTTTTTGTGATGTTTTTTCAATTGGATATTTTTTATAGAATTATTCTTTCTTTTGCCATTTTTTTTTGTTAGAACATGTAAACAATGATGCACAAAAAGGCACTATTTTCGGGTGAATTGGTTGAAAACTTCCTAGTTAAATATGGAATTGAAATCAAAGGTTCACTATCTTGAAGCGACGCTTCACAGGGCGTCGTATAAGACTCTGGGTGGTGTACCACCCTGAGTCAATGATATAATCTCGTACTGAACCATAGACACATGCATACGTATGTATGCATATGACTGTACTTGGGGGAAATTAGGAATTCCTACATAATTAACTAGGAAAGGTGGCATCGCTGCAGGTGAAATTCGTAAAGAACGTGGTATTAAAATGTATCATGCTGAACGGGAGTTTGTATGGCCCTACCCAGTACCGCCTATTCAAAAATGAAGAAAATCAACAAATGTCAATGTTATGTGTCAGATGTCACCGGAATATTCTACAGGGACACTGTACTGTAGGCCTATTCCGTTGGGGACGGGGGGGGGGGGGGGGGGGGACTAAGGACGTCCACAGATTAGAGGTCGCTGTACTGTCACAAGTATCAGCAGCATATGAATGAAGTATGTTATTGTTTAGGTATAGGAAGGTAGGTAGCCAACATCAAATTTCAGCAAGTGGTGGTCACAACACTCAACACAACAATTATCAATTATCCATACCTGACTTGAATCCATGGCCATCATGGCCTCCCAACATCAATGATCCATCATAACCATCATAGCCGTCTTCTCCTCCAGTCCTCGACATGGAAGGGGAGGCTACTGTAAACGTGCAATGGGGAAATCAGTCAGCGAGGTGCATGTTGAACATAGCGAACAAATAGATCTAGAGCTTGAACTGGGCATAGGCCTATTGTATTGTCCTAGATCTACGTCTAACTCTAATCACTCCTATTTCATGTCATGACACCGGATGCATGACATGATGCCTTGATGGTCACGGTGAGTGTATCACAGTATGACATGTTAATCTTTACACTACTACTCACTAGTCCACCGATACAGACTTTGTGAGTTTTAAGTTTGTCATATTTAATGTCAAAAATAGATCTAGTACTAACTATTAAAGCTACCCTACAGCAGTATCAGTATGTTAGGCAGTTTGGCAGACGACCTACTTCGGCTCCCTTACTACATTTTCTGACCGATACGTGAGTTAGATGTGACTAAGACAGAGTCGCTTCGCGTTAACGACTTTAAGTTTATCTCAGTCTGGGTCTCTGCCTCTCGGATTCGGCTACTAGTATAAGTTATGTCTTGCTCAATGTCATGGCCATGGGCATGTAGTACGTGAACGGCAGTCGGTCGGCCTACCGGATGACCGATGAGACACCGGTGATCAGGGACGGACGCGCCCTCGACTCACTTTACGTTTATGTAACAGTGCCAACTGCGGCAATACTGCGGAGTAACATGCCTAAATAATTAGACTAACATATTAGCTACAAACTAAAGATACTATTTCAGGTTCCACTTGTGTGATACATTATTTTTTTCTGCCTGTAAAAACCGACAAGCCACGTGGGAATGCCAATGAACCCCGATGTAGTGGCAATACGCACACAGTCGGCCATTTTCCCCAGTGGCCTTTCTGCGTAGATTGCCATATTTCACCAAAAACAGCTTTCCAAAGGTCAGTTAATGTGTACATACCACCTCCCTGATTTGAGCGTTTAGTTGCACCGCTCTCTGATTCGCCATCAAGGGGTCTTTTCCGTGAGTCCGACATATCCATATCTGTGTGATATCGGCTCATGTCCTTCGGAACCCACCACTCTCGCAAATTAATGCGACAGCGCGAGAGTGCGGCCAACGTCAAAGTCAACAAGGCGCGTACAGCCGAGCAATGTTTACTCGATCAACGCTAATCGACGCCAGCCTGGCTTGGAGCAACTCGGAGCAACGCGTGTTTAAGGTAGGGTTTCAGGGTAATTCAGCTGGACATATTTTTAGTGTATTATTTACCACAAATTTGTTCAAGCTATATGTAACACACACCAATCTGACTGGAATTGGTGTTTCCTTCAAATAATTAGGAATTATTAAGGTCAGGAGAGCTCTTCAAAGTTGCATGGTTAGATCTACTAAAACAAGAGTGATTTTAGGGAGTGTTCATTTATTATTTACAGGGGGGGCGTAAAAATTTTCGACCCCTTCTGAGGGGGGGGCGTAAAAAATTCTGACCCCTCTTGAGGGGGGGGGACGTAAAAATTTAAGCCCCTTTTTAGCCAAAAAGCCCGCGCGTTACTATAGGGTAAATGTGGGTAATATCGCGCACATAGTGACGATATTACCCAAATGTTCCAAATTTAGGTAACTTGCTGTCATTAAAAAACTTTTTTTAAGTGTTTTTTCAAAAAAAAAATTAAAAATATAAAAAAATCGAGAAAAAAATGTACTCCAATAGTAACCCCCTGTAGGTTAAGCAGGGGCCTAAAAGTGACAAAATATTTGGGTTATATCGTTATAGTTGTTGTTATATCGCTCACACCATAGTGTTATATCGCTCACCCATTGAAAAACAATGCATTTGACCATATGGGTAATTCCGCTCACCTGTTTTCACACCCAAAAGTGTGAAAACAGGGTGCCTCACCCCAAATGCTCTCACACCTGTATGGTCAGTAGCAATATATCCAAATTTACACCAGTGTTAGACAACATACAAATCTACCCTGTGAAACTAGTCCACTTATTTCATTATTATTTGATATATTATTTTCTATTGTATAAACATGTGAGCGATATAACAACATGCCTGAGCGATATAAGCTCTATGGGATTTAGTATAGAAACTGCTGATTTAGCAAGTATTGAAAATACCAAATATTAGGTTATTTTGTTCATCTCTGGCTCCCCAAATACATGTATAGCACAGGTAAATGAAATACATTGAAAGGATACTTAATATAAAGTCGCTAACTAAAAAAAAAAAAAAAAAAAATTTTGTTTGAAAAATGTGCCTTTTAGGGGGGGTGCGCGATATTACCACATGCGCGATATTACCCACATTTACCCTAGTTCAAAGGGGGGGGGGGCGAAAAATTTTCGGCGCCTTCGGCGAGGGGGCCGCGAAACGTTACACGCGCTCTCGAGGGGGGGGGCGTAAAAAAATTTCGCCCCTCCGCGCGAAATCTCACCACCCCCCCTGTAATTAATAAATGAACACTCCCTTACCTGCTAGAATTGGTGTTTCCTTCAAATAATCGAAGTGTCCCAGTTCTCCCTGGAATTTCTCAAAATTTCAAAAGGCCCTAGACGGGAATCATGGCAGGCTAGGATGAATCTAAATAGTCCTAATGAAAGGTTTATTGGTAGCCTTTCTTCATGAAACAAAGACATTTGGTTATTGTTGGCATTGTAGAAATCATAAGCAAACATGTTATGACTTTAATTTAGTGTCCCAATTCTCCCAGGGCTCCCCTATTATTTTATAAGGCGTTGCTAGGCATAACAGGGAAATGGAACAAAAAATGTTCTTTTTTAGTTTCAAAATCTTCAAACGGAGTTCTGGGATAGAAATTCAACATTTCTGATGATGGGAGGTAAATTTTGACGTCATTTCCTGAGGAGCTTTTTTGAATCATATTGATATTCCAAGTTTTAAGGTCAGGAGAGCATTTCAAAGTTGCTTAGTTACTAAAAATGGTGTTTTTTTGACAAAAAGCAGGTAAAATCACTCTTTTTTAGTAACCATGCAACTTTGAATAGGGTAAATGTGGGTAATATCGCGCATTTGGTAATATCGCGCACCCCCCCCTAAAAGGCACTCTTTTTCAAAAGAATTTTTTTTTTTTTTTTTTTTAGTTAGCCACATTTCATGTCATATCATTTTAATGTATTTTGTGTTTCTGGTCCATATATGTATGCAATGAGCTAGATATGAACAAAAACGTTTAAAAATCATAATTTCTTAATCTTTCTATATTACCATTTTCTATACTAATCCTCATAGGGCCAGTATCGCTCAGGCATGTTGTTATATCGCGCACATGTTTATAAAATAAAAAATAATATATCAAATAACAGTATAATAAGTCAAATAGTCTTAAAAGGTAGATTTGTATGTTGTCTAACACAGGTGCAAATTTGGGGATGCTGTTACTCACCATACAGGTGAGAGAGCATTTGGGGTAAAGCACCCTGTTTTCACGCTTTTAGGTGTGAAAACAGGTGCGCGGATATAGCCAAAGGGTAAAATACACTGTATTTCAATGGGTGAGCGATATAACACAATGATATAAGCGATATAACCAAAAGTATGACGATATAACCCAACCAGACTTTTAGGCCCCTGCTTAGCCTAGAAGGGGATGTGATTGGTATGAAAAAATTTCTCCATTTTTTTTATTTAAGATAATTTTTTGTAAAAACACATAAAAAAAGTTTTTTAATGACACCAGATTACCTAAATTTGGAACATTTGGGTAATATCGTCACTAGGTGCGCGATATTACCCACATTTACCCTACCTGTGGCAAATAATGCACTAAAAATGTGTTCAGCGGAATTACCCTGAAACCCTACCTTAAAGGGGCCTCGGGGGAGTGGGGGGGGGAGGGGATTTTTTCCCGCCCCCCCTCCCTCGAGAGTCCATGGAACGTTTCGCGCCCCCCCTCGCCGAAGGCTCTGAAAATTTTTCGCCCCCCCCTTTGATCTATAGTTATGCGCAGGCTTTTTTGCTAAAAAAGGTGCTTAAATTTTTACCCCCCCCAAGAGGGGGCAGAATTTTTTACCCCCCCCCCCTCAGGAGGGGTCGGAAATTTTTACCCCCCCCCCCACCAAACCCACCACCCCACCTGTAATTAATAAATGAACACTCCCTAAGTTTGTAAAATAGGCTACTAGAATTTATAGGATTTATGGTTGTTATATTGTGCATATATAGTCATAATAGGGTTGCTTCAGGTAAAGTGGGACATCAGGTAAAGTGGGACAATTAAAGTGGCATGGTGTAAAGAAAGTGATGGGAGTCTGTGACTTGTAGAACATATGCTTTACTGTAATCCTAGATGGTACAAATACAACATGTAGTTAGCTCTGATTACATGTCCTCGTACGTCGCCCATGCGGTCCTCACACAAAGTGATGACGTCACAGATGCGCGTACACAACATCCCCCTTTCTTTATAAGAAGTTCGAAAGTCTATGATATATAGTTCACTGTGGATATTATGTCGCTGGAAGAAAACTGGTTATCATAGCAATAAGAACATAGTCATCAAACAAAATAAAAGTTCGTTATCTCTACAGTGTTACTAAAATTAAATATGGATTTCAGTCCTGAGAACTTTGTCTATAAATCCATTCTGTCCCTGGGCCTGGAGATCCTTCCGGCTCTGGTGACATATGCTGCTGGTGTCTGTGGTTCATCTGCCTTCGCTCTTTCAGGGCCTCTATCCACAGGTTCTGACTCGGGCACTGGTCCCAATGCCGCCTGAGCATCGATCTCACTGGCAGGGTCGCTGACCCGTGGTGTCTCATTTGACTGCTTCAATAGGTGCCTCCGATTGCGTCGGTATGTGTGACCATCCTCGGTCCTTACAACATATGAACGGGATGATGCTGGGGCGGGTGTCACCAGCACGGTGGCATTATCCCAACAGGGTTTGTGGCCAGTGGTGCGCATCCGTATCTGCTACCCACTGTGTAAGGGTGGAAGATCCTTTGCAGCATTGTTATACTGACGTTCCTGAGAGGCATGCTTCGCCTCAAACATCTCTTCCACTGCTGCCGGGCTCACAACCACTGGTCTCAACTGTCTTTCAGTGTTAGGAATCATGGACCGCAGTCTCCTGGAGTAGAGCAGCTGCGCTGGAGAGGCAAGTCCATGTACAGGGGAGGTCCTCAGCTCTAGAAGGGCCAGGTATGGATCCTTTTTGTCCTGTTGTGCTTTCTTTAGCAAGTTCTTCACAGTTTGCACCGTACGCTCAGCCAAACCATTTGACTGCGGATATGTTGGGCTTGATGTGACGTGTTCAAAACGCCATTTCGCAGCAAACTCTGCAAATTCACCACTGGAGTACTGCGGGCCATTGTCACTGATTATCCTGAGGCATCGGCCATGGCGTGCTAGCACTGCCTTGATTTTTGCTATCACTAATTTGGAGGTAGTGTCTGTTAGGTGTTCAACTTCCACAAAGTTACTCCACCACGAGCACATAGTCTCGACCATGAAGGGTGAAGAGATCTGTAGCAACCACTTGCCATGGCAGACTAGGGGCTTGGTGGCTGATGAGTGTCTCCTTCTGATTGGCATTACGGTGTTGCTGGCATGTCCCACAGCTACTGACGGTAGTGTCTATCCCAGTAAACAAAAAACGTTACACAACATTTTATAATGTTATATAACGTTAAATAACGTTTCTCTAAGGCTCCTTACCATGGCATAACGTTATTTGAAATTTTATAACGTTATTTTGACGTAAAATAACGTTTTTTTGTTAGCTGGGATATCAGCATTCATTCCCGGCCAGAATATAGCAGATCGTGCCCGAGCTCGACACTTTTCAATGCCAAAATGGCCTTCATGTATGTTCTCCATCCTCTCTGTACGTAGTGCCTATGGAATAACCATGCGATCACCCTTGAATATAATACCATCAGCAAATGCGAGTTCGTCTCTATAGTTCCAGTAATCCAGAACTGCTCCGGCACATTCCTTCCGCTGTGCTGGCCACCCTGTCAAGATGATGTGCTTCAGCACCTGCATGTTCTGGTCACTAGCTGTGGTCGTCCTAAGCTCGGTTAGTTTCGGGTCACTGATGGGTAGTGAGGCCACCATGAAGTGAATGACGGCATCCAGTTTCGCATTCAGTTCGTCACTCTGTGGTGGAACGGAGCCCACCATCAGGTTTCTGCTCAAGCAGTCAGTCACTGGGATATCCTTCCCTGGCTTGTACACCACGTCAATGTCATACATGTACCTTTGGAGCTCCAAAATCATTGTTTGGAGCCGTTTGGGTGCTGCTGATATGGGTTTGCGGAGGATCGATTCCAGAGGCTTGTGGTCTGACTCTACTGTCGTTTTTCTGCCATATAGGTACTGGTGGAACCGGGAGCATCCGTGCACAATAGCTAGCATCTCACGCTCAATCGGGGCCCAGTTACCCTTCGACGCATCTAATGCTCGGGATGCGTATTCAATCGGTCGGCCATCCTGCATAAGTGTCGCTCCTGTGGCCTTCTCAGAGGCGTCTACCTGCAGTGTCAGTGGCTTGTTGGGGTCATAGAATGCCAGGACCGGGGCCTTTGTGATGATCTCTTTCATCTTGGCGAATGCTATGTCCTGCTGAGCATCCGACACAAACTCTATGTCCTTTCTCAGGAGCTCTCGCATCGGGGCAGTAATGCTGCTCAGATTAGGTGCAAACTTTGCGAGGTAATTCACCATCCCGAGTATGGTTTGGAGTTCTGCCTTCGAGGTGGGAGCTGCCATATGAGTGATGGCCTCGACCTTCTTGGGATCAGCCTGGATACCTTTGTCAGATATGACGTGGCCATAGTATTTCACTTGTGACACATTGAAATGGCATTTATCCAGGTTGTACCTTTGACCGTGCTAACGAGCATGTTGGAATGTTGCACGAAGCGTTTCCAAGTGTTCTTCCCGAGTTGTTCCGGCCACGAGTACATCGTCACTGATGCCCTTTACTCTGGCCAGCCCCTCATAAGTCTCATCCACACGCCTCTGGAATATGTCTTGGGCACAGTTGATACCGAAAGGCATACGTAGGTACCTGTACCGACCAAACGGCGTGTTGAATGTTGTCAGCCAGGATGATACATCGTCCAGCTGAATCTGCCAGTAACCGCTGCGTGCATCCAGCGTAGAGAAATATTTGCATCCTGACAGTCGGCTAGTGATATCATCCAGGGTTGGAACTGGGTAGTGTGGTCGTTTTATTGCCTTGTTCAGATCTTTGGGGTCCAAGCATACCCTTAAGTCACCATTTGTTTTGTGAACCACCACCATGAAGCTAACCCAGTCTGTGGGTTTGGTGACCTTCGTAACTATTCCATGACTCTCCATACTATCCAGCTCAGCCTTGACTTTGTCATGGATGGATACAGCCACCGTGCGGGATGCATGTATGACTGGCTCAGCTCCTGGCTGCAAACTGATGTTATGCTCACCGGGAAACTCTCCTATCCCCTCAAAAATGTCATCGTATTCTGAAATCAGGGCATTGATAGCAGGGTCATTACCACTCGTATCATACTCTCGAATCCAAGCTTCCTGTTCATCTATGGACAGTACCAGCTGTACCAGATTCATGTCCACACACGTCCTTAGTCCAAGGAGTGGGGGTGCTTGTGCGTCGACAACATGGAACTGTAAACGCTGCCTATCACCCTTGTGTGTGCATTCTAGATCACAGACTCCCAGTGTATTTAGGTACTGCCCTCCATATCCATGAAGCGTGGTCTTACTCAACATGAGCGGCTGCTGGACGTACAGTTTGTCAAACACGGATTTGGGTAGCACGTTGACCTGTGCCCCGGTGTCTACCTTAAACTTGATGGTCACGCCATGGCATTGGATGTGGACAAAAGCCTGGTCTTTCCCAGTGGGCACAGAACATTGAATCAACATTGATTGATGGTTGCCAATGTTGATTTAATGTTGATTCAACATTGATTCAACATTGAACTGAATTCTGTGCCCACTGGGTTGGTGCACGCCGCTGAGTTGACCACATCTATGAAGAAATCCCCGCCTGCATAGCTAGCACTGTCATCTGGGGATGGCTGCACTGTGTGGACTGCCTGTGCGTGGCAGACTGCTGCAAAATGGTTATACCTCTTGCAGTTACTGCATCTCTTCCCTCTGGCAGGGCAACTCTTCATGCTGGGATGAGAGTCCTGGTTGCACTTAGGGCACAAATCAGCTGTGTTTCTCTGCGGAGCCTGTTTGCCACCACTAACATTGCCATGGCCGCCATACTTCTGCCTGTTGGGAACCGCTTCCTTTCCGGATATCCCCACTGCCTGGACTCCTGCAGCCGCTGAGCCACCCATGCACTTCAGGTGCCGTTGAGTGCTCTCCAGAGCTCGAGCAATGTTCAGGGCTGCGAACAAGTCAACGTCATCTCTGCTATCCAGGTACCGTTTCTTTGTCTCATCGCTGTTGGTGCCGAGAACCAGTCGGTCACGTAGCATTTCATCCACAAACGCTGCTGGAAAAGCACAGTCCTTGACAAGGAGTCTTAGTCCCATGAGGAAACTGTCAACTGACTCAGTTGGCCCCTGCACCCTAGTGTAGAACTTGTGGCGCGAAACAAACATAGTCGACCTTGGCGCTACGTACATCCGGAACTTTTTATATACAGTCTGGAGGTCGGTCTTGTCCTCCCCTGCTACCGCAGCAATAGCGGCCTGTCCATCTGCAGCAGGCACAGCTGCAACTGCAGGGGCAAAGTGAAACGTGGAGAATATCTCCCTGCCCCGCTCCCCGGACCATATCAGGATGAAACTAACACACTGGTTTTGCTCAGTCTTACAAAGGGGGCCAGAGAAAAATAGATCTGCATGATCTTCAAATTTCTTCCATGCCTCCCTCAGCACTGGGGAGTCCCAGTCCATTCTCGGCAGGTCTGCTTGTGATACTACCATTGGGTCCATGACTATAGATCTATAGTTACTTTGTGTAAATATTACAGTGTGGGCAATGTCAATTTGATGGGTTGGAATGGCCTGTAGGCTTCACTGTCTGTGGCACTCCTGCTACCCAAATATTGAATGTCTACTCACAGTTTGGAGAATTCATCTACCAGGGTCCTTCAAACATCCACAACTTCTGACACCATGTAAAGAAAGTGATGGAGTCTGTGACTTGTAGAACATATGCTTTACTGTAATCCTAGATGGTACAAATACAACATGTAGTTAGCTCTGATTACATGTCCTCGTACGTCGCCCATGCGGTCCTCACACAAAGTGATGACGTCACAGATGCGCGTACACAACACATGGTCCGACGATTAGGGCTCAAAAATAGATTTTGCTAAAAATGAGCCAGAATGTACAATATGGCCTTACTTCATGTGCTACCTACTTTATTTAATCTTATTTCCTAGGATTCAGCTTAGAATTCAACTAATCATCAAATTATGGCTCAATTTACTCATTTTGGAGTGCACGCTATACTTCCCCAATTGAAAATACCCTGTAAAATATTATACTTGGGCCACATCTGAACCTCTAAATGGGCTGTTATTGCACATAGATGACACTCTATTGTACCCTATCCTCCAAATATCATATTGTAGTAACATTTGAAACACATTTAAGCAGGATTTTAAAATTGGAAAAAATCGGACCATGTCACTTTAACATTAGGGGCGTTTTTAAGATGTCATTTTCTTTCCTGGGTGTAAAATTAATTTTTTTTAAAGAAATATATGTTTGACCCCTCTTAACTGTACCTATCTCACCAAAGTTAAGAGGTAATTATACCTTTTAAATGATATGGGCTCACACCTTTTGCCGCTATAAAATTTGAAAGTACATAAGAAATAGGCCTAGTACAATTATTTGTAAGCAGTGGTATTAAGAATAATAACATGATATTTCACAATATTAGATACATATATTGTTTCTGTACATCCTTATAGTTTTTTATTAGTCAGATATTGAAATGAAGGACACTGAGACCTTAAATGTAAGTGTCCCACTTTAGCTGAAGGTGTTAGGGAAAGTGGGACAGGCAGATTTAGGTTAAGTGGGACACTATATTAATCCCATCTCTCAGAGTAGCCTTACCCAATATGCCTATATTTTGACTTAAAATGAGAAGAAATATGATAACAAATATTATAACAACACTTAGTTGTGTAAATAATGCCAAATTATTAAGTATAATAGCCAGAATAGGACTTTGTTAGTGCTCCTGATTGTGGTTTATCTAGTGACTTCACTGATGGCCATCATTTAGATGAGTGAACCACTGACTTCCATCACAATTTAGATAATTGTCATGAGATTTCTTACCTTTGATGGTTTTTAATCATACAGTATGATGTTGAATGCTAAAAATCTGTAGTAAATTCATTTAGAATTGGTATTTGATATTACATTGAGACTAAAACCATTGAAATCATTCAGCAAAACTACTTTCTTATAATTTATTGATGCGCACACTAAAAGTGTGAGCACTATAACTGGACTGTATGACTCTGAGACCTGTGCAAGTCTACTTCTACCTGTACTCACCAGGTGGGGGTCGACCCCCTCCCCCTCACCTGAGTGGTGGCTGGCCGCCCACTAGTCACACTGACAGAGGAGTTAGCCGTGTGCACACATGCATTTTTTCTTCGCCGGGAATTGTGGCGTTCTGGCGTTCTACAGTACCTAAAATGGGGAAACAAATCAGGTATTGTGCGACCTGTAGGACTAGCCATCAGGCACCTATAGGAAAAAAGTGTGTGAAACAGCCTATCTTCTCTTCTGCCAGTGAGCACGAGGACGACGATGAGGAGTACCCGGTACCGCAGGGGCGGACACCCAAGGGCAAGGGTGGATGGTCCCCCAAAGTAAAGCAGTCTCCGCAGGGTAAGAAATTGCCAAAGGTGCCTCCTCAACTGACCCCTCCGGATTTACTAGGCATGTCTGACTCTGACTTACACAGTGGAAGGGACCCTGAACTGAGTTTCTCAAATTTTTGAAGAGTATGAAGAAAGTGAATGCGAGACTCACCCAGGCCGACTCTAGAATGGAGAAGATTGAGGACTTCCTGTGCAGAGTTCTGGAGAAGAATGTTCGCTTTGAGGTCCCTTCAAACAGCGACGAGTGTCAGTCAGATATGGGTAAATCAGGCGGGGACGCATCCAAGGTGAAAAGTAGCAGCAAGTCTACTGTCAAGCCTGCTGTCAAGTCGGTGGTCCACTCGGTCCCGTCGGCCGGCAGCAGTGGAGAGCCGGCAAGGGGGGCGCGTTGCCGGCTGGTCAGCCGCCACCTCCCCCCAAGTACCACGTTCCCAGGCACGCGTCAAAGCAGGTTGTACATTCTGATAGGTCGGCGTCTGACAATGAGTTTTATCTGGATACTGAGCAAGACCAGACTACTCTCCGCTTCAGGCTTCCAACACGTACCAGGAGGAGCTCAGGCACAGGCAAGGAGGAGGCTCGGTCGGGACACAGCTCTAGTCGAAGCCGTGCCCATTCAAGAAGCCCCAGGCATCCTGGATATAAGGTGTCAGCTTCAGAAGATGAGCGTCACAGAGGCAGGAGGTCCCACAAGTCTCACCATCGTAGAGATAGCAGGAGATCCTTGTCCTCCTCATCCTCCTCCTCCTCTTCATCCAGTGGCAGCAGTGACGACCATCGAGATGGCAGTGGGCGTAGGAAATCTGGGAAAAGCAACAAGAGACGTAAGTTAAGCATCCGTCACTATATCCCCAGGGAGGATAGGGGTAAGCCTTTGTCAGTAGAGGGTTTATGGACCACCTTTTCGAAGCTCACCCTTAAGATGTACGAGAAAGGGCATGATGTGGGCGGGATGCTGAGGCATGGTGTGTTCATGGGAGAAAAAGCGGCCACTCGTTCATACACTACTGGTGGTTTAGTGAAGTATGACAAAGGTGTCAGGAAGAAGGCTAACAAAAAGGGAGTTGACGCATTCTGCGCAGGCGATCAGGAACTGTGCGTACGACACTTGGGTGCTGATAACACTAGGGCAGTTAGAAGGAGCCAGAACCAACAGCAGGGATCCAGGCAAGGAGGCAGGGGTGGATATAACCAGAGCAGGCCTTCATATCCCAACCAGAGCCCTTCGAGTCAAACCAGATCGATCACTTCAAGGGGCTCTCAGGTGGACACTGATTCTATGTACTGCATGAAGTATAATGGGGCAGGCTGTTCCTACAACCCATGCAGATTCCCCCATGTTTGTTCATACTGCTTCAAGCCGGGGCATGCCATATCGTCCTGCTACTCACTCACTGGCCACCCACCACCTGCCTCACGCCAGACTTAGAGTTGGTGGGATCGGCTGGCGACTCGCCCCTCATCACAGCCATAGACGCCGACCCGGTGGCAATTACTGGGTTTGATTGGGTCAATTATGACAAGGCGGAGTCGCCAATTCACTCAGAGGAGAAGGGCAATCATAATACTCACTCTGGAGCTTGGCATGTTGATTGTTTTGATTTGGCCGTGACCCCATCGGCACACAACGTAGTCGACATTCGCCATCTTGTTTCCGAGTGTCAGTCGGTCGGCCCGAACTTATTCAGCGATCATGACTTCAAGCTAAGTTTTTGTTCCGTTGTGATGAATGGTTCAGAGTGGAAGGATTATAACTATTGTGACTATCCACAGGAATTTATATACGACAGAGACGATAATTCCAGGGCGAAAATGCGGTCGACATCCTCCGGCACACCCTCTGGCATTTCCGGCATTTGAGGTGCATTGTGGGTTGCAAAATGGCGGCGCCCACACGACAAAGGTGTCGGTGACTGACAATCCAAGTGAGGTATTACACGATTATAGAATTAATTACGTCTCAGACTGCTGTAATATCACTTGTAAAGATGCTAAAGCTGTTGCGGGTTTTGTCACATGCGTGGAGGTGGCGGTGGGCTGCCACATGCCGCTATTTCAGGAATGTTACGAGGGAACCTGCAGCTGTGTTTACATTCTGAGCGGCGTGTCGACACAACTCAAGCCGTGCCGCTGTTGTGCCATGTGCAGCTTCGACGACAAACCCACACAGGAGGATTTATATGTTCTGACGGGTATATGTCAAGGCTTCAATGTCCTGGATACCAATTGTGCTCTCAAGTATTCCTGTGTGAATTATGGTAGTGTTGAGGACGCTTCGTCGGAGCTAACTGCCACTGTGTTAGAGGAATCTCAATGTGGTAAGATTTCCAAAGTGGACGCCGCTCCTACTTGTGTCCATGCTCTGGGAGCAATACGCAGATCTGATGGGAAAGTAAGGTGCATCACTGACTGTTCAAGACCTCACACTAGTATCAATGACTACATGCAAACTATCACTCGTAAATTTTCATACTCAACCGTAGAAGATGCGGTAGCCACATCTAATCAAGGCGGGATGGGTGCAGTCGTTGACATCAGTTCAGCATACAGGAGCATCAATATACACCCTTCTAATAGACAATTCTGTGGCTTCAGCTGGGACTGTGGTAATGGCATGGAGTGGTACATTGATAATTGCATGTGCTTCGGTATCAAAAGCGCGTGTGGTATTTTTAACACTGTTACTGACTTTGTCAGGCGTTATCTTTACCGGTACAATGTGTCCGTGATCAATTACTTAGACGACTTTAACGTGTGTGGAGACGACTTTAGGTCATGTCAGGAGAGTCAAAAACTCCTAATGAATGTTCTCAGACACATGGGCTTCAATCTGAATTGGAATAAAGCCACCAGCCCCTCTTCAATTGTGACCTACTTAGGTATAGAAATTGATCTGCAAGAAATGGAATTGAGACTCCCGTTGGGGAAGCTATAGAAGACACAATTGGCGGTGTCTGATCTAGTTGGGAAGACCTGGTGCTCTAGGAAGGAGCTGGAGTGTGTTACAGGATTGTTATCTCACTGCTCTTCAGTGGTAAAAGGAGGCAGGACCTTTACAAGGCACCTTTTCAACCTACTCAAAGCCACTGCTGGGAAAAGGAGGATTTCTTTGTCTTCTATATACAAAGATGACCTTCTGTGGTGGCGTAGTTTCCTGGTGTGGTTCAACGGTCGTGCAAAAGTCCTCCTTCCACATGTGAATACCATAGACATTTACACCGATTCTTCGGATTCAGGTTTTGGCGCAGCTTCCCAAGATGATATATTCTATGGTATGTGGGAAAACGATAGCTGGGCATCAAAAAGTGGCCCAGACTTCTCAGCATCCTCTCCACATCATAACACGCTGAAGGTCGGTTAGTCCCCACTGAAAGTGTCATTAGGACACAGGGAACTCCAGTTCCCGCATTATCTTCGTTCAAACTTCGTTCAGAACATTTGACTTCGATTTCGATGGAGGAGCAGCATCCCTACACCCCCGGTGAGGGCCTCCAGTCCGACAATTTGGATTTATTCCACAATGTCGACGACGGACAATTCGTTGTGTACATGAGTCGGACTTTGAGTCCGCCTCTGAGTCCACGGCGAGCTCAGCCCCCACTGTCTGAGTGGCTGGAGTGGGTCCCTATTCGTTGGCCGAGCAGGACGCTAGGGCTATGCCGCCGCCAGCGACAGTAAACTTGGGACCTTTGCCCTGGCACAACACTCCAAAGCGTGTGCCGTCAAAGGATATCGAAAACTCCATGGAACTGAACCCGGCGGGCAACCTGGAGGAGAGCAAGATGCCGGAGTTAGAAGAGGTAAGCCAAGGGGTACCTATTCATACTGTAACGGAGGCTGAGATGGAGGACGCTGTTCGTAAATCGATAGTCCAAGAGCAGTTGATGGAGGTGTTGGAGTGTGAGCCCCCATTCGATACTTCGTTGCACCTCCACCCAACCCTCATGGCAATGGTGATGGACAAACTGAGGGATCATGGCTTCGAGTACCCCTCCAGCCATTCCACCAACATCCGAAG
The DNA here is from genome assembly GCA_947462335.1 of Harmothoe impar. NCBI lineage: Eukaryota > Metazoa > Annelida > Polychaeta > Phyllodocida > Polynoidae > Harmothoe > Harmothoe impar. The sequence goes on along the minus strand of OX381704.1, from coordinate 77,909,755 downwards.
CATCTGAACCTACTCCGTCTCAATTCGAATCCTTTTCGAATCCTCCAGAGTCGACCCCGACTCCATTCGAAGAGCACACCACTGAGACTGAGACTGTTAAGACTCAATTCGAATCCCTGCAAGAGACTCCTGGACCCTCTCCGGTTCCGTTCGAGAAGTCTCCAGACCTCCTCAGGTCAACACCCATGGATGTTACCTCCACTACACCGGAGCAAGCTGAACAGGAAGCTCGCTATGCTCAGGTGTTGAAGGAATCCGACGACTTGAGGGCGGCAAACGAAGAATTGAGACAAAGTCTTGATGCTCTCAAGTCTGCTCCGAGCGCTCCCCTCACCCGAGCTCAGGCACGGAAAAATCCCAATCCAAGGAAGGGACGTACCGTACCTGACTCCTCAGCACCTAATTCGGATGCTGACGAGGGACAGTTCGAGTTTCCCAAAAGTCAGCGACGGAAAGCGAAGAAGGCTGAAGCCCGACAGCCCTGTGTTCCCCACCTTCTACCCCGGCAGACTACTGCAGTTAATATGTCTCCTACTGTGAGGTTGATGGATGTGGTTTTGAAGAGTGAAGTAACTACAACTTTTTCTCCTTTGACACCTCCAGCGCAGGTTCCTACACCTGCATCTCCACCAACGCCCCCTGTGTCCGGGCATTCGAACACCTCAAGCCCTGTGGTTCCTCCTCCAACAGCAGCTGCGGCAGCTGCGCCAGTAGTGGGAAATCCCCAAGATATGCCCAACGCCAGAGCAGAGGACATGATCTGGCGCAACGCTGCTGGTGGTTTCAAGAAGTTCAGACCTGAGTGTATTGAACACTGCAAACGGTCGCGGGGGATGTACTCATGCCCTGAGGAGATGGACTTCGAAGGACGATGAAGAGTGGATGAAGTCAAGTACTTCCTCTACCAGCACTTTTCGGTGGACCGAAAACTGGTTCAATCGTCTCTGTGATCGGAAGCAGTTCCCTGAATCATATTATAACCACGAGGGCCGCCCCAAGATCAGGTGGGCCATGTCAAGGTACCGACAGGGGGTTAATGAGACATGTCCGTTTGATTCGTGCATGTTCCACTTTCGACATGAGAATCGGCCCATGCCGACCCCACTTCAATTCATGCGACACCTGGTAGAGTGCCACATGCACCACCGGGCACAGTATATCTGCACTGACTCGGGGAAGAGTAACCAGATGTGCCATGGACTTCGTACAGTCAGGAGAGGAAGGATGATCGAACACTTAATTCAGTGCCATGGCCAAGCCATGCTGCTGGCTCGTAAGAACGTTGGGGACCTGCACGCCAAGTTGGTTGCTGATCTGGATAAGGTGAAATTCGAAAATATCACCATCGAAACCCTGCAGTTCGGTAAAGTTCAGATCGCCAGAAATACCAAGCAGTCTGCTGTCTTCCAACGCACTGATTGGAGGGGACGTTTGGACCTTGGCAAAGTCATCTATGCAGAAATGGCTGCATGGAGAACCGCCAACCCCCTCACAGGGAAACGTGAAGTCCGGCGACTTTTGAACCTGAATGCAAGAAATCGGAGGCCCAGTCTCCCCGAACGCCAGGAAGAGGAAGAGCAGTAATGATCGAGCACCGGTCCCCACTCCAGGGGCTGCGACCCGACTATGGTCCAGATTTCTCGTCACCAAAGGGTCGTTCCACTCTCCAAACCCTTCGTCCACTGACCCCTGGGAACCTGGCCAGCAGGTCCGAGTATCCTCTGATGGATTCTCCAGGTCCAGAACAGCAAACACAGAGGGATCCCTACAAGGATCTCCCCTCTGTCCTCTGCGTGGAAGACTCCATCCGTCGACCAGACTCCAGGAACGGGGAGATGATCGATTCAGAGAACTATGTCCTTCCTACCTGGGAAACAGGACATGGTGGTGACTGCCACCATTAACACACCCCAGGTAGTGAAGAAGACCAGTTCGGAAGTAAGTAGCTCCAGTGTGAAGGTTGGGCCTAAGGTCCCTGCCTCTACAGTGACTTTGAAGTCAAACCTAGTTGACGTCAAGACTGTGGTGGACCCAGTCCCAGTGACCACTTTGAACCCTGTCACCACCACCCCAACTACGATTGCCCCAGCGGCGACACCAAAAACTGTCGCCACTCCAGCAACTTTGACAACCACTACCTCAGCTACGGTGCCCTTCAAACCCGTGGTGAGGGTAGTTGAGGAGAAGGCACCGGCATCGGTCAATCCTGAGGTGTGGTACAAACTTATGGTAAGTGGCGAGCATCTTCGACCGGCCCTCCATATCCCAAAGGACTACTTCGAGCCAGTGAAGGCCCCTGATGCCGTAGTGCATACTGAACTGTATACATGATGGCTGCTCGAACAGCAGACAGCCATGCAACAGTGTGCCACTTTGAGGGGGAAGGCATCTGCGGACTCTGAGACAAATCTTCGAAAAACAACAACTCGAGGACCAACCTGAGTCGGGCAAGGTGGCCGAGCTCACTGGGAGGCTGGGAAGGGCGAAACAAAAACTTAAAACGGCCCGTGCCTTTCAAAAGGCAGCGGAAGACACCTTGGAGGAGCAGGCCTCTACAATGAAGGCCTTAAACGTAAAGTTTATAACGGTGTTCGGGATCGGACTCACCCAGTGGAATGGAACTCTCGAAGAGCTCCAAGAGATCATTCGGGACTTGTGAAGTGTTCGTGTGTTTCGATTGTGCCTGTGTGTATTATGTTTCGATGATGTCATAAAAACCATTGTGTTCGTAGTTACAAACGTCCATGATTGAAATCATGATTCGAAAATAATGACCAGTTATAAAGTGTGTGTTCGGTATCATTGTCATATAAAAATGTCTTCGATATCTACATTAGTGGGAATGAGAATTCTCACACTTCGAAAGTTCTGATTGTAAGTTGTATACTGTCTCCTATGAGCTGTTACCTATATGGTACCCTCATAATTTGAACCAACAACTGTAACTAGTATTCAATATCTACCCTCATATCCAAAGGAAATTTTTTTTTTGGAAATGATAACTGATATTCGAATTTCGAAAGCTATATCTATTTTTATAGTTGTAAGAATATATATTATGTTACATCAGGTAAAACATATCATAAGTCATTCCTTGGTTCAGTAAGAATAACTTTCACACTAATGTTGGTTTCATGTGTTTCGAGTCATACACTAGGACATATAATTACCTCTCCAGGGACGGTTCGCCCATATAAACGTTTTCGAACCATTACTTCTGTGTCCATCCGTCCTAAAAGTCACATAATGTGCATTTTTTTACCTACCCAAAAGTGTAATAATAAATAAATCCATGTGATTATCAATCTCATCAAAACCAAAAAGCTGTGATCTCGGTAGTTAAGTAAAGTAGAATAGAAAAACATATATATTCATATCTTTATTAAAGATGGATACTAACGTATCTATCTTGTCGTTATTGATGTTGGATCTATTAGATCCCTGTTATGTACATAAAATGTATAAACGTTGTTTAATGTAACAGGTCAAACTCAACATCCAGTTTTCCTCATGTTCAGATGGAACATATTCGAACCCTTTGAATCAATATAATTGATGTCATTATGTACACTGATATTATTCTCCTATTTTTGAATCGCAAATTATATCAGATGTGTCAACCCTTGTTATAATCTGGTGGGGGTGATGTAGGGGCACGAATAATACGTGTATATATGGGTTCATGGAGTCAACGCGGGAAGTGCCTCCTTCGGACACTAGGTGGCAACACCTACGCCATGTCCTTTCGATTATCCGGTAGCAGAGCCAGGCAGGGCACTCCTGACGGCACTCCGGTGGGGTGCCACGTCGACACTGCTTGGTCCGCGCTCAGGGTATATAAGAGGCCGAGGTTGGCTACCTCAGACAGTTCGTCCCAGGACGAGCTCAGACCCACACCTTTCGATACCTTCGTTACCTTTTCGATCATGGGGCACCTACACCCCTCCCACTCTCTGGCTCCTGCACCAGCCATGCTGGCTCAGGACCAGATCATCCAGCTTTGCTGACTTCGAGCTAAAGGTAGAACGCTGTACATTTCGAGTTGGTTATCTAATTGAACCGAACAAACCTTCGTGTTACTTTGAGGCTGTGATCGTGACTGAATAAACCTGTTGCCTTCAAACCGAATTTGGAACCTGTGTTTGTGTGATACTTCCACAACCCCTACAGTTGTTTAGTATCTTAAATCGAAGCTGTATGAGTGAACTAGCTACTCAATGATATTTGATAGTTGTCATGACAACATGTTAACCATGGCAACCAGATAAAGTACTGAATTTTGTCTTTTTCTTTGGGGAGGGGTCGGGTTCTGCTGGGGCTTGTGGGCCTCTTATCACTAGGGTAAATGTGCACTGTAAAAAATATCCCGTAAAAATTACGGTGAATCACTGGCATCACTGGTAGCCGAATAGATATAGCAAGTCCAAACAAACAACCTGAAATGGAGGAAGGGGTGTATCAATTGTGGAAGGATTCAGCTTTGGAGAATGATCAACAGAAAGGATTGCTAAAAGGGGTCCTGGAGGAGTGTGCGCTCGCATTCGCAAAGCCAGGGGAACCCATAGGGAGAATGGATAAAGTATTGCATTGTATAAAGACCGGTGATGCGGAACCTTTCAAAATACCGTACCGACGACTTCCGTTGGCCAAGAGAGTGGTGGCCAAGGAAGAGATTGGAAAAATGCTAAAGGAAGGGGTAATTGTCCCGAGTACTAGTCGATGGAGTAGTCCTGTATGCATGGTAACTAAGAAGGATGGAAGCATCAGATTTTGTATCGACTACCGAAAGTTGATTGGATTGACCAAGAAGAACTCCTATCCCCTCCCTCGGATAGATGAAACGATCGATTCCCTAGGAGGAAACGAATGGTTTAGTACGATTGATCTACAATCCGGATACTGGCAGGTAGGAATGAAGGAAGCGGATATGGAGAAGACCGCGTTTTCGAGCCATATTGGTTTATATCAGTATAATGTGATGCCGTTCAGATTATGTAATGCCCTGGCCACTTTTGAGGCAATGATGGAAACGCTACTGAGTTATATATTATGGAAGAAATGTTTGGTTTACTTGGATGACGTTATAATATTCGGTAAATCATTCGAGGAATGTTTAGAGAACTTGAAGATTGTATTACAAAGGACTATATCAAATGGATTGAAGTTGAAACCGGTAAAGTATAGTTTGTTCCACAAAAGTATTAACTACCTTGGATGGATCATATCAACGGATGAGGTGAAAGCTGATCCGGAGAAGATTCGAACAGCAATGCCTCCACACCGAAGAGTCCAAAGGATGTACGCTCGTTTTTAGGTTTTTGTTCGTACTACCGAGATTTCCTGCCTGGTTATTTAAAGCTAAGTTATCCGATTCAAAGTCTGTCTCATTGGTCGCCGGGGAGACGGGAGAAACCATTCCCGTGGGGGTTGGAACAAGAAGAGTCTTTTTCGAAAGATCAAAAATCTTTTTAGAGAGACTCCGGTGCTCCGGTACCCGACCCATGATGGCCATTTTGTACTAGACACGGATGCCAGTAATGAATGTATAGGGGCTGCACTCTCACAGGTACAGAACGGAGTGGAGGTGCCCATAGCTTTTGCGAGCAACACGATGAACAGAGGACAACGAAATTATTGCACGACCAAGAGAGAATTACTGGCGGTAGTAGTATACACGAAGAAGTTTAAGCACTTTCTATGGGGATCGGATTTTACATTGACAACGGATCATTCTTCATTGAGGTGGTTGTTGAATTTTAAAGATGCGGAAGGAATGATAGGACGATGGCTCGCCCATTTATAAGAATTCGGATTGGATCAGATACAGCATAGAAAGGGAACGAAGCATGTCAATGCAGATGCGCTGTCACGTATACCAGTTAGGAAGTGTCAGAATGCGAGGACTGTGGAGCACATAATGCTGTATTGGCAGGGGTGAGGCAACCGTTCCGGAAGATGGAGCCCAGTGTGTTAGAATGGGGAGACGAATCGATCCTGGCATTTCAGGAGAGGGTTCGAATTGTATACGAACGAAGCAATTATTGAAGTTAGGGTGTAAACCTATAAGACCAGCTATATCGATTGAGAATAGGGAGATCCGTAGACTTATAGCACAGTGGGAAGAGTTGGAAGTTGTCCAGGGTACCTTATACTGTTGGAAAATAAATTCATTAGGGAATCGAATCCGGCAGATTGTGATACCGATAGCCATGCGGAGGGATATAATGTTCTTCTGCCATGGGCATCAGGCCAGTGGTCATTTTGGTAAGAAGAGGTCATTAAAGCGTCTGAGTAGGAAATATTACTGGCCAGGAATGAGTACGGATCTGCTAAGATGGATAGAAACCTGCCCTAAATGTTGCACGAGTAAAAACGGATGTGGGATGGGTAAAATGCCTTTGACACAAAAGTTATTTGGGGTGAGATTTGCTAGGGTGGCTGTAGATATTATAACGGGATTTGTAACAACACCGGAAGGTAATACTTGTATGATGGTGGTGACGGATTATTACATGAGATATACCAGAGTGTTTCCAATGAAGGACCATAAGGCTGCAACATGTGCTTGGGCGTTGGTAAAAGGCTGGATCCTGTATCTAGGTGTACCATTAATGTTACATAGTGATCAGGGACGGGAGTTCGAATCGAATCTATGGCAAGAAATGTGTCATCAGTTGGCGATTTGTAAGACCCGCACAAATCCGTATCGACCACAGAGTGATGGGCAGGTGGAAAGGTTTAATCTAACCCTCATACAAGTATTGAAAGGACTGGTAAATCAGCGGATGGACGATTGGGACGAGCAGTGTGATTTTGTATGTCATGCTTATAACAGCACAGTACACGCTAGCATGAACTGGTCCCCTAATTTATTAGTATTCGGGGAGGATCTGATCATGCCTGCGGATCTAGTATTTGGGGTAGTAGGGATGAACCCAGAGGTACCATGTCAGATTATGTTCGTGGAAGCTTTAAAAATGCTTATGAGTTGGTAAGGCTGGAATTACAAAAGAATGCTAAATGGCAGAAAATAAGACACAAATATTAAAGTTAGGAGATACGAGGTAGATGAATTGGTAGGAAGATACCATGAACCGTTAGTAGGAATCAAATTGAGTGATAATTGGGATGGACCTTGGCGGATCACACAGCGTATAAGTGATAATACCGTGCTTATGAGGGATACGCATGGTAGAAATCAGAAATCCAATGTGGATCGGTTAAAGCCCTGGAAAGGAAGGGAGTACACCGCAGAAATGTTCAAAATGGAGACGGATGAATTAAACCAGATAAAGAAGGAAATTAAAAATGTGGCACTTAAACGTGGGGTAGGACCCCCAAAGAAGAGGAAGGTGCATGACGGAAGCCCACCACCAACATCGGTGGGTAAGAAAGTCAAAGTCTCGGCAGCCCGAGATTAAATCAGGGGACTGCAATTACCTAGCCTGAAACACAACAAATGTAATCCAGTTTTTTGTTATGTCATATGATTATCCGGTGGGGCAAGCCGGGTACATCTGTCTTTTGTGTTGGAACGATACCCGGGCACTGGAGGAGGGGATTAGTTAACCAGATTAAGTGATCCTGAGGGTGGTGGACGGATAATCCGGCGGGTGAAGCATATGCCACCCGTATATTACATCTACCAATACTCCTGATGAGCTTAATTCTAACCGATGAAAGACTCCAACAGACTGCAATTAGTATCGTAATGAAAGGCGCGAAAACCCTTTTGTTTACATCTGGAACGGGGTTATGAAGTCACGCCCCGAGCGGGATCTCGTGGGGTGACGCGCATGCGTGGAAAGGTCGTTTTGGGTCGATGAGTCGCAATATTGATTTTTTTGGTAGCAAAAGGTCAGCAGCGCGCGAGGAGGATCAAAGGTTGTTACAGTGAAAAATAGCATCGGTTAGTGGAGGGCCCGGGTAGCTTGTGCAAGCAGGCACCCGGTGAAAACCAAACTAAACCGAAAATTGACCCGTAGAACCGAAAATGGCGAGTGTTAGTTCTTGCCGACCCGAGGATGAACCGAGCATCAAAATGGCCGATGCGACTGTAGACATGAAACCGTTATCGCCTGTGACCCGTCTAGAAGAGGCTGCATTAGGCAGCACCAGCATGGAGGAAGATGTGGGGGCCGATTACAACGAACAGGGGGAATCAATATTTAGACCCGTAAGAACCGAGTTGACTGAGCCGAAAATGGAAGGATTCGTGAGCCGGTATGATGGTTGCGAATTGTTTCTAGCTGAGTAGTTGGTCGTGGTTCCGACAAATGGAGTCGAACAAACCCTACCCGACAAGCTCCGGGACTGTCTCATACATATATTGGGCCGAGATGTTTACGAAACGTTACCCGGAAACTGGCTGCTATTCTTCCCAGCAATGCAGAGAGGGTTGAATGTGCACGAGGGGTTCCGAAAGGCAGTATTCGACTGCGAGGTGGCCTACCGTGAGAAGCAGATGCCAATCATTCCGATCAGTGTCCCGGGGGTACGGGTTGGGATTACAGGACTCGATATCACGGCTGAACCAGAGAAGGGCAGGTTGCCTCAGACCGTAGAGGAATGGGATAAGCTGGCGATGCGAAAGCGGAAACCCAAATTGTATAGTATTGATGTGGATGAGTTCTATGAACGCCTAGAAATGAGTGATGGGGATGCGTGTCGTCGGGACGAGATCATTAGCGCCCTGATCCGTGAGGGAAAGAATCAGAAAGGCTATGACCCGAAACTTAACAGAGATCCGCCAGAAGAAGAGGAAAGAGAGCGTATTGCGGAAAAGGTTAGGAAAGAATCGGTAGCGAAGGGAAAGCATGTGCTACGAAAATCTAAAATTAAGAAAAATAAGAGTGACGATAGCCTTGATAGTTTGACCGACACCGATTCGTCTGATTTCGAAAAGGTGTTGAGCCCGAAGGAGAAGAGAGCCGCAATGAAGGGAAAGAAACCGACGAACAAAGATGTTGACTTGAAAGTAAGTCCGAGCACCGTAGAGAAGGTGACGGAGGAACTGAAAAAGAAAGAACCGATCCCGACCTTACCAGATAAGGAGCAGATGCAGGCTGTGCAAGCAGCCGCAGCAGCTGAAGTGGGGGCTATTATTGAAAAGTTGAAGAAGAAGGGTAGAACTGAATCGGATGTGAATGTGAGTGATGATGAGAATAAGGGAGGGAAGGTAGAAGAAGGACCCAAATCAAAGAAAGGGAGGGGTGACGTATCGGTGACGGATGAGGAATTTGACCGGTTGCAAGAAATATATAAGAATGCAAACGCTGAGTTCCGTGTGTTCATTCCTGCTTCATTTGAGGAATGTGCCAAAGGTCCGTCTAAATATGGCTGCCCGACCGCCTATAATATGGAGGCTGAATCGGATGATGAGGATTGGCTAAGACCAACCGTCCAGGACCCGTTGCCTTCAGACCACTATGAGTGGTGGTTTGAAGAGATCCGGCATCACTCGGATGCATATTATAACCGTGATCAGCGGTGGAAAATTCGCTGGGCGTACAAGAAATGGTACGTCATCGACAAAGAAACCACCTGCCCGTTCACCCTATGCCTAAATAGACTGAGGCGGAAAGAGTACACAACGGCCCGAAGATTCCTCTGACATCTGACCGAAGCGCACATGCACCACTCTGTGGTGTATGAGTGCCAGAAGACGGCAGCGACCCGGGAAAACCAGAATTGTGATGGTTGTGTGACGACCCAAAGAGCCAACATGGTTCGTCACTACAAAAACTGCCACACACCTGGTATGAAGACTGCCATAGACCGCATTAACAATCTGCACCGTCTCTGGCGCGAAGCATATGACCGTTTAAATAAGGATGACTTTAAGAATGTGACAACCCTCACCCAGTGTTATTGCAAGGTGACGGATGCACATCGGGGAAAACTGAGTGCACGGGCCGCACTGTTATTGGACCTGGGAAAGATCAACATGCCACCTGAGATGTTCCATCAGGTGACAGAATATCGGGGTGATCCGTCTAAGACTCGCACGGATGGAAAAAGGCAGGCCAGCAGGAGTCCGGCTCGGGGTGATGGGAAGAGGTGCCGAGATGTCTGGCCATCCATCTTCAAGATGCCCCAGAGTCGTGACCATACCGCAATGACCACCTACCAATCTCCTCTGAACCGCGGCCCACACAAACCGTCTGCATCAACTAGTGCTGCAACTGGCTCGGCCGGTCCGTCCGCATATACCCAGTCTGATGCCCCGACTGAAGATCCGATGTCCGAGGAATTCCCGGATGTGCAGCAGCTTACTGAAAGCACCTGCCACTCCGGTGACTACCGTCCCGGACAATAGAGTAAGAATGATGACCCGGCCCGTAGTCCACTATTTCGAGGAATCGCAGAAAATTGAATGCGAAGGTGCCCAGAAAATAGTGGACGAGTTTCAGGAGGCCCAAAAAGAGTTGGCGATCCGTTACAACTCGGGCGTCCTAAACTTGTTTGCTGACTCGGTTGTGGCTGTGCAGAAGACACACCGAGAGCGGATCCTGGAAGAGAATGACAAAGAGTTAGAAGAGGCCCGACTACGATTAGAGCAGGTGTATATTGATAAAGAGAAAGTTTTGGCGGAAGAGCAAGCGAAATTAGAAAAGGATAAGAAGACTGTATCCTCGAGCACCGCTCTCTTTAGGAAGAGACTTGGGGAACTCGACAGTAAGAATGAAGCCATGAACGTCAAGTTCTTGGAATGTTTCAGGCTGTTCATGGATGAGTGGGATGGCACCCGAGCCTCGGCTCTTCAGCTATTGGAGAGTAAGGACTCGGTGGAAGGGGAATGAAAATAAATGGTGTCAGGGGTTGGACCGTTCTTTTGGGGGGTAATCGAATCGAAGAAGAAATATGGAAAGAAGAGGAGAGCACCTTAAGACCCGCCGAAGGACGTAAGTCTGGACGCGTGCCTGATCTGCTAACATAAACAGATCAGGATACCTGAAGAAGAGGAGAGCGCCGTAAAACCCACCACAATGGTGTGCCTGATCACAGTCAGAACGATCAGGGAAGCTGTAATCAAAGATGTCAGATTGAAGAGGAGAGCGGCCGAATACCATCCGGATAACAACAACGAGAACCGAATAAGAAGTGCAGAGCATCTTTACACCCACCATAAGACTAGTTCTTATTTGGTGTGCCTGACCCGTTGCCATACGATCAGGAAGCTGCTGAAGAGGAGAGCGCCACGGACTCGCCGTCAAATTTCTTTTTTTGACGGACGTGCCTGATTGGTAGTTTTATAATAATCAGGAAACAGTGTAAATAATGTTTTGTTTTTTTCTGGATAGAGAGTAGAGGTATGGGAGAATATATTTTATGTACAGATCATTATGTTTATATATATATCCGTCCACAAGGAATGCATAAGTACTACTGTTAATGTGAAATGTGTTAAGCCGTTCATATTATAACTTATAGCATTCATGTAAATAATATGTATAAATTGGTTATTCGAGTTGTATACCTTCGCATAGCCCTGTGTAAAATTTTGGACATAACTCTGTTTTATATTTTTGTATACCTATAGGGTATTTGTTTAAAAAAAAAAGTGTATGTTTGTCTAGGGGGATAATGTAGGAGACTCGAATCCCACTCGGATTGTTATTATGTAAGTCGCCTGTAAGTATTAGTTCTCGGCCTATATATAGAGGGCGCGAGTGACAGTGAGGGGGCGCTGCGATCGGGATAGGGGTGGATGTATAAGGCCGAGTGGCCCAGGTGGAAGACAGACCTGACGAATAGAACCGTCTTTAGATTGAATGTACAGGAACCGATAATAAACCTCTCTTTTGCATCCAGAAATTCTAAGAACCTTCCGAGTTGTCTTTTCTGCGACCGAAAACTCTACATTATCTTAATTCCAGGCCCATATATATGAATATATTAGGTCTGAGAAGCATAATTGAATGCCTCATAGCAATATACAATTACAATCCATGAGCAAAAGGTACTCTAGGATTGTTACAAAGAAACTCTGACAAAAGTCTCAATATGTATAATTCTAATTATCACAACGTGGGTGTTTATACTATTTGTACTAGTGCCCAGAGTCTCATAAAAGGAAATTATATATTTCTTATCCTTAATATGCCAAAGGCTTCAATTTTGATTGTGTAATTAATGAGATAGTTGGATATCTTTATAAATCTAGCACAATTATGTACATTTTTAGTTGGTTTACGGATCTTCAATGTAAAAGTAATGAGTTTTACAGTGTCTCACCGTAAATGACAATTATGGCGATACACCTTCAAATTTAGCATTGATTCTCCGTAATTTCAACGGAAAATTTCTACAATGTGGGTAATATCGCGCATGTGGTAATATCGCGCACCCCCCCCTAAAACACACATTTTAAAAAAAGAAGAGATTTAATGTTTTCAAAGTTAGCCATGTTATATTAAGTATCATTTTAATGCATTTCATTTACCTGTGCTACAGTCAGATCTCTCCATGTTTCCGCGGAGATTTCACACCCCTGTATATATGTATGTCAGGAGCCAGAGATGAACAAAAGCACCTAATAACTACCACTTCCTCCGTCCACTACAACCTCCTCACGTCCACTACCACTCCCTAACGTCCACCACCTCTTCCTCAATTCCACTACCTGCTCCTAACATCCACTACCTGCTCCTAACGCCCTCTACCACTTCCATACGCCTACCACCATCTCCGCACGTCCACCACATCCTCCGAACGTCAAACCCCTCCTTACCTCTCATCCACTACTATTTCTCTCTCACGTCCAATAGGGGACTATGCATTTTGTGAGTTACAGGGGCACTTCATTTGATACCAACTGTATTTTATGCATGGATAGCATCCACTTTGATTTCCTAATGTGTAGGCCTAAGCTTATTAAATGGCATTTGCAAAATTTGGGTCCAATAACCCACATAAGCCTACCGGTAGGCCTAGCCATAGGACCTATATAGGCCTATAAAGGGCCTAGTTGTGACCTAATAACCAACATCCACTCCCATTAGGGCCACATTTAATAGAAATAGGCAAATGTTCTTTAATTCTGAGGAATGTAACTCTAAACTACAAAAATATAATTGAAACTTTTGTTATGATAACCGAGGGTGCAGATATCAAATACCTGTAGTCTATGAGGCTATTTTGTTCAGCCAAAATCAACCTCTTTCTAAATTACTTCTGGAATATTTAATAGTTATTGAATACAATACACCAAAAACTTGGCAAAGGCTATTTTAAAAGATTTATATCATACCTAAAAAATAAACACATATGTGCATAAGTGTCACAGAGGGCCTACAGATGCCCCCAAAACTAATCATAAGACATATTTAGATACCGGTTCGGTTTATCTAAAATAACTGGTTCGCGAACCAAAAAGAATCTTTTGATTCTAATTGATTTTCACAGCATATTCTTATTTTAAGCAAGTATTTTACTTAAAAACCCCACAAACTTAATTTTGAAACCTTAACATATCAAATACCTATGGGCTTTCACTAATTACTTATTTAACTGACTTTTAACATTATTATGCAATTTTTGTCATTGTGGTAACTTTTGGATGTTATAATGCATGTACGAATACACTCAAATATAATGTTTTAGGATTTTAAAGAAAGCTTATCACTCATAGTTTCAATTTAATGATAGCTGGAAATCATTTATACATTTCCATGGTCAGTGCACTGCAAAATGTTCCAACTGGTTCGCTTTACCTCTGGTTCACTTTACCTGAATCGACCCTATGTACTATAGACTAGGCACTGGGTCCTGTTTCTCCACAAGTTTGTGGAGGTTCACAAAGTTGCGGAGGTCCGCAAATATAGCCAATATATATGGAGCTCCGTATTTGTATGCTTAAGTACTAAAAAAATATTTCCATATATATGCGGACCTCCATAAATAGGGCCCCAGACAGGTAAAATTGACAAATCGACATGGGCCTAGTGACAAGGGACAATTAAAAAGCCCCATTTCTTAAAATCGATCAATGACATAGACATTCCTTAAATCGACAAGTGACATGAGGGCTGTTGACATTTTCACAGTATTAGTGACGAGGGACAAGCTCCTTTTCTTAAAATCGACAAGGGAAATTGGTATTTCTTAAAATCGACAAGTGACACAGCTATACTGAATCTAGCTCATCCTGGTGAGGCCCCTGACTTGTGGCATCCTGCTTTGCTGGATGTCTTGATACTTTGTATTATTATAAGTGATAACAACTCTGAATCTTGATCTCAGGATGTATTGACCGACCTCCGGTGTATTGCATAACACCCACGATGCACAGACAATTCCCAGACGCTTAGTACCCCTGTAACTCGCAAGGTGGCGCCCCAGTAGCGCTAGTAGCGTTTCCCGCGCTGGGCTGCGTCATACGACATCTCCCTTTTTTAAGGAGTATTATGTTAAGACATACTTAGAAGTCTTCTTGAAGTGTTCATGACATAATAGTTACTATGAAGTTCCTCTCAAGTAAAGATATATATGTATATGTATGTCTCTGGAAATAAGTCAGTTACATGTTACTCAATGTTCAATGTAATAGTCAATGTTCAAACTTAATAGACAATGTTCTTTTGTCACTTTAGAATATTTCTGACTTATTAATGTATCTGAAAGGGAATAGTTATTAAACTTCTTCAATCAGTCTCTTCGTCGCGACTCTAGGTCTCGACGACTTCCTTGGTCCCGGATCGGGCACACGGGGTGTGGCACCTCGATCAGGAGTCGGTGGAGTCGGTGGAGGGACCACTGGAGGTATATCAGTGATCTCCACTGGAGGCACATGATCACTAGGCGGTGTGACCACTCTGGTTAGTATGGTGGTCGGATCGATGTTGTCATTTTGTCCGGGCCCGAGATTTCTTGTCATTCTGCGGTTACGTCTCACTAGTCCATTCGGTGTTGAGATTATGTAGGATCTCGGTCCGGGGGCTTTTCCTATGACCTTCCCTTCCACTCGTAGGTCGGGTAGCCATGCTCGGTCTCCTGGTGACAGTTCATCTGCTTCTGTGACTCGGTGGCGTTGGTTGTAGTTCACTGCCATCTGCTTCCGGTATTCCTTCTCCTTCCTTCGAACCAGCGCTACATCTGGAATGCGCTGTTTCAGTTCATCCGGGTGACAAGGCACCAGTGATTTCAGTCTGCGACCAATGTTCAGCTGAGCCGGGGAGAATCCTGACAGTAGAGGGGTGTTGCGATAAGAAATAAGGGCAAGGTACTCATCGTCAGCCTTATTAAGGATCACTTTGATGGTTTGCACTGCTCTCTCTACTTCTCCGTTACTTTGCGCGTATCTTGGAGATGACGTGATGTGTTCAAACCCATATTCTGCTGCAAAGTTTTTGAACTCCGCTGATGCGAATTGAGGACCGTTGTCGCTGAACAGTATGTCGGGTATACCTTGATGGAAGAATGCTCTTTTCATCTTCTTTACTGTCTCAGTGGTATCAACGTTCTTGCCAACTTGGCACACTTCTACGTCTCTAGAATAGTAGTCTATGATGAGGAGGTACATGGACCCCTTATGGTGGAAAAAGTCTGCCGCTACTCTAGACCACGGTCGTTCTGGGAACTCAGTTCCTTTCATCGGTTCGACACGTTCACTTCTGTACTTTTCACAAATGTTACAATTTTTCACTGTCTTTTCGATGTCTTTGGACATTCCTGGCCACCACACTGATGCGTTGGCATTCTCACGGGTCTTAGTGATGCCCTGATGCCCATCATGTAGATGGCGTAAGACGTCAATCCTCAGACTTGCTGGGATCACAAGCTGTTTTCCTCGAAGGAGTAGTCCATCGTGAACTGTAAGGTTGCCCTGTTCGTTCCAGAATTTAACCAAAGGTCCATAGACGTCACGTCTGTTCTCCGGCCACCCATGTTCAATATGGTGTATCACTACCTTCAGGACATCGTCTTTCTTTAGCTCTGACCGTATCTCGTCGAGTCAGATGATGGTAGACAGACGAGTACTGCTTGTACGTATGCGTCAGATTCCTTACGTAGTTCTTCTTGCTTATGAAGTTCTTCGCTCTCCAGCATATTCTCACCAAGAGGCGCTCTTGACAAGGTATCTGCGGTCATTAGACTTTTACCTGGCACGTGACTGACTGTGAAGTCGAACCGCATTAATCTCAGTCGGAATCTTTGGATCCTCACTGGCAGTTCGTCGATCAGTTTGGTTGAGAATAGTGGCACAAGCGGTTTATGGTCAGTCTCCACGTGGACTCGCATACCGATAACTAAGTTACTCCAGTGTTCGAGTGCCCATGTGGTCGCTAATGCTTCCTTCTCAATTTGCGCGTATCGGCATGCAGTCTTTGTCATTGACCTGCTGGCGTATGCAACGGCTTTCAGTCTTCCATCTTTTTGACGTTGTCTCAGAACTGCCCCAAGACCGTAGCTACTTGCGTCTGCTGACACGATCGTTTCACGTTCGGGGTCATACAAAGTGAGAGCTTCGTCTGAAGCTAGTTCCTGTTTCAGTTTCTCAAACGCTTTCTTTTGTGGAAGATCCCAAGTCCATGCAGAATCTTTCTTGAGGAGATCTCTGACTGGTTTGGTGATTTCGGCAAGGTTCGGCAGGAATTTCATCTGTTGATTCACCATGCCGAGGAATCGTCGGACATCTGGGACGTCTTTGGGGTCTGGCATCTCTATGATGGCTTTGACCTTCGCTGGATCCTTCCTGATGCCATCAGCATCTATCACCTGGCCAAGGTAGCGAAGCTTGGTTGTGGAGAACTCACACTTGTCTTGGTTTAGAGTGATGCCGCTCTCTTGGAGGCGGTTCAGCACTTTCGCCAAGCGTTCATCGTGCTCTTGTTTGTCCTTTCCAATTACAAGAATGTCATCCATGTGACACAACACTCCTTGTAGTCCAGTCAGTTCTTTGTCCATTCTCTTTTGGAAGTGTTCAGGAGCAGATGATATACCGTAGGGAAGTCTCCTGAACATGTACCTTCCGAACGGTGTGATGAATGTCGTCAGCTTTGCACTCTCTTGAGTCACCATTATCTGGTGGAAGCCAGAATTTGCATCTAGCTTGGAGAATACAGCTCCGCTTGAAATACAGGCCAGGGTCTCCTCTACCTTTTTCATCTGGTAGAGTTCACATCGAACGCCCTGGTTGAGTCTTGTCAAGTCCACACACAGCCGTAGATTTCCGTTTGGTTTATGTACAACCACCATGGGTGCACACCAATCTGTTGGTTCGTCTACGGGCTCGATAACTCCTGACTTTACTAATGCTGCGATTTCCTGCTCTACCTTTTTCATCAGAGGCTTTGGCACACTGCGTGGAGTATAGAGGCAGAATGGTTTAGCATCGTTTTTGAGTCTTATAGCATATTCACCTTTCAGCTTACCAAGTCCTGTAAAGAGCTTCGGGTAAGCTTTGACCACTTCGTCCTTCGTGTCCAACTTCGGGATTTCACTGTTCACAGCTTTGACCCTATAGGCACCAGGGATGTTAGGTATCAGTCCTAGTTTCTCGATTGCAGGTTGTCCGAGGAGAAGCGATTTCACGCCTCGCACTACGTAGACGTCTTCGTGGACGGTAGTGTCTCCGCGACTCAACTGCATACGAGCACATCCTAGCGTCTGTAGTGGATGCTCGCCTGTAGCATACAGCGTCTTTCTTGTTGGTTGGATCTCTCCGTAGGACTTCTTGTAGTATGTATCGGGCATCACCTATATCTCGGCTCCAGAGTCTATGTACCACGATAGAGTATCGGAGCCAGTTCCGAGTTTTATGTACCAGCCTTTGCTTGAACTCGATTTGTCGTCTGGGACGGATTTTGATGAAGCCGCATTTACTTCGCTCGTTACGCTTCCGATAAATACGTGCGACACTCCGTCATCGGGTATATCGTCTCCCGACCCTTCCTCTGCGACTTGAGAAATCCGCGCTCTTGAAGTACGGCAAACTTGGGAAAAATGTCCTTTTATTTTACACTTCTCACAGGAGTGATTCACTGCGGGACAATTTTTCTTCCCTTTGAGGTGTTCGGTACCACAGTATCCACACTTGATTTTGTCACCAGTATTTCTCTTTTTCTCGGTTCTGCTCGGGTTCGGCTTCTTCTTGGCCTTGCTGTGGACTACGTCGATATTGGCACTCTTTGACTCTTGGAGCTCATAGCGCGTAGTCTCCTTTTGGTAGAGTATCTCTACTGTTCTCTCCAGCGTAAGCCCTGCACCGGCATCATAGAGCTTCGACTTTGCCGACTGGTCAGTACATGAAAATGTCAGTTTATCGCGCACAGCCTGGTCCATGTAGGTCTGTGGGAATTTGCATTCACCTGCACTCTTCTTGACTGTTAGCACCCATGACTCCAGAGTTTGAGATGGTCCCCTTTTGAGGGTGAACCAAAACTTTTCCCTTAGTAGCAGTTGGGGGTCCCTTTTTCCAAAATATTCTGTGTATTTTTGTAGCACAGTATTATAGTTATTTGGGTCCTCAGCTGGTATGGGAGCTTGTCCCTGGACTGGATTTGGATGTTGTGGGAGGAATACAAAACTGTCATAAATGTCTATCCCATCATCCCCAATATGATTCAGTAGGAGTCCCACCTTTTTTTCATTTGGCTCTGTGCTGGAGCCTGTGGCCTTGAGATATATCTCAAACCTTCTCTTCCACAGAGACCATGAATGTGATGGGTTGCCCCTCTCAATTCTGAGGGTGTCTGGTGGTTTTACACTGTTGGCAGCCATTTCAAAATTGTCACTGCTTTTAATGTAGGCCTACTGACAGTCAATATTATACACACAATTAACAGCTTAGGGTCTTGGTAAATGCTCCTGGAGGTTTTAGAAAAGTTCCCTACTCACAGATTCTTGAGAAGTTGAGTTCATCCCTTTTCAACACCAACTTGAGTGTCTCACTTCAATTTGGCACTTTTCTTGTAGTGGGCATGGAAGATGACCTATTCTGACACCATGTGGCATCCTGCTTTGCTGGATGTCTTGATACTTTGTATTATTATAAGTGATAACAACTCTGAATCTTGATCTCAGGATGTATTGACCGACCTCCGGTGTATTGCATAACACCCACGATGCACAGACAATTCCCAGACGCTTAGTACCCCTGTAACTCACAAGGTGGCGCCCCAGTAGCGCTAGTAGCGTTTCCCGCGCTGGGCTGCGTCATACGACATGACTGTGATTTCAAATTGCCAATTTTACATTGAGCCAAAGTCACCCCAAAGCCGGGGTGACTTTGGCTCAAAATATATTTGCATGGGGGCATAGGCTACTATATATATATATATGAGACCAATAAATATGTATCGAGTTATTGCCATATATTCCACCAGAGGGAGCGTTCTGTATCTACCTGTTTCCACTGCTCCACACTAGGGGGCATTGGTCAGTCCGGTCCTTTGTCGTCTTCACTTGTTCATTCAATGTTACTTGACCCGACCACCAACACGCAATGCTTGGAGGGGCGTCACAGAATTCTAGGTGAAGGAGGATTTACAATCTCATTTGTATTGTGGACCGGCCAACAGAAGGCAGACGGTGGGATGAGTGTACTAGAACTGCTTATGAGTAAAATGAGTACAACTATGGATAAAATGGATAAGGGAGTGTTCATTTATTAATTACAGGGGGGGTGGTGAGATTTCGCGCGGAGGGGCGAACATTTTTTACGCCCCCCCCCCCCCTCGAGAGCGCGTGTAACGTTTCGCGCCCCCCTCGGTGAAGGCGCCAAAAAAATGGCGCCCCCCCTTTGAACTATAGTAACGCGCGGGCTTTTTGGCTAAAAAGGGGCTTAAATTTTTACGCCCCCCCCCCCCCTCAAGAGGAGTCCGAATTATTTACGCCCCCCCCCCCCCTCAGAAGGGGTCGGAAATTTTTACGCAGTCGCAGTCGGGCTACAGCGGGCAGCATCAAGCTCAGGGGATCAATCCCCAGTCATCACCAGCATACAGCTCACATGGATGCTGCAGCAGATCTCCAGAGACTGAACTGAGTATGTTTGATGACAGGAAGTACTTGCCTGTGGGGGAGAGGAAGAAACAGCTGGTTATTAGTAGTACGGAACAGCTGTGGCATTTTCAGAACTGTCTTATGAAAGAGTTATTGGAGAGTGGGGAGGATGTAAGGGGCTACTCTGATCACATGAGCTATGTATCTGAAATGGCTAAAACAGGTATCTATGACATCAGGGCTTTGATGGGCTATGACGAAGACATGCTTCAGAGAGCTAGGCAGTGGGGTCCAGGGGCCTTCCAGGGTGCTGATACCAAACTTACAAATTCTAATTTGGGGGTGTCAGGTACTAAAGCAGCTAGAGCTGCAGCCAAGGGCTACAGGGGCAGGGGCGGTGGGGGTGTTGGCGCGGCCGCGGCCGTGGTGGCAGCCATCAGGGTTACCAAGGCCGGAGGCCAAACAATACCAAGGTGTTAGTCGGCTGGAAGAAGTTGGCGGCTGACAGAGGTGTTTGTTTCAATTACTGTCAGGGGTTGCAATGTGAAGGGGCCCAGTGTCAATACAAACACCAATGTGTTTACTGCGACAGTCTCAACCATAACATGGGTGGCTGCAGCAGTAACAAGGGGGGGGGCGATAATAAGGCGTGACGCTGCCCTAGTCGTCTCGATGTGCCGGTTGATTGTTTGTCACACTCACCTTTGGCGGATAATCACCTGTCGACGGCGGAGGCTGTGGAATGTAATAGCCCAATTAATGTTGATCAGGATAAACAACTCAGAGGTGGCAGCGGTGTTGTAGACTCGTCTGTTTGTGTACAAGTCGGTGCGCATGATGACCATGCGACTTGGAAGAATCATACTCATTTCCTGAAATTGTGATGGACCCATATGAGGTGTCCACTTGTACTGATTTGTTAGGATTGGTGTGTGAGGAAGATGTGATTATTCCAAATTTGTGTGATAATTATCACGGTGATTGTGCGGCTCGTGGTAATTTGTTTCGTAGAATTGTTATCGGTGACCATAAACTGGCAGTCTTGCGCGCCACCACTATTCATGATGGCGGTGTCACTGTTTCTATTCACGAGGGCGATCATTTGTTTTGGGAGAATCTGTGTAAAACTGTGAGTATTGATTCTGAAATTGATGTTCGTGAGGAATTTGTTGATATATATGGTGGGGACTTACCAGTGGCAGTGGTAGAGGTGGGTCCACAGTGTGTGACACCTGTATTTCAGGAATGTGTCGAGGGTGTTTGTACATGTGTCTATGTTCTGTGTGGAATGGTGTGTCAGCTGAGGCCGTGCCGGTTTGCAGCTGCCGT
This sequence comes from Harmothoe impar, assembly GCA_947462335.1. Classification (NCBI taxonomy): domain Eukaryota; kingdom Metazoa; phylum Annelida; class Polychaeta; order Phyllodocida; family Polynoidae; genus Harmothoe; species Harmothoe impar. The sequence continues at coordinate 77,888,482 of OX381704.1, read as the reverse complement.
CATGGGGTTTGGTTGGGACGTCACACCTGAAGACGCCTATGTTGTGACGAGTGCCTTTAGGGGGGCTTGCATTGTTGACCATAATTGCCCATGTAGTTATGAATGTGACAATTATCCTAAGGTTACTGTGGGCAAGTTTGCTAGGGAGATGGACGACAAAGTTCTGTTAGAAATTAAGGAGGACAAAGTTAGAGTGGCGGCTGATAAGCCTATGTGTGTTCATGCAATGGGGGGTGTGGAGAAGGCCAGTTTTCTGACTTTATTGTAAAATGTTGTAATATATTTGGTGTCGCCAGGTGCGTCAATTACCTTGACGACTTTCTAGTGCTGGGCGACAATGAGGGTGAGTGCGCATCACATCAGCAGCAGCTACATGATGTGTTAGTGAACTTTGGGTTTGGTGTGGCTATGGACAAGGTCACTGCACCCCAACAGTGCTTCAAGTATCTGGGCATCCTGATAGATACTGTGTCTATGACCCTGAGCATTGACGAGGATAAAGTCCAGCGAGTAAGGACGGAGGTGTTGTCGCTGCTGGATAAACGGACATGCAAACGGAAGGACCTCGAGGAGGTGGCCGGGCTGTTGGCCCATTGCGCCACCGTTGTTAAGGGTGGTAGGACTTTTGCTCGTCGTATATACAACACCTTGAAGCAGCAACCAGGTGATGTCATCACCCTGGACGAGGTGGTGCAGCAGGATTTTATGTGGTGGGCCAGTTTTATACACTGGTTTAATGGCAAGGCCAAGGTGCTGGGGGCTGATGGGCAGAGTATACCGGTATATACGGACTCATCAGGTTATGGCTTTGGTGGCCACACTACAGACGATTATTATGGGGCCAGAAGGGTCTGGACGGCTGCCCTCATTCTGTGGACCCACCTATTTATGACAAATACGACGACCACAATAATGTTACAGAACTGTGGCCAGTGTTAGTGGCCGTCCATAGATGGGGGCCTAGGTGGGCTGTGTATAGATGAATAACAACCTCGGTGCGTTATTCATCAATACACAACCCTCGTGTGGCCATATCCATATATTATTGGTTAAATATATATATATATATATATATATATATATATATATATATATATATATATATATATATATATATATATTGAAACTGAGGGTTGATGAGCAGTGAGTAAATAAATGGGCGAGACACAGAAGTGGACTTGGGCCATGTCAATTTACAAACATACGGCCTATTTATTTAAGAAAAAAACAACACCAAATCATATAGATACACGTGGAAGCATAAGCAAGCGAGCGTCAACCTCACAGGGCGACAAGCAGTAGACCAATAACACAGTAACCAGGGAAGCCAACAGCCCTAGCGACCGTTGTGCGTGTCCCTCACCAGGTGGCATAGCAGTGCTCACAAACCGGCCACAGATGTAGTACCAACATATTCCCCCAGGGGGGGTATCAGAACCTTTTATCAATACATGACACAACCCCGGGGGGTTTGTCTCACTACATTGAAACTGAGGGTTGATGAGCAGTGAGTAAATAAATGGGCGAGACACAGAGGTGGACTTGGGCCATGTCAATTTACAAACATACGGCCAAACTCCCAAAATCAAACACAGTTTCCACATATCATATCAACAACTATACTCTTTTACAAATACTATCCACTACCAACCTATCCAAGTCTATGCGAGATGACAGCGGTTTAGCTAAGTAAATCAGGGCTGTCAAGGAAGCCCAATCTCCCGTCTGTCTTATGTCCTCCAGGGGGACACCACAATGGTGAAGGTAGGCCGCTCCTGCCCGTCTCAGGGAGTGCACCCCCGCACCAGGTACATCTAAATTCACAAGTTGCAACAATCTCTTCAAATATTTAATTAGTACCGGGTATGTCAAAGGTACCGTAACCATCCACTTACTAAGCATAAACACTGGGGAGTCCAAGGAAGCTGCGGGTACATCATTAAAATGATTCTTAATAAGAGATACAGCACATAAAGGGGAACCCTCCGCCACAGTGAGGGGAATGAGATGCATACGTTGACCATATTGAATGGTCTTAGAGCTTGAGATCTTTAACAAAAGACCCCAAGGCCTAAACTTGAGTGAACTTCTACGTAAATAGTGACCCTCCAGCTTGAGATTATTAGGAACCAGATTACATTTGCGTAGCAAAGTTCTAAAACTAGTAACAATACAGGCCCAGATACAGCGTTCATTTACATCCAGACAGTTTACACCTAGAGACATATTCAATAAATTCTCCAAAGTCAAAGTTATCCTACTCGGAGCTGGGTCACCTAAAACACGTCTAAGACCCTTTAAAGTGGTATCAAACACAAAGTTCTGGCGAATGAAAGAAACATCATAACCAAAATATTTGTTCAAACTAATGACACCAGATACGTAATTATCTATAGATACATAACACAAGGAGTCTGACAAGTAAACAATAAATCTACACATGGTGTCTATAGTGGTTGGAACCACAGAAATGGCTAACAAGGTACAGAACAAAATATATTTTTTCCATTGGGAAGCCTTTGTGCGCCAAGTTGATTCCGCCCAACAGTAGGACCTGACTCTTGCTGCTCTAGCGTCTAGGGTCTGACGCAATTGGCGTGCACCTGTAACAACAAAAACCATACGGAATCTTCATATCATTTCCCAACAACCTGGACAGAGAGTCAGCATGTACATTAAGTTTACCAGGAATATGTTCACATACAATATGGCAGTTAAACAACACGCACAGCCAAAAAACCCTCCTCAAAATTGACATAGCTACAGTATTATCACTCTTACCGGTATTTATACCCGCTACAACCTGAGTATTATCAGATTTACAGATTATCTTACAATTTCTCCATTCCGGTCCCCAACGCCAGAGGGCCTCTAATAAAGGGTAAAGCTCCCTAACATTTATGTTATCAGGGATGTCCATACCAGGAGAATGACATAGGTGTGTGTGAAGGTCACCATCAGAATCCAGGTCCTTAAGCCAGGCTCCCGCTAACCAGTCAGAGTCTGTGACCACACCATAACCAGTATTAGAAGCATCCATGGATATCAATAACTGTTCTTGACATCTCCTACCCACCATCCTGGCTTCACCATTGAACCAGTTGGCGCAGTTTGACCACCAGTGCAAGTCCTCGAAGAAACATTTACTCAAAGTAATCCTTCTCTTTGCTGGGGAAAAGTTACTCAGTAGGCGTATTATACGGTGGGAGAAAGTCCTACCCCGTCTTATGACTGTTGAACAGTGAGCCAAGATTCCACAGAGTCTCTGAAGTTGTTTACGTGTCGCCTGGCGGCGACCATAGAAAAACGCGACTTCCTCATGCAACTTGTGTAGTTTGTCTTCTGGCAACATCAATTTCATCTGAACCGTGTCAATGTCAATGCCTAAATATCGCTGAACCCTAGCCGGAGAGCGTACTTTCTTGTATGCTTGTAAGCTGTTCATATACCTAGTCACTGAGTCTGTGAGACTATTAAAGATGTAAGGTGAAGCTCTAGCTCCAAAGGAGAGAAAATTATCCTGAAGATAAACTTCCTCACCCCCCACTGTCCATTTCAAACCTTGGTATTTTCTGTCACAAGCCCTGATGTGACAAGTTCTGTAAGCTGAGGCTACATCCGTGACTGCTAGAAAACACATAGGTGACAGGCTGTCACAAATCTCGTCCATACTGCAGAATCTAAAATTCTGGAATGTCACTGACATATAATTATTAATAGACACATACTCTGGTCTACTGGCATCAGTAATGGGTCTGAAACCCCCCGAGCTTTTCTCCACAGCACCCAGAGCATGCACACAGTGAGGTTTTCTATCAACTACCGATATCTTGCCAGCATCAATCTCCTTTAAAATGATTTCATTCATAAATTCATACGCTCCCTCGGTCGCCGAAGAATAGTTATTACATTGGTAAGAAGGAACCTCTGCATATGGGTCGACAATTTTAAACCCGTGTAACACCCCATCCAAAATAAACAGACTATTTACATCCCAATTTTCACCAAACACGTGCATGGGACCTCCTGATAGCATGTCTCTCCAACCCGCTGGTTTGAATTGAGAACGTACACCGCCCACTACATGGATGGCAGACACGTCCCACAAGGGCTTATAATTATCATAACTACACAACAAACTCTGGATGTCACTGAAGCACATAAGTCCTCATAGCCAAATGAACCAAAGTCACAACTGAGGCCCTCATCCTGGCCTAACGTTGCCCCCCCCCCCCCCCCCTGCTGGTAGTTGCGGTTCTGGTAGGTGTTGGCTTGCTGATAAGGGTTGTGCTGCTGTGTAGGTTGTTGCTGTTGTTGGTATTGACTACCACCGTGTTGGTGCTGCTGACCACCCCCTTGTTGCTGGCTGCAGCCCCCTCTTGCCTTATGACCACCCCTGTGTGGCATCCTGCTTTGCTGGATGTCTTAATACTTAGTATTATTATAAGTGATAACAACTCTGAATCTTGATCTCAGGATGTATTGACCAACCTCCCGTGTATCGCATAACACGCACGATGCACAGACAATTCCCAGACGCTTAGTACGCCGGTATGACGATAGGTGGCGCCCCAGTAGCGCTAGTGGCGTTTCCCATGCTGGGCTGCAGCAGGGCTGCGTCATACGACATCTCCCTTTTTTAAGGAGTATTATGTTAAGACATACTTAGAAGTGTTCATGACATAATAGTTACTATAAAAGTAAAGATATATATGTATATGTATGTCTCTGAAAATAAGTCAGTTACATGTTACTCAATGTTCAATGTAATAGTCAATGTTCAAACATAATAGACAATGTTCTTTTGTCACTTTAGAATATTTCTGACTTATTAATGTATCTGAACGGGAATAGTTATTAAACTTCTTCAATCAGTCTCTTGGTCGCGACTCTAGGTCTCGACGACTTCCTTGGTCCCGGATCGGGCACACGGGACCACTGGTTGGTGGAGGGACCACTGGAGGTATATCAGTGATCTCCACTGTGATCTCCACTGGAGGCACATGATCACTAGGCGGTGTGACCACTCTGGTTAGTATGGTAGTCGGATCAATGTTGTCGTTTTTGTCCGGGCCCGAGATTTCTCGTCATTCTACGGTTACGTCTCACTAGTCCATTGGGTGTTGAGATTATGTAGGATCTCGGTCCGGGGGCTTTTCCTATGACCTTCCCTTCCACTCGTAGGTCGGGTAGCCATGCTCGGTCTCCTGGTGACAGTTCGTCTGCTTCTGTGACTCGGTGGCGTTGGTTGTAGTTCACTGCCATCTGCTTCCGGTATTCCTTCTCCTTCCTTCGAACCAGCGCTGCATCTGGAATGCGCGGTTTAAGTTCATCCGGGTGACACGGCACCAGTGATTTTAGTCTGCGACCAATGTTCAGCTGAGCCGGGGAGAAGCCTGACAGTAGAGGGGTGTTGCGATAAGAAATAAGGGCAAGGTACTCATCGTCAGCCTTATTAAGGATCGCTTTGATGGTTTGCACTGCTCTCTCTACTTCTCCGTTACTTTGTGCGTATCTTGGAGATGACGTGATGTGTTCGAATCTGTATTCTGCTGCAAAGTTTTTGAACTCCGCTGATGCAAATTGAGGACCATTGTCGCTGAACAGTATGTCGGGTATACCTTGATGGAAGAATGCTCTTTTCATCTTCTTTACTGTCTCAGTGGTATCAACGTTCTTGCCAACTTGGCACACTTCCACGTCTCTAGAATAGTAGTCTATGATGAGGAGGTACATGGACCCTTTATGGTGGAAAAAGTCTGCTGCTACTCTAGACCACGGTCGTTCTGGGAACTCAGTTCCTTTCATCGGTTCGACACGTTCACGTCTGTACTTTTCACAAATGTTACAGTTTTTCACTGTCTTTTCGATGTCTTTGGACATTCCTGGCCACCACACTGATGCGTTGGCATTCTCACGGGTCTTAGTGATGCCCTGATGCCCATCATGTAGATGGCGTAAGACGTCAATCCTCAGACTTGCTGGGATTACAAGCTGTTTTCCTCGAAGGAGTAGGCCATCATGAACTGTAAGGTTGCCCTGTTCGTTCCAGAACTTTACCAAAGGTCCATAGACGTCACGTCTGTTCTCCGGCCACCCATGTTCAATATGGTGTATCACTACCTTCAGGACATCGTCTTTCTTTAGCTCTGACTGTATCTCGTCGAGTCTCTGGTCAGATGATGGTAGACAGACGAGTACTGCTTGTACGTATGCGTCAGATTCCTTACGTAGTTCTTCTTGCTTATGAAGTTCTTCGCTCTCCAGCATATGCTCACCAAGAGGCGCTCTTGACAAGGTATCTGCGGTCATTAGACTTTTACCTGGCACGTGACTGACTGTGAAGTCGAACCGCATCAATCTCAGTCGGAATCTTTGGATCCTCACTGGCAGTTCGTCGATCAGTTTGGTTGAGAATAGTGGCACAAGCGGTTTATGGTCAGTCTCCATGTGGACTCGCATACCGATAACTAAGTTACTCCAGTGTTCGAGTGCCCATGTGGTCGCTAATGCTTCCTTCTCAATTTGCGCATATCGGCATTCAGTCTTTGTCATTGACCTGCTGGCGTATGCAACGGCTTTCAGTCTTCCATCTTTTTGACGTTGTCTCAGAACTGCCCCAAGACCGTAGCTACTTGCGTCTGCTGACACGATCGTTTCACGTTCGGGGTCATACAAAGCGAGGGCTTCTTCTGAAGCTAGTTCCTGTTTCAGTTTCTCAAACGCTTTCTTTTGTGGAAGATCCCAAGTCCATGCAGAATCTTTCTTGAGGAGATCTCTGACTGGTTTGGTGATTTCGGCAAGGTTCGGCAGGAATTTCATCTGTTGATTCACCATGCCGAAGAATCGTCGGACATCTGGGACGTCTTTGGGGTCTGGCATCTCTATGATGGCTTTGACCTTCGCTGGATCCTTCCTGATGCCATCGGCATCGATCACCTGGCCAAGGTAGCGAAGCTTGGTTGTGGAGAACTCACACTTGTCTTGGTTTAGAGTGATGCCGCTCTCTCGGAGGCGGTTCAGCACTTTCGCCAAGCGTTCATCGTGCTCTTGTTTGTCCTTTCCAATCACAAGAATGTCGTCCATGTGACACAACACTCCTTGTAGTCCAGTCAGTTCTTTGTCCATTCTCTTTTGGAAGTGTTCAGGAGCAGATGATATACCGTAGGGAAGTCTCCTGAACATGTACCTTCCGAACGGTGTGATGAATGTCGTCAGCTTTGCACTCTCTTGAGTCAACAGTACCTGGTGGAAGCCAGAATTTGCATCTAGCTTGGAGAATACAGCTCCGCTTGAAATACACACCAGGGTCTCCTCTACCTTTTTCATCTGGTAGAGTTCACGTCGGACGCCCTGGTTGAGTCTTGTCAAGTCCACACACAGCCGTAGATTCCCGTTTGGTTTATGTACAACCACCATGGGTGCACACCAATCCGTTGGTTCGTCTACGGGCTCGATAACTTCTGACTTTACTAATGCTGCGATTTCCTGCTCTACCTTTTTCATCAGAGGCTTTGGCACACTGCGTGGAGTATAGAGGCAGAATGGTTTAGCATCGTCTTTGAGTCTTATAGCATATTCACCTTTCAGCTTACCGAGTCCTGTAAAGAGCTTCGGGTAAGCTTTGACCACTTCATCCTTCGTGTCCAACTTCGGGATTTCACTGTTCACGGCTTTGACCCTATAGGCACCAGGGATGTTAGGTATCAGTCCTAGTTTCTCGATTGCCGGTTGTCCGAGGAGAAGCGATTTCATGCCTCGCACTACATAGACGTCTTCGTGGACGGTAGTGTCTCCGCGACTCAACTGCATACGAGCACATCCTAGCGTCTGTAACGGATGCTCGCCTGTAGCATACAGCGTCTTTCTTGTTGGTTGGATCTCTCCGTAGGACTTCTTGTAGTATGTATCGGGCATCACCGATATCTCGGCTCCAGAGTCTATGTACCACGATAGAGTATCAGAGCCAGTTCCGAGTTTTATGTACCAGCCTTTGCTTGAACTCGATTTGTCGTCTGGGACGGATTTTGATGAAGCCGCATTTACTTCGCTCGTTACACTGCCGATAAATACGTGCGACATTCCGTCATCGGGTATATCGTCTCCCGACCCTTCCTCTGCGACTTGAGAAATCCGCGCTCTTGAAGTACGGCAAACTTGGGAAAAATGTCCTTTTATTTTACACTTCTCACAGGAGTGATTCACTGCGGGACAATTTTTCTTCCCTTTGAGGTGCTCGGTACCACAGTATCCACAATTGATTTTGTTACCAGTATTTCTCTTTTTCTCAGTTCTGCTCGGGTCCGGCTTCTTCTTGGCCTTGCTGTGGACTACGTCGATATTGGCACTCTTTGACTCTTGGAGCTCATAGCGCGTAGTCTCCTTTTGGTAGAGTATCTCTACTGTTCTCTCCAGCGTAAGCCCTGCACCGGCATCATAGAGCTTCGACTTTGCCGACTGGTCGGTACATGAAAATGTCAGTTTATCGCGCACAGCCTGGTCCATGTAGGTCTGTGGGAATTTGCATTCACCTGCACTCTTCTTGACTGTTAGCACCCATGATTCCAGAGTTTGAGATGGTCCCCTTTTGAGGGTGAACCAAAACTTTTCCCTTAGTAGCAGTTGGGGGTCCCTTTTTCCAAAATATTCTGTGTACTTTTGTAGCACAGTATCATAGTTATTTGGGTCCTCAGCTGGTATGGGAGCTTGTCCCTGGACTGGATTTGGATGTTGTGGGAGGAATACAAAACTGTCATAAATGTCTATCCCATCATCCCCAATATGATTCAGTAGGAGTCCCACCTTTTTTTCATTAGGCTCTGTGCTGGAGCCTGTGGCCTTGAGATATATCTCAAACCTTCTCTTCCACAGAGACCATGAATGTGATGGGTTACCCCTCTCAATTCTGAGGGTGTCTGGTGGTTTTACACTGTTGGCAGCCATTTCAAAATGTCACTGCTTTTAGTGTAGGCCTACTGACAGTCAATTTTATACACACAATTAACAGCTTGGGGTCTTGGTAAATGCTCCTGGAGGTTTTAGAAAAGTTCTCTACTCACAGATTCTTGAGAAGTTGAGTTCATCACTTTTCAACACCAAACCTGAGTGTCTCACTTCAATTTGGCACTTTTCTTGTTGTGGGCATGGAAGATGACCTATTCTGACACCATGTGGCATCCTGCTTTGCTGGATGTCTTAATACTTAGTATTATTATAAGTGATAACAACTCTGAATCTTGATCTCAGGATGTATTGACCAACCTCCCGTGTATCGCATAACACGCACGATGCACAGACAATTCCCAGACGCTTAGTACGCCGGTATGACGATAGGTGGCGCCCCAGTAGCGCTAGTGGCGGGTTGTGTCTGATCGTAATCCGGTAGATCTTATTCCTACGGGAAAACATTTACTGCAACACCTCTTCTTGTGTCGCAGTAAATGTTTTCCCGTATTATGTTTACATGTCGTAATACATTAAATGTAATTTAACATACGAACGTAATCTTGACATATATCTTCCTTCTCCTATATCCTTTCCCTCTCCCCCCTTTTCATTTCCATGTCATATTATATCTTTGTACTATTTTTGTGACATCCTATACTATTGTGCGCATAACTCAATGTCATACGGGAATGCCAGTAATGTCGGAATGTCACACGGAATGTCATAGCTATGTCATTGAAATAAGCAATGTACGTCTACTATCAGTGTCATGTCACTCATGGATAGTACATTCGCTCCATTAGAGTACACCGCAGCTTATCGAAGTAAGTCAACATGTTTTATTGGCACATTTCTCTCCTTTTTTTGCCGAACGACAGTGCAATGATACGGTAGGCAGTGACACTGTGTCACTGGCACTGTTAGTACTTACTCACGGCGAGACTCTACTGCTGTATTCTTTTCCGGTTACTTCCAACCATACATCTACAGCACTTTATCTAGGAACTAATCAATGGGTTTAGTTCTGTGTCTTGATACAGCACCAGCGTACCTTGGCACTGTTGATCTATGTACCCAAGAAAATGTATTCCAGCATTTCACTTATGTCAACCTTTTGAGTATTATTTAGCTTTGAAAATCGGGATAAGCCGGTATCACCCCCCCCCCCCCTTTCCCACATTATTCCACCTTCCTTCTTCTCTCTCTCACATTCTCTTCCTTTTTTAAGGACTAGGCTACCGCGAACTAGGGCCCATGTCTTCCATGTTCTGACAGCAAAATATCACTGCAACCTGACGGTCTTTTCTTCAGATTGACTTTGTAAATTGAATTTACGTCAGGGAAGTCTGGATACAGATATGTGTCACGTTCTTGAGGGCATATGCAGAGGGAGCTCTGTGTTATTATATCATACATGTGGTTCATATCAATGTATTTATTCAGTTTAAAACTTGTATGGCTAACATACAATATTTCCTATGGGAATCTCTTACAATTTTTTTTTTCTGAACTTTAATCTTTGATAACAGCTTTAATTAGGTGAAGGTGTAATTACAGCAATTAGTGTTAGCCCTTACAACTCATACTCTTCAATAAAACCTATATTATACTTAAATTTATTGTCTTAGGTAAGTACAGTCCGAATCTCAACAATATCCAATACTTCGCACCTAGGTTAGTTTGCTCCGCCGATTTTGCTAATAAATTAATTAAGATGAATTTTAGACATTTTTCCTAGCTTTTTAATAATAAATATTCCCAGCTACAACCAACATATATTCCTACTAAATGTTTAAAATACATTTATTCCCCTATATATAAAACAGCATTAGTTGCGAACCACCCCATTGAAATAGGCTTGAGTGCTTGACAGGAACAGATAAACCAAAAGAGGCTAGATAAAGATATGTACTTTTTTCAAAATTAACTCGATTTTTCTCCACAAATTGACTTCAATTAATATTTAGAGCAGCCCACATGTTGTGATAATTCACTCCATTTAGTGTATTTCTCAAAATCCAATTGTATTTAAAAGAAAAGGAATAAATCAAACCTACTCTCGCACAGAGTGCTTGACAACAAGAAAACGGAAAAGACTCAAAGATGCGACATGATTTTGACTTCTCAAATGACAATGAAGTAACATAATTATAGACCAATACGGATCAAATACAACAAAACTCAACAGTAAATACCTATACGATCTTGCCTGCAATGGATTACATCAAAATATAATCGAATCATTGAAATATCTCTGTTAAAACTTTGCAATCGGCACTCGGCTGTTGTGAGGGAGAGGACATGCGGGTACGGGTCAAATGTTATGCGCTGCTGGGTAACCATGGAGATCTGGAACAGACAGACGCTGGCAAAACCTCAGCTGTCAAACTTTGCCGCACCAGGGCCCTGCCGTGGGTGTAGCCTACCCGACGTGTCGCTACAATCTCTACAATCTCTACAACCTCGGGTGGGAGGCGGGAGGGGGGGGGACGTGGGGTGAATACACGGAGGTCAGAAGAGGGGGGGGGGGGGCGTCACCATCAGAATAAATTCGAATTTCTTATCATAACCTAAGGCCTTGAAGAGTAGCCTACTGGACTAGCCTAGGCCTAGACCCTAGCTGTTATTATTTTCTTAGTTTTACTGGTCTAAATCCAACGCTGAAGGCGCTGGTAGTAGTTTAAAATACCCTTTTAGCTCACAATTTATCAAATAATCATATTGTACTTTATTTTATGTTATTAGATGGACCACAACTACTGCCTGCTTGCTCAGCAGTTAGACCCTCCACCTGATGCAGTGCAATATGCTGGACAAAATGATGCACCTCCGACACCAGCTCATCCCCCGACAGTAATGCAGTATTTTGTATCTATGCAGAAGGCATACACATGCCAAATCCGTCCATGTAGTACTTTACAAGTGGGGGGTGCGGGCCAGTAAATGCCTCAGCCGTATCACAATATTAATTTGTTTTTTAAAATAATTTTATTTTTTAAAATAATTTTTGAATGGCTATTCAATTCGCCCATAGTAAAGCATAAGGAAGTGTTTTAACTTTATTGTCTTTGGAATACATTTAAAAACCAGTACAACTTCATCATACAGCAATAATATTATATTAAGGAAAAATAATCTTCTCCCATTCTACCTAATGTGCACTTCCATTCCTTTTGCCATCATAATGAAATGATGTGTTTTCTTTAAGATGGACCACAACTACACCCTCCTTCCTCAGGTGTTACACCCTCTCACACCACCTCCAACACCTGGTCCGCCAACTGATGCCCCACAACATGCAGCACAACATGACCCATCGTCCACACTGTTTTCTACCCCAAATCACACCACCGAACATGAGCCTCTCCTTGTACGAGTTCTACGAAGAATTGGTAATAACACTTCTAACTTCTAATTTTTTTTTTGCAAAACAATATATTTGTCAAAACATTTGAAAAATTTCCCATGAAATACTTACATCATTTTGAAAGTTAGATAGTAAAAAAATATCGAGTTATCTATATGTCTTTTTCGTTCAAATAGCACATCCCACTATATCTGTCACCTTTTACATAGCCAGTTTACCTTTTAGGTTTCATTTCAGTTCACTAGTTATCAATGTTGTATAGAAACAGAAATTTATTTTAAATACTTACAGCACTAATTAATTTCTCTTACCCGGGGGTCGTCTCATGCGTTCATCCTCTATAGTACCTCCACGCGTATCAGAAAAAGGGGATGCACCGACTGCTGCACCACCCCCTGAACCGGCACCAAGCTGTGAGAAGGCCACTAAACCAGAACCAACCAAGTCACAACCGCCCACTGCATTACCTGGTCATAAAGCCACTACACCACAAGAAACATACCTACCACAACCTACTGCACCGGCCCCTCCAGCACCCACTCCCCAGCCCACTGCACCAGAACATACTCATCCCACACAACAGGCTGCACCTCCCCCTGCACCGGCAACTGGACCGGCCCCTCTGCGAACTGGTCCTGAGGCCACTGGACCAGAACAAACTGATCCCACAGAACCGCCTGCACCTCCCCCTGCACCTCCAACTGGACCGGCCCCTCCGCGAACTGGTCCTGAGGCCACTGGACCAGAACAAACTGATCCCACAGAACCGCCTGCACCTCCCCCTGCACCTCCAACTGGACCGGCCCCTCCGCGAACTGGTCCTGAGGCCACTGGACCAGAACAAACTGATCCCACAGAACCGCCTGCACCTCCCCCTGCACCTCCAACTGGACCGGCCCCTCCGCGAACTGGTCCTGAGGCCACTGGACCAGAACAAACTGATCCCACAGAACCGCCTGCACCTCCCCCTGCACCGCCAACTGGACCGGCCCCTCCGCCAACTGGTCCTGAGGCCACTGGACCAGAACAAACTGATCCCACAGAACCGCCTGCACCGCCAACTGGACCGGCCCCTCCGCCAACTGGTCCTGAGGCCACTGGACCAGAACAAACTGATCCCACAGAACCGCCTGCACCGCCAACTGGACCGGCCCCTCCGCCACCCGGTCATGAGGCGACTGGACCAGAACAAACTGATCCCACAGAACCGCCTGCACCGCCAACTGGACCGGCCCCTCCGCCACCCGGTCATGAGGCGACTGGACCAGAACAAACTGATCCCACACAACCGGCTGCAGAACCGGCACCTTCTGACACGGTGTGTATTGTTCAGTTTCTTTTTTTCACAAAGTATCATGTACTATATATAGACAAATGCCAACGCCCATTTATGCAGTCTCTGTTGTATTTCACCAGTGGGACTGGGGCAGTATCCCACGGCATTCGTCCCAGTCGCCACCTGTGAAATACATCAATGTAGTTTGCATTTGTGTTTATTTTTTTAATTCAAGCCATTAAACAAAGGAAAAACCATTTTTTCTTACCATTTAATACGGCCACATTGTATTTAATGTATTGATACAATTTCGTGCTGCCGACCAAAAAGCACATATCTACTCCAGCACCTGCCATTTATCAAGTGGTCATTTCGCCTATTTCAATTCAGAGTAGGTTATAGTACATTCCTTTCACCTATAGATACCAACCTACAGAGATACAGAGGCAGACATTCTCCAGTACGTAGACCACTTGACGCTGGCACAAGGCTCGCAGTACAACCGGTGGAAAACTGAGGGAAGATTCCACAAGACTTTAAAAGGTTGGTTGGTTAAACATATAGCAAAACGGTACACTCTTCTTCGTATGTCACACTTGGTATTTCTCACAGCTTTAATCTTGGGCCTTATTTTCGTACCCCTTAATCAAACCATGGTATGGGTAGCCTAACTACGCTAACATCATGCATCACTGCATCTCTTACATGGCTCGTTTCTACACTCAGCCGATTTAGATTTTTTTACATAAACCGTAGGGATGTCATTGGTATGGGATTTTATGAGTTATTCACTATTTTGCTGTCCATTTAGGTAATATATCAGTTATTCATTATTCATTATACAACAACAAAGAGGTATATTAGGCCACATTTTCAAAGTTTTTAGGTAACAGACACTGTAACAAATTACAGCACAGACAATGAAATGAAAGAAAATGTTAATATTTGTTGTTTTTGGTGCTAAGAATAACACTAAAATTTGTAATATCTAGAAAAACATTTTGTCTCTGACTTTTTCAGTGTTGCCGAAAACTTTTTAAGTACACAGGCCATTTGCCTTCTACACAGGCCCCATCGAGCCATATTATTATATTCATGTCATATAGCATATTTTATACTATTTTTAATATGTCAAATTATACAAATTGCAATGCTTCTCTAATAATGCTACTAAAATTGCTTAAATTCAGTGAAAAGAATACTTGTATCACTTGCAAGAAGCACTCACTGATATACTACAGCGTGCAGCGGATTATACGAGGTGTACTAAATCTAACTTTATTTATTGTGTTTCAGAAGTAGTAGAGGACAAAGAAAACAGTTTTTGCATAAGATGGTGTGATCCAACAGCTGCCATAGCGTTACCCGTCCTCCCTACCTCACTCCACCCATTCCTTATCGTAGGACGAAAGACCATGACCTGTTTACATGGGCCTGACACGCATGCCAAGGAAAAGAGGGACCAGGACAAGGTAAAACAAACACACGAAGCCCAACGCCCATTTAGTGCTGGGAATTGTGGTATATTCTGTAGCAAACTGGCGAGTTACTCCGTACCTTCTTCTTATGTTTCATTTGAATTAATTATTCTCCCAACCCTACCAACCAAAGGGCAGCGGGTAATATAGCAGGTGGCATTCCTCCCCAAGAAATTGTTGGATTTTTACATTTCAAATGATTGACATTTAAACTATGCAGTCTGCTGAAGTTAACCCTTTAGGGCCGAGCATCGACTATAGTCTACCCCATGGCTGGCCGAGCATCGACTATAGTCGACGCCATGGCTGGCCGACAAAACTCTATTGGAATCAGCAAAGGCTCGGGCACCAGAACATGTCAAAATGTCTCGCCCCCTTCACCAGAAAAATAAATTTTTGGTCGGCCTTAAAGGGTTGACATGACTTCTGTTCGAATTGGAGTATTCACAAAATTCAATAAACTGTGTGTAGCTAACAGCGGACTTGGGGTCGTACACATGATATTTTACTTGTTATTTTTACTTACCTTTTATTTATAAGGCTCTGCACGATGCTAATCTGCAACCACTACGAAAGACATACCAGGACACAAACAAAATGGGATGCCCAGCATCTGTCTGCATTCGGCGCATAATTCTTTTCCCTGAGTACACGGTCAGTATCCCATTCCTCTCTGTCACCTTTTTCCTTGTTTGTGCATCCTGGGGGGCATCGCAATCACTTACATACGTTATCTAATGAGCTACTGCACACGTCTCACCTATATTATAATAAACCAGGCTTGCCACCCGTCCTTTACAACTTACTTATGTTTCATTTCCTTTCAATCTCACTTACATCTCAGAAAAAAATTAATTTTGTCAGTGTAGTTGTACATTTCTTACTCAAGTATTCAAAATTTTATCAAATTTCAGTTTTTTACTCTCACAGAAAATTGTTTTAAACTGGGTATCATTCCTTTAGTTTAAATTGTTCAAAATTCCTTTCAACCATTTAGGGCGACTGTCCTACATGTAGGACGTTTTAAACATATTTTAATGGATTTTTAAGGCACAAAATTTCAGTGAAAATTTCATAGGAATTCGAAATCATTTTTTCCACGTTTTTTTTGTTTTTTTTTATTTAAAATTCTTTCTAGGGGGATGTTTTTCTTTAAATAAAATTCTTGTCTTGTCCATACATGTGTCCAATCCATGTTCTGCACCAATCTTACATAATATAACTTGAGTGTAATACAGTGTGTTGTGTTCATGCATAGAGTCCGACTTTTAGCTGTGAGAGTTGTCACAGACTGTTAAGCTTAGCTAACTTGTATACTTTCTACAGAATGAGTTTTTACAGATGAAATGAGGAAATTTTACGTTCATCTGTGGAACTTAGTCTTCAGGTAGTCCAAGCTGTCTTTGTCTATACTCTTTTCCCTCTAAAATATAGCAATGCCAACTCAAAAGATATTTAATGAAGGTTTTGCCATATGTAAAGCAATATTTAAGGCCAAATTCATTCAACATATCAAATAATATCACTATTTTTGGTTGAATATTTTTTCATCCTGAAAATCATGGAAACAAAAGATTGAATGATTTTTGATGCATTTCGGTTGGAAATACTTGTTTCCATGACAACCAAACATCACAAAATAGCGACTTTTGTTGATAACAAAAAACTTTAAGCAAGCTGTGCTTCCTCACGGAATTTTTTCTACTAAACTTGTCACTTCAAAAAATGTCGTACTGATCACCTCATCATACTATAATTAGCTAAAACCGCAGCTTCGTCCTCCTCACATCGGTCCTCAATATTTTTCACTGTACAACGTTTCTAATAGAATGCAATCACATGCCATTTTTCTCCAGTTGGTCGTGCCGAAGAACGGTTCTGTAAAACACTACCGTTCCAAGTTGGCCGACAAACTCCGGAAGGACCTGAAACTTCACTTCTCATCCGTCAAGGCAGAACAGCGGTATTATCTCCACTTCCCCCTCCTCTCCGACCACACAGAGGAACATTTCAAAGATGAGGTATTTACTCCAACTTTCACCTATCCGTCAACTGCCTCTTCACGCCCATAGACATGCAATGCGTTTTCTCTTTTCTTACCCTATATTTAAAAATGGGTTATCTTTTAATATACAGCTGGACATACCAAACGAGGCCAAATTTTCAGGATATGAACCATTTAGGAAACCCATACCACTTTCAGCCACTAAGTATCCGTACAATACACAGCCATATCACACATCACTTCAACTAAGGCAGAGCTATATGTTTTATATCCACATCAACGCGGAAATATATTTTCCTACGTATCATTCAAGCGTTTTTTGAAATATTTTTATTTCTTTTGACCACCACAGAATGCAGGATATCGCCACTTCTGCCGACCTGAGGTCCGCCTTATCGTGAGACAGCTGGCTCTGCAGGGTAAGACGCTTGATGTCATAGTGGAGACCTGCCCCACCATAGTGAGGCAACTACACTTCTCGAACAGACCTGCTCCACATCCCGCGGACGAGGCATGGTTTCCCTCCCGTAAAACCTACTATAACATCGTGTACAAGTAAGATAATTTCAATGCTCACCACCTACCATCCCCCTGCTAGTACCCCATTCAGATCGGCCTTGCCCTTGTTAGTCCAGTGTCAGGGTGCAGCTCATATGCGACTTTTTGTTACTATGGTACAGTTCTAAATCTCACCATACTCAGATCTTTGGTGCGGCTTATAGCATTGGTTAAAAAATTCGGGGTGTGGCTCATTCGCGAGTCGGGCTTATACGCCAGGTTTTAAGCTACCGTAAAACCTCGCGTACAAGCCGCGGCTAGTACCCGAGTGAGATTGCCAGTGCGGCTTATAGAATCTGCCCAAACTCGCAATGCAGCTTATACGCGAGTATAATTCCAAAAGTCACCAATGAATAACCATAACATGACCGTAGCAGCAATAGGTACTGCTGCGGGGGGGGGGGGGGTGAGAGCTTTCCTTACTCGGCACTATTATTATACCACTGTTAGCATGCTAGCAGGGATTAGCGGCGGTCTGCTTTGTCTTAGGGCTGAGGTACGAGTGGGCTGCATTCCCATTGTAGGAACTATTACATAAGTTTGCCTCTATATAAAACGGCATTAGTTCGGACCAACGAATTAGGCTTGAGTTCTTGCTGAGAACAGATATACCAAAACCTAAATACCGTATTCCACGTAATAAGCGCCCTCCCCCTAATAAGCGCCCCCCCCCCTCCTTTTTCAGATTTTTCCCCCAGATTTTTTAATATCCTTCTGCGATTTTGTTACTGATATTCTCACCTGTGTGTAAATGGAGCACTTCACACCTGTGCAGGTGTTAAGGTCACGCCAAGTGTGAAGTAATAAGAGTGTAAGAAGCCTTCTATATGTCCCTCTCACACCATGTCTATGTGGTGTCGGAGGTTAAAGAACCCTTGCTTCGGTAAATATGTTTTGTGATAGATTCATAGATTCGATCATCCTGGATACGATCATCCGAGGTAGGCCTTCGGCCTACCTTCTTACTTGTGAAAAACTGAAACTTGAGTAACTCTCACCTGCATAGTCAGTGGGACGTTAAACAAACAAACAAACAAAAGATACCACTAGGTCTGTATATGACAACCATGGGGGGCGCTTATTAAAATGAATATTTCATGCTGATTTTTTCACTTAAAATAATATTTTAAGCGCCCAGTGCGCTTATCATGTCCAATACGGTATATGTACTTTTAGGTATATAGGCCTACCGGGTGTTCAGTTTGCCGTGAATTTATGTTCTAGAACAAGTGGTTCTTCCATACCCAGTCCCCGAACTCATCGTAGGAAATATTACATCAGTTTGCCTCTATTTCCACAGTAATATGTATTCAAACTCCATACAAATTTCAGCACCGACCCCACCCAACGGTCTACAAAAAGGGATGGACCTAACCTGACAAGAGAATTGAACAAGTGGCAGGCAGAGCTGCCTCATGACCGGGTCTTCTTCAAACGACTCAAGAAAAGCGCTGACCCGACTGAGCCACAACTCCTGTTTTTCCAGACGGAGCATCAGCGCTACCTCATGGAGCGGTACGGCAATGAAGTATCGATGATAGACGGCACATATCGCACGAACAGATACAAGATGCCACTTTACTTCATTGCCGTACCAACCAACTGCCGCTTCATGGTGGTAGCGGCTTTCTTCATAAGCTCGGAGACCGCTGAGGCTTTGGCAAAGGCTATCGAGAAGGTGCTAAGTTTTAATCCCAAATGGCATCCCCGTAAGTTCATGTCCGACTGCGCTGCCGCGGAGATCCTGGCCATAAAAATGGTTTTCCCACGTAATATACAATTTCATTCCCACGTAACATACAATTTCATTCTTTCACAGGTTGCCATTTCTTCGTTATCAATTTAACACGTTTCAAACGTTCCAGCTTTGCTTTATTTCAGCTACCCTGACATTTAGGATGAATCCACATCTCATACATATTTATATATTCTATATTAAACCGGGACCGCGTCATTTTAAAATTAGACATATATCTTCTTTTTTTTTCTCTCCTAAAAAAACGAAACAGCAACCTCATAGTTCTTTTTGGGCTTATAACTCTCCTCACCCAAAATATAGCAGCTATGTTATAATACCTACTTTCTCCCTTGCTAGTCACAGTCCATCAACTCTGCATCTTCCATATCAAGCAGAGGTGGATTGCATTCCTGCGCAAGCCAACCAGCCGCATCCCCTTTAACACCCACGACGCTCTGTACCACATGATGTGTGCAGTGTGTGATGCAGCAACGGAGCAGGAAATGAATCGGGCGCTTGCCATTCTTAGAGCTTCCCCTCTGTACCGAGTCACACTACGCAAATACTTCGAGGGCATCTGGATAAAGCGGAAGGAGGTCAGTGGCTTTTGTCCCACTGCATGTACCACGTTGGGCACATTAGGGGCTCTCTTCTCACATCAACTTGGACTGTCTTGTTTATTGTATACAACTTTTAATTCCATTGTGTAACACTACATTTCACAGCAACTAATCCATACTGCACTGCGTCTATATGTATTTTGTTTCATCCCGTCAAAATACATGGGCATTCTTAGTATAATATTTAACTCCTCTCCCAAATCACAAAACATCAATACCTTTATTCTACAGAAGTGGTGCTCCTGCTACACTCAAAACTTCGATAAGCGAATCACCACCAACAACGGGGTAGAACGGCAAAACCGCATATTGAAGGAGGACGTTTTGTTCGGCAAAACCGGCAAGTGTAACCTCACCAGCGTCACACGCAAACTGCTAAATGACATGTTCGCTCCGCTGTGGAACTGGTAAGTGCTGTGTGCACTGAGTTGCATCATCATACGGTCTCTGTTGTATTTCGCAAGTCGGGCTGGGGCAGTATCCCATGAAGCTGGAATACTGCAGTGCCATTGACTTAACCAAGAAAGGCCGTATTACACACCCCCTGTTAAATAACCCATGTCCCTATTGCACGACCTTGTGACGTCATCAAAAACGGTTTGTTTACATTTGTAGGGCATACATTAAGGCTATTTTAGGCTCCCCTCCCTCAGAATTTAAATAATTTGAATCGGAAAACATAAAAAATAAATACAAAGGAACACTTGTTTTAGTCTGTAGCTGGGTTCTTTCACCCCCATGTGTCTACACGTAGTTCTATCATGGTTCGCTGTGCATGTCCCATTGAAAACAGTGGACCAACCTTCATGCTCTTACGTCGTTTAGGTCATTAAGGTCATTGGAACATCTTACCATGTTATTCTCCTCTGCTGGTAGGTACATATGTCATAGATTAATTGATTGATCAATGATGGAACCATGTTTACAGTTGTCGTGTTGCATCCACTGACCAACCCATCAGGGCTTGATGGGGACCAACACTCCAAACCCCTGTGTTAAGACGTAGCTAATTGACCCAGGGTTACCCTGGGTCTCTGTGAGACGGTTTCCCAGCAAAAAACAGAGTTTGGTCAGCTGACTTCGAAGGCATGGACGCCCCCCAGCCGACCGACACGGTGAAACGGAAACGGCGATGGTGCTGCTGACGCTCTGATCGACTCGCTTTTCGGCCGAGACGTAAAACAGCGGTTACGCGCTGCTGGGCGCTGACGCCCACAGCCACCTGCTCGCCCCCAGCCACCTGCTTTCCCACAACCACCTGCTCACCTACAGTCACCACCTGGAATTCGATTATATATTACTTCCAATACATGAAATTAGGGTAGCTTTTTCTGGGGAATACGATTCTGCTGTCAGAAATGAGAAAGAATCTATTGTTCTCAAATTAGATCACTCATTTTAATTCATTTTTGATGCCCGAATTGACAGATTACCCTGAGTCATCTGTGAGGCCACTCACACGCTCCATATTTCAGGTCTGTCCTGGAGGTCCGTCATGTCATGGAGGTCTGTCATGGAGGTCCATGAAGCGTTTAGCCCCCCTGAGTCAAGTGTGATCAAGTGGATATACATGTACTGGAATACTATATACATCATTGGAAAAGCCCTGGGTCACTTGTGATGTATATCACACAATCCATCTCTACTCTATCGCCAATCTCATTCAATCTGTTTCTTCCAGTTATGTCAAGGAGAACATGACCTCCTCTGGTAAGAGCAAGCGGTTCTGGAAGGGAGTACCTCTCTACATCAAGGAGCGACCCGCTGGTGTAGTGAAGCACCTGATGGTCAGGTGAGTGCTATGTATCCACTTGTTTCAAACTACTACTTACCCCAAAGGCGGAAATGCTAATGAATGCATAACACTTTAACACTTTATACAGCTGTACCACTGTAAACTTGGGCTACTTTAACACACCCCTTCTTTCTGTACTGCCTTCCCATATCTGACGCTCCCATTTCCTGATTAGGTATTACAGAGGCAAATGGCAATGCCCATTGATACCGTCTCTCTTGTATTACACGAGTGGGGGGGATGGGGCACGAGGCCGCATGTACATTATCCACTGCTCTAACATGTCACTGATGTATTTCATTGTATTATGTTACTTTATTATATGCCAATACATATTACTTTTTCCTTTCACCTCTACTTTTCATCTTCAATATATTTTTTACAGGTGGAATCCCTTCCATCAAAACCTTGTTTACATTTTGCACAACAGAACTGGAACAATCTTGCTACAGTAGTAGGATGTACAACGGTGTAAAACCCAATGTCCTACTTAGTAACATGTATAGTGTGCCCGGTTGGATTTTGCTCTTTTCAGTTGGTATGTTTATTTGGCACTGCCGACTATAAAGTGGCTTCTTTCACCTCTGTACATAACATAAGTTACTATAGTAACCGCCGTAGTAACTGCACATCATAAAAAAGATACTTCACAAAGAAAGAGTTGCAAGAGTTACTTTTTTATTCTGGGCTGTTCCACCTGGACTTCCAGTCTAAACTAGTATATTTTTGTCTTCTCAACATCATCATCTTCTTCAACCGGAATGGACACACTCTCTTCTATATCACTGTCTCACAATAAATGTTTTTTTCCTTGGTTTTATTACATATCCGGATAAAAAAAAGTAAATACAATGTGTGCCCCCTAGGAAATTTTTCTCCCACACATCATTTGCATCTAGAGAAATAGTATTTCTTAATTCCTACATTATCCGTTCAGCCTAACCTTAGACCTTTTTGCTATAGCAATACTTCTTTGTATATTTCATTCAACTTTGTGCACCGTCCAGCACACATATTTTCCCTCGGCTCCCCTTTCAAAAACATAGACAAATGTCAATGTCCATTCATACCTTTTCTGCTTTATTTCATGGTGAATACGGCACTCCCATTGACTTAACCAAGGAAGGCCGTATTTAACACCCCCCGTGAAATAACCCTCGCCCGTATTTCACGGCCTTTAAAATCATTAAAATTGATGATTTAAACACTATAAAATTGCTTTTTCAGACCAATTAAGTGGAATTTTGACATATATAGTTAATTATGACATGAAATAAACACAAAGGAGCACTCGTATAGTTCCCCAATGACGGTTATTTCACTCGGCTTCGCCTCGTGAAATAACCCTCAGTGGGGAACTATACTCGTGAACCTTTGTCTATGTATTTCACGCGTGGGAGCTGGGGTAGTATGCCACGAAACATTGTTCACCTTTACCGTTCTAGATATGACAATGGCAAGCACATGGTGGCCTCCGGGGTGTGCGTAGTGCACCGACTACCAAACCCTGGTATTGTTTTCGAAGTGTCCAGTGAGTCGCGTCGTGGTACAATGTACCGAGTCACATTCGGGACAGAGGAGGAGGAGGAGTCACCAAAATGTGATTGCGTAGACTGGTGGACATTCCACATCCCATGCAAACACTTCTTCGTCATCTTACTCAGGTTATTAACCTACTTAGGGTTCTCGTTGTTCAGGGTTCTCCTTGTTTTACGTTGCTTTTCTTTTAAACTCCGGTTACATGTCTTATGCAAACAACCGTCACCCGAAAAAATTACTGCTGTCTGTATTCCTTACACATATATTCTACTACATGTACTTAATACATTCTATCAACCTCCTCAGCACATCATGTGTTTGGGAAGACCTGAAGCCAAAGTACAGGGGGAACAACTTCCTGAATTTGGACTGGGAAGCTGCATATGGCAAGAACTTGGGCACCTACTACCCCAAGTACCACCTTCCTCCTGACGATCCAAACATGGCACCACAACACCCACAGCCATATGACGCCTCTGGCCTTAAAGGGAGAGATGCCGCGAACATGGCGGCTCTCAGCAAGTTGCTTCGCCAAAACAGTGCAAACGATGTCAGTCATATGCTTGAGCGAATGGTGCGTCAGTTCTCCCCTTCTACGCCAAATTCGAACGTCCCGTCGGAAGACTCAAACTCGGCACCACCAGACCGACCCACCCGGGCACCAGCCAGTATGTCCCACACCTTCTTACATTAACCATAATGTAACCGCTGCACCCATTTCTAATCTGTTGTATGACAGAACTATTTTTTCTTTTTAATTTCCCCTCTCCATTCCTTACACAAATCATAAGTGCATTTCATTTCAATAAAACTGGAATTTAGCTTCAAATTTTGATATACCATTTCGTTCATAAATGGACATTGGTGCAAGCGTATTGTTTCTGACCTAGGCGAAGCAGAGTGAAATAACCCTCTGTCGAGTACTCTGCGAGTGTTCCTATAAATGTTATTATAAACAATATGCATCAAAATTCCACTTTACCCTTTAGTGCCGAGCAAAACAAATATTTCCCGGTGATGGGACCGAAACATCTTTGTAGGAACTTTCCCAGAGCCTTTCATCAAAGGTATCATGATCATACTCCATTACAAATTTTATTTTTCTGACAAGAAATCAAGCCGCTAATTCGCCCCGATGACATGGCCATGTGTGGTACCTCATATCACACTACATTGTGGGTTTTATAATATATTTCCGTTTCCACCTTGCTTCTTACTCCCAGGTAGGAATGGTTTCCACCCTCTGCCAAATCCCCCCGGGCGCAACCTTTGCTTCCTCAACTCGCTCCTCCAAGTGCTTCGCGGGTGCCCAGAAATCAAAAAGAGTGTGGCACTACACCATCTCCAGCCCTGTAAGTATTTCCCACTTTTGTGGGCATTTCCCTTCCTTTCTTTTTCTTACTCCTTCCTACTAGTATGACTAGTATGTCATCCGAACAATGGTAAGGTCTACTTTTGGTGGCTCTGGTCCGCTTACCTAAATTAATTTTTCGTGAAGTGACACACGGCTTCTTCCCTACTTACTTATATTAATTCGGGGTCAAGGACACGGACAAGGGTCGACCTCTCGCTTCGATGCTACCTTGATTACTGTTGGTAAACGAAGCAGTCAGACCAGACCAGGTCTCCTTACCAAAATGTAGTCACATTATCAGAACATGTGTTGTTACCATGCAAACAACCGTTTCATCATGCGTATCTGGGTAGAGTGATATACTCTCCACGCACAACATAGTTCTAGCAAATAGCCCAAAGATTTCTTAAAGGGGATGGTTAGTAAACAATTTAAGGTTTCCATCACTATGGATCTCATCAGGCACATTTCACAGCTGATACTTAATGGTATACACGGCAAGTTATTTTTCTGAAACCCGTTTTCTTGAACTGCAGGTGCTGAACCATGTTTCATGTGTTCCTTGAAGCAGTTCCTAACGGATCCCGCCTCACTTCCTTCCATCCTCTTACCCCACATAAGATGTAAGTTGATCTACTTCAAACAGCAGTGTTCGCGCTATGCAGTATCCAAATTGTTTAATCCAATTTCAATTGAAATCCGATCTAAATTCCACAAATTGTATTATTCTATCTGCTTCTTGTTACTTACCTCCCGACTAGTCCACATTTCACCACCTTATTTCTGATAACATTCACAGCTGTGTGGACGGCGTACCGCAATGCACCAAGGAGTCAGCAGGACAGTCACGAACTCCTTCTCAAAATGAGCGAATCCCTCATCTCCAAGTAAGAACTTTTTTTTCAATTTTTTTCACATTCCTGCTTTCCATTATGTTATTCAACGCACAAGGTGTTATTTTTTCGCTACTGCTTTTCCAGCCACTGGAGCTTTCTCTCCTTTTCGCTTACTTTGAAAGTCACTTAGAGATTCTACTTCAACATAGTCATAACCCTCCTTCTAAATATATTTATTTAATGACGCCATGAATTATTTTCAGTGATGCACCTGCTCCCTTCCCTGCCGTATTTGCATTCCAGACACAATCTCAAGGTATTTGTAATACTATTCTGATTCACTTCGAGGTCACATACTCAGAAATTTAAATCGGCATATCCCACATCAGCTGCATTTCACGCTATAGAAACGAATAACCCTTACCCGTATTTTACAGCCGGTTGTATCAACATTTCTGATTTAAACACGGTACAGTTACTTCTTCACACTAAATAACTTTAATTTAGATGAATCGTGTCAACAAATAACTGCAAAGAACACAAACCTCCCCACTCAGGGTTATTTAGCTTGGTCTCGTGAAATAACCCTATAGTAACTCTACTCCTGCACCTTTGTCTTTTCAGACATCTAATCAATATCATTGTGGTGCTATATCGATTTCTTCTTAACATTTCTTTTCACCTCCTGCCATTCAGTTTCATCCGACAAGTGCCCGCATGTCACAGAGTGGAAAACAGACAATCTCATGACATTGTCTCTCGACATGGTATTTATGACAGTTTCTCATTAACTGTTATAGCTACACGGGTGTCAATCGACATTCCATGTCGAGTGGTTACCGTGTCCTTCGTAAAAAAATGTATTCTTCCACTCTTGCACTATATTACTCAGTCAGTCATTTGCACCATGCCGACATATCAATACATTTCCATTTCTATTTGCCTTCAATGCCCAGTATACTTACATACTGTATTTTGCCACTGTAGGACCATGCCTGTGTTGAGTCTGCTGTCACGTCTGCCCTTGGAACACAATATCTGGATGACTTCCGATGTCAAATGTGAGTCAGCCCTTCCTGTACTACTTCGTTTCATAAATAGTCAGTTTTGCCGGCATGTACATTCAACTATTAAACAAATGTCAAAGCCCAGTCATAGCGTCTCTAACGTATTTCACAAGTGGGCCCTGGCGCAATATCCGCAGTGTGAGTAGGATATACCCCAGTTCCCACCAGTGAATTACAGGAGAGAGGTAACAATGTAGTTCACATTTCCATCTATTTTCTAATTAGAAGCCATAATTTAAGAAATCCAGTGCATGAACTATGTACATCTTCACTTGTTACTTTCTATCACTTTCTACATCCCCTTCACCCTCAGTAATTTATTTTGTGTGTAACCCGTTATCTCGCTACCTAGCTGCCGGGAAGCAACCGTAAATGCAAAGAGGAAGACGAAGCTTATGACTGTGCCGCAAGTGCTGGTGTTGCAGATGAACAGGTTAGAAAATTCGTGCATACTTTGCATAAAACAGGGTTCCCACGTGTCATGGACAATCATGGAATGTCATTTAAAAATTTCCCATATCTGATGGAATTTTAAAACGATAGAATTAATATTACAAAATCTCCCAGGTTTCTAATTTTCTTTACATTTTTTCAGGGACCAACCTCTATGACCCCACACTAACATTTTATTAATGTCATGGAAAACTGAAATTTTTGTCATGGCATGTCATGAAAATTTCATGGAAATTTTTAACAGAAATTTTTGTGGGATCCCTGATCAAAGTTTACCTACATTTCACGTCATTTTCCTCCAAACTATCTACCTTGGACGGTCAACAACGATTGGAGTGCTAACGCTACCCTTCCCTTCCCTCTCATATGATACTACTTTATGCAATCTACTATACAGATATGAGCCGCATCGCGCAAACGCCGCCCCAACCAAAAGCCACAAGAAACTACAAATCAGTCAAAATCTCCGTCTTCGAGACGCAGAGGGCACAGACTTTTCTCTGTTCGCAGTAGTTAGTCACTTCGGTGATTCGAGAGCTGCCGGGCACTACGCTTCGTACGTGGAGCGCAATGGCAAATGGACTCATTGCAACGATGAGAAGGTGCGAACGATAACTTTAAACCATGTTGTACAAACGACATTTTAATTTAATTTAATTTTATATTGAGGAATGTAAAAAAAATCTTCACACTTCCAAGTTAGGTTTTCAAATCTAAAGTGGGAGAACTCGCTTTTTTTATCCTCCAACTTGTAAACATGTATGACCAATATCACCAATTTCACTATAGGGTTTGACTGACCAGCGATACATGCTACATTTTTGTAGAGTACCTGACTTTCCTTCGCAAAATTACTTGCTCTGAAAGATCACCTTTCCTATTTAACGGAATAGGCCACTGTGGGAAATCAGTAACAAAATAATAATTTCCTATTATTCCTACATGTGGCTCACTTTCTTTCTTTTTTTTCTCCCACAGATTTCCGTGGTTGGTTTCGCATACATAGACTTGGCTTCGACGTACCTGCTGTTCTACAGGAAAGGTATATACTTCAGTGTCAAAGTACTTACATTTACGCGTTGGACCTGAATTTTGGGTTTGACAAATCTTGCCATGAAAAACCTTTCAAATAAAGGTCCACCCGTCCTACATGTTACCTTCTACGGATTATACATGTTACAAAAGTCATATCCTAGTTTGCATCATGTTGTAATATGCTATACCCCAAGTAAAAGGACATTCCCTCCTAAAACGCTGATACCGCCTGGCAGCCTGGTGTGTTAGCATCAGTGAATCCAAGCAAGCTCAGGTGGTGGGTGCATTCGTGAACTGCAGCCTAACCCTTTACTACATTATACTGCTTCACCTACATAGTGATACACTCCTGCACACATACACGGTTATACTCGACTGCACTTTGACTCCTTTACAGTAAACCTTCCAGCACAGCACACTGATTCACCAACACAGTGGTATTGAACCAGAACCCTTACTGGAAGCCGCCTACCACACCACCAGTGTTGATGTCCTAGTAAATAATCATCAAACTTTGAAACATGTTACAGCAAGTTCGTTTATAAATAATATTACTTCTGACAGTTGCGAAAAAACCTGAGGCAGGAGAACAAGCCGCGCAGCAAGAAGAGGAAATGGAGGAACCCGTGTAAGCTACTATTTCATACATCTCCGGTTTTTCTTAACCATAGTGTCACTGCCTTTCTTTCATACCTTGCCACTTTCCTGTCATGTGGAAGTTCCAATACCAGCTGTATGTAACAGGGATGAAAGTTTTCCCCTGAATTCAACTTTTTTTGAATCTCAGGAAGACCTATACTAAACTATAGAGAACCTTTATTCGGGGTCCTCAATTAAAAGGTTTCAACTTTTTTTGGAGAATAGGGACTTTGTAATACCTGATTAAAAAAAAAACCATCATATTATAAATGATGGCCGCATGTCGGCACCCTGATCGCACCCTGATCGCAGAAAAAAAATACTGTATTACTTTCCCCTTTACATAGAATCAGGTTCTGTTTCAGCCCTGAATACATCCCACCACTGAAGAGAAGGAAAATCCAACGTGCGGCCAAAGAGAATGCGGTAAGTGTCTCGTTTGTTGTATACACATCAGAACTCCCTCCTCTTACAACCATGACTAACATACATTTTCTGTAGTAAAAAGCAGGGAAAAATACTATTGAACGTATATACTAGAGTAGAAGGCATGGGAAAAAAACAACACTTCTGTTCCTTCTTGAGATACGGCCCCAGCCGTGGTTCGGCGGTAAAGATCCCAAAATATCCTCTGCCCATGGGCTTTTCTACCTGTTCACAATGCCTCTTGCCTGTGTACATAGCTGTTTTTTTTGCAGGAGCCATTGGATCCAGATGACATGCGAGTCGAATACCTACCCTGCACTGTACCCCCGTGAGTATCTCGTATAGCAGACGCAATTAAGCATTGCATTATCTGCAGTTTTGCATCCTACCAAAATTGCTACTTTTCCCAGGCGCCTTGGCCTAGTTCAGTATAACATTTAATTTGTGCCACATTCCCTACTTGCATCCCTCACACTATGTCTTCTTTACATGCAGGCGTACACACTAACGCTGTCCCGGGAGCCAATTTTCCATAATTGTTGTTACGGGCCTGTATTTTTCAACAAAATAGGCTCCCTATGGGCCAGGGTGGCCCACAGGAATAGGGCAAGCAAATCCATGAAGAATATGGTTTTATAAATACAGGCATGTATATAGAAAGTTAGTGTCTACCACGGAGATGTATAACAAATTTAACAAAGAAGCCTCGTTCTACTGTACATCATTCTACTGCAGTCCTCTCTTTCTTAGCCCCGTGCTAGGCCAGCATGACGCGGCTACATACCTAGAGCCATTTGGCAGGCTGCGAGCGGAGCAAGACGACAACTTGATAAAAGTGGCTGTGGTACAAAACATGGTAAATCCCCACTTTACTTGACCGAGAATTAATGTATGCGTCCTGAATTTACGTCACAAACCTAAAGTCCTTTGTATGCAGCTCATACGGTATTGTCAAATTATTTTTCTCTCTCACAGCGGCTGCTGTATCAGCACAGGTTGCCTCATAGTAATTGTTATAGACCTAGAGTACAGCTTCTTGGGTTTTATTTTCAGGCTGGAGAAATCTTGCATCACCTGATGGGAGTTATGCGACAACCACGTGGGTGAGTGTACACATTTTACTCCATCACCATATACTATAGCAGAACAGGTAAAAAATGAAGTCACATGACACCCCAATGCACACCTAGCCTATCTCTATTGTTTCCTTTTGTCTACATACAACCTGGCATTTTCTTTTGGCTATATTAATATTGTCGCTTCTTTGTTTCATGGGTTTCCAATACTTCATGAAGAGAATGAATATGTGTAGTCTCTTTAATTTGCTATATACTTCAATATATATTACACTGGAAGGTACCGTGCTATTATATTTTTACCTTGACTGGGAATATTTCTTTTGGACGTCACTCTCCATATTATATTTCAAGGTTTGCACCATTTCAATTATAGAATTCAGTTCCATCTCCCACGATCGAGTCACGTAGCAAAACACTTTATTCCCCCATATAGACATATATAGACAAAGGTTCACGAGTATAGTTCCCCACTGAGGGTTATTTCACGAGGCGAAGCCGAGTATAATCATATCATTATTAACTATATAATTCAAAATTCCACTTAATTGGTCTGAAAAAAAATCATCAATTTTAATGGTTTTAAAGGCCGCCAAATACGGGCGAGGGTTATTTCACGGGGGGTGTTAAATACGGCCTTCCTTGGTTAAGTCAATGGGAGTGCCGTATTCACCATGAAATAAAGCCCCATATTTTCACATTCCATTTTAAGATCGAGGGATCCGTTCCACTTCCACCAAGAGACATTACGATGTCCAACAGAGCTATACGATGACTACATTAGCGCTGGGAAAAGCCGTATGAGTGAACAGGTAAGTGCTGTTGCGTTGTGAAAACGTAGCACTGCACCAACCGTGAGCTCTATCTCTCCATTCCTCACTCATTCCTATGTATAAGGTACTTATCACATGTACAAAGTTCCTTCTGCTTATAGGGTGTAACATGCATTACCCGTAGGTAACATGTCTTTGATTGTAATGGCCAACCCTGAACCAAACTGTCCATTACATAGTACCCCTACGCTCATGTCTGCTGTTGTTGCTTTTGGTTTCAGGCAAGGCTATATGTAGGACCACTTACAAGGGCCCACTTCTTGGCTCGTGAGAGAGGGTAAGCATTACCCTGACTCATTTCTTCTCTTGTGTAGGGCATGGTAATCCTTCATCCCTGCATTTCTTTTGACATGCAGCACTTTTGTGAATAAAAGTTTTGTTTCGCAGAAAAGACAACTGGATGGGGTGCTCCACTTTCACTTATTACTATGAATATATCACTGTCACGTTATACACTTGTACATTCTGTACGGGCCAAAACTAATATGCTATAGTCTCTACTGATATCTGTAAAAAAAAAATCTCCTTTTTTCTTTCACAGGAAGGAGGGCGCGCCCGAAAACCAAACACCCTATCTCATTAAACTATTCATTGGAACACAGGAGGTCCACAATGCAATCGGATATGAGTACTGCAACGTCAGGTCTGTTGTTTTATTTTTTATGGAATACAGCAGCCCCATTTACTTAACCAAACAGGTCCGTATTACACTCCCCCGTGAAATAACCCGTGCGGCCTCGGGAAATACGGCCCTACCTTCAACTCGTGAAATAACCCAGCCAACAGACCAAAACTCCGGAACCTTTGCCTTTTTATTTTCTATGAAATACAGCAGTCCCATGGACTTGACCAAGGAATGCCGTATTTAACACCCCCCGTGAAATAACCCATGGCCGTATTCCACGGCCCTGTGACGTCCTCTAAACGGCACTTTGTTTACATTTGAATGGCATAGAAAGAAGCCAATTTCGCCTTTTTAGGCTCCCCCTACCACAATTTTGGTATTTTGAATCGAACAAGGTACAAAATATATAGACAGAGTTGCACGCTAAAGTGACCGAGTATGTGGTTACTGCACGATAGGTGCCTGGCCCGTACTGCACTAGGCCTGCGGCCATCGTGCAGTACGGGCCAGGCACCTATCGTGCAGTAACAACTGACTACGGCACTTTAAAGTCCGCGCACCGGGCCCCCCTTCAACTCGTGAAATAACCCTGTCAACAGACTAAAACTTGTGAACCTTTGTCTATTTCCTGCATATATAAAAATATACTTTAAGTATACTTGTAGACAAATTCCAACGCCCATATATACCGTCTCTATTATATTTCACTAGTGGGGCCTGGGCCAGCATCCCACGCAGTCACAGTGTTTTCTTTGAAATACGGCCTTCCAGTGCTGAATCATAGGAGATGTTGTATAAAACATTAATGGGCGTTGGCATTTGTCTCTTATCTTTACTCCCCTCTATAACTATTATACAATTACTACCGGTATGTACACTAAGTGTAACAACATGAAGCAGTCCTTTTGCCTGTGGCTACACATGGGGTGAGGTGCCATGCATGGAAAGAAGGGGGGGTTTCAGTAATGGTAACAAAAAATGACCTTTCATAATGGTATTATCCATATAGCCCCTACTAGGCCTATACGCTGTAACCCCAACCCATGCGTACATAGACAAAGGATAGTGCTACGGTGAGAACACCCCCTCATTTACGGCTTGGTGGATTTCCCCAAAGCGGGCCCTACTCATATGTCCTATTACTGACACATTTCTTTCTCTTCAAAATTCATTGAGTTATAAAGTTTGGTTTCATTCCACTACAACCATGTCACACATTTCGTATAAATGGACATATAAAACACCCAGTGTATACTTTCGGCCCTATGTTTTTCAGCTGTCACTACGACCCTTTCATTTCGGTATTACATATATGCACGTAGACTGTCCCTGTCTTACTTTCAACTGCACTTGCTGTATTACTTCAGGGAACACATGGTATACTGGCGGGTGCTGGTCCTGGAGGCGAAGGCTTTTGTTCTGATGAGGGCGTGTGGGCTGCGATACAGGGAAGCCTTGCACATCTTGAAGGGTGACATGAAGTCCTCCCGTTCCAAGCCCATCTTCACCCGCCCCGATCTGGAGGACCAGTAGGACTACCCCCCCCCCCCCACACCTTTCAAATGTAAGCAGGGATGAAATTAAGCAAGATTTTCCCTGAAATTTTTTTTTTTTTTGGCCAACAACAAATTTCTCTCCATTTGTAGCTTTTCCCTCTCTTAGGATATATTAAATAACAACTCAATATAAACTACCTAAAACTGATTTCCTGTGTGTAATCCCATGATAAGAAATGAAAGTCATGATTACTTCCTTATCAGTGGTCCTACAACTAAACACACACAGGCTACACCACACTGCTCTCAGTGTCAATTATTTCTCACCAAATTTCAACTTAACTTCACATAGCTTGAAGCCCTCTCTCTCCTCCACAGTGCTATGCAATTACACTCTTCATATGAAGCTTAGCCAGTTTACGTATGGTGCTATGCATGAAGAGTGTACGGACATATTTCTCATTCTCCTCCACAGGATATAAAGTGCATGACCACATGGACATGACAAATGCTTTTCCTCAACAGGAAATAACGTCCAGCATTATATAAGCATGACAAATCTTGCTGCACAGCACTATATATCTGTCTCAAGACGCCTGAACATTCATACCATTTATATTGTATAGTTAAAAGTTCTTTTTTTTTTTCACATAGTCGGCTTTCACCCCTTATACTTTAAATGACCCTTGCAACGACCCCCCCATGTGAAACTGAACACTGAACGTATACTACGCGTGGAACATGACCGTCATATTAAAGGTAAGACATTAAGGGAGCGTTCATTATTTATGGCAGGGGGGGGGGCGGGCGTTTGGCAAAACGAATACGTCAAAAAAAAAAGACCCCCCCCTCTGAATGGGTCAAAAATAAAAGACCCCCCCCCTCCGAATGGGTCAAAAAAAAAAGACCCCCCCCCCTCCGAATAGGTTGAAAAAAAATGACCCCCCCCCCTCACCATAGACGTTTATGAATACTTAATAATGGCATCAACGACATACAAAATCCACATAGTCCTATACTATAACCTATTATAGCATGTGCTTAACCATTATTTGAGGGAGTGGTTATAGGGCATAACAATATGGTGAATATATTTATGTGGAGAGCGCGCATTTTTCTGTTTCCGTGGCACGTTTGATATTTTTGCTAAAAATTGGTGTGATTATTTTGGTCCCCACCTACAAGTCCTGCTAATACTGTTTGGTAGAAGTACCATGAAATGGCCCAGCTCAGGGGCCGCGGAAGGTGGATAAAGTTGGGGGGCCCAGCTCCCAAAGCCAGCTGATGAGTGTTGGTTAGAGGGAGAAACAAATGGTTGTTTTGGGGCCACAAGCCCCAGGAAAATTTGGGAATTTGACCTTTATATTAGTGTATTCAGAGTGGTCTGAAGTCTACCATATGATCCTGGGAAATTTTGTAATTTTACATTGAAATTGATGTGTTCTGAGGGACTTTGAGCTTGTCTTTCAAGAAAGTTTTAGGAATTTTACCTCGAGATTGGTGTATTCTTGGGTACTCTGAGTCTAGAATGTTCATGTTTCCCAAAAAGATTGGCTCCCCCACTTTACTAGGCCCCCAGCCCCCCCCCCTGCTCCACGCTACTGCAGCTTAAAACAAAGATGTTTGATGAAGGGATGCTCTGGACATTATAATAGTGGCAAACCTGAAGAAAATTTTGAAAATCTAGAGGTCAATCGGCCCATTTTAATGTATCCTGGTATTATAACTTGCAGTTAAAGGAACAAGATCACTATTTAAACCTAGTTTGGTTTTCCAAAGGCTAGGATCAGTAAGAAATAGGGAGCTGAGGGTGAGAATTTGAAGTTGAACAAAGAGTCACAGGGGAATGTGTCTTTGTTATATAACGGCACGGATCAATTACAATCGCTTATGCCATCAATGGTATGCATGGATGTTACGTGCACCATAGTTGATAACCTTTATTTGAGGAAATGCCATAAGGTACCTGCCTTCAATATTCAAGTGTGTGGTCAGTATAACCAAGCCATGGGAATGCATTGACTCCAAAAAAAATAAAAGCTTTAAAATAGTGATGAATAACTCACTGATAACCCTGCAGAGCATCGGAAGCAACTTGACTAGAACCAAATATAGAGCTCTAAAAATTCTGATGAGGCCAAGTAGCGATGAGTAGCAATGATTATTCAGTGCCTGATTTCTGTTGAAGCCAAAGATGAACTTAGAGGGAGATTTAGAAATTGGCGACAGAAGGAGTGGCATCCGCAGCAGAAAACTCTGTGGATCTGGTGGCTATTTGCTACATTTCAAGGCATTCGGTACACCGATTTATAGTGGGATGATCATGTCTACTCTATGAGTCTGCTGATTTTTTTAAGTCCTAGAATCTGTGAGAAGCAGGCAGCTATCAGGGAGATGGTGAAGGTATTCTAAAAATATTGAGAGCTCTGCAATCAGAACGCTGTGGCTCATTTAGCAGGGTCTGGTACAAGATACCAAGGAAAAGTGTGTATCATGACTAGTGTAATCACGCCTTTGACTGGTGGCGTGGACCTAAGCTACAATGTATCAACATTATATGAGGTAGATCTGCATCTTGCATACTATGCATCTGCTCCTCTATTGGGAAGAAAGGCAGGGTCTTAAAATGTAGGCAAGTTCACCCTTGCATATGGATGCCAAAACGTGATGGGCAAGGCTAAAGTCCAATTAACCCAAACTATTTCGGATACAGTACTGTCATATTTCGGTGCCACAATAGCATTCATCTAACTGCACACTGATAGCTTTTCTGTTTAGACCCCCTACATTCTGTACTCTTCTCGTGTTGAATTAATGCTCTTTCTCCAGTTAATTATTGTTGCGTTAAGAAAAGAAAAGTAGTGAATCATTCATGTGTCGATTGGTAGGCAAGAAATTTAGCAAAGTTCTACCGTCTTTATGACCCCAATTCGCGACATGTGTCGTGAAATTCGCTTCACGTTGTGTCAAAAAATACCCCCTCCCAAATAAATACCCTTAAAAAAAATGACCCCCCCCCTCAGAATAGGTTGAAAAAAAAAGACCCCCCCCCTAAGAATAGGTTGAAAAAAAAAGACCCCCCCCCTCCGAATACCCCTAAAAAAAATGACCCCCCCCTGATTTGCACACCCCCCCCCCCCCTGGCATAAATAATGAACGCTCCCTAAGGAGAAAGTACCATACAGGCAAGGTTATTTCATAAAGTTCGCTCACTATGACATTCGGATGAACTGACTCATCATTTAAACGCGGCAAATATGTTGGCTGGTCTCCATTCTGATAAAGTGCATGTACCGTTACCAGCGTACAATCGGGTTGTACCATGTACACTTCACATAGGGGGTGGGATCAGGTTGTAACAGGAAAGTAGCGTACGTCACACTGCATCAGTTCCACTTCAAACCAAATGTAGATAACGTTGTGTTTGGGTTCTCGGGTGACATGTGTACCACAGCCTGCTATAATATGAAATTACTTTGATGTTTTAGTATACTGTGTACCACCTTTCATCCCCGTCAACAATGGACTCGCCCAGTACGCCGCTTCCCATCATCCTCCCCTACATCCGGGGCCTACATAGCACACCGGCATCCGGCCTTAAACACGTCGCAGCCGGGACATCTTCGGATATCTGCAAGTGAGTCGTTTTCATTGGGGCTATAACATGCCAGGACATATTATGTTATGTTATTTACTCTTATTACGGCAGGCCAGCTGTGGCCAGGGCTACCGGTACTCAGGGTGTGTGGAACGGGCGATATATTGTACATTTGCGGCACGAGAGGCATCTAGTGCCGCCCGGTAGGAAGGTTACTCGTACCCTACTTTGCGGGCGGGAGGCTGGGGGGAAGTCGACCCTTTTTCTGCTTCAAATATCACCTGAAATGCCCAGTTGTATATCATGTAGGAACTTCATTCCTACTGCTTATGGAAGTTCTCTTGCCGCCTAAACCAATGTAAATAAATCGGAGTTATATCATTCAATTTTCTTTTCTTGTTATCGTGCATAATACACCGGTATCAAAGGGGCCAGGAAACTCCGGTGATTAGCCAGGACACTAGACTGTAAGCTCTGAATGTCAGTATCACTAATGGATTGTATTAATTCAAACAGTAAGTCCTACTCTATCTAATGGTGGGTAAAGTCTTATAGAATCAATTCTCTAAGATATGTGGACAGCTACGTTTTAAACAGGTTAAATTTTTTAGCCCCCGCCCCCCAGAGGGGTCCAAATTTTTTTGCCACCCCCCCTGGAGGGGTCCAGACTTGCTTTTCCAACTGCATTTTTGCATGAACAAGAAGTTAGGGTGGTACGTAAATGTAGCTGCGCTTTTTAAGTAAATATAGGCACTTTTTCTAAATTAGACAAAAAATATTGTTGGGAGAATTGAGTTTGGCATGAGATTTATTATATTTCAACTTTGAACTACATAACAACCCTAGCATATGTAGATATGCTCTTTTTCGCTATATTGCTATTTGCGTACAGTGTGTCCAGTTACGCTGCGCAAAGTGTGCCCTCCGCGCCAACATCCACCCCCCCCTGTTGTATAACAATAATCAGTCCTTAAGGGAGGGGGGGGGGGCGGCTGCACCCCCGGTCTACACCGCATAGGTTTTTAATCTTTAGGTCCCAACAAGAAACACACAGATAGATATGGCCATCTAAATTTCATATTTGCTGTGCTCCTCCTTTATTCAGCTGGCTAAAGCGCATTGTGTTCACTCCTTTCTCTTCTTGGATCAATTCCTCATTTGAATAGACAAAGTATCAGGTTTTTATTTATATTGTATATAAACTGTAGTGATGCAATATCACGAGTATCCTTCTAGTACACCCTTACACTGACATAGACCCTTACACTGAAAAGGCCTGGAATATGTCAATGTCTTTTGGTCTCTATATATATATTATTAGACTGTAACTTTCGTAGTGATTTTTTTACTGATTGGAAATAACCTTTTCGTCATAGGTGAAACTGCGATCAACAATGACGAAGAACAACGGACAAGGAGCAAAAAATGGGAAAAACAAAGGTATTGCAAACACTTTTTTTATATTATCATACACCCACAGGGCTTGTTGCGGCTCATGAGGAAATGTCCTCTGCAAAGTTGATTACATCTAGAATGTACATATAGTTTAAATGTAATGTGAATAGTGTAATGCCAGTGTGGAACAAAGTATTTATTTGCTACTGTATGACATGGGAATGAACTGACCATGGCCACTTGATCAAACTACGATAATTCTCCATTATAGTAGCAGTAGAAGTTGCTGTCATATACACTGCACATAAAGTTAAAACATGGTTTTCACTTTTCGGACGAGGTTTGCCATTCCATCGTAGAAGGTGTGGATGCTATAGTAGTGACGGACATCTGTAAAAATGGGTGGAAAAAGGTCAGGTGCTTTGTGTTACAATTTATAATTTTGTGTCTTTCAAAATACTTTCGGAACAATTGCACGAACAAAGATTTCGAGTCATTTATTTATACAGCAATGGTGACACCTTTCTAGCGGCGTTCTGTGCTACATATGCATGTACCTCGGGTAATGTTAAAAACTAAAACAACACTTACATGCCAGGTTTGTGTCCGGTGGGCTCTGCCTTGCTGACCACACATCAACCGCTGAGCATATGAGATGAAACAGTAGCAGCGGCAAAACAACAAGGAAGTCCTGCACCACTGCAACATAAAGTCATTGCTTTTTCGTAATATAGGGCAAACTGATATATTCCACCGTTTCATTCAATATATTAATGATGGCCATGCAGGGTATAAAATTATTATACTGTGAGAAGTATGAAGGCCCATTTACTCACAAAATGACACATCCTCTTGCAGAGGAGTGCGCCATACTCCCTTTAAAAAAAATAGTGTCCATATCCCTGGGGCAATTCTCAATTTCATGTATTATAGAACATTGCATAGTATACATACTTTGGGTTTCCCATATTATTTTCGCCAGCGCACACCAGTAGTGGACTTCCATGGTCAGCTTTTCCACTGTGAATGACAGATGTTACTTTTTCTTTTAATTTGCTAAATATGGAGTTGACAGTGACCTGCCTTGGAACTGCATTCCATATATTATGTATAATATGTGAAGAAAATAGCAATACACAATGTATCATGATCAGAAAACAAGTATTGGTATGCTTACATGCATAGGGACCACCAGCAAGCGCCGCGATCTGGTCCCAGTGCGGGTTGAAACAAGCCGAATAGCAGGCCTCGTATATGAACGTGCCATTGTCCATTCTGAAAGTAGACAGGGAGAAAAAATAAGGTGTATTTTTCATGCATCTGGGAGCTAGAAAGGTGTCACCATTGCTGTAATTGCGAATACATAGCTAGAAAGGTGTCACCATTGCTGTAATTACGAATACATAGCAGGCTTGAAGTGGAACTTAACATAATTTTATCACACAACCCACCCCTTCAAGGAGAAAAATTAGTAAATTTTTGGAATTCAGTTCATTTTTTGGACAAAATTAAAATAAATTGATACAGAAAATCCATGTAAAAATGCGGATTTCGTGTAAAAATTGGGAAAATGGCCTCTCTGATTCATACAGGCATCTTGTGATAGGAGGCCAGTGGGAGGGAATGAGAGGGTTTTCAGCTCTAGAAATATGGGTGGACCTCGCCCAAGGCCAGGTGGTACACAGCCAATGACAACAGTGGAATATAAACTCTGTTCAATCTGGAAGCCAGTGAGTCAGTCAGCAAATTGTCTATACAATGCTACCTGGGAGCCTCACTTACATCAGGTAGGCCTACCCAATAAATTGATATTCTCGATGAAACCCCACCAGGGATCCTCATTTTCATCTACCAGGGTTCTCCACCAAAGGGTGGAACAGGGGAAATGACTGACTATCAAGAACCACATTTATTCAGACAGGGGATCAGCTGATGAGTCTCAGTCTAGTCTAGACGTTGACCTAGTTTCAGTTTCCCTTTCCCTGTAACACAAAACACCCAAAGTACTTTCACTTTCGATCCATGGTCATGGAGAGATTACAATCAAGCCACAACCAGATTATTCAATAACACAAGATCCCGACCCAAAAACAGCTGCTTTAGTTAAATAATGGCCCTTCTGCACCCCCCCCCCCCCCCCCCGACTGAAACTTATGCTCAGTCTCCATTGTGTGACTGAAACAGCTATGCCTGCACTATTTTTTTGCCCCCCCCCCCCCCCCGGTCAAGGGGTCCACATTCCCCCCCCCCCCGACCCACCACCCCCCCCCCAAACCCACCAACCCCCCCCCCCCCCCCCCCCCGTTGATAAAAAATGATCACTCCCTAAGGGACCCCTCTTGGGGCCTACTTTTTTATGCCACGCCCCCACCCTAAATCCGACCCTGGATTAACAGGCGGAAATAAAACATGGAGGAAAAGAAAAAGGACGGGAGGGGGGGGGGGGGGGTCGCTGCCTCCGGCAAGGGGGGGGGGGGTGGGGCACAAACTGTTCCACCCATTTCAGCCAAAAAGCCAGTGCATTACCATAGTTCATGGGGGGGGGGGTAATTCTGACACATCTCGAGGTTGGGGGGTGTCAGAAGAATGTTGATTATCTCGTGGGGGGAGGCAGATAGATTTACGCGCCCTCGAGCAAAAATGCACCAACTCCAGCCCAGGGACGCACCCCCATTATTAAATAATAATGCCACTCCCTAACTTTAGAGGGAGTGTTCATTTATTTAACAATGGGGGTTGAGATTCCATGCGGAGCATACAAAAAAAAAATTGTACACTCCCCCGCCAGCCAGTTGTAAATCGCGTGCATTAGCACCCCTTGTAGCAAAGTAACGTGCAGGCTTTTTTACTCAAAAAGAGGGGTCTAAATGTTTTACCCCCGCCCCCTGGCAAAGGGGTCCAAATATTTTACCCACCCCAAATCCAGCCCCCCCCCCCCTTTAGTTAAAAAGTGAACACGCCCTTTTTCGCAGCACCCACCGTCTACAGTCAAAAACGTTTTCAGAAAAGATAGGGGTCGAAATCTTACACCCCCCTCTCTCTAACTGTTAATAAATAACGACTCCTACTCTTTGTTATCACCACCCCGGATCTTAAACATATCTTTTAATCAAACACCTTCATTTTTCAGACATAAAACCCATAGTTTGGACAGGATGCGGCGATGTCGTCAACACGCATTAGTACAAGCAGCGCCATGGCTAACACCAGAACATTGGACGATGATGTGTTGATGACAAAAGAACACAAGGAAATCTTCCGAGAATATAGAGACCAGCTTGTTGATAACATGTATCCAGACGACCTCCTGAACCAGCTCCAGGCAGCGCGCGTTCTCAGCCATCGTGAGTCGTCGCGTATCAAGGAGAAAGGATCAGCGGAGGGCATGAACGAGGCGCTACTCGATATCCTCATCAGGAAGCCAGACCGAGCCTTCTCTGAATTCCTAAACGCCCTCAGAGAGAGTGACCAGAACCATGTTGCCAACATCATTGACAAAAATAGAGGTACGTCAAAGGGTTGCTGTACCTTCGCAGTGTCGACACCTACTACTGTAATTCGAGTAATGGTAATGCAAGATGGCAGCACACCAGTTGCAGGTTACTGTATGTAGGCCTACATTAGGGGGTGATGTACCTTCACAGTGTCGACACCTACTACTATAATTCGAATAATGGCAGTGCAACATGGATTTCTTGTTTGATGAGACTGAATATAGCTTTCTGTTACATGGATGGCGATATTAAGTTTTAGATATATTTCCATATAGTGCATTGGAATGCTATAATGTTGGACTGCTGTATATTAAGAATGATCTATTCATTGTTTCTTAATGGGTTATCGTAGCCCTGGGTCACATGTGATGTAAATCACACAATCAATCTTTCTTACTACCACCCAACAGTCTACATATAGCATATGGGAATTTAGTTCAGTTTTGTCTCCTCGTATAGTACGCTGCCTCGCGGGATCTTGCATGCTCGTGAGACTTGCGGTTTTCACGGTGAATACGGTCTATAAATGCTAAAGCAATGGGAGGGCCGTTCCCCAGGACAGCATGCAATAACCCTAGGCCGTATTGCACGCTGTGGCCGTATTGCACGCTCTGAGGTTCACCTGACCTTTGCGGAATTCAAAATGGCGGCACAGCGGAAGTAAACAAACACTGCGGAAGTAACCAAACACCGCGGAAGTAGCCAAACATTGACTACATATCTGTTTAACTCAATAAACCCTGAAATAAATACAGAGCGTCACTTAGAAGTGCCCTAGTCAATGCTAGGGCCGTATTGCACTCGGCCTACGGCCATCGTGCAATACGGCCCTATCACCACTTTAGCGTGCAGCTCTGTCTATGTATGTATCAGCGGAATTTTAAACTCCACGTATTCTAGTACCTAAACACAACTGTACCAATCGTTTGGACACTAGAATTTGTCTCATGTAATCGGGCCAAGTTTATAGTATAGGAGCGGGTGCAATCTATTACCGGCTTGTAAAAGACATTCTAATGCGTGTTATAACACTGGATATTACTCAGTGTATATTTATTTGTCTATACATCTGCCCTTCTACCTGTTTCACTTATGATGTTATGTGCTACTCGACATATATTGTTATGGAACAAAATTTATGACAATGAACCGAAATAAGGCTTCCATGTAATGTTGTGTTATGTGTTTTGTTCTTACAGGGAGCATGCTCAACCACATAGCACAACGTCACCCGGACTGCGAAATAACGATTGACTCTTGTGTGCAGAAAAGATACAACGACACTACCGGGCAAAAAGAGGTAGGCACCTACATCCAGGTATGCATCACTTGCCGTACAGCCCCATTGTAACAGGGGAGGGGTGGTGAATTGACCCCTGCCGATTGGAGATGGGGTCATAAAATTCTTGACAGGGGTGTGTTCTGAGAGGGATTCTGTAAAAATTGGATACCGGTAGTCTGCATGGATAGAATAGAATTAAAAGGGCAGCCTGACTTCGTCCACGGATGATTGCCTAGAAACAGAAACAAACTGTGGTTGCTGGTGGGCCTCAAGGGACGACTTGGCCCAGCAGCACCGGCTCCGAAAATGTCAACAATAAATACTTATAAATACAATAAGAAATGTAGAAATATTAGCGGTTGTACCGGTAGTTGTTCTGACACAATGCGACCATCCTGGGAACGGTATAATATTGATTAGAAGTAACCGGCTGTTTTGACAAAAAGTCAACGTACAATACACAAAGTTTATAGTCGATTGTTCGGCCCTGAACTCGGTGAACAACACTGGGGAATACTCCTCACCGTATCTGAAAGTGTTTTGGGTGTGGTTAGAACACTGTACCCTGTCTCAGTACAGTGACAGTGTTGCCTGTTGGTATAAACTAGACGATGATCCTGTGCCACTGATTACCGGTAGGAACGTATTGAGTTTCGGTTTGGTCCTGTCAATGCTCCCGGCTTAATACACCTCTAGTACCCAATCTATGGACGGAATTTCAACTTCCGAGTGCCTAGTACACAAACATGATTTTGGTAAATTGTGTAACAAGTGACTAGTGGTCTAGGAACTAAGGATACAAGGTGGGAGCTTTTCCAAATACAGAGACAAGTCGACGTCAAAGTCGGCGACGATGTCGGCCGCTACTTTGACAAAAAGTCAATGTACAATACACACCTTTAGAGTGCATCTATCAGCGGAATTTCAACCTCTGAGTATTCTAGGACACCTACACAACTTATTGACCCAGGGACCCTGGGTCTCTGTGAGACGGTTTTCCAACAAAAAACATATATTGGTCAGCTGATTTTGAAAATTCACCCTGCTTTTGTTTTTTGGTATTTCTCTCCCAAAAAAAGCTCATCCACATCTCGGGAACTATCTTTCTCTTCCTGTTTTTCCCAAAATTTCCGTACAATTTTTTTTCCGAGTGAAAAAAGACAAATAAAAAATGTCAAAAACTACCCAAAAAACAAGTCTCTGTGAAGTAATGCTGAAGATAGGCCAGTGACCTTGACTCCTGACTTTAAAAGAGTCACGTTCACACAGACACCCATAGAGCTCAATGCTAAATAGGAGGTGAGACGTTTTTATGAGACGATTTTGGTATCATTTCAACCCTAAGGAAAGGTCAGTGGGGACCAGGTGATCTGTAAATGCCAAACCTACTACTGTAATTCGAGTTATGGTAATGCAAGATGGCAGCACACCAGTTGCAGGTTACTGTATGTAGGCCTACGTTAGGGGGTGATGTACCTTCAGTCTTGACACCTACT
The DNA here is from genome assembly GCA_947462335.1 of Harmothoe impar. Taxonomy (NCBI): domain Eukaryota; kingdom Metazoa; phylum Annelida; class Polychaeta; order Phyllodocida; family Polynoidae; genus Harmothoe; species Harmothoe impar. The sequence continues at coordinate 77,844,055 of OX381704.1, read as the reverse complement.
ACTGTAATTCGAGTTATGGTAATGCAAGATGGCAGCACACCAGTTGCAAGTTAATGGGTTATCGTAGCCCTGGGTCACATGTGATGTAAATCACACAATCAATCTTTCAAGTAGTTTACACGACTTCCAATTAAATAAGGAGCTGGAAATATGCCTCAATACAGAGGCAGAGCTGACGTCAATGTCGGCGACAAGCTCGGCCGCTGTTTCGGTCAAGTTTGGACGAAATGTCAAAGTACAAAGATCACCTTTCAACCCGGAATTTCGGCGGCTATCATACCACCGAGTGTTGTAGCACACAAATATGACCTGTTCAAGTATTCTACACGGGTGGGAAGGTTTCACATGTACCTACTGTCACCGACTTCTCTAAGCTCAATTCAAGTCCACATAATACAAATATCTATCTGAATCAGCGCATTTCACTCACGTCTTTGCACAAGCAGACAACCTATGTCAACACAGATTTTCAGTGGCCGCCCTTTTGTGCGGGACCATATTGCATTGGTAATTAAGTAAATAGGAATTTAAATCGGAATACTCATCCTTATACAATCAGTAATATTTGTTATGATGACTTGTCAATCGTAGTGACATTATATGAAACTTTGATGTAGCACCAGCATTTTTTGTAATGAATTTGCTCCGTATTCATTCAGCGCTGCTGCAAGTTTTTTGCTCTCAGCAATGCTCAATCTCCATCCAGATACGTCAGTGCTAGACATGCACTGGGGCCAGCTTGGGGCCGCCTTGGGAAGTGCAACAGCCGGCCTATGGGGCCGAGGGCCGGGCCGGGGCCGGGGGGCGGGGGGGAGGGGGAGGGAGGCCGGGGCCGGGGGCAGGTGGAGGGAGGGATAGGGAGACTCGAGCAAATATGATGTTTCATGGGATGGTCTGAAAAGGCAGAATTTATTGTCATATTGGAAAATTATGGAAGATTTGTAAAACTTGCAAACATCTGACGTTCTGACATGTCTGACTATGAGAACCTATGACCACTCAATACCCGACATCTTTCCGAAGTATTAGGTTGGGTAAAGAAGGTGCCACAATTGGGGTCCATGTTCAAGGTATTTTAGTTCAGTTTGTCTTGACTCAGGCCCGTTCCCGTTACAGTATTCACCATGTCGAATATAGGGGTCGGCTCTGGTTTCACAGCTTGTATGGGAGTTACTAAAACTTGATATATCTGACCTACTTGTTAAATTAACATTTCTCATGATATTACAGTGCGGTCAAGACAGTTCGGAAGACGAAGGGCAGAATATGAGGCAGCAAGAACGGGAAAAAAGGAAAAGGACCAAGGTGAGCACAGTTGTTATGAGACGATTTTGGTACAGTTTACACTCTAAAGCAAGGCATAATTCTGCACTCACTCTCGCTGTATGTAGTTTGTATTCACATCAATTTTGATTAAAGGGGAACCGGTCGAGAGTAACCTCTCGAACCCCACCCTGCTGTGCATCTTCCAAAATAGTTTAATATCTGTTGTTTGTGTTAATTAGTGTCATGGCCATATCTGGTACAGTGGAGTTTGAACAGGGATTAAAATGGTGAAGGCAGTGGCTATATACATGATATAATCCGAGTCTGTCAGTGGATGTAAATATAAACTATATGGGATTAACAAAGCCCAAAGGGACTGACTTTGGTTCCCCTTTAACATTGATTAACTACTACATAGAGGGTCCGTGGGTGTGGGTGTAGGGTACTGTGTAGTTTAAGTTGTGCTCAGATTTCAAAATTCCCCACCCCCCCCCCCTGAAGTAACAAATTGACCCATTTCCCTGGAAATATTTTTTTCTATAATTTCAAGGTCTATATTAGATTGTGTGCAAGTGTCGTATTTGAGAAATAGGCCTAACCCCCCGAAATGGGCACTATAGTTTTGGTCACATTGGTCTGTGAGTCCATACCGGTACTGTGTAGTTTAAGTTGTGCTCAGATTTCAAAATTCCCCACCCCCCCCCCCCCTGAAGTAACAAATTGACCCATTTTCCTGGAAATATTTTTTTCTATAATTTCAAGGTCTATATTAGATTGTGTGCAAGTGTCATATTTGAGAAATAGGCCTAACCCCCCGAAATGGGCACTTTAGTTTTGGTCACATTGGTCTGTGAGTCCATACCGGTACTGTGTAGTTTAAGTTGTGCTCAGATTTCAAAATTCCCCACCCCCCCCCCCTGAAGTAACAAATTGACCCATTTTCCTGGAAATATTTTTTTCTATAATTTCAAGGTCTATATTAGATTGTGTGCAAGTGTCATATTTGAGAAATAGGCCTAACCCCCCGAAATGGGCACTTTAGTTTTGGTCACATTGGTCTGTGAGTCCATACCGGTACTGAGTAGTTTAAGTTGTGCTCAGATTTCAAAATTCCCCAACCCCCCTCCCCCCCTGAAGTCACAAATTGGAGCAGTCTCTACACGATGTGTGTGCTGCAGGGTACATACAGGTATGTAGGGGAGCCTGGAGGAGTCTCTACACGATGTGTGTGGTGGTGGGTACACACAGGTAGGTAGGAGCACCTGGAGGAGTCTCTACACGATGTGTGTGGTGCTGGGTACATTAAAGTGACTAGTGGTACATACATTTGTCACTAAGCCCTTGATTCTGTGCAGGGGCGGATTTAGGGGGGAGGGGCGGACCCGGCATGCGCCCCCTATTTTTCTGTACATTTTAATGTAAATTTTTTCAATACCCCCCGTACATTGCCTATATCACGCCCCCCCCCCCCCCCTTTTTCCAAAATCCTAGATGCGGCCCTGCTGTGCCCGTGGGCACACATGCTCGAATATGATTTGTCTACCCCTTTTAAAGGGGCTTAATTTTTTACCCCCCCCCCCCACAAGAGCAGTCAAAATTTTTAAGAAAAGGCCATGTCGCCCTGTCGATTTTAGGGGTACACCCCCATAGTGTATACTTGCTGGGCACAACTTTATCTTGATTCCCACTTTGATCAAATTCTGGGGATGGGGATGGTTGTTGCTCTGAAAACTCGCCAGAATGTAGAATTGTACTTCACGAATTAAAAAAATTCTCCAAATCATCATTCAAGGGTGACCGTGGGAAGCCTGCAGCAATATCTGATATCTCTCCCCCTGATAAAAAAAAATCTCAGGGGTAGATGTTATACAACCAGGCTATTTTGTCACCCTTGCTATTTACTAGGTAGGGGTACTGATCATAAATTTGTGTACCATTATTGATCAAACCAGGGAACCTCATTTTCATCTATATATTTTTGCTGCCTACACGTGGGTTTTGCTGTTAAAACATAACTACACTCGCTTACAAGTAGATTTTTGTGTGTAACTTTCTTTGATATAAGTCTATTTTTTCCCTCAAAAAGTCCAATTAGACTTTTTTACCCCCCCCCCCCCCCCAAATCCACCAGCCCCCCCCCCCCCCCCCGTTGTTAAAAAATGAGCACTCCCTAAGCCTACCAGATAATTGTGTACGAAATGGCATTTTTTTAAAAAAAAGCAGTCGATTTCCTCAGGAAGGACAGTCACAGTGACATGTTGACATAGATTTGGCTGGGCCCGGGGGGAAGGGGCTGGGGTCTATGCCAATATGTAGGCCTAGTATTTTAAAAATCAGGCCTAGATTTATTCGACTATTTAACAAGTGTGTCACTGACATTTGAAACAATGCAGTGTGTAGTGACTAAAGCAGTCTCACAAACCCAAAGTCGAGAGTTACCCGGTAGACCCTAGTAGCCTACTAGTAGGCCTAGATGTGGACTCATAGACTAAAGGTGGGATGCTCAAGTCTCAAATGTCACTCCATCAGAGCCTTGCGCAAACCATCTCGCCACGGCCGTCAAACACGTCATGGAGCCTTCTACTAGGTACCATTACAACAGAAATTGAAATACGATCAAGATACATATCGGTACCATTATCTACAAATTGTTTTATGCATCAAGAAATGCGAATAACTTCTACTCACTTTACTGATATTGCCGCCGCTCGCTTTCCTTCACCTACTAGACCTAGCAGCCGCTAGTTCAACACCACTAGTGACTAGGTGAGTTCGGGGAGGGTAATTACGAGGACCAGCATGTCTATACCTTCAGATAAACGACTGCAAAGAACCAGCTTCAGCTGCTGAAGCTGGTGCTCTGCACGAGTCTACCACAGGGTATGGGCATGCTGGTTATCCTAATTACGAGAGTAATCATTTTGGCCCTCCCCGAACTCACCTAGTGTCAGAGATGCCCATTGCTTTTGCCAAATTGGAAGACTCTATCTCGCATTCCCATGGCTCTGTAGACTGTACATCTAAATATTGGTCTATTGGGAGTTACTGGAAATTGATATATCTGACCTACTTGTTAAATTAGCATTTCTCATGATATTACAGTGCGGTCAAGACAGTTCGGAAGACGAAGGGCAGAATATGAGGCAGCAAGAACGGGAAAAAAAGAAAAGGATGAAGGTGAGCACAGTGTAACATACATATACAAAGCCAGGGGGAAAAACAACAGAAATTACAATTTTCCAAAGACTGGTGCGGGCGCTTAACTTATTTTCCAAAACAAGTAATTTTTTCTTTGGAAAATATGCGGGCAATTCGTACACCAACTGGGTATGGGTCAAAAAAACGGAAGTGAACACAAAAAAATCCATATGTAGGTAGTGCTAATTTACAAATATCTGATTAAAAGTTTTAGGGGTATTTATCAAAAAAAAACATGGAGCTATAGCAATGAAATAAAATAAAACAAACCGCTAAAAATGAAATAAGCTTTAGGGAGCGGTCCTTGTTTAAATCTTGCTAGGGAGGGGTTACTTTTGTAACTGCTCTCCCGCTCTCATATCTAGACTATTCACAGAACTAAACCAACCTAGTTCCTTGGTTTGTTGATTTTCTTGAGAGGAGACGGCGGGTGGATCAGTTCTCCTCAATGTGCTGCACAATAATGACAAAAGATGATAAATAAAAATTTGCCTTTCTTTTCAAAGGACGAAGCCATTCCAGAAGGGGAGGCCGGGGACAAAAAGAAAAGGAAAATGGTGAGCAGATTATTACATACATTTCTAAACAATTAAACCATTGCCCATTTGCTCTAATTTATGTAATGTTGGTGGAAGTTTTGATACATTTGCAAAAGTCTGTCAATGCCACTGACAAAGGGTAGTTTGGAGAAATTATCAGTTTTGTGAGGCCTACGCCCCTGTTTTTCTGGAAAAGGTTTCCACTTGAACTATATGCTCATGGTAAAATTTAAATTGAAAATTGGTAGAAAAAAAAAGTAATTTCAATACTTTTTTTTAAATTAAATTTTAAATATATTTTCAGAGGGCAGGACCAGAAGCAAACGGAAGGAGTGGTACAAACGCCAAACAAGTGAGTTGACACAACTATCAACGATAATCATTTTTTCTGTCATTGTGATCTGTAGCAGATCCATATTGACACGTTGACAAAAAACGTAGGCCTAGATGATACTGATAGATCCCGGGGCCTAGCTGTGATCATGTAACAGATTCCCGGCGTAAATAAGTTGGCCTAGATCTACCTATAAGGTAGCTCACCCAATCCAATGCATGTACGCTCTACATTATAGCCTAGGGCCTAACTATTCCCCGAGTACTTTCCTGATAGTAACAGTTGCGGATCCAGGATCCTGGAATTTCCACAGGGGGCGGGGTGCGGGATGCGGGAAGGGGGGTCACAAACCTGGCCAAGTATGTAGTGACTGTATGTTCCCGGTCTGTGTCTTCCTTCACTATTTTCTGCTCTTTTTTTTCGGGGGGGGGGGGCAAGGCACATCGCCAATGAGTAAGTAGGCCTTTTGAAAGACTTGCAACTCCAGTGATTCCACATGAATAAACCATGCCACTGTCTAGCCCACCTCAAGGTTCACGAGTATAGTTCCCCACTGAGGGTTATTTCACGAGGCGGAACTATGACAAATTTAAGTTTAACTTTCAGGCTGTAGAAACGTCAATATACGCCCCTAGAACAATTATTTTGACCCCACACCTTTCATAAACCTTTAGCTCGATTTATTTTCATTTCTACACAGGCCACATTGAGCCATATACGAAATGTCAAACTACAAAGATCACCTTTCAACCCGGAATTTCGGGGGCTATCATACAACCGAGTGTTGTAGCACACAAATATGACCTGTTCAACTATTATACACGGCTGGCAAGTGAATTAGAAAATGGGAATGTGCCCAGTACAGGGACACATGTTAACGACGTTGTCAGCGCAGAAGCTGGCCGCTATTTTGACCAATTGTCAAAGTACAAATATGCCTCAAACTCGATCAATTCGTTACCAAAAGTTGTGATACTCACGGGGATGAATCCTAGTATAATCCCACATGGTTTAGGTCACACTAAAGAAATACCACCAAAAATTTTGGGTACAAATGGTACGAACCTTCAACGGAGTGGAGTCTTCTTATCTGGTGTGGTCTGAAAACACCCCCATTATCGCCCAAGACCGGCCCATTCACCTTCTAAACAATGACATATTGCACACTCAAGTTTCACATTTACCTACTATGTCCAAAAGCAACAGATGGTCTAACATTCTCTAAGCTCAATTCAAGTCAAAATAATACAAATATCTATCTAAATCAGCGCATTTCACTCACGTCTTTGCACACCAAGTGGGGGTGGCAGCAATCAGCTTCATGTGGGGCTAGTCTAGACGTAAACAGACTGGAGTCTGGGTGTAGCCCACTTGTATGATCGTTCATATCACCCAGAGAACGACTGGGCAGACCCCTCCATACATGACTGGTTATGACTGAGCTAAATTGATTGGTTTGCTTGATAGCCTACCTACCCCTACACCCTGCCCTATACAGGTGGGTGAGTGCCCAGGACTTCCCTTTCATTTCTGAGTCCCCCCTGCCGCCTACCTACCCCTACCTGCCTGCCGAATAGAGCCAAAATGTTGAGAGAACAGCCTGTGATGGCTTAATACGATGGTAGGGCCAATAATATTCAGGTAGTTTGGGTGCAATTCCAATATTAATTTGAACCCGGAAAAGTTGAGTTCCACTGGCGAAAAGTGCGCCGATTTCCGAGTCTATTTTGATTTTTTTCGCTTTCACTTTCATAACTCCACGATCTACTACCAGTACTATAGAATGGCAATACACACCCCTACAACTCGATGAATCTTATAAGCAATAAATACCTGACATATTCTAGGTTGGAGTTTTTTTTGATGATGAGAAACCCACAATTTAATTTGATTTTGGCCGACGGAACTTCCGAGTCTATTTTTAACGAACTCAACTTTCACACTGTGAAAACTTCACAATACACACTCAAATACTTCGCTTATAACTTTTGGCTGTATGCAGGGTGGGATGTAGTCTCCTAGGCCTACATTGGGCCTACGGCCACTGGGTCGGGGGGAGGGTGAGTAGGCCTTATGCGGAAAAATGGGATAGCCTACATCGTCTTGGATAGGTCTACATTAAAGGGGGTTCACAGCATTAGGGTTGGCTCAATGCAGGGTGGGACATAGGCCTACAAAATTCCTATAAATACCTTTTTATAGAATAATTTTTTCTTCAAAATCCAGTCGCCGAAGGTTCTAAATTAAGAATACGATTTCAGTACGATTTTGGGACAAGGGAAGTACGCTAAATACGCTTTTCAGGCAAAAAATGAGCTTAGAAATACGATTTAATAAGTTTAACTGGTTCAACAGCTTGTATGGGAGTTACTGAAAATTGATATATCTGACCTACTTGTTAAATTAACATTTCTCATGATATGACAGTGCGGTCAAGACAGTTCGGAAGACGAAGGGCAGAATATGAGGCAGCAAGGACGGGAAAAAAGGAAAAGGATCAAGGTGAGCACAGTGTAACATACATATACAAAGCCAGGTGAAAAAACAACAGAAATTACAATTTTCAAAAAACTGGTGCGGGCGCTGAACTTATTTTCCAAAACAAATAATTTTTTCTTTGGAAAATATGCGGGAAATTCGTACAGCAGCTGGGTATGGGTCATTCTGACGGCAACCTTTAAGAACCCCCTAACCAAAAACACTGTCTGCCTGTGTTATAGTGGACGTGAGTAGCGATCAATCAGAATCGCACAAAACGTATACGTAGGTTCTATCTAATGCAGAATTTCATGTAGAACATGATGGTGCTATCATAATTCCGATCAGAGACGTTCTAGTAAGTTGGGCGTAGCTAAATCTCTTTCCCGTTTACCCGTAGCAATGCTCACATAGATGGGTTTCTCTGAAGATGGCGGGTGCATCAGTGCTCCTCAATGTTCTGCACAACAATGACAAAAGATGATAAATGAAACTTTCCCTTTTTTTTCAAAGGCCGAACCCATTCCAGAAGGGGAGCACGGGGACAAAAAAAATAGGAAAATGGTGAGTAGAGTATTAGATACATTGCCAAAGAATTAAAACATTGCCCATTTCCTATGACTTAAAGTGACCCTAAAATCGTGGACTTAGCGTTTTGTACTCAGCCATAGCTTGCATAAGACTTACTAGAATATGCTACTCTTATAGAACGTATTTACATGTTATCTGACGCTATATCCTACCCACAAAGACGTATTTAGGGCTGTAGAATCGCCACGACAAGGTGGACGCAGTCATGTTGTTTCACGGCCGACCATGAGAGATGATCTAGTCCTTTGCCCAACCGCATCGCCCAACCAGGGAATACCTATTATTTCATGAATCATGGCCCGGCTCATCACAGGTGACTCATTTCAAGTCCACGGATCCAACAATGGATCTACTGTCATAATATTATCAACAGTTAATTCAATAGCCCTACCTGATTCAAAACAACTACCGTACTCCTCTGACCCACGTTGACTCCGATTTGTAGAACTACAGTCTGTTATAATCAAACGTGGGTACAGTCCCTTTTGCCACTGTTTTGACCATTTTTATCATAAATTTTTAATGGAATTGGTTTAAGGACTAGCATTTTTGTAAATGTCATATAATAGCATTTTTCATTTTCTAAACTGGTTCTTAACCACGAGTATAGTCCCTGACTTCTGTGTAAAATGGCCGGCTCTTAATTGATTGAATCCGAAACCAGTAAACAGACCTTACGGAGCCATCTCTAGGGCATGCTCTGTAGGCAACCAACTGTCAGCGTACATGCCTGAAAGTTTCGCAAGTTGTGGTGGGATTTATGTCAATTTCTATCTATTTGGTTGTTGTATTAAACACTCACATTTTACCATGGCACATGTTAGAACTCTCAAATAGCTGAAATACTTAGTACGGCAGAGGGCAGATATTACGAGCCGTTATTTTTTTGTTTTGAGAGGGCATCAGTAGTTGCCTAGCAACTTAGCGTTGCCTGGCAGCCTGCTCTTGATACGTGTGCGCCGATTGTCCTCTTCTGTGCTAGTAAACAGGGGGTTCGCTGAAGGTGTCACGGTCATGTTCTAATATTTTCCTCTTTTTCAAAGTGGCTCCAAATGTGCCATGTTGGGAGTGTACATACACCAATATTTCGTGTCAGGGGTCTAAGTCTTTCAGTCTTACAATTTACCTGCAGTTGGAGGTTTTGCCTGAGGCCCATAAAACCAGTAACAGTTGCCATATCAACCTACATACTGTGAGAAGTCAGATATACTGCACTTCACTTTCAAAGTGGCTCCAAATGTGCCATGTTGGGAGTGTACATACACCAATATTTAGTGTCAGGGGTCTAAGTCTTTCAGTCTTACAATTTAAAAATTGGTAGAAAAAATAAAGTCTAATTTCAATTTTTTTTTTTTAATTAAATTCTAAATATATTTTCAGAGGGCAGGACCAGAAGCAAACAGAAGGAGTGGTACACACGGCAAACAAGTGAGTGAACACAAACATTGTGATCATTTTATAACTTTTCGTGCTAACAAGTGGTCGGCATCTTGGGACGCGCAGTGGGTAGAGTGCAGAACATGGGTCCCGCCAGTCCCGCAATTTGTGACGTCATTGCTTGGAAACCAATGGCCGTCGATTCACAATTTGCTGGCCTTATTTCAGTGACTTTAAAGTCAATATTGTGAGATATTTTACTTACATATTGCGGATTTCAAAAGTGATCTCATATATGTATTGGTACACAGGAACTATATTTAACTTGGTCTAAATTTCCCTCAAATTGCTATAAACCATTCCTAGAAATTGCTTCGCAATATTCACTTATAACAGCCCTTGACAACATCCTTTCCCGCCATATCTCCGGGACCCAGATACTGCACTAGTTCCGCAATTTTATCTATGTAGGCTGACTAAGTTGTACCCTAGAATAAAGGGCCCATCATAACGATTGATGAGAATTTTAGTGGAAGGCCAAACGTGGTGCTGTCAAACTGAAAACGATCCTACCTCAGAGACTGTCTGCTACTTGGTCAGTGGCCGGCTTTACTCAGATGTCCTGGATATTTATTTCAGCTCTCCAAGTTGTTGGTGGCAGCCTGGTGCGACATGAGCATTGCAAATATAATTTGTTGGTAATATACAAAACTGGTGTTCCTCGATGGGCTTCACAGCCAATAACTAGTCGGCATCTGGTGGGGCCCTTTGGCTTTGGGGTGGGTGTTAGAAGGCAAATACGTCTGAACACTCGCCGAAATATAGAGTTAGATAGCGGACGAATTCCGACAGGGTTTTGGTTGTTTCTGCTTTCACAACTTTGCAACCCTCCTGACCAATCGATTGTCGACAGTTTTGAGCAATTTGGGAGGTAATATCTGGGTGCAACACGGCAAACACGAGCCTAAAGTACAACGTAAATGCCGAGTCCGAGACAAATGTCAACAACAAATACTTTCCCTTTCCGGGTTGAATTCGGCATGAATATTGTATAGAAATAAAATGTATAATCACACCGTGAAGTGGGAAACATCCTACCTGATTATCACAATGCAGATTGTAAATGTTAGGGTTTCAGCGCGTCCACCAGCACTCTGACAGGTTGGGGTTTGGGGTGTAGTTGAGGTTAAAGGTGGGGCACACTACCGACAGCACACTATGGACAGCACACTACAGACAGCACACTACAGACAGCACACTACACACACTAGTCTTTGGTGATTAGGATCACACGCTAGATTTTTTGTTAATTCGCAAGTAAGTGGCAGATTGTTGAGGCAATTTACAAAATAGTCTGGGCCCCATGTCACATGTCGATTACAAGAAATGCCCCTGTCACATGTGACTTAGGAAGGGTTCATTATTTATGGGGGGGGGGGGGGTGAGCGTTTGGCAAACCGAATACGTCTGAAACAATTGGCCCCCCCCCCTTAACTTTATTACAAAAACGAGGTTTGTGTCTACTAATTGTATGCATTTAATGCTGGTCATTTTTTTACCTTCAATTTACTCTCTTGCAACAAATACATCCATTCGTAAGGTGTTTTAGATCCAGTGAGGGAGTGATAATTTTTTTATCAACAGGTTTGGGGGGGGGAGGGGGAACAAATGGAGGTGTAAAAAATTTGGACCCCTCTTCACGAATTAAAAAAATTCTCCAAATGTGTAATCAAATTCAAACCTCATGAGAGGGGAGAGGGCAAAAAAAGTGTCTGGGTTGCAACTGGGGTGAATACACGGCAAACCAATCGCCGAAAATGTAAAAATATCTTGCCTACTTGTGTGTCAGTGGCCTGGCTCGTGTTTACAACGTGATGACGGCCTGCAAACCTTGCCAATTTGACCCAAAACAAACCACGCTCATCCTATCTAAACAAAAATGTCTGCCCTTTGACAACAGTCAATTCCTAGTATGTTTCAAAGGAAAACCTAAACATGACTTCTGTTCTGTTTGATTGAACTGTATTGGCCGAATTCATGGCATGAAATGATGAAATGAAGTTACAAACTCAATCATGACGAGAGGAGAGGAAATGCTGAGGTCGAATGGATTTTCCTTGCCTGCAAATTGATAGGCCTGCTTTCTAAGGCAAAGGTGGCAATAAAACGAAAAACACAATGGCTTGTACGCTACCTTGAATCTTGGTCCTACTCCATACGTTTTAGAGTATAAATGCCTCGTAATTAGGCATATATCTATGGGCCTCTATGGGTAGTTTGCTACTTGTCAGCGGACGTAGGCCTACCGGTACATAGAGTTGTTTTGACAAAATCTCGACGTGATACATCTAGACTAGATCTACTCTCTCTCCGACCAATATTTTTGATTTCAAACCTCGTCAACTCATACCAATGCTCTAAGGATGATTACCTGACATACTGGAACAGATTACAGGACAATTTGGGATGGGAACACGGCAAAGAAAAAGCCGAAACTCTGACGGAAATTGCAACTGCGAGACAGTTTAGTTACATTCCAATTAACGTCTTGCTCCGATTTGAAACTTAATTTTTACTACCTGACAACTTTGCAACCCTCCTGACCAATCGATTGTCGACAGTTTTGAGCAATTTGGGAAGTATTTCATCCTCTGCACCCGAGTGTACATAGACATAAAGTGTGCGAGTCTCTGTCCCACTGCTGTCAGTCGATCACTGCCTCAGTTTGGGGCCTGAGCTCAAACTGTCGATGGTACTTATTGTGTTTTGCTGGAGTATAACGTGTGACAGCTAATGAAACATGCATAGCTCATTAGAAAACATATTGATAACAACATTTTAACATATTGGTACAATTTACCTGCAGTTTGATCTTGGCAAAGGGAGAAGTTAGAACGCACGTACGGTGAGCCTCCCCTACTAAAACGCTACGCTCCCGTTTCAAACCGGAAGTCCTCAGTGTTATGACAGACGAATTCTAGTTGATGCAGTGCAGCCCGCCTGTGGGGCTCTGGGACAGGATCGGGACAAAACCCTTAGGGAGCAGTCCTTGTTCATACAGCGATGGGGAGGGGTTAGTTTTCCACTGCTCTCCCGCCCTAACCTCAGTTCTAGACTTCATAGTAACCGTATTTAGTGCTCATCGGCAGGGATAAGAATGAGATAAATAGACATATGGCAATGCCCATTGATACCGTCTCTGTTGTATTTCACGAGTGGGGGCTGGGGCCATATCTCACGAAGCCGCATTTGTGTTTATTTTTTTTTAAGCCATTTAAAGAAGAAAAACAATCTTTTCCTAGCCCAGTGAATACGGACACATTGTATTAAATGGGGCCATTGAATACGGCCCTTCAGTGCTAAAGCATAGGAAGTCTTGCATTTCAAAAAAATAAAGGGGCATTCTCACCACTCACACTTACCACATAGCCGACTACGTATGCCCTACTATAATTGTGAGTGGGAAACGCTCTGTGAGAATGCCACTTAAACAACTTGATGCATGGGAGGGGAGGGGCGTTTGGTGGTTTTCCGCCCCCTCCCCCCCCCCCATACCCCCTCCCCCTACAGTCATGAACTGTGTACTGTTTAAAGGCAGATGATTTGAAGTGAGGTCAATAGGGGAGGTTTTTGTAACAGCTACTTTCCTCTCTTTTGTAGGTACCATGCAAATGTGGCGGTACATTTAACAGGATAAAAGTAGGTAAAATTAACATATTCTTCCTGATACCCTACTGTCTATAGCTTCTACCGTAAAACCTCGGGTATAAGCCTAACTCGCGTATTAACCGCACCCCGAGTTTGGCCCAATCCTGCAAGCCGCAGAAGCCCTCTGACTTCGGAAAAACTCCCGTACAAGCCGCACCCCCACTGAAGGCCGATCCTATAATCCGCCATAGCGATTTGATTACCCGCAGCTAGTACGCGAGGTTTTACGGTAGTCTTATAATATCTGAGAGTTCATATAAATTGCTCGGACTTTTTCTCAATAGAAATCAGGTTTTAGCCTACCACTTTTTATAAATATATTGATATATACAAGTAGACATGATATTGTTTGCTATTTAACCGCTGTTTTCCCTACTTATAGGAAGAAGTGGAAATAATGCAGGAAGCGGTGCACAGGATCAAGGTAATTTCAGCTTTAGTGTATGGGAACCGGAAAAACAATACAACAAACACTAGGGTTTGTACAATTAGACGAGTGTTTGAACAAAACAGAAGAAACATAAGACCTTCATTCAATGTCCTAGGCTGTTGAAGAATACGAATGGAAAGCTTATTTACTCAGGGTACACTCAGTTATATGACAGGACAAAGCATGTATTACGACGTATTTGTTAGACGGGAGTAGTGATGTAATGTTAAGGACATACAGACCAGATGAGATAAGGGAGAAGAAGGCAAAAAGTGGCCACAAATGTTTCCTTCGGACAGGAATGTCCATATTCAAGTACATCATAAGGTACCCTGAGTCATGAGTTGCAAAGTGTGAGGCAACGCACACGCTGTCTATTACTATAAGAAGGTAATTTCTTTTTCTTTTTCTAGGAGAAGATAGAAGAGCAGAGGACATGAGCCTTTTTGTACCCATCAAAATGACCAAAGGCAGCTCAGCTATGGACGATGCTGATGTACAGGGGCGACGCTGTACCCAGTGGTGATTGATGTTGCTTGGACCTAGTTTGGACCTGATACTCTACTTATGTATATGACAAAACAGGAAAGTTTCGGACGTTCTTACAGAGATTTCTGTAGTACAGCTACAGTGGTCCGATCAGTAGTATAAGTAATATTAGTAGTACTACTACTATGCTTACGGGTTAAGGCTGGCTGTCTATGTGGCCGTATAAAAGTAGGCAGCTATGTTTTGTTTAATACAAAGAACAAAGATTGCTATACATGAAGGCTCATGATATAAATTCAGATGTTTAATGTTTAATGCAAAGAAGAAAGATTGCTATACATGAAGGCTCATGACATAAATTCAGATGTTTTCAGCGGTGGGGCGGTGACCTAATTGCCACTCGCGGCCGCTGTATTCTGCAGGAGGAGGGCACCTGTTGTGAACCGTAGGTGAGCGTATGGGCCATATGCCCATGGCTAGTACCGGCCCGGGGCATACGACGCATACGCCCAAAATGTGGACATAATGGTTTGTTTATGTTAGACCATCTCTTGCTTTTGGAATCGTTTGAATTAACATTTTAATTGTTACTCAGAGATGTAAACCGTAAAGGAGTGAACATGTGATAGTGTGATTCATTTTTAGCAAGGTTTGTTTGAAAATTTTAATTGACACTGAGAGAATTTGAGAAAGATGGCTGAAGGAGAGGTGAAGGGTTTACTATACATGCATAATATGATAATGGACATACTGGCCAGAACATGTCATTTGTACCATGTCTTGCTATTACAAGCATTTTAATTGTTACTGAGAGATGTAAATAGAAGTGAATATGTGATATTGTGAGTGAATTAATCAAGGTTTATTTGACAATTTTACTCAGGGATGTAAATCGTAAAGGAGTGAACATGTGATAGTGTGATTCATTTAATCAATGTTTTTTGGACAATTTTATGTGATAGTGTGATTCATTTGATCAATGTTTTTTGGACAATTTTATTTCAATTGACACTGAGAGAATTTGACAAAGATGACAGAAGGAGAGGAGAAGAATTTCCAACCCATGCCTAACCAAATGCCTCATTCTGTTAGTTACATTACCATGGTACTCGTAAATTGCCCCCTTTGATCTATCCGCGTAGACTTGCATAGACCTAAATCATTTTAGTATATGTGGCCTAGGCAGCCAAAATGTAACTTATGTGTCCAAATATCGATTTGCGTATTTTGCGTATTTTGTTTTATTCTGAAAGCAGACTGTCTTGGCTCTCCTAAACCACTTCTATAATGGGATTCGGGTCATTGTTCGCTGATGCATGGGTCCGTACCCGAAGATAAGGGATACTTGTGCTCCTCTCGAAGAGCCTTTTGAGGATAAATAGGAAATTTACTCGCACTTTTCCCATTGATTAAAGATCATTTTCTGATGGTTAAGGCAGGGACCCTTAAGATACATTTTCGTTATGGTAATATTTTTGGCAGTGCATGAATCAATTCGTGGATTGCATACATGGAAATTTTCTTACAGGTAGGGTTGGCATAATATGTAAATGGAGCACTGGTGTATGTGTTCAGTATGACTGCAAGGAGATGTAAAAAAAAAGCAGCATGCTGGACGTAAAGGGTCAACTGTGTGTGTACAGGGATGTAGACCTGCATACGTAGATGTGATAACAACAAGAATATGGTCATTGATTTGTTTATTTATGTTGAAAGAAAAATTACTACTTTATAATAAAAGTCCATGTAACACCACTTCTTCTCTTTTTCTTTACATCGTACATAAAGGATAAGGAAAGGCCACACCAGAGAACAACGTTATGTGAACGTCCTCCCGCATATTAAAGGAAAAGCGCCCTCATCACTTTCTGAGTAATTCAGGCCTCCCACCGATTCCTTTATTCCTTTAAAATTCCTTTAAACTGGGTATGATTCCTTTATTCCTTTAAAGTTCCTTTAAGTGGCTTGAAAATTCCTTTATTTCCTATAAAATGTCCAAAAACCATAATTATATCACAGATATTTTACACTTGTTCTGTAAGCCTTGTTGTATATGGTCCTAAAATTCACTAGATTGCACCATTTCAAGTCTAAATTTCAAGATTTTTTTAAAAAGCTCTCCCTTCATGAATAAGGTTCCAGCCCCAAGGATAATACAGATCTGGGCCTTTCCAAATGTTCTCCATACAAGGTGATACTATGACGATAGTCCATATACGTTAGGATAATCATGGCCATCTAAATTTCATCATAAACTCTCCAGATTCCATAGATTTACCGTACCGTCGCGATTACGAGCCGGTTTCAAAAGAGCCTTAAAAATTCGTTTAACCCTTTAAGGCCGACCAAAAATGTCTTTTTCTGGTGATGGGGGCGAGACATTTTCACAGGAGCTTCCCCTAGGGCCGAGCCTTTGCTGGTTCCCATAGAGTTATGTCGACTATAGTCGATGCTCGGCCAGCCATGGCGTCGACTATAGTCGATGCTCGGCCAGCCATGGCGTCGACTATAGTCGATGCTCGGCCCTAAAGGGTTAAGGCGGTCCGGAGGGTGGTGGGAGGCCTGGAAATTGCATTTTGTTTTTATTGTGGCCTTCTTTCGCATTTTAAACCAGAAAATCAGAGATCTTGTATTTCCAAAAAATGAAGTAAAATGTGCAAATTCATTCAGTTCTGCCCTACTTGAAATGTAATGCACCGAAAGAAGGGGAAAGACTACACAGTAACATGTATTCTAATTTATTTCACATCATTTTTGTAACACTAACGATAACATACGTTTTTTAACAGTTAACATCACATTACATGAACAACAAAGGGCTGTAAACTACCGAAACAATTGTGGTGTAAAGAAGATAATGTATCTCTCCGGGCAGCATAAGAGCTGAGCAGTGCAATTAGGGCTGTCATTGGTATCGCATTGTATTACATGAACAACAAAGGCCTGTAAAATACCGAAAACAATTGTGGTGTAAAGAACATACTATATCTCTCCGGGCAGTATAGGAGCTAAGCATTGCAAACAGGGCTGTCTTTGGTATCGAATTGTATAACAGATTGCTTAGCCCACATATTGTAACTTTAAGGATACAGATACTTTAATAAGAACTGCAGCAGTAAGAAAGCTCGAAAAAAAACCTATGTTATACGCCCACCTCCTTTATAAGCCAACCCCCACTTTGACAGAATTGTATGAGCCGAATTCTGGTTTTTCAGAGACATATAAAACTGGATATCCGTCTTCGTATGGTGTTCACTTGTTAGAGGACGTTATGATGTCCCGGGTGTTATAATGCTCAGATGGAGTCGATGACTTCAATCCCTGAAAAAAAGAAAAATTGATTTGTGAAATTCAGCTGTACCAGGATAGAAATGGACCAGCGGAAAAAAAAATTATAGGAAAAGGGAACGATAAGTAAAATCTAGGGTCCCTTACACAGGGCTGCCAAGTAGTACGTTTTTGGCGCATTAGTACGCTTTTTGGGCTCATCTTGAGTCAGAATACGATTTTGCATTTTGAGTACGATTTAGTACGCTTTTAAGGTATCCAATACGATTTGGGCTGTTATTAGCTATCATTTCATATATATTGAGGACACATTTTGTTCCTAAATATTTCTGGCTTTTGGAATCCAGTGGTGAAAGGGTTAACTCCACTGAAGGAACGGGAGAACAAACAAAAAAATGGATTGGTTGATATTGGAGAAACAATAGAAAAAAGAAGTTTAAAAACAGGTCAATTTTCAAAAAAAAAAAGAGGCAAGCGAAATATTGACAATTCCTTTCTCAAAAAGAAAAGAATTTCCATTTTCGGAAACAAGGCCAAATAAAGAAAATTACACATTTATTGTCAATTTAAGGGTTAACACAGAAACTGGCTAGTACTTTCATGTTAAAAAAGATAAAACAAAACAAAAAATAAATCCAAACTACCAACCCTAGACTTTCTCCCCATAACCTGAAACATACATTTATTTTTTTCGGCCTCAGGTTTGCGAAATTTATTAAACTTTTTTGATTATATTTTTTCATAACCAACCTTTTCTTTTTATTAATGATGTATTACTGTAGGAAACCATAAATAAAAAATCCGATTTTAGTACGATTTTGGGGTGAAGAGAGTACGCTAAATACGATTTTCAGGCTAAAAAATGTCTAAAAAATACGATTTTGGAGATTTTGAGGTTGGCAGCTCTGCTTACAGACAGGTGTTATTTAGGCTCTTCCGAGTTGGAGTCGATGAATGTTATCCATGGAAAACAAAATTTAGAAATTCAGGCCTACAAGCCTAGAAATGGACGCGAGAAAAGTAAAACACAGCTGCGTGCACATGAAACAGGTTTGTTGCATTTATTTTAAGCTAGTTTGTGTAATTGTTAGTGCATAACTTTCCGGATAACTTTGCACTGCCTATGTGAATTGGATTGTGGATATAGGGATCCAGATAGAGCTACTTTGGTTGGCCGGCTTATAAGACAGGTGGGGTGGTTTGTGGCTCCAGATCAGTCAAAACTGGCGACCTGGGCCGTTTTGTAGGCGACCTGGGGACCTGGTCCAAAAATGAAAGCGAACTGGCGACATTTTTGGAAAGAATTTACGATGGTTGAAAGGGTTCACACAAGGGACTTTTAGATATGGACCCCTTTTTTTAGGGGACTGTCCGACATCAGAGGGGGGGACCCCTCTGCACCCCCTGATTTTTGCGATAATTATTTCAGAATGAATGTGAGCAGTAGCGCTTTTTCTTTGTGGAGCCAAGTATGGTGAAAGCCACGTTTGCCATAGAGGCAAAGCTGGTTTTGATTCTCGTACAAGCCGTTAGGTTTTACGGTACATACATGCTCGGTCCTCTTCCGGTATTCCGTCATCAGCGGCAGGGGGGGAATGCGCCTCGTCCTCTACGGGATCCGGGGAAGGTGGACAATCCTCCGCGTCCCACTCCTCCCCCTCCTCATAGTCACTAGCGTCTGCTGTAATGTCAGAAAGCGAGGTTAAAAAATAATTTGTGTATTACACATCCACTCTGTATGATTTATTGCACGGAAAAGTGTTCCAAAGTGTATGATTTTTTTCAGGAAAATCCGTGAGAATTTAGGCCCGAATTTTGAACTATCATTTAAACTGTTATGTCTTAAGTAACAGCATTGCTAGGTATGTAGACGAGGCGCATACCCCCCAAGAATATTTTCGGAAAAGTGTTCCAAAGTGTATGATTTTTTTAAGGAAAAACCGTGAGAATTTAGGCCCGAATTTTGAAATATCATTTAAACTGTAATGTCTTCAGTAACAGCATTGCTAGGTAGGTAGACGAGGCGCATACCCCCCAAGAATATTTTGAAATTAAACAAGGCCAATGGTGAAATTTGATGTCTTTGGATATTCTTGTCTGATGAAATTACAATACCCCCCCCCCCCCCCCCATTAAAGTGTGAAGGAAAAGCCAAGAAACTGACGAGAAAGCAGGTCCCAGGATGGGCTTTGGTCCTGGAGTAGTGCGTCATGAGCTGCGGCTGCAGCAGCCTCAGGACCCCACGGCCACAAAATCCGGGGAACGGCTGTCTTGGGGATGGGAGGGGAAGGGCCCAGGTCGGGCAGTCCCTCCTCCTCCGAATCACTGTCATCTATAGGGCAGGGAGGAAAGTAGGTGAAGCAAAAAGTACATGATATGCAATACACCTTTTTATGTTCATGGCCCAAAAGTTGTGTGTGAAAAGCAGTGCCGGCCTTAATTTTTTTGCACACATTTGGGGATTTTATAAAAATGTTTTGATATTTATTAAAAAAAAAAAAGTTTGTAAAAGAGAATACGTGTAGGAAGCGATATACTCCCTTCGTTGTGGTATAGTGTACCATTTTGTAACTTGGTTCATGAAGCAATAAATTTCGGGTCAGGGTTCCCACAAAGATTTCAGATTGAAATTACATGACATTTCCATGACAAAAATCTCAATTTTATATGACCTTTAAAAGCATTATTGTGGGGGTGGGGGGCTTGGGCTCCGAGAACATTTCAGAAATCAATAAAGCAAATGGGAGATTTCCAGGGGAATTTGCGATATTAATTCCATTATTTTCATTTTCCATGACATTACATGACATACAGCAAATTTTTACAAAATTCCATGACTTTCCAGACAGCTTGCAAATTACATGACATTTCAATGATTTTCCATGACATGTGGGAACCCTGCGTGTGCAATACACTGAGAAAGGAAATCAAAGGGAGGGGGCAATAAAATAGAAGAAATACTGACCCTGGGCACGGTGGCAAGAGCCGGGTCTTTTGGCCAAATCGCGAGGCCACTCCAATTCCCGCCCGTCTGAAAATACGGAATGAAAGCAGAGTACAGAAAATATAGAAGGAAACTGCATGTGGTACTATTGCCTATTAGTGGCTAATTACAATAGTGTAGGCCGTATAGCACGAGTAGACAGCGATATAGGGGAACTTTTGCTCTGCCAAGTTATTCTCTGAAATTTTCTGTAACAGCTGTCATGAAGAGCATAGCTAACAAAGAAATTGGTTTTTTTAACGAGTTTATCTTTAGTGGAAAAGTGAATAATTGTACAGCTCACCTGGGCTGGCCCAGTCGGCGGGAAACGCACCTTGAGCTGGAAGTAAACAATACAGATAGGGTAATTTGGGTTGAAATGTCCCGGCACACATCAAACGGTTGTAAGGGAGACTCATGGTCTCATACAGTATAGTGTTGCCACAAAAATTACATTTCATGACATTTCCAGGACATTCAAAGACCAAAATCTCAATTTGGCATGACATTATTACGTTGGGGTTAGGGGGGTTGGCCCCTGGGTAAATTTGGGGAAATCTAGAATGCAAATGGTACATTATGACAAATGTTTTCATATTAATTATATTAGTATTATTTCCCGTGACCGTCCATTACACACACAGGGACACATGTAACAAAATTCCATCACATTCCATTACTTTTACTGACCGCTTTCACATTCCACGACATTGCATGATTTCCATTACTTGTGTGAACTTTTTAGTAGTACATTATATTTGATGTGTAAATAAACAATGGAATTATGTGAGAGATGACGACAGTAATAGTGTAAAATTGTTCAGCTAGCTTTAAATAGTAGATGAAAGAAAGTGGTCAGTGGCATAGGATAACAGTTCGTGTAACTGATACTTACCATGTTCTTCTTTCTCCATTTCCTTTTCTTTCTCTGAATTAAGAAAAAGGGGAAAGGATATTTTCGTTTGCCAGTTGAGGGTAGAGATAGTACGCCTATATACATTTATTGGGAATGAAACATGAATTCTAGAAGGAGAGAATTTAGACAATTTTCAAGGTGTACAGGACTCAGCTTTTGGAGTATAGACTTCAAAATTGCTTCCCACCAGGATATGGCTGATTTTCACGAAACTGCTTTTTTTCATGTTTTTTTTCTCCTGCCTATATTTTTTCAAATATGATAGATTCATCGATCCTTTGAATGTATTCCGGTCGGGATAGACCAGGACTCTAGAGAGTCCCCAGGTTTTGGCTATCTCTGAGATAAAATAAGAGAGCAGGGTCCTGTTTCTCCACAAATTTGCGGAGCTCCACAAATTAGGGGACCCCTGCTAATTTGTTTCCATGAATTTGCGGAGGTCCGCAAATATATATGGAAATAGTTTTTTAGTACTTAAGCATACAAATACGGACCTCCGTATATATTTGCGGACCTCCGCAAATTTATGGAAGTAAATTTGCAGGGGTCCGCAAATGTGTGGAGGTCCGCAAATTTGTGGAGAAACAGCATCCTGGAGGTCAAAAAGTAGCGAAAATCAGCCCTTTTTTACCCGCGAATCATGATGACCCATGCTACATGCTTAAGGATATTTAAGGTTAATTATAGTATATGTAAGTAATTATTTTCTTTGACAATTCGTTATGTAGAAATTTCAGGTGTTTTTAAGATATACCATCATGTTTCGTGCGCCAGGAAACTATGGAAATGACCTATCAAGTAGATATAAATGGATAAATAGGTTAGAGTGTTTTCCTCAACATCAAAACATAATATTTATAAATGAAATGCCCTTATAGGTGACAAGAGGGTCTCCTTCTTAAGGGGAAAAGGGGGTTAGGCGTGAAGCCACGCTATATGACTATACCACTTTGCCCCTCTACCATACATTTGTTATATATATCAAACCTGCCACAAATTTCAGAATTGCGGCCCAACCCTTGAGGGAAGACGGACATAAAAGGTTTTAAGCATACTCCAACATTGTATTTGGACCCCTTAGTGCATGAAAAAAAGCAGTTTCGTGAAAAACGGCCATATATACCGGTATGTAAGAAATAATGAAAAAAAAAAAAAATCCATCCTACGTAGATTTTAAGACTATGTAACCTGCAACACACCTTCTTTTTATGGCCTAAAAATAGAACAAAAATGGGCAAAATTCGGGGAACTCAAAAAAAGTTCAGGCACAAGATATTCTATACCATATCCATTCTGGGGCTTATTGTGTGTTGGCTAATAACGTAAGTTCAGACATGTTGCAAGAAGCAATAGGCATAAAGCAGTACAGGTTTTTTTTTTGCGTGGACGGATAAAGTAGTGTAGACCAATGCTGGCCCAACTGAGTTATGTTGACCAATACAGGTCGTTGTTCACTGAATTCCATCGAAATAGCGCCGTGCTGCTATGCTTTGTGTGGGGGTTGCACGGAAATTTTATGTGCAATCCATGGTTTGCTTCAGGTACATAGTCTATTTGCTTTGCTTTGAAAATACGCGTTCTGCATGATGGCCTTGCATGAAATACTACATGGCAAATGGCGGGTATTACATTGTCCTTGAGGGCTTCTCAGAGTAATCCTGGTTTGGTGTAGGGGAAATGTTGTATCATAGGAGGGCAGAAAAGATGTGATAAACGACAAACCGTGCATCCTGGTGCATTCCATGATCTATCAGATATGCTGTATGCACAATATTGTACACTAAAGGGACATAACAGTAGAGAGGAGATACTGCGGATAACCCACCTTGACAGAAGCCGCCGAATAAAGGAAGACGTGACACATTCGGTGACGTACAATACGTCAGACGCTGGAGGAAATGAGACGGGAGGGGGCGCCACCCGTATTTTGGCGCCTTGGTTCCGTGCGGGGGTGGTCCGCGGGGGTGGCCGCCTGGGTGAGGGGAGTGTGGGGGGGGGGGGGGGGGCGTTGAAGGGGTAAGAACATGCTGAATAAAGGCTGTATGGCCATTTCAAATATCTGAATTGCGAGTATAGACTATGGTATATAGTGGAAATCGACATGGGGTATATGTAAAGTGTGACAGTGGGGTAGGGAAAGGGCTTGGGCTCCAGCATGACGGATCATTTTGTCAGTAGGGATAGTTTTTATCCCTACATACAAAATCGTGACATATAGGTTGCTGGCCATGGGCCTGGACTGCTAGAGGCTGCCCCTTTGGGCCCCGCCAATGAGGATTTGCCCCGGGGGGGGGGGGGGGCACTCCCTATATGACCTATAGTAACCATGAGCGTACACAAAAACCCGGGACAGGTGTCCTTATTGGGTCTACACGTTTTAGGGGGGTTATCCCGGCAGAGGGGGGGTGTTTTTTGTGAATTTTGTCCCGGGAAAAGGGGTATAAATTCAGGGTGATGTACGAGTAGCTGGGATTCCGCTAGCCACTCGCCAAATCGCCAATGGCGAATCAAAGGTCATTTTGCCTAATGCTACCCACTGAAAATTCGCCAAATTGGCTAATTGTGGATGGGGGAATTTCATTTCCTTCAAGTAGGGGATGGGACATAGAAACAATATCAGACCAGAAGACCAAAAAGACATTATTTTACACAATTTGGCCCCTAGATTTTCAGAATTTCACAGACCATTTCCTGAGGGGAGGGGCATGCCCTCAACCCCCCTGTTCAATCATGTCATTTGCAACGGTTTGAAGTAGATGGGCCTGCCTACCATGGCCTCGTGAGTTCACGCAATCTTCAGAGGAAAATGACCACTTACTAATATGTAAAAAGGTTTGGCTAATTGGTATAAAATTTGGCTAATCAAAATTGATACAAATTCGCCAAATTGGCTAATAGAAATCAATCCTAGCGGAATCCCAGAGTAGTATATAGACACCTCTCCTCTGGACACTTTGAAATATTACTAAATTATAATAAAAGGTGTCCCAGAGGAGAGGTGTTTTTTAGTGTGAATAACAGACGTCTGCTAGAGGGGAGGTATTGTTTGACTCAAATACAGACTAAACATTTCATTCCCTAGCTGTGTTTTAATTTTTATTTAATGTGGACCCCCTAAAGAGGGGGTCTTATGGTTCCAGGTGGTCATAGTGGCTTCTCCAAATACCGTTTTAGCGGCGATGGTCGTCAGCTATTGGTGTGAGGACCTATATCATTTATTTTGGAGCACCAGCAACACACCTGCTGGTGCTGCCACCGTAGCAGGCCGAAGCCTGCCATGGGCAGCAGAGGAGGATACAAGTTGAGCCACTTCATCTTTGCTATTAGTATAATTTGACAGACCAGAGTAGAGGTGTGAGGATAATTAACTCTCTCTTCTACTTATTCTATACAACTTATGTCGTATATGTCTGTTCTATTTCATAAGGATGACATTAGTTTATTGGATAATACATATAAACTTGCATTATTCACACCCATATCACCAAAAAAGCCTGAAACATGTAGGTGAGTTGAGAAAATTCTCACCTCACCAAATCCACGACTCGCCCTCTGGTGTATCACTTCAACACTACACTCTATTCTATTATGCGGTCTGACGGACCTAAACTGATGCATGTCTAGCCAAAAATCGTTTATAAGGAGCAGATTTTTTCAAGATTCAGTTGAATTCCTATACAAGTGGGTGAGTGCCCAGGACTTCCCTTTGATTTCTGAGTCCCCCCTACCGCATACCTACCCCTACACCCCGCCCTATACAGGTGGGTGAGTGGCCAGGACTTCCCTTTGATTTCTGAGTCCCCCCTACCGCATACCTACCCCTACACCCAGCCCTATACAGGTGGGTGAGTGCCCAGGACTTCCCTTTGATTTCAGAGTCCCCCCTGCCGCCTACCTACCCCTGCCTGCCTGCCGAATAGAGCCAAAATGTTGAGAGAACAGCCTGTGATGGCTTTATTAGATTGTAGGGCCAATAGTATTTGCCGTACTGGCTGTATCTTGTCTGTTTTGGTGGGAAGATTTGCCGATTAGAGCCAAAATGTTGAGAGAACAGCCTGTGATGGCTTTATTAGATTGTAGGGCTAATTGTATTTGCCGTACTGGCTGTAGATTGTCTGTTGTGGTTGGAAGATTTGCCGAATAGACCCAAAATGTGGAGAGAATAGCCTGTGATGGCTTTATTAGATTGTAGGGCTAATAGTATTTGCCGTACTGGCTGTAGATTGTCTGTTGTGGTTGGAAGATTTGCCGAATAGAGCCAAAATGTTGAGAGAACAGCCTGTGATGGCTTTATTAGATGGTAGGGCTAATTGTATTTGCCGTACTGGCTGTAGGTTGTCTTTGTTGGAGGGAAGATTTGCCGAATAGACCCAAAATGCTGAGAGAACAGCCTGTGATGGCTTTATACGATGGTAGGGCTAATAGTATTTGCCGTACTGGCTGTATCTTGTCTGTTTTGGTGGGAAGATTTGCCGAACAGACCCAAAATGTTGAGAGAACAGCCTGTGATGGCTTTATTAGATTGTAGGGCCAATGGTATTAGCCGTACTGGCTGTCGGTTGTCTGTATTGGTTGAAAGATTTGCCGAATAGAGCCAAAATGTTGAGAGAACAGCCTGTGATGGCTTTATTAGATGGTAGGGCCAATAGTATTAGCCGTACTGGCTGTCGGTTGTCTGTATTGGTTGGAAGATTTGCCGAATAGACCCAAAATGTTGAGAGAACAGCCTGTGATGGCTTTATACGATGGTAGGGCCAATGGTATTTGCCGTACTGGCTGTAGGTTGTGTTTGTCGGTGGGAAGATTTGCCGAATAGACCCAAAATGTGGAGAGAATAGCCTGTGATGGCTTTATTAGATTGTAGGGCTAATAGTATTTGCCGTACTGGCTGTAGATTGTCTGTTGTGGTTGGAAGATTTGCCGAATAGACCCAAAATGTTGAGAGAACAGCCTGTGATGGCTTTATTAGATTGTAGGGCTAATTGTATTTGCCGTACTGGCTGTATCTTGTCTATATTTTTGGGAAGATTTGCCGAATATACCCAAAATGTTGAGAGAACAGCCTGTGATGGCTTTATTAGATTGTAGGGCTAATTGTATTTGCCGTACTGGCTGTATCTTGTCTATATTTTTGGGAAGATTTGCCGAATAGAGCCAAAATGTTGAGAGAACAGCCTGTGATGGCTTTATTAGATGGTAGGGCTAATTGTATTTGCCGTACTGGCTGTAGGTTGTCTTTGTTGGAGGGAAGATTTGCCGAATAGACCCAAAATGCTGAGAGAACAGCCTGTGATGGCTTTATACGATGGTAGGGCTAATAGTATTTGCCGTACTGGCTGTATCTTGTCTGTTTTGGTGGGAAGATTTGCCGAACAGACCCAAAATGTTGAGAGAACAGCCTGTGATGGCTTTATTAGATTGTAGGGCGAATTGTATTTGCCGTACTGGCTGTATCTTGTCTGTTTTGGTGGGAAGATTTGCCGAATAGAGCCAAAATGTTGAGAGAACAGCCTGTGATGGCTTTATACGATGGTAGGGCCAATGGTATTAGCCGTACTGGCTGTATCTTGTCTGTTTTGGTGGGAAGATTTGCCGAATAGAGCCAAAATGTTGAGAGAACAGCCTGTGATTGCTTTATTAGATGGTAGGGCTAATTGTATTTGCCGTAGTGGCTGTAGGTTGTCTGTGTCGGTGGGAAGATTTGCCGAATAGAGCCAAAATGTTGAGAGAACAGCATGTGATGGCTTTATTAGATGGTAGGGCCAATAGTATTAGCCGTACTGGCTGTCGGTTGTCTGTATTGGTTGAAAGATTTGCCGAACATAGCCAAAATGTTGAGAGAACAGCCTGTGATGGCTTTATTAGATGGTAGGGCCAATAGTATTAGCCGTACTGGCTGTCGGTTGTCTGTATTGGTTGGAAGATTTGCCGAATAGACCCAAAATGTTGAGAGAACAGCCTGTGATGGCTTTATTAGATTGTAGGGCCAATAGTATTTGCCGTAGTGGCTGTAGGTTGTCTGTATTGGTGGGAAGATTTGCCGAATAGAGCCAAAAAGTTGAGAGAACAGCCTGTGATGGCTTTATACGATGGTAGGGCTAATTGTATTTGCCGTACTGGCTGTAGATTATCTGTTTTGGTTGGAAGATTTGCCGAATAGACCCAAAATGTTGAGAGAACAGCCTGTGATGGCTTTATAGGATGGTAGGGCTAATAGTATTTGCCGTACTGACTGTATCTTGTCTGTTTTGGTGGGAAGATTTGCCGAACAGACCCAAAATGTTGAGAGAACAGCCTGTGATGGCTTTATTAGATTGTAGGGCGAATTGTATTTGCCGTACTGGCTGTATCTTGTCTTTTTTGGTGGGAAGATTTGCCGAATAGAGCCAAAATGTTGAGAGAACAGCCTGTGATGGCTTTATACGATGGTAGGGCCAATGGTATTTGCCATACTGGCTGTAGGTTGTGTTTGTCGGTGGGAAGATTTGCCGAATAGAGCCAAAATGTGGAGAGAACAGCCTGTGATGGCTTTATTAGATTGTAGGGCTAATAGTATTTGCCGTACTGGCTGTAGATTGTCTGTTGTGGTTGGAAGATTTGCCGAATAGAGCCAAAATGTTGAGAGAACAGCCTGTGATGGCTTTATACGATGGTAGGGCTAATTGTATTTGCCGTACTGGCTGTAGATTGTCTGTTTTGGTGGGACGATTTGCCGAATAGACCCAAAATGTTGAGAGAACAGCCTGTGGTAGCTTAATACGATGGTAGGGCCAATAGTATTTGCCGTACTGGCTGTAGATTGTCTGTTGTGGTTGGAAGATTTGCCGAACATAGCCAAAATGTTGAGAGAACAGCCTGTGATGGCTTTATTAGATTGTAGGGCCAATAGTATTTGCCGTAGTGGCTGTAGGTTGTCTGTATTGGTGGGAAGATTTGCCGAATAGAGCCAAAAAGTTGAGAGAACAGCCTGTGATGGCTTTATACGATGGTAGGGCTAATTGTATTTGCCGTACTGGCTGTAGATTATCTGTTTTGGTTGGAAGATTTGCCGAATAGACCCAAAATGTTGAGAGAACAGCCTGTGATGGCTTTATAGGATGGTAGGGCTAATAGTATTTGCCGTACTGACTGTATCTTGTCTGTTTTGGTGGGAAGATTTGCCGAACAGACCCAAAATGTTGAGAGAACAGCCTGTGATGGCTTTATTAGATTGTAGGGCGAATTGTATTTGCCGTACTGGCTGTATCTTGTGTGTTTTGGTGGGAAGATTTGCCGAATAGAGCCAAAATGTTGAGAGAACAGCCTGTGATGGCTTTATACGATGGTAGGGCCAATGGTATTTGCCATACTGGCTGTAGGTTGTGTTTGTCGGTGGGAAGATTTGCCGAATAGAGCCAAAATGTGGAGAGAACAGCCTGTGATGGCTTTATTAGATTGTAGGGCTAATAGTATTTGCCGTACTGGCTGTAGATTGTCTGTTGTGGTTGGAAGATTTGCCGAATAGAGCCAAAATGTTGAGAGAACAGCCTGTGATGGCTTTATACGATGGTAGGGCTAATTGTATTTGCCGTACTGGCTGTAGATTGTCTGTTTTGGTGGGACGATTTGCCGAATAGACCCAAAATGTTGAGAGAACAGCCTGTGGTAGCTTAATACGATGGTAGGGCCAATAGTATTTGCCGTACTGGCTGTAGATTGTCTGTTGTGGTTGGAAGATTTGCCGAACATAGCCAAAATGTTGAGAGAACAGCCTGTGATGGCTTTATTAGATTGTAGGGCCAATAGTATTTGCCGTAGTGGCTGTAGGTTGTCTGTATTGGTGGGAAGATTTGCCGAATAGAGCCAAAAAGTTGAGAGAACAGCCTGTGATGGCTTTATACGATGGTAGGGCTAATTGTATTTGCCGTACTGGCTGTAGATTATCTGTTTTGGTTGGAAGATTTGCCGAATAGACCCAAAATGTTGAGAGAACAGCCTGTGATGGCTTTATAGGATGGTAGGGCTAATAGTATTTGCCGTACTGACTGTATCTTGTCTGTTTTGGTGGGAAGATTTGCCGAACAGACCCAAAATGTTGAGAGAACAGCCTGTGATGGCTTTATTAGATTGTAGGGCGAATTGTATTTGCCGTACTGGCTGTATCTTGTCTGTTTTGGTGGGAAGATTTGCCGAATAGAGCCAAAATGTTGAGAGAACAGCCTGTGATGGCTTTATACGATGGTAGGGCCAATGGTATTTGCCATACTGGCTGTAGGTTGTGTTTGTCGGTGGGAAGATTTGCCGAATAGAGCCAAAATGTTGAGAGAACAGCCTGTGATGGCTTTATACGATGGTAGGGCTAATTGTATTTGCCGTACTGGCTGTAGATTGTCTGTTTTGGTGGGACGATTTGCCGAATAGACCCAAAATGTTGAGAGAACAGCCTGTGGTAGCTTAATACGATGGTAGGGCCAATAGTATTTGCCGTACTGGCTGTAGATTGTCTGTTGTGGTTGGAAGATTTGCCGAACATAGCCAAAATGTTGAGAGAACAGCCTGTGATGGCTTTATTAGATTGTAGGGCCAATAGTATTTGCCGTAGTGGCTGTAGGTTGTCTGTATTGGTGGGAAGATTTGCCGAATAGAGCCAAAAAGTTGAGAGAACAGCCTGTGATGGCTTTATACGATGGTAGGGCTAATTGTATTTGCCGTACTGGCTGTAGATTATCTGTTTTGGTTGGAAGATTTGCCGAATAGACCCAAAATGTTGAGAGAACAGCCTGTGATGGCTTTATACGATGGTAGGGCCAATAGTATTTGCCGTACTGGCTGTATCTTGTCTGTTTTGGTGGGAAGATTTGCCGAATAGACCCAAAATGTTGAGAGAACAGCCTGTGATGGCTTTATTAGATTGTAGGGCGAATTGTATTTGCCGTACTGGCTGTATCTTGTCTTTTTTGGTGGGAAGATTTGCCGAATAGAGCCAAAATGTTGAGAGAACAGCCTGTGATGGCTTTATTAGATGGTAGGGCCAATAGTATTAGCCGTACTGGCTGTCGGTTGTCTGTATTGGTGGGAAGATTTGCCGAATAGAGCCAAAATGTTGAGAGAACAGCCTGTGATGGCTTTATTAGATTGTAGGGCTAATAGTATTTGCCGTACTGGCTGTAGATTGTCTGTTGTGGTTGGAAGATTTGCCGAATAGAGCCAAAATGTTGAGAGAACAGCCTGTGATGGCTTTATACGATGGTAGGGCTAATTGTATTTGCCGTACTGGCTGTAGATTGTCTGTTTTGGTGGGACGATTTGCCGAATAGACCCAAAATGTTGAGAGAACAGCCTGTGGTAGCTTAATACGATGGTAGGGCCAATAGTATTTGCCGTACTGGCTGTAGATTGTCTGTTGTGGTTGGAAGATTTGCCGAACATAGCCAAAATGTTGAGAGAACAGCCTGTGATGGCTTTATTAGATTGTAGGGCCAATAGTATTTGCCGTAGTGGCTGTAGGTTGTCTATATTGGTGGGAAGATTTGCCGAATAGAGCCAAAAAGTTGAGAGAACAGCCTGTGATGGCTTTATACGATGGTAGGGCTAATTGTATTTGCCGTACTGGCTGTAGATTATCTGTTTTGGTTGGAAGATTTGCCGAATAGACCCAAAATGTTGAGAGAACAGCCTGTGATGGCTTTATACGATGGTAGGGCCAATAGTATTTGCCGTACTGGCTGTATCTTGTCTGTTTTGGTGGGAAGATTTGCCGAATAGACCCAAAATGTTGAGAGAACAGCCTGTAATGGCTTTATTAGATTGTAGGGCGAATTGTATTTGCCGTACTGGCTGTATCTTGTCTTTTTTGGTGGGAAGATTTGCCGAATAGAGCCAAAATGTTGAGAGAACAGCCTGTGATGGCTTTATTAGATGGTAGGGCCAATAGTATTAGCCGTACTGGCTGTCGGTTGTCTGTATTGGTGGGAAGATTTGCCGAATAGAGCCAAAATGTTGAGAGAACAGCCTGTGATGGCTTTATTAGATGGTAGGGCTAATTGTATTTGCCGTACTGGCTGTAGGTTATCTTTGTTGGAGGGAAGATTTGCCGAATAGACCCAAAATGCTGAGAGAACAGCCTGTAATGGCCCTTGTAATGGCCCTGTAATGGCTTTGATATCCACTCACCTGAGGCGGGGTACAGAGGCACTAGAGCGGGGTACAGAGCCAGAGGACTTCTGGCTTTGATGTCCACTCACCTGAGGCGGGGTACAGGGGCACTAGAGCCGGGTACAGAGGCAGAGGACTTCTGGCTTTGATATCCACTCACCTGAGGCGGGGTACAGAGGCACTAGAGCCGGGTACAGAGCCAGCCAGAGGACTTCTGACTTTGATGTCCACTCTCTTGAGGCGGGTACAGAGGCACTATATCCGGGTACAGAGGCATTAAGGCCGGGTACAGAGGCAGTAGGGCCGAGTACATTATGCCCCTCTCCTAGGTAACTCTGTGAGGGGGTGGCAGGGGGGCAGGGGCTTTGTCAGGACTTCCCCTGTAATGTGGGAGGTGAAATACCCTTCCCCAGGGGACAACAAAAAAGTTGGTTAAAATTTCCAGAAATGTAAGTAGTACACCCAGAAATACCGTATCGGGTGTTGCAATGTGCTGGAGAAAAACGTAATTTTGTTGGGAAGGGATAAGAGAAAAAATAGACAAATGCCAAATCACATTGATACCGTATCTGTTGTATTGCACGAGTGGAGTATGCGCCCCAGCCCCCAGCAGTGGTATGAAGGTAGTTGGCATTTGTGTTTATTTTAATTATATTTAAAGGCATTAAAGGAAGGAAAAACAACTTTTCTTATGCCATTGAATCGATATGGTATATGAGACGGAACAGGACACAATGTGAAAGCAGTTTGCATTTTTTATTTAGTGTAATGACATATTATACCATAGTAATATAATAATGTAAGAAAGAATGCAATGTAACGTGCCTTCAACGCATCGTTTCTTTTAATATTTTACATAATGTCCGTGATATACGAGAAAACATGTAGTTATGTTTGATTGAAGGTTGAAATATGAGAAATGAAACAACCCCACATGTAGTGTGGTTGTATAGCATAGCGCTGTATACAGGGTTCGCGCCGTACACCACATCGCCAGTGGCGAATTACAAGTAAATGTGGCGAATATGCCTGCTATTGAAATCGCAAGATTGGGGAATTGTTCCACGTTATGTTATTAAAGCAGAATGAAAATACAGCATTTGGTAGCATATGGTTAGCATATGGTTGAAAGCTCACGTAAAAATAAAAATAGCCATGATATTCTCATTTAAATGTTCTATTTTCAGATTTTTTTTGTTTTCTTATGCTCTGACAAGTAAATTGCCCTCATTTGGATTGCATCATATACATTGCGATCCCTTTAACTTGGTATATGATGGAATGGCATGACTTTTCTGGCAATCAAATATCTAAATATACCGTAAAACCTAGCGAATAAACCGCGGCTTGTACCCGAATAACACTCAGCTTTCTTCAGATATGAAACATGCCTACAAATGGTGCGGCTTATAGTAGAGTTTATATAAGGGACCTATATAAGTATACAACAGTACCAAATAAACAATTGTCACATGGGCTCTGCGGGTAATAGGATCGGACCAAACTCGGGGTGTGGATAATACGCGAGTTAGGGTTATACGCTAGGGTTTGCGGTAAGTATAATGTAGGTCCAATGCATGAAAGAACAAATAAACATAATACAGGAAAGGATGAAGAGCCCAAGGGCCATTTATGTTAAGGATCTAGATACAAGACATTTTATTAGATGGAGCGTACAAGCTTTAGGGATACATACAACGTTGCACAAAGACAATGTGAATTTTTTCAGCGGAAATCTTTCAGAACATACCAAATAAAATTTAAAAAGGAAAGATGCATAACAAAGACACAGTGGACCTTGTAACAGTACATGTATAACGCTAACTAGAATATGTTGTTTTGATGTAGAAATGTACTACAGGGAGGAATTTAGCTTTTTTCCCATGGCCAGAGGATATTTTGGTATCGTTCCCCCCGAGGTGGGTCTGGGGCAGTATCCCACGAAGCCGCAGGCTGAGTGGGATGCGCCCCAGCCCCACCGAGGATACCAAAAATTCTCTGACCATGGGCCTTTGCCTTTATTTCATGGTTTTTTACCTTAAAAATATGTTAAATTGCATATAAATGGCCATAAGAATTTGAACAAATGATGATGTCATAGGCCATGTGATACAGGAACATTGTATCCCATGGGGGCCATGGGATACGGGATTTCTAGTACTTAAGCATAGTGATCATTGTATCCGCCATGAAATAATAGCTGGTATCTCTATACCTCTAGGTATCTCATACCTATGTTAGTGTAGCTAATAGTGCAACGAATGTGGAAATCCTTATATCTGCAGATAGTCAATAATTATGTATGAATGTTAATATTTGTCACGGTTTTTGGTATGTGTATACCTCAAGGCTGGTGATACCTGTCCCTTCAATTTTGGTACTTCCCAGGGCTGTTGCTATCCTTATACCCTGAGGTATCTCCCAGATGTTACTCGTGCTATGTGTAGAGTATATAACAGTAAGGCCTAATGCCCGTATGCTGCATGCAAACTGGGCTTCTCCATACAAACAGCCTGTCTTCTCGTCCTCTTTTATGATTTAAGTCGCCATCCCCATACATGAATTCCCCCCTTACAATATTTAATGGAAAAGACAGAGCACTGCTAATTTACAATTACATATGGATTTTGATATGAATTGAATCTGGCTAATTCATTTCGAATATGGCTAATTCATTTTGCCACAAATTCGCCATGCTGTAACTTATTAAAATGTAAAAATAGAACGTTTATATATCAAACAAGTTCCTGATGCTATGAGCCTGCCGCCTGGTGAAGGCTTCCTTGAGAAGACTCTCTGCGTCACCTGCAATACAAGTAAACGAGTAGTATAGTACAAGTTTCCGGTAACGCATATAACAATGCTTTAAAAAGTAGATATGTTGAGAAATAGTTGATGGACTTAGTCCCTGATACGAATTTGGTTGAAAAGAACATTGTATGCAAATGATAGGGCAAGGGACACAGGATTCGAAACGTGGAAAGGCACACAGCGAGTTTGGTAAAGATTCTAAAAATTGTTACAAAATTCTCAACAAATCCAATTTTTTTGTAAATTAAATTATTCTCAAAATATGTGTACGGAAGAAAACTGAAAAAGTGGAAGTGAAAAAGAGCGTGTCTTAGATTGGGACATACTGCACGATGGGTCTACTTTTTCATATTAAAAGAGTAAAAGGCAATATTTCAACACACCAGCATCGTTGATCCAAACTTCACCGGCATCGAGGATCGTGGTCTGAACCGTGGTGCGACGCGTGTTACGGGTCCTTCTTACAGGTAGGTTGTCAGCACTTTTTGTTGTAGCAGGAGATGCAGATTGCGTAGTGGCGGTAGGAGTAGGACCTTCAGCATGCGTAGTGGCGGTATTACTTGTTCGGCTCTGTAGTAGGGGTGTGGTGTGGCTGGATTTTTCTGGAAATAGAGGAAAGGTGAACTTAAAATGTGAATACTGTTCTTATTGAAGATACATTGATACAATTTGGTTGTCCTCGAGACGATATCTGCTCTTCTCCACGGGACCTCGCGAGGCCCCACAGGGACCCCGAAAGGTCAACTATATGACGTCAACTATATGAGCACCAATCTTTGATAGATAAATAGACAGAGCTGCACGCTAAAGTGACTGAGTCAGTGGTTACTGCACTTGAGGTGCCTGGCCCGTACTGCATGCTGGCATAGTGCAGTATGGGCCAGTAACCATTGACGAGGTGAGTTTTAAGTGACGCTCTGTATTCATTTTACGTAGGACAAAAAAGCATACAGGATCCCTATCTCTTAACTATAGAAGCTGCCGACGGGGAATATAAGGCATAAACTCTGATGTCCGCCACTACCAGAGTCTGAGAGTGGCGTACAGAACTTGAGAGTTGCGTACAGACCTTGAGAGTGGCGTACAGACCCTGAGAGTGGCGTACAGACAGTGGCGTACAAGGTCTGAGAGTGGCGTACAAGCTTTAGGGAGTTTAGCTAATTACCCAAAATGGCATGGCGGTTGCGACTGGCGAGCTGGGCTGTATTGCAAGCGACCTGGCGAATTGGTAGACCTACCACAGTTAAAGTGACCTGTTTATAGGAGAGTAGAAACATAAGTGGTAAAAATATTATACCTGTTTCAGAATGGAGAATGTGTAAAGCATGATCAAGAGAACGTAGTAGTTTATCCTGCTGCCTTTTCGGTAGAGGATGATGCAGTGCTTCTTTCAGTTCTTTCAGTTTGTCCTTAGCAGGTTCCACGTGGGCATGTAGATCCACTGAAAAGAGAAAAAAAGTGAAACTACAATTCAAAATAAAATTCATACTTGATTTCATTCTGATCTAAATTGAAGTTGAATTTTTAAAGAAATTTAAGTTGGAAAAAAGTTCTTCGGGCTTTGAAGATGATGATTTCCATATTTTGTGGGTATATTCAGGTTCCATTTGTTGATGGGACAGCATGAATGGAATATTCCCGCCGTCGAAGATGATGATACTTTCAGGGAAATATTTCATGGACTGATATTGTGTATTACGGTTTTTGTTTCCATGATAATTCCATTTCCATTTAGTTGAAATTGAATTCTATTTCAGGTTAAAACAATGTTCCAACTCAGATGAAAGTACAATTCAGGTTATGTTTGAAAAAAGTACCTAATATTTTCAATTTTAGATTTACGTTATTTTTGAAAAGGACAATTTCGAATGATTTTTTTCAGGTTATGTAAAAATAACTATATGAAATTGATTGTGATTGTGGTGGAAGGAAGGTAAGGTCCAATAGGTAGCATTTATTTAGACGAAAAGAAAACACAATTTCGAAGGCTACAGAACTTTTTTCTACCTTGTGTAGTAGTAGGATATGATTGTGGTACCGACGTGGAGACACCCCACTTCTCTCTGCAAAAAGTACAGGAAAATTCAGGTTTTTTATTGAGTTTTGACAGGGAAAGGGATGTGGTTTGTAAATTTGCTTGGCTTTTGTTACATTTTCGGGCTTATCCTGTGCAGAAAAAATATAGGTTAACTGCTTAAGCCTAAATATGTTACAAAGTGTATGAGACAAAATTGAATTTGGCTGATGATTTTTGATATATACATAGATCTTAACTTTAGAGAATATATGTTGTACAATTTGTGAAGAGGAGGTTCTCATTTAAATTAAATGAAGAGAAGACACACTGATTACAGTGCATATCTATATTGTATAATTTAAATTATTGGTCTGCTTTCCCGAATATTAATACTAAAAATTGGTTGAGGAGCTACGATGGTGGACACAGAAGAAGAAGCTGAATAGAATTAGGTTCAGATATATTGCATGGATGGAAGGGTTACATTACCGTCTAACTAACTGATCGATTGTGTTATATAGTTGACACTTGGCATAGTGTCGAGTGCCCTGCTTGCTGCGGCACAGATGAAACACAACTGACCCATCCTCGTCCCGATTAGCCAGAGGGTTACGCTGCAGCCAGATGGAGAGCATTGGCTGGAGGCGGTTATGTAGGAGAACAAGAACTGGTCGCGTTCTGGCATGCTGTCTGAGATCTGGTTTATGCTGTAACAACTCTTGCCAAATGGGCTCGAGTTGGTCACATATGTATTGTGAGACTGGAGTCTTGTGAAGTGGCATGGTGTAACTGAAAAAAAATTAAACAAGCCAAATGAATTCCAGCATAATATTATTTTTCACTATATACCGGTAAGCAATACTCGTAGTTCACATTCATATCCCTTCCCGAGGACAGATGTCAATCAAGGTCAAAATATTTGATCACTTGATATTTGTGTCAAAGTCCACCTCGAGTGGGATAATCCCATATACCGTAAAACCTCGCGTAGAAGCCGCGGCTAGTACGCGAGTCAGATCGGCAATGCGGCTTATAGGATCAGCCCAAAGTCGGGGTGCGGCTTATACGCGAGTATTTCCTAATTTCGATTTCAAAGATCACTGTAAAATGCCCCTAAGACAAAGAGGGTGGGGGAGGGCAGTTGGGATTGGCGGTACCCCCAGTACTAGGCCTACTGTCGGGGGGGGGGGGGTGGGGCTCTAAGGCTTATAGTGCAGGGATGTAAGTCAGGACAGGTGGAAAAACAGGAAGTCGGACCAGGCCCTCCCGGCCAGCAGCACAGCATAGGAAGGCAATCCCAGTGGTCCTGTAGCCCTCCCCGCCTCCCCTGCAGTCCCTCCCGGCCAGCAGAACGCCCCCTGGACGGTCTCTCTGACCCTCCTAGAATCTTCCCAGTGGGTCACTGGGAAGATTCCAGGAGGGTCAAAGAGACCGCCCAGGGGGTGTTCTGCTGGCCGGGAGGGACTGCAGGGGAGGCGGGGAGGGCCTCAGAGGGGACAGGAGACCTCCCTGGGGGCGTTCTGCTGGCCGGGAGGGACTGCAGGGGAGGCGGGGAGGGCTACAGGACTAAAATGTGTACTCAATATATATGAAACAATAGTCAATTACAGCCTAAAAGCGTACTGCATACCTCAAAAGCGTACTAAATCGTACTAAAAGTGCAAAAGCGTATTCTGGCTCAAAATGAGGCCAAAAAGCGTACTAATACGCCAAAAGCGTACTACTTGGCAGCCCTGCCTCATACACCTTCATGACACGACATGACACCTTCCGAGAGGCAGCCCCCCCCCCCACCCCCACACACACACATCCACAATATTGACTATTCTATCTGTTGACTAGGCTAGGTTGTTGGCGTGTCCTCGAGGGCCATTAAAATTGTACAATTGTAACTTCAAGGTTTAACCCTGTAGGCAAAATTTAGTGAGGGTACTAGCGCATTATGCTATGGCGGCCGGTTATGGGGCCTCGGACCATTTCTAATCTCCTGTGTTTCTCCTAATGACTATGGCAAACCAAATGCAGCCAAAATTCACAACTTTATATTTTGGTCAAGGGAATATTATAGAAGCCTGGTTTTAAGATGGGATAATTTGGCAAATTATGGATTCAATGTCCCTAGATTCTTTACACACCTTTTGTGTGGCTCGGCTGGGATGTTGTAGTATATAGGCTGGCGAGTAAGCTCTCCAATTGTACTTGCTTCGGCAGTACATATACTAAAATTGGAACGACACAGAGAATATTAGCATAATAAAAAAAAAAAAAATCTTTTTTATTTTATTTTTTATACCATCCTTACATAACGTGTATCACTCAATATCATGCATTCCTCGCGTTTTTTTCGTTCAAATCTGACCAAAACCGAGGAATATTGACATTATGGAGTAAAAGCAGTGACCCCATGCAGGATTGAACCGGCAAAAGTCAGACCCCAGCTCTTTAGTTTAGGACCTTAGACCACTAGACCAGTTGGGGCCTGACAAGTTGAGCAGGTGGGAAGTCAGTATCATATTTGAACTTTTGGCAGCTTTCTGTAACTAATGATCTGGACATCTTATGACAAAATTGAATGGAGAGACTTATGTGCATATGCAAAAATAATTAGAATGGAAGTATTTTGAGGAAGTGAAACATTTTCTAGAAAGCTGTAGAGATAGTTAAAAAGAGGTATTGCACCACTCCTGTAATTGAATATATAATGAGGCAAGATGAATTCAGGTTAATAGGTCAATGGGTCATATGGTTGCTGCAATTACCCATGTCAAGCATGTCAATGCTGTGGATACCATGTCATATGAAATGCAGTACTATAATAAGGTGGCGGCACTGGCTAGTATTTTCTGCAGGGTAGGTCTACATCGACGTGGCGAGGGGGGGGGGCTGCCTCTCGCAAGGGGTCATGACAGCTTTTTTTTAATGGCAATCCTAGTCATATGTAGTTGTACAGATATGCGTGTATGGTCCGTGTATGGGGGGGGGGGGGCAGGGTTGTTTTTTTTATGGCCCTCGAGGACACACCAACAACCTAGCCTAGTCAACAGATAGAATAGTCAATATTGTGGCAGGGGGGAAAGGTGCCATTACCTTGCTCCTCACTTCCCCCGCTGGCTCCCTCACCTTGATCACAAACACCGAGACTCTTAACTATGGCATACTGTAAAGAGACACTGTAGTGACTGGGTGTGTACAGTGTGCGTTGCGGGGAATATGATATCCCTTGCATTGGTAGGCCTAGTCGTGTTAAGTGAAAATGGGAGGTCAGAGTGTGACTCCCTTCATCTCCGTACGCTAGACTGGACGGCCCTGAGGTCACAGTGAAAGTTAAACGCAGCACGGTGAGCGATATTATGTGAGATTGCACGAAATATGGGAAAGAGAGAGGACATAATGTAAGAAAGGAAGAAAGATAAAACAAGGGTGTTGTGGAAGGGTATGTGAGTGGAGATTGAAAGAGAAAATACGCGGTTGACACACTATATTACGGTACGTTTCCCTTTGTAGTACACAGCGACTTACTTCTGTCCCCTGGCTGTTTTGCTCCGTCACCGGAAATAAAGCGTGCCGAAAATCGTGCATCAAATTTATTTATTTTTCTTCAAGAAAAGAATGATAGAATAGTATAGTAACACAACAGACAACGCAAAAAGGAAAATGAAAGAAAGGAAAGGAAATAAGAGAAAGGAGACAGGAAAGGGGGTCATACATACATAGGAAGATGTGAGGAGGCGCCGCAGGCGCCTCCTCACATCTTCCTATGTATGTATCTTTGCGCGCCAAGTAGATCCGTCAACGGATCTACCGGATTCCGATAAGCGTCTTCCTAGTGGCGTTTCCCGCGCTGGGCTGCAGCAGGGCTGCGTCATACGACACCCTGCACACACAACACACGTGTGATTTGTGACAAGGATTGTAGTGGCATGTGGTGAAGTTCCAAGAGGCACAAATGTCGTCGGGGCACCAAATCCTCGGAGCGCTGCCCCCACTCTTCCCAACGTTGCTGCCCTGGCGGCCATCCCCCTGGCCACCCTGGAGGAGCTTCATGGCATCAACATAGGCCCGAGTGTTTTCAATGCCAAAGTGGGTGGCGTTTGCTGTGTGCTCCGCTGCTGCATTTATAAACTGACCTCCCCTCTATCACCTTGGTCGTCACGTCATGTTCATACTTTGCTACAGCCTTTGCCACATAAGTTGGCCGAATCTCCTTGAGAGTGATATACTTAAAATGGTCGATGTAACCTGCCAGTGAGAATCGGCCATCCTTGGACCGATGAATGGACTCCAACACACACACCATACCGTACATTAACTCCCGGTATGTCATCTCATCAAAGCCCTTATCGTATGGCAGGTGAAAGTCAGGTCTGATCCAATGTCTAGACCTATTGCGTCTCAAGGAACCAAACAACCCTTGCTCACCTGAGAGTGACTGTCCGCCCGTAGACTCTCCTGACAGTCCCAGAGCCTGTAGGCCGAGACCCACCAACTCCAAGCCGGCCTGGAGGGTCGAGGTTGACGCCGACATCCCGGCCCCACCCGTAAATGGCGAGCCATCCGCGTAAAACAGCTGTTGTCCCGGTTGGGCATGACGATGCTGATGAGTTGTGTTGAATCCAGGAGGTGGTGTGGGCTGTGATGAGCCCGAAGAACCCACATTTCCCCCTTGCGAAGCGTCCGGGTTGTTTTCTCCGGAAGCGCCACCATTTTGTGCGGCTGAAGCTTGTTGCTGGTCGGTGGCGTCCTGCCCCGCCGGCACCTGCGGAGCTGGCCCCGCGCCCGCCTCGAGCTCCGCATTTTCGGAGTTTATCTCCGCCAAACGAGCTTCCAACTTCTTCACCTCTAGCCTCCTGAATAAAATAGTTTGCTTCTCCTTGGCCAACTTGATCTGTTTTGCCAAAATGTCTTGGCGGTCGATCACCGGTGAGACCGGTGCCTCTGCTTCGTCAAGTCCAGATTTCGAAATCTTGGTTTCCACCCCGCATTGAGGGCATGATTTCTTGCGATGATCGTATTCAAAATCACATTCCACACACGCCTTCATGTTGCCTAACTCACGAAGTTCTAGTAATGGTAAAACCAAATCATATAGATACACGTGGAAGCATAAGCAAGCGAGCGTCAACCTCATAGGGCGACAAGCAGTAGACCAATAACACAGTAACCAGGGAAGCCAACAGCCCTAGCGACCGTTGTGCGTGTCCCTCACCAGGTGGCATAGCAGTGCTCACAAACCGGCCACAGATGTAGTACCAACATATTCCCCCAGGGGGGGTATCAGAACCTTTTATCAATACATGACACAACCCCGGGGGGTTTGTCTCACTACATAAAATATATGCTTATGGGGGATATTATCATTATGGATTATCGCCACATGGGATAGAAATATTGACATAGTATATATGCTAATTTCAAAAGAGAACTTGGTTATTTGCTACATGATAAGGCCAAAAAAAAGGTGTGTTTCAGGTTACCCGAAGCCTACCTAGCAAAACAGTGCCAACC
Source organism: Harmothoe impar (assembly GCA_947462335.1). Classification (NCBI taxonomy): domain Eukaryota; kingdom Metazoa; phylum Annelida; class Polychaeta; order Phyllodocida; family Polynoidae; genus Harmothoe; species Harmothoe impar. The sequence goes on along the minus strand of OX381704.1, from coordinate 77,801,991 downwards.
CTAGAATTTGTTAACCAATTTTGAAAAAATATTCATATTTCAAGTAATTTTAGGGCTATTTCAGAGCTGATTTGATAGTCTACGAGTCGACACTGTTGACCGTAGAATTTGGTTTCCAATTTTGAAAAAAAAAAATTATATTTCAAGTTATTTTTTGGATATTTCAGAGCTAATTTGATAGTCCAAGAGGCAACGGTGTTGTTCAACTTGTTGGCGAGTCTGCTCTGAAGTTTGCAAGTCAATTTTTGGCTACTTTTCAGGTAACCTGAAACACACCTTCTTTTTGGCCTAACCTGAAACACACCTTTTTTTTTCCCCAATGCCCCACCACTGCCCTACGTGGATGCCTCTAGCCAAACAGCCTTCCCGCGAAACCAGTCCAGTTCCCCTTTGATTCGCGAGATTCGTGTCCACTGAGTGACATACAGCACTAGTCTCGAACCAGTCCCGAACCTGCCCTAAACAGTCACGAACCTGACCCAAGAAAATAAAAGCATAGGAATTTTTTTTCCCGTTTTTTTTTTAAAACTGTAAAATTAAAATACTTTCATTTTTCACAATTCCACATTTTATAAAGTAGTGTAGTTGGTCTATAACTACTAGTGTGAACGCATGAGAACAAAATACCAGACAAGGTAAATTAGACTTTAATATACGGCGACTTTATTGAAAGGATAACTCTTGAGTATTATTTCACCAGTACAACCATCAGCTATACAGGGATCAGATCAGGATCACAAAAAACAGGGAAGTAACGCTACAGCACAGTGTTAAACCCGGAGTGCAGGGTGGTCTTGCCTCAACAGTCCCAAAACCTGACTGGCTTCCAATGGGAAGCAGTCCACCTTTTATACACCGCTGTGGGGGTCACCTGACCACACCAGCAGCGCCACCTCGTAGGTATAATTATGTAACACGTTTATATAAGTACTACCGAATAGAACCGAAGGTAGTACCGGTACACTACCGTATACAACCGAACTAGAGAACGTCGGTAGGCCTATATGTAACAGACCGACGACACTCGTTTAAGAATAAACAAGTTATGTATACAATAAGAACGTGTCGTTTTACATCATAACAACATACAATAGATATACCACGATAACAGTTAGACTCATAGCTAACCCCGGGGATATAAAGTACAATACCCCATGCTAACCCGTTACAGTAGCTTGGGACCCCTATTTTTCTTTTCTTTTTCCATTTTCAAATGATTGAGAATAACCACATTGTGGAATTGGGGAATCTGATGACGTTGATTCAATGGCGTACAGTAGGCCTATCTATGGATCGACCCACTTAATAAGTCAAATAGCATCAATATTTTAGGCCCTATTCTGGACTTCGAATTGGAATGTATTAAACTTTGGTTCTAGCCCGGCATTTAAAAAAAAAATTCCTTTTTAGAAAGCTCGAGACCAGGGGTACAATCTATTATTAATTTCAAGCCCAGAGTCGCCACTCGGTCGCCACTTTTTGGCAACATGGCGACAGCTGCCCAGCCCTGCAGCCTGCAGGCCTCAGATAGGGAATTCCGGGTCATTGAGTACATTATTAGGGAAAGAAGAACTCTGCAGTAAATACTAGGTGAGTTCTGGGTGGTCAAAATAGTTTGGAAAATTTGCTAAAATTCTGTAAAAAATCACAGATGGCCTTCAGCATATCCTGATTGAGATGGCACCTCAAGATATATGATTATTGCAGGGATAGGCCTATGTTTCAATGTTCATTTAGGTTTGGTCTGAAATGAACTTATTCACTGCCCATATGGTCAATTATGGAGGTTCATTCATGTTAGGAACCGGCATTTCAGATTTCCGTGAACAAAAACCCGTTTAATTTTTTTATATAGTGTATAAAAGGTTTTCCTATTCATTCCTAAGAGATTTTCCATCAATACCCGGCTGGGAATTTTTTATCGCATGTTACGTTACATTAAACTATAGTGAAAATTCAATTCCCTGTCTGAGACCTGCACCAGATACAGTTATATAAACTAGAATGTCTGGGGGATTATTGAAAAGTTAATCATTTAATTTGTTTAGCTTAGTTTTAAATGTTTTGGGTCAATTAGGCCTACTGGGCTGCACAATGTTGGTTGAAAATCATTAAAATCCACCTTTTTGGGGTAATTGACAACGACAAATTTGCAGATTTCTTATGTTTAACCTATAGAATCTATGAAAATGGACCTAGGTTCATAGGAATTGCAGTTTCTACTATTGAATAGACCCTATTAGGAGCACAGACTGCATTTCCTCATAATAACCCAGGTTTGGGGCCTGCAGAATACATTGTCATGAGAATATTCACACAATTCAATATAGGGCAATATGTTTCTTGCTTGCAACATCATCAGCAGCCTGTTAGTAACCTACCTGTGCAATTTTATGGCTCTGTCAGCACTATTTCCTACAGAAATTCATGTTTTAGTCTATAGAAGCTCAGTCCAGAGGCCAAGGGCTGGAAACGCTACTATTTAGGTTGGTAGTTTGACATAAACAAGTCTCTGTATTATAGGAAAGAGTTGCTCTGGGCCAATAAAAGTTCATATTCATACTTCAAACACACAAGGGCACATGAAAAAAAGATTTTCAGAAAATATGAAAAGCACACCTCTCCATGCAGGCCTCAGATAGGGAATTCCGGGTCATTGAGTACATTATTAGGGAAAGAAGAACTCTGCAGTAAATACTAGGTGAGTTCTGGGTGGTCAAAATAGTTTGGAAAATTTGCTAAAATTCTGTAAAAAATCACAGATGGCCTTCAGCATATCCTGATTGAGATGGCACCTCAAGATATATGATTATTGCAGGGATAGGCCTATATTTCAATGTTCATTTAGGTTTGGTCTGAAATGAACTTATTCACTGCCCATATGGTCAATTATGGAGGTTCATTCATGTTAGGAACCGGCATTTCAGATTTCCGTGAACAAAAACCCGTTTAATTTTTTTATATAGTGTATAAAAGGTTTTCCTATTCATTCCTAAGAGATTTTCCATCAATACCCGGCTGGGAATTTTTTATCGCATGTTACGTTACATTAAACTATAGTGAAAATTCAATTCCCTGTCTGAGACCTATACCCCGCTCCATAGGCCTACCCCTCCATGGTATCCGGCAAGCTTGGCGGGAAACCCGCACTGTGAACGCGCGTTTGCTGATCGACACTTTCGCGCACTGCGCAAACGCAGTTGTTGTCAGCCTTCCTCTGACGTCATTAGTCTTCAAAATGGCGGAAGGAGAGTTGAATGTTGACAGCCTGATCTCAAGGCTTTTGGAAGGTAAATATAAAGTTATTTGCCATATCATACTGCCAAACTTTAGTAGATGAAAAGAAGTATACGTTTACTTACATTCAATTGTGTTTCTTTCTGAGTACTCGTCGGTATTGTGGATCTTTTGGGTGATTCATTTCACGGGACGTCCAGACGAGCTAACCAGGAAAATGTTTCCTAAAGTTTAGCACTTGACAACACTCAAAGTTGGATTTTTATTTTCATCTGCTTTCAGTCAGAGGATGTCGACCAGGGAAAACGGTTCAGATGACAGAGTCCGAAGTCAGAGGACTCTGTCTCAAATCCAGGGAGATATTTTTGAGTCAACCGATACTTCTGGAACTCGAAGCACCATTGAAGATATGCGGTAAGCACTGCAGATCTAACCCGAACAGTAGTATTAGTACTATTACTGAGACTCACTCAGTCTCAGACTGAGTGGTATTTGTAGCACTCAACTTCGCAAGAGGCCAGTAGTGGCAATACACATTTACTACTGGTACTACCTAGTAGTAGGGCTCAGGGATGTCAACTTTTGGGAATGAGCAAGAGTGAGACTTTTCCAAACTGATAAAGTGTACGTGAACATATCAGGGCGCGAAGCGCCGCGGTTTGAAAGCGCAGCGCTGCGACCAAGGTAGGAGGGTCTAAGGGCATGCCCCCCCCCCCCCCCCCCCCCGAGAAAATTTAGATGTCAAATTGTGCAATTTGATGTGTTCTGAGAGCATCTTTGTAACTTTGGTTCTAATTGGAGTATCTAAAAAATTCTTTCAGTTCTGGAAAGCCTAGAATCTCAGGAATGCGTGAGATTGCTTTACCCCTGCGTGAGAGCGTGAGACAGGGTACAAATGCGTGAGTCTCACGCCCAATGCGTGAGGGTTGACAGCCCTGAGGCTAATACACTGTCACTGTGTGTGTGCAGACAATACTAGTACTAGTCTAAGTAAACTGTAAAGGCGCTGCCAGTGCCCGGATAGTCCATAGACCAGGCCAGGGCCTTACTACTAGCAGGGGCCGATCCAGGAATTTTGGAAAGGGGGGGGGGGGGGTAGGCAATGTACTGGGGGTATTGAAACATTTTACATTAAAATATACAGTAAAATAGGGGGAGGGGCGTACGCTCTAGAGGAGAAGCGGGGCGGGGGGGGGGGGGGGTGATCTCTCATTCTCGATAGGGGGAGGGCAGAAAAACCTTAGCGCACTCACGTGAAAATCCACTAACCCCTCCCCCACCGGTTGTTAAATGATACGTTGACTTGTGTACTTGTCACTTTGGCTAGGCCTATTCACGCGGAAGAGAAGGGCATATTACAGGCGCGGATTCAGAAGGGGGCCGACTCGACGTACGCCCCCCCCCCCTATTTTCCTGTATATTTTAATGTAAAATTTTTCAACACCCCCAGTACATTGCCTATTTCACGGCCCCCCCCCCCTCCTTTCCAAAATTCCTGGATCCGCCCCTGTATTATTAGCCTTAGGCTAGGTGCAGTTCATACTGGCATCCCCTTCTAGTATCACTGTATTAATATTTTTCTCTCCAAACTTCTCAAGCACTTAGATAATTGTCTAAGATATCCGAAGGAAATAGAGAATTAATTCAAAGTGCTATGACATGTGAGAATAGCGATTCGCAACTAAGAATTTGTGACTGTTGCACGGCCCTACCAATATTGTGCCTTATTACCTTTCTCTTCTGTGTGAGGAGGCCTAGTAGCTAGTCTAAGTGACAAGTAGTAGTACAAAATCTATTATTTGGAAAGGGTTCATCATTTAAAAGAAAAGCCCACCCGATTTTCATGTTGCCTTCTATGGATCCTACTTGTTCTAAAAAGGGTCTGCTAAAATGTATTCGCCCTCTTATGGTTGCCGTTTCACGCCCTGCTTCAGCCCATTCCGGCATTGATTGTACGAGGTTCCCAAGGATTATCTCTCTTTGTGAAGTCTACTTCAAACTCGATTTTCTCAGCTATTTTGCATACTGTGAAAGTACTTATATTTACGGGTGTAAATTTTCGCTGAGGTGGCAAATAAAAGTAATTCACGGGTATTTATTCCATACTGTAGCATTTAAGAATTTCTCGGATTTTTCATTTCTGTGAATATAGCGAAAATATATACCCAGCGAAATAAAGTATGACCACAGTATTTAAAGTGACATGGTCGGATGATTAGGGCTCAAAAATCAATTTTGTTAAAAATGAACCAGAATGTTACCTATGGCCATACTTCATGTGCTAGCTACTTTATTTTATCTCATTCCCTAGAATTCAGTTTCACAGTGCGTACTCCATGACCGTAATTCCAAATTACGGTCATACAAGATGGCAGCTGCAGGAGAGTTCAGTCTATTTCTTTTCCAGTCCATTGTATGAAATGTATATTAAACATATTGAAGGCTGCTTTTTGGCCAGGCTGTAGTATATATGACAATGCTACTGACCCAACACTCCGATCTTGTTCATATGTACCGAGTGTTGGGTCAGTAGCATTGTCATATATTCTACAGCCTGGCCAAAAAGCAGCCTTCAATATGTTATACATTTCATACAATGGACTGGAGAAGAAATACACTGAACTCTCCTGCAGCCACCATCTTGTATGACCGTAATTCAGAATTACGGTCATGGAGTACGCACTGTGAGTTTAGAATCCGACTAGTTATCGGATTATGGCTCAATTTTACTAATTTTGGAGTGCACGCTATAATTCCCCCATTGAAAATACACTCTAAAATACTATATTTGGGCCACATCTGAACCTCTAATTGGGCTCTTATTGCCCATAGATGACATTTTATTGGGCCCTTTTCTCCAAATATGATATTGTGCTAACATATGAATCACATTTTAGCTGGATTTAAAATATGAAAAAAATCGGACTATTGTCACTTTAAAAGACCTGGGTAAAGGAAGGTATTAATCAATAGGACACAGTCATTTACACTCATAAACACCCTTGATTGCCTTCAAATGTGTGAAATAGCCGAGATAATAGAGATAAAAATAGACTTCACAGACAGAGAGAATGCTTGGGCCCCTCATACAAGGAGGTGCATGAATTGCAACCATAAGAGGGTCTATGAATCTTTTATTGAACCAGGGCACCTCCGTGCCAGGTTCTTATACGACAGGTATTTTTGGACTTTTTGTCAAAAAAAGTCTCTTGCTTTCTGTGCCTTTTTTCCCTGTGAAACAAAATATTTAAATGCTGCCACAAACAAGTGTTGATCAGTGCGAATCCATGCCATCAAAGATTGAAACTGAAAAACCAATATTTCATACATAAAATTGATATTGAAAAAGGGTCACTAAAATAGCACAAAACCAACCTTTTCAGGTCAATGCTAAAGGTTGGGGTTTCAAGTAAAGCACAGGCCTTCGTGAAGTGTCCCTTTACACAGAATCCTCTTTGTTCTTATGTAAAAACAGGGTGAGACCTTCGGTAACCTTCATGAAAATGAAGGTAAGGCAGTAGTTTACACAGACAACAGGCTCTCTCACACCCACCTGCTCACCCACACCCACCTGCTGGGCTGAAATGAAATAACATAAATGTATGACACATGACTTTAGGGTATTTTTTAACAAGGAATTTATTTCTGATGCCAGAATTGACCAATGAATGATTATGGACGAAACTGTAGTAAATGTCTCTGGTAGGGTTGGGGCTTGGACAAATTCTGTTTTACTGCCAAAATCATTGCAACACAGCCGACGAACACGGGCAAACATAAACAGAGATGCGGTTGCTGTTTACGCTCCGACCGGCTCGCTCTTCGGGCTGAGACATAAAACGGCGGTTACGTGCTGCAGGGCGCTGACACCCACAGCCACCTGCTTGCCCACAGCCAACTGCTTGCCCACACCCACCTGCTCGCCTGGAATTTGATTAAATAAGGCATGTGACCTATCAAAGTGGGTCAGTGTTTCCTGGAGATTATGATTCTGCTGTCAGAAATGAGAAATAACGTATTGTACTAAAATTAGGTACCTGATCATTGGGAATCGGCACTGTGTGTGTATGGGGGGGTTTGTAAGCACTCAATCTCGGTGATTCAACATCAAAACTCACACATATTACACTCACTCATATTACACTCATACATATTACACTCACACATATTACACTCACACATGTTACACTCACACATCGGGGGGGGGGGGGGGGGACTTCAGGTAGGTTTATCAATAAAAAAAATGCCCTGGGTCACATGTGATATCAATCACATATACGATTCATTTTCTTGGCTATTTTTGGCCTTCTTAATAAATTCCAATATTGTTTGGGAGGAGATTACATCTTTATAACTAGTTTATTATAAAGATAATGGTTTATGTATAAACTACACCATGACTGTTTACTGGGCTACACATCATGGTAAAATAATGCATTTAGCATAGGCTCAGTGAGATATGGCAGGTTGTGAATCACTTGTGACGTCACTCACTGGCCACTCACTACAGGAGAGTTTATCCTTTTACTAGCTGCAGTAGCATATTTCAACATTATGCAATTTAGCATATGCCTTCCAGAACATGTATTATCGATAAAAGGAAACATAAAAAACTGGTGGGCTTTTCTTTTAAGAAGCCAGTGGGAGGAGGGGGGGGTGTTGGTTGATTTTCGTGCGAGTGCGCTGATATTTTTCCACCCTCCCCCCTATCAAGGGATCAAAATCAGACACACACCCAAGACGCAGGAGAGACAATACTCACGTCTAGTAGTACAGTGTCTACTATAGTAAACCACTACAAGTTGTGTAGAAGTACAAGTAGTTGTACATATACAAAGAATGTACAAAGCAGGCCCCCTCCGGTTGTACATTATATATCAAAAGCATACTATTCTAGCATAACCTGTGATCTTGTTTTCGTTTCAGGTGATATCCATGGACAATATACAGATCTCTTGAGACTCTTTGAGTACGGAGGTTTCCCACCAGAGTCGAATTATCTCTTTCTTGGAGACTATGTAGACAGAGGAAAACAATCACTAGAGACTATTTGTTTACTACTTGCATACAAAATCAAATATCCAGAGAACTTCTTCCTTCTACGAGGCAACCACGAATGTGCCAGCATTAACCGCATATATGGCTTCTATGATGAATGTAAGTATCCTACTATAGACATAATATCTGCCACTGTTACTTTTTGTTTTTGGAAACGTTTTCATTGAACCAGGGCACCCCTGTGCCAGGTTCTTATACGACAGGGACTTTTGCGATTTTTGCCAAAAAAAATTTGGTGTGAAAAACCTGCAAATAAAATACCTAAATGCTGCAGCTGCTGTGTTGGGGATGTTGCCACTTCCCTTTAAGGGCCGCACTGTGCAGATTAAGCCACTGCGGTGGTACTGGGGAGCTTCTATGGGAGGTGTGATAACCTTAGGTGGGCTCCAGTGACTTTTCAAATGCCACTAGACTTGCCTTATCTATCATTCCAATGATACATAAATATGCAAGGGGTTAGATCAGTATCTAGGGCTGTGTGTTTATTGGAAATTATTCAACAAATTTTCAAGCTTAGGCCTTGGAGTAAGGCCATCACGGTCTAGGTTGCGCACCATTGCTTCATGTACAGGGCCTAAAACAAGGAAGTAGAAAAATGACCACGGACCACATACAGCTTACCCTGAGTCATCTGTGAGGTCACTCACACGCTCAATCATCTTCTTATTTAAACTGCAAGGTTCTGTTTTTTCTCACTTTTATACAGTAAATACATATAAAAAGTAACTGCTATAATCCTGGGAACATCTATTGGTGGGAAGTAAAGAGTATCATACCCCTTTAAGACCTAAAAAAAAAAAAAAAAGTTGTGTTCCGGTATCCCGACCGACCCTACGTTTTAGGGGCCGACCCTAATTTTTTGGGGGCATTTTTTTTTAATTTTAGAGAAAATTTAGGACATTTTTGGCGATTTTACTACAAAAATTCGCTTTTTTAACCCCCCAAAAAAAAAAAAGAAAAAAAAAGCGACCTACTGACCCTATTTATTTTGGGCCATGTTACCGAAACACAACTTTTTTTTTTTAGGCCTAATCTAATGTAGGCCCTATTATCCTGGCACCGAAGGGGCTGGTATCTATTTAAAAGTATGTGTATGCACTGGTCTGTAATTGACTCAGGGTTAATACCCTGAGGCATATACGACCAAATGTCATGGATCATCCGGATTTGAGCTGCCAGGGGGCTCAAAAATAAATATTTGAGTAGGGTTTCAACATTTTTTATACAAATAATATAGGTATTGGGGATTAGATACCCTATATTTGGGTAGGTTAAATATCATTATTGAATCTACAGTACAGGATCATATGTAGGTGCAAGTAGACACGACTGAGCCCTATTTATAAAGTGTATGAATTTGAATATGTATCTGGGATAATTGCCTATAAAAATGGTGCATTTTATAGGATTATTTTGCTAAAAGGGCTACAATATGGTAGGAATTGACTGTACATGGTACAGAGCATGTTATATTGATTGAAAGGTTAAAAAGGAGGGCTCAGTCGTGTCTACTGTGATAACTGGTGTATAACAAAGTATTCTAATTTATAAGTGTCTATAAGCTAAAATAACCAGCAAATTTATTTTTGAATATGAATAATACATTATAAGCTATATTAGAAATAACTTGAGATGTATATAATGTGTCCCCTTAGTATCTTTTCACAAAAGGGCTCAGTCGTGTCTACTAGGGCTCAGTCGTGTCTACTCATAAACTACCCCTAAAATAGGACTGATATTCACTAGGCTCTGCAGGGAAGGCCTTTAAAGCTAGACTTACAATTTTTTTTCCTGTGTATAGGTAAATAATATAAGCACATTATGCCCTAGTTAATTTATATTTCTTCTATATTAATATATGGTTTTGGCCATGTTTTGTTAGGGCTCAGTCGTGTCTATGCAAACCTACCCCAGCACTTTTGACCATACATAATATTTATCAAACATATCATATAGTCCAAAGTGGTGCTAAAATGTTTCCTACCATAAAGGGGCACTGGCCCAAAAAAGATATGTGCGAATAGCTCTATTTTTAGAGCAGTACATACAGCATGATTTCATTTTTTTCATTCAATTGTTTAAAAAACGTCCAATTTGGGGTGTTTTTGCCCCTATGGCACCCTAAATTAGGGTCTGACATAGGTCAAACCAGGGTTTCCCTCGTAGATTTAACCAAGCACAATCATACTAGACCAAAAGGATAACTATATATGACAAATGGAATACTTTATTGAGTGGAGAAGAAAAAAAGTTCAAATCAGGACGATCTGTGACATTTGGTCATACGATGCCTGGCTATTCCTTTAACACGTTTTTTAGCCATTTTAGAATGCTTATTACTCAGTTTGTATTTTAGTTACAAAAAATTCAATAACATAAAAGGATAGGCAAGATCGGGAAACAAACACCTGCCTAGGTGCGCGAAAATATGATGTGCGCGAAAATTTTGCACAAAGAAATAGCTTTCCAATGATGTCTGGCACTCTATATGCACTCTATAATATTACTCAATCTAATATGCTGGAAAAATCACATCCTGAAAACTATTATACTAAAGAAACTTTTATACTAAAGAACTATTGATATGACGATACAAGGCTATATTAAATTTCCAAGATAGAAGAATTTTAGACCCCCCCCCCCCCCCTATTATTTGGACCATCATTTGGGCTGTAAAATCCTTAATAATTGTCCGATTGAAAAACCGTAAAAACTGACATATAGCTAAAGATCACCTCATTGCAGATGCGCGAAAATATGATTGCGCGAAAATGCCCTTATGTGCTAGGTGCGCGAAAATTTAGCTGCGCGCAAATATCTACGTTTACAGTAATCGCAGATGGACTGCCATCTTTGCCTATTTTTTCTCTCTTTTCTTTAAACACTTAACTACTGTTAAATGACTACCCTCTAAATGAACTCTCCATAGGCTGCAAGGTTAAAAAAAATAATTGGAGCTGATAGAAATGCTGTTCCCACCAAATAAGTACCACATTTCTATCTTTCTGGCATAAATGTACCATCTAACATATGAAAATGCCATCCAACTAAGCTGAAATGCCCTCTATATTATTTAAAGCACTTAAATGAACTTCATATAATACCCTGTACATTCCAAAAACAAAGATCACTTTTATTTACAATATGGACATGGGAGAAACCTTTTCATTCAGTGTGTGTTGGACATAGACCAAATATTTAAAAGACATAGATAGCCAAGATCGGGGGACATAAAAATTTGAATTTGGGCTCAAGTACCCCCCAAAAAAAAGTCAGTGTTCAAATCTTTTCTGAGTATACCCTTTTTTTGCGCGACTTGTCTCACTCGGTGTGACTCTCTTAGGGCACCTGCGTCATGCAACCTATAGGTTGTGTGGTGCAGGTAGTTGTCAGTTCCTGATATGCTATACTTGTGACGCACAATTTGGGTATGCTATCCGAAACGGTGCAGCCAGGATATAATATAGGGAGCCAGTCAGGAATCCTGGAGAGAACCTGGTATGGTGACCAATGGATGATATGGATAGTGGACTAGGGTAAACCAAAGGTGCTGAATCCATTTCTGTTATGTGTAGAATGATATCTAGGTCGGAACAAGGTCAAAATCAAGGTCAAAGGTCACGTCTTTAAGGATCCTATTAATACAAGAGTGCACCCTTTCTCTTTCTTACGATGACAGATGATACATTTCCCTTCACACCTCTCCCTGACCCTGAGTCATCTGTGAGTTCACTCACACGCCCAATCTTTCTTCTGTCCTACCTCGATATACATGTATGTTTCCTCTTATCTGAAAAAAATATCTGTGGTCATGAAATCATGGGGCCTTACAGTAAATTCTGGTAGTAAAAACGCCATAAATGTCATAAATTCCCTCAAAAATTCCAGAACTGTCCAAAAGAAATTAGGGTCGGCCCCAAAAACGCAGGGTCGGTCGGGATGTCGGAACACGGCTTATTTTTTTTAGGCCTGGGGCAAAAGGTACAGGGTTTGTTTTGCATCTGTTTTCAGTAATATGGTATTACATCCCTCTCGTTTTAACTAAGTGTAGGAACCTCGCCTACAACCAGTGTGATGTCTAAGGATTTCCCATTGTACCTGGCTGGTAGTGACTGGCAGAAAGACTGCTCAAATAATCCTCTTCCAATTCATGGGTACGGCTAATCAGACTGAGCCTTAAAATCCCCTGGCAGCTAACCAATATATGTACACATCATTAGGCATCTCCATAGGATTGTGGTGTGGTCATAAACTGTGTTAAGTCGCTTACTAAGATGAAAAGGGATTGTACAACGGTATTTGTGTATCATTGTTTTGCATTTATCCATTACTCATGCTCTGGGTCAGCTAAATGTAAGCCACACAATTAATCTTTACGTTATTTGTAACTATTTAAATTTTTATGACTGATACATTAAAAGCCCTTGCATACCCCGCACATAGACGAGGGGAAAATCCTATAGCCCACAATGACTGGGTTTCCAATTCACGTATATCCGCTAGGTTTTATATCTGCTAGGTTTTATTATAAGTCATTGACCCAGGGCACTTTGTGCTCTGGGTTTTATCCGTCAGAAGAACTTTTTTCCCAACTTTTTTTCCACAATTTTCAACTTGATTTTTTTTTATGTCTACACTTTTATTTTCAGCTGCAAATAAATTTCATCATAAAGTTTTGACCCAGGAATACGTTCCTGCTCTCAGAATTGACAAAAAAATCATTGTTCCTAAAATAATATGAATTTACCGATTCGGTTGTACAGTCAATCAATTCAATCACTTTATCACCGTGACCCTGAGTCATTTGTGATGTTAAGCACACGTTCAATCTTATTACAATATAGCCAATATTTGACAGTTGGGGCTGGGGGTGCAACTGGCATTGCAAGAAAAAGAAGATGTAGGCCTAGATGCCATAGATCTAAGCTCAATGCACATAGGCCTAATTGTCGCCTTGATGCCCAACACACCACCGTTAATAAAAGAGCAGCATATGGAAGGGGGGGGGGGGGGTCAGGTATTGGATATTCAAACGTTCCAAGCCTATAGATATAGATTTGCAAACCCCCAAGTGTAGGGGAGGGGGGGTCTCTAGATTTTACATAAATCAACTATCACCCCTGCTTCCTCCTCTGTTGCAAAATAACCTGGCATGATTAAAGGCACCCCCCCCCCTGCCCCAATTAGGCGAAAGTTTTCTCGACCCCCCCCCCCCTCCCACTATGTTTTTGAGAAATTTCAAATAGTTACTCAGATGCGATGTCATATTGTTCTTACACAGGATCGTACCAATAACGTTAGGTCGTGTAATAAAGTACAGTACTAAAATCGCGTTTTTCAGACCCCAGGTGCCCAAAGTCCTGTCCAGGCTCTGTTATTGTTTGGAGGACATCGTAAGCAAACGCTTGTGACGAAATGTTGTCAGTTGTGATTCAGTCTTGGGGTCGGTACAGAAATAGCACTGTATCACTGTGCATTGAACCTAGAGAAATAACGGCATCCTATTGAGTGAGGAAAAATATACCTTGTTTATGTTGTATAGAATAGAGCAGGCCATGTGTTGTCTTCTCCCAAAAAGTATGTGTATCATGCACATGAATATCTTGGTCATCATGCCAGATAACGCTCACAAACTTTTATAAAGTGGAGGGATCTTGCACATACCGTAGTTGACGTAATAAGCACACAAACCTCCATAATAACCGCCCACCTCCATAATGGAGCTTTATCATGTAGGTGGAAGGTACCACCCAACGTTTAGCAGGCAATTATCCCTTTAAGGGACGCGTGATGCCGGTATTAAGGCCTCCTGTTGGTTTGTCGTTATGATATATCAGCACACAAAGTAAGCCTGCATTGTTTGCATCATGCCAGCCCTTTAGAAGTGTACACTCCCCACTGGATCGGAATGATTCATGCCGGGATCATTATGACAAATGGTTAAGAAAATAAATGAAAGCATAGCATTAAAAGGATTAAAAGTTATTGAGGAGCGTAATATACAAATAACACCTCTGGTTCAAATAACAATACAATCTACGAATCCATTTCCTGGTTCATTTTCAGGCAAAAGACGTTTCAACATCAAACTGTGGAAGACGTTCACAGACTGTTTCAATTGTCTTCCCATAGCAGCTATCGTAGATGAGAAAATTTTCTGTTGTCACGGAGGTAGGTTCTGATTGCACTGTACCGACTTTAGAATTGAACTTTCTACCTGTTCGCTGCCATTTCTATATGGCTTACATTAAATGGATTTTTTTTTTAAATAGGTCATAAAAGAATTACCAATATCATTTGATTAGAAAGTAGCCTCTCTGAAATTTACATAACAGGGTGTGCACGTAGGTGTGACTACACAGGACGCAAGGAAACCCTTTTCTAAAATATACCTGCAGAGTAGCAAGTACATGTAGCAAGATACACTGGTGCTGCCCTCAGTTGATAGAATGTGTCCTCCACAAGATAACAGCATGATAGGCAAAAAGAACAGTATTTTCGCAGTACACGTATACGATTACTTTGACTCAGTGGTGCGGTGCTATGTCCAAGGGAATTAGTTAGTGGTATTTCAACTAACGTCTGGATGTGTATGTCATCTTAACAGAAAGAAATCCCGCTCCTACAAATTTACCAAAGCAAGGGTTCTTAAACCTCCGACTCCGCATAGACATGGTGTGAGAGGGACAGGCCTTTGTTATGCTGTAATATATCTGGGATATCTTTAGGACCCACTCACCCCTTAGGCTTTGTCCCTGTTCTGAACAATATTTGTATGCCCAACCCTAGCAGTGAAGTAAGGGTTGAACGTTCCCTAATATGTGATGTAATAGTAATATTGCCAGTCTGTCTCACATATGATACTTTTACAGGATTGTCTCCTGATCTTCAGTCGATGGAACAAATTCGACGAATCATGCGACCAACGGACGTCCCTGACACAGGTGAGAAATGCAGTCGTGGAAATTTGAACCACACATGGATTGCCTAGAAACAGAATTTCTTTCTTCAGTCGATCCCATAGAGCCACTTCCAATGTTACTTGTGTATGGGGTGTATTGGGCTGAATTGAGTCACTAAAATAATTGACTCAGGGCTCCCCCTGAGTCGGGTGTGACGGTTCAGGACACCTTGGACAAACAAAAACTTTAAATATCTCCCATTTCAACAATATTTCAAATATGACATTGCACACTGTATCGGTAGATCAATATTTATGATACCTATGCTGTGGTCTAAACCATTTTCAAATATTCCCACTGGAACCCCCTTAAAAATTTAAATAAAGAATTGACCAAAATGTGTGGTTATTTGCTACAGCATAGAGCTCTATGGAAAGATGAAGATAACTGACGACCACAAATTTTGACATTTTGTGACAATCCAATGCTATTCCCATGGGAAGAGTAGGTGTCACTTTTTTTTTAGTCATCGAGGCAGTGGTAATTGACTGGGGGAAGTTACTTTCAGCAATGTTACCATTTGTGAACAGTGACAACCTTCGTATATATCTATTGGAAACTAGAATAAGATTTTTAGTGAATGTCTGGAAGTCCCTTCAACCTGTTATAGTTCTCTTTTCTGAAGTATTTTCTGAAGAAATCTATTCTGATGTATTAGTCTCTCATACTTATTCTGACTGGCGGGGAATTAAGGAATTAGACCTATTTTATTCCAGCATAAGAGGAAGCATATACATTTGGAATCAGAGGTAGGACCAAAACAGGCCGTATAAGTGTGACATCCGCTCAGTCGACATTGTTACAGCAAGATTCTAGTTTTCAGATTTTTCTCTCAACCCTGACTTACATGTCTGACAGATAATATCTGTCACTATCGGTCTGCACACTTGAACAATAAAAAATGATCACTTGTCTAGATGAACCGTATTCGACGGAATAAGCGCCCTCCCCCTAATAAGCGCCCCCCCACCTTTTTTCAAATTTTCCCCAGAATGTTTTAATGTGTTCCTCCAGTTTGTTACTGTTTTCACACCTTTGAGTAAGATTGAGCCCTTCACACCTGTGCTGGTGTTAAGGCCAAGCCAAGTGTGAAGTCATAGGGGTGTTTAGAAGCCTTGTAGAGGCAACTTAGGTGGGCCAGTAGTCTACATATGACAGTTATTGGGGGCGCTTATTAGAATGAATATTTGGGGCTGATTTTTCCATTTAAAATAATTTTTTAAGCGCCCAGGGCGCTTATTACGTCGAATACGGTATACACTTTATTTTGTTTTTTGCAGGATTACTCTGTGACCTCTTGTGGTCAGACCCGGACAAGGACGTGCAAGGTTGGGGAGAGAACGACCGTGGCGTCTCCTTCACGTTTGGTGGAGACGTTGTCAGCAAGTTCCTCAATCGACATGATCTGGACCTCATCTGTCGAGCCCATCAGGTAAAGCAAATGTCAATTTTTATTAGAGTGTGTGCCATGTCTGTTAAAACGATACAACGTTATAGACTATGGTCACACTCTTTCTACTGATGCCATGCGTCGTGTTTCTCTTAACCATTGGGGAATAGGGACCATTTTAAGATATTGTGATTTGCTTTTGTTTCCATCTTTCCCTGCATCTACGGCTTTCTTATTCTGTCTATGTTGGGGGGCTTTGCGTAGAGAAATTCATGATTTTTTATACATAAATTCGTAAATAATTGACATAAAGTTGACGTTGAAGACAGTTTGAGTTTCTGCGATCCCGGTCGCACAGCGTCCCGAATTGACCCAAATTGACTGTTAGCGGCGTTTTTTCGAGGGAATTCGATTATTAACGACCTGTATTGGGCAATATCAGTCAATATTGGGGAGTATTTTGGCCTTATGAAGTTCAATCGTAAATTTATTGATCGTTTGTGACAGTTGCTGCCCTTAAAGGCACTCGCCGATAATCCAACATGGCGGCTATGACTGAAACTCGCTACGTTTTTGGTGCCTAGATCGCTTTGCCCGGGCGCCACTTTGTGAAACTGGAAAGCACTAGAAAAGATCCTATATTTGGACGCACAATAGATGAATTAAGACCTAGCTCCCCAGAAAATTAGGTTGAGCCTTGAATTTGATAACATGATGGATTGGCGAAAAATTGTCTGAGAGACGTGTCTGGCTTGATTTTGGCAAGTTATGGAGCCTCAACCAACTTTTCTTGGGAATTTAGGCCCTATTCATCTATTGTACATCCAAAAATAGGACCTTTTCTAGTGCTTGGGCTTTTAAATATTTCCATGCAAATAACTGTACTTAACCCGTAAACGAAGTAAATCAATCTGATCTGAAAATGTGGCCCCGATCAACTTGTCAGCGGCTCAGCCCATGGTCTTGGAACTTAAACTTGACCTACCATACCGCTATGTTTAAGCGCCCCGGCGCTTATAACTTTGGAGGGGTGTTTACCCCTGGCGCTTGTACAAGACAGGCGCTTATTCAAGATCCAGTTTTAGTGCTTAAGAGTAATTTCAAGACCCTCATACCCCGGCGCCTATACAAGACCGGTGCTTATTCAAAACCCGGCACTTAAACGCGACAGTACGGTATATAAATTATAAGCATCCAATCAGCGTACAGCTTAGTGTCACGTGACCACCTTAACCCTTTAAGGCCGACCAAAAAAATTATTTGCTGGTGAAGGGGCCGGGACATTTTCCTAGGAACCCTCCCGGGCCGAGCCTTTGCTGTTTCCCATAGAGTTATGATGACTATAGTCGATGCTCCGAGTCGGCCAGCCATGGCATCGACTATAGTCGATGCTCGGCCCTAAAGGGTTAAAGTGCCGCAATTTTCGCTGTAGGTTGGCAAAACTTGTGTGACAGCTTTGTAATGCATGCGTAATGCATGGCCCCATTGAAAATTCCGAATTTGGGAACACGCAATAGAAAAGATCCTATATTTGGACGGCTTATATATGAATTAGGCCCTAGCCCCTCAGGAAATTTGGTCTCGGCCTCACAACTTGACGGATCGTCGAAAAATTGCATCAACAGAGACGTGTCTGGCTGCCAGAATCAAGCCACCAGCCCAACACTGACTCCGGCATGATTCCGCCTGTCCAATCCGCACACAGCTCACTGTCACATGATTACGTCACTATCTGGGGCAGTGGGATGCTGCTCCAGGCCCAGTGTAAGGGGTTAATTGCATGGGGGAGGGAGCAAAAATATTTTTTCTGTAAGTAGGCCTAGGCCTACCGTTTCAATAGTGATCTTTGTGGGAGGCCTATTAAATCCCCTCTCCCCACATCCAGCGCATCCAAGTAATGTGCTTCTACATGGGTACCCTCAGATTTGACTATGTCGCAGTGTCGACTTTTAGCAAGAAGGGCCGAGTCATCGTGTCGAATTTTATGTATCTAGAGTGTACTGGGGCCTTATAAGAATGCCTGTGTCCGTCGATTTTTAAAGGGGCCGTGTCGCACATGTCAATTTTTAAAGTGGCTGTGTCGCACATGTCGAATTTTACCCATGTAGAGTCACAGTAATAGTAGGCCTATGTGAGTCCTCACTCCCGAGAATATTTGATTTTACATAGGCCTTCGTATATAGCCCCCCCCCCCCCCCACATGCAGGTAAAAAAATCAAGATCTGACTGAGAAACATCGCACCAAAATCGTCAAATCTTGCCAATCTACTCCCCGTTGTCGACCTAGGGCCTATAGGCTTTCACTAAGAGTAACTTTATCAATGTAGACCTACTAACTGTGGCCTAGGCTATTGAAAGAAAGGCTGGGGGGAGGGGTGCTATAGGCAATTTTATCAATATAGGCCTACTAACTGTAGCCAAGGCTATTGAATAAAGGCGGGGGGGGGTCGGTACTATAGGCAATTTATCAATGTATGCTTACTGTAGCCTAGATTATTGAAAAAGGGCCCATTATAGATAAATTTAACTTTAGAGCGACATGGCACTCTCCCAGTAGACAAGTATGTCACTGTGACTATGCAGTCGATATAGAGCTAAACGTTTCTTTTCTTCATTAAGGGAGGGTTCATTATTTATGGCAGGGGGGGGGTGAGCGTTTGGCAAATCGAATACGTCAAAAATAATTGGCCCCCCCCCCCTCGGAATAGGTTGAAAAAAAAGGCCCCCCCCCCCTCGGAATAGGTTGAAAAAAAAGCGCCCCCCCCCCCCCCCTCACCCTGGATCGTTTTCAACTTTATTACAAAAACAATGTTGGTGTCTACTAATTGTATGCATTTAATCAAGGGCACTTTTTTACCTACAATTTACTACCTTGCAACAAATACATCCATTCGTAAGGTGTTTTAGTGTAAACGTCTCATGATACTCGCTGGTGAGCGATAATAGTCAAACCTCAGACACTCGACTTACATAACGTTGAGTTTAAGGGCCCCAGTGCTTATAAATTGGAAGCTCCCATACCCTCAGTGCTTACATGAGGCTGGCACTTTTTTGAAGACTGACAAAACGGTGGGCTATTCTGAGTGTCAAAAGTGATGCAGTGAGAAATTTGCTGGGAGTTTGAGGAAAATTTTAGAAAATTTTGAAAATATTGACATAATTTGGTAAAATATAACACAGGCTGTTACCAAAATTCGCGACATTTCAACGTACTAAATTCGCGACATTTTTAGGAATACCCCTTTTAAAAAAAGGCCCCCCCCCCCCCCTAAGAATACTTTCAATAGGGAAAAAAAAAAAAAAAAGGCCCCCCCCATTTGAATACCCCTAAAAAAAATTGCCCCCCCCCCTCAAATGCTCACCCCCCCCCCTGTCATAAATAATGAACGCTCCTTAAATGGATTTAAATTTAAAAATAAATACAAATGCCAATTACATTGATACCGTCTCTGCTGTATTTCATGAATGGGGGGTGGGGCAGTATCCCACGAAGCCTGCGGCTTTATGGGATGCGCCCCCACCATCCACATTATATATAACTAGTAGACTTGTCATGAGATTGTAGGATGTAACTTTGCTTAATTCTAAGCATTTTAGTTTCTGGTAGAGTATGTATAGAGAAAGCTTCACGAGTTTGGGTCTGTTGATGGGTTATTTCACGAGTTGACCCTTCGGCCGTATTTCACGGAGCCGTCAACAATAACCAATTAGCAGACCCAAACTTTTGTGTTCAATTTGTCAAAATGATGAGCCTAACATAGCAATATCTATGCCGTTCAAATGGAAACAAACCGCAATTTTTAATGATGTCACAGGCCGTGAAAATCGGCCATGGTTTATTCAACAGCTTGGCAAAATACGGCTCTCCTTGGTTAAATCTATGAAACAGCCGTATTCCATCAAAAATAGAAAACAATAAATTTAATAGAAGAATGATAGAGCAAAATACCCAAAACCCTCTTCGGGTTCTTGTTGGTACTAAAAGTGGATCACAAAGGCAAGAATTGTGGTTTAATGGTCAATGTTTCGTCCCTTTCG
The DNA here is from genome assembly GCA_947462335.1 of Harmothoe impar. Classification (NCBI taxonomy): domain Eukaryota; kingdom Metazoa; phylum Annelida; class Polychaeta; order Phyllodocida; family Polynoidae; genus Harmothoe; species Harmothoe impar. Next base: position 77,781,306 of record OX381704.1, on the reverse strand, counting down.
GGACTTCTTTAGGACTGAATTTTATTGCAGAAGACTGACAGGCATGTTATGTGTGGAGCCTTTTTATCAAGGAGGCCTTTTTGATTGATGACTCATGTGTTAAAAATGTTTTGACTCAATGTATTTACAACAATATTATTAGACAACAGTGCATGGTTTTTAGATTAATTATTAAATTAATGATTACAGATATAAAAAAAAACATTATTTACATCACCCCCGTCACTGATGGCCTCCAGAAAAGAAACAAAGTGGTAGTTTAAATTTTCAACACAATTGTTTTACATCGCATTACAGGTGGTTGAAGATGGCTATGAGTTCTTTGCAAAACGCCAACTGGTGACTCTGTTCTCGGCACCCAACTACTGCGGCGAGTTCGACAATGCCGGTGGTATGATGTCTGTCGATGATACATTGATGTGCTCTTTCCAGGTATGTTTATGCACCCCACGCATGGTGAACCACCCACTTTAGGGTTTCTAGCTGTTAATATCCATCATACTATTAAAAGGATCTAGATGGTTTTAATAAGGTTAAAAGTTGTGATAACTTCATAGTTTAGTGGCATAGTCCGATCGATGATTAGGGCTCAAAAATAAATTTTGCTAAAAATGAATCAGATTGTTCAATATGGTCGTGCTTCATGTCCTACCTACTTTATTAACCATTATTCCCCAGAATTCAGCTCATTATGAGTTTAAAACTTTTAGAGTGCACACTATAATTCCACCCATTGAAAAATACACTGACTGTGAAGGGCTATACCTGTGTTCATGGGATGCTCTTAATACTGCCAGCAGTGCTCGCGCCCTTCGCCAGGGGGCACCCCATGTATTAAGCTGCATAAAATTGATAGTGAGCTTTGCGGACACTTTCTGAAAAAATATGGTGCGGGAGGGAGGCTTTTATTTTATTTTGTTATTAATTTCCAAGGCCATGAGGGAGGTGACTTTTTCTTTTTTTTAACAATTTAAGTGATGAGGGAGGTCTCTTATTTTTTTGCAATGTTAAATACCCAATATGCTACATGTATATGTATACGTATACATGTATTTGAAATATATTCCTAAGAATAAGTGAGATTGAGATGTGTGAGAACAATATTTCAGGTACTTATCAATATGGGATTCTCAAGTAAATCTCTGGCATAAAAGAGAACTTTTCGGGGATTCCTAAACTGTAAAATATATGAAAATCGATCAATTGGTTACCACAAAAAATGCCCTCAACAAGGGGCGGAAATTTGAATATTTTTTTATTAAAAAAATCCAGGGATGCGGGGGTTTTGATCATTTTTTTTGTAAAATAATGAAAAAAGACTTCCATGCGGCCCCTTTTAGAGGGTGCGGGCAGTTCCTGCAAAGCTCATTATCAATTTTATGCAGCCTTACGTCATATTTTCGCTTATTGTCGTAGGGCATCTGTAATGCTAAGCCATATTTTGTGTATTTATCTCCGTATTTTGTGTTTGGAAGCTTTAATAATTGGGAGGGGTTACTATATCACACTACCACAATGTACCACCGTTGTAACGTTATAATGTAGTAGCCCTCCCTCTGTAGGGGGGTCGCCAATTTTAGTTTTTTCCCTCTACCAACATCAAATATTACATTTCCATCTTATAAATTCACCCAATTGTGTATTTGTGTATTATAAAACTTTCTATCAAAGTTTCATGAAGAATATTCCTGAGATAAATGGTCTACGGCCATTTTGATGCTGCAGAGACCCGTTCTTGTGCCGATTTAACCGATTTTGGGCCGATTATAGCACTGTTAGCAATGGGAAAATCCTTCGTTTGTGTTTAGCCCCAAAAATCACATATATTCCATCTATTAAGCTTAAACATATTGCATTCATTGTGTTCACTGTTGTCGGTGCTACCATATGCCCAAAAGGAAATCCAAAACAAATTTTCCAAAACACAATTTTAGAAGCATTTACAAAACCAAGAATTCGACATTTTTCTCTAGAAGCGGTTGTCTCAAGAAATCTTTTTTTTTCACAATATCAAACTTAAAATATCACAATATATTTTCATAGATATCATAAAGGGATATATCAGCTGTATATTTACTATCAATATGACGATTGCAAACAAATTCCTTTGAAATGACAGATAATTTTCTGCTGCACATTACAGTCCACGAAAATTGTCCAAGATGGCGATTTTTCTGTCCGATGGGAAGTAGCTGTTCAGTGCCGATTTTTTCCATCTATTAACGATTAGTTCATATACTTTTACCCACCGATTAATTCTTGACATCTTGTGGCAGCTATCATCCATTTCCAATTATCATTTTGACTTTCCCTTTTTATCACAATTAACGATCAATCACAAAAAGTTGGCTAAAATTTAAACTGCTACGTCATGTGCGCACTGCGCATGTGCGCTATCAACAAGGCAAGTTGCCTGGTTGCTAGGCAAGTAGCTACGGCGTCCTAGTACCGTCACATAATGACAGATGGCGCCATCTGTCATTATGTGACGGTACTAAGATCACAGAACTCGCCGATTTAGCATCAAAACTCGCTAGTCTTATAACATGTTAATCTGCCGAGTTTTGTTGTTAAACTCGGGGTTAAACTGGTAGATTTGTGACATGGGACATGGGCTTTATCTAAATCGACATGGCGACATGGTAGTCAGGCAGAGAACCCCCCAAAAATCAAAGTGCCCGATATAGTTTTTTTCGCTCTTGATTCTGAAAGATATGGTATCAGGCAACTTGTATCAGCTCAGTGGGGTGTTCCCACTGTTGAGCAATTTTAATTGTTCATGGTTGCTTAGCAACCAGTGAAATGCAACATTAATTGCTTAGTTACATCCATTTATGTTCTCCATAGAGTATTTTTAGCTTTCCCTACCCCCCCTAAATAGGCCTCAGGGAAACCAATGATGTAATCATTCTGTTGCTATGGTAAGTGGTTGCCTAGCAACAGCAGTTTTTTAATGAAATTCCTTAGCAACCTATATAAATATCAACAATGGAAAGGTTCTAACCTTACCTACCCCCCCTATATTGACACCAGGCATTCTGATGATATTATCATTGTGTTGCTAGGGTGAGTGGTTGCCTAGCAACAGCAGTTTTATAATGAAATTCCTTAGCAACCTATATAAATATCAACCATGGAAAGGTTCTAACCTTACCTACCCCCCCTATATTGACACCAGGCATCCTGCTGATATTATCATTGTGTTGCTAGGGTGAGTGTTTGCCTAACAACAGAAGTTTTATAATGAAATTCCTTAGCAACCTATATAAATATCAACCATGGAAAGGCTCTAACCTTACCTACCCCCACGATATTGACACCAGGCATTCTGCTGATATTATCATCATGTTGCTAGGGTGAGTGGTTGCCTAGCAACAGCAGTTTTATAATGAAATTCCTTAGCAACCCATATGAATATCAACCATGGAAAGGTTCTAACCTTACCTACCCCCACTATATTGACACCAGGCATTCTGCTGACATCATGATCATGTTGCTATGACATCATGATCATGTTGCTAGGGTGAGTGGTTGCCTAGCAACAGCAGTTTTCAAAATAGACGTGCCCCTCTCCCTAGGTGATCACCCCATTCACCTGTATCGCTATACCTGCCCCCTGAGCTGACCATATCAAAGGGAGAAAGTTTTCCCACAGTCCCCGCCTCCCCCTACCCTCCCCCTTTCCCCGAAGCCTGCCACATTACAGAGGAGATGGTGGCCCTCACACAGAAGCCTTGCCCCCACCTCACTCCCTTATAGATCTGTAACTACCCACGTGAGACCACTGCATTACAGAGGAGAGGGAGCCCCTCATACAGCCCTCTGGCCCCTCTCATAGGTCTGTAACTACCCACATGAGACCACTGCATTACAGAGAAGAGGGAGACCCTCACACCGCCCCCCTGGCCCTCCTCATATGTCTACAACTAACCGCTATGACCGCTGCATCATAGAGGAGAATGAGGCCTTCCCACAGCACCCCACCCTGCCCCCCTCTCATATGTCCGTAACTACACCCAACACATCACAGCGGATAGGGGAGACCCTAACACAGCTTTCCCTATCATATCTCCCCTTATAGGTCCATTTGTATCTGGACTCGCTGGAGGGAGGAAATATATATAATGTAGAATGTACATGTTAAATAAGGAGAGACAACTATATATATGTTTGGCCTCCATTGCCTGTGGCTGGGCAAATTTTATTGCAACAGACAAAGAAGAAATTTTACTCCAATCCTTAGGGATATAGTGGAGGACCCCCAGTTAGCTGACGTAGGTCTGTAGTAGGAGGGCTACTGTTTGTTATGGTGTGGTCACCAAGCAGTGGCAGGAAGTGACACCGGATAACCAGGAGGAGGCAGGGGGAGGGGGACTTGCTACCCTAATCCAGTCAGTGTTCCTTATCCCCTTAATCTTAAATAATACTTTCGTAATTGATTATACTGCATGTAAGTATTATTCTGTTACATGCCACATTACATGTAACAATGTATAGCCCATGCACACATAATGATAATAGTTTTCAATTTGAAACAAGTGAATACATTCTACAGGTGGTCGAATATAACCTGAATCCAGAGAGGTTGCACAATAGTGAGAATTTTTCACACTAGAATAAAGGGGAAAACGGCCTTGGAACTTTCCAAATATGGCCCCATTGGTTGGGAGGTCACTATAGCAGGATGGCCATTAGAGGGAATTGACTGTGTGGATTAAGCAAATGCTGGAATTTATCTAAATCTGAAACTTAGTTTAAGAACCTCCATAACAAAGAGTGAGTTTCAATAGACAACTCCTTTCAGAAGCTCACCCTTTGGTACCAAAGGAGGGGTTTTACTCTTGACACAAGCTTAGGCAGCATAAACTGGGTAAAAGCAAGTGTGAAAATAACATGATTGAGAGAGTAGGGCAATGGGGGAGTAGGGCAGTGGGGGAGTGGAGAAGTGTGATAACTGAAGGGGTATTTGGGAGTGAGGAAGTAGGAGAGTGAGGTGGTAGCGGAAGGGGTAGTGTGATAACTGTGGGACATAAGGGAGTTTAAGAATAAAGAAGTAGGAGAGTAGGGTACCATGATGGTATGAGGGAGTAAGGGAGTAAAGCAGTAGGGGAGTGATGGTTTAAGGGTATAGGAGAGTGACAGGCTAGGACATTGACAGATTAATCAAAAAGGGAGTAGGGGATATCCTACACCCAAGGACTGCTGGTTCCCAGAAATGCTCCCCACTGCTTCCAAAACTCAGTGCCTGCTGCTTCCTATATCCAATCCCCGAAGAGTCATTTCTAATTTTTGGAATTGAATTTGGCTTGAGATAGTAAATTGAATTCACATATTAAAAAATCATTACACACATGTATAGGAGAGGCATTCTGACAATTTTTGATGTTTAGAGGTAAAAACATGACCTCTCAAAGAGGCACTTTCCAGCCAGTTGTTTGACCTGATCATTTTCACCAAGCTGTGGTGATCAAACATACAGTCTGTCCATCTCATGCTAAGCCTATGTTGTTCTAGATGTTTAGAAATAATTGCCTTCGTAAAAGATATCTGTAGGGACATGCTTTCCATCTTCACTCATTTCAAAGATTCAAATACCATCACTGCCCTTCAAAAGACCTTGTTTGTCTTCAAGGGCATGAAGCAACTTGGACAACCAACCAACAAAGCTGTTCGGGTCATTTTAGAAATACATTTTCCTGTAACGTTGACATGTTCTACGTTTGTCATTGCTAAGCAACCACTGACATTAGCAACAATGGGTGGTGTCAAATCAGGGCGTGACAATATATGCTCATTATAACCAAGTGCTTGTTGTATCCCTGTTCTTTGTAGCCAGGTTTTACTATATGGTGATATTTGTTCACATTATAACTGGTTGCTAAGCAAATATGTCATAATACTGTTGTTGCGACCACCTACCCAAGAAATGATATGATGGTGTTGGCAGAATTCCTGAGGTCACTTTAGTGGGGAGTAGTTAAGTTTATAACCATCCTATAGCTGATATTTACAATAGTATATTGAAACTATATAGTAAAACTGTTGTTGCTAGGCATGGTTGATATTTATATAGGTTGCTAAGGAATTTCATTATAAAACTGCCATTGCTAGGCAACCACTCACCCTAGCAACATGGTGATAATATCAGCAGAATGCCTGGTGTCAATATAGTAGGGGTAGGTAAGGTTAGAACCTTTCCATGGTTGATATTTATATAGGTTGCTAAGGAATTTCATTATAAAACTTCTGTTGCTAGGCAACCACTCACCCTAGCAACACAATGATAATATCAGCAGAATGCCTGGTGTCAATATAGGGGGGGTAGGTAAGGTTAGAACCTTTCCATGGTTGTTATTTATATAGGTTGCTAAGGAATTTCATTATAAAACTGCTGTTGCTAGGCAACCACTCAGCCTAGCAACACGATGATAATATCAGCAGAATGCCTGGTGTCAATATAGTGGGGGTAGGTAAGGTTAGAACCTTTCCATGGTTGATATTTATATAGGTTGCTAAGGAATTTCATTATAAAACTGCTGTTGCTAGGCAACCACTCACCCTAGCAACACAATGATAATATCTTTAGAATGCCTGGTGTCAATATAGGGGGGTAGGTAAGGTTAGAACTTTTCCATTGTTGATATTTATATAGGTTGCTAAGGAATTTCATTAAAAAACTGCTGTTGCTAGGCAACCACTTACCATAGCAACAGAATGATTACATCATTGGTTTCCCTGAGGCCTATTTAGGGGGGGTAGGGAAAGCTAAAAATACTCTATGGAGAACATAAATGGATGTAACTAAGCAATTAATGTTGCATTTCACTGGTTGCTAAGCAACCATGAATAATTAAAATTGCTCAACAGTGGGAACACCCCACTGAGCTGATACAAGTTGCCTGATACCATATCTTTCAGAATCAAGAGCGAAAAAAACTATATCGGGCACTTTGATTTTTGGGGGGTTCTCTGCCTGACTATGGGCATTTCTTAAAATAAACTTGTGATAGGGGGCCTATGGGTACCTCCTCCCCCCCTCCCTATCCAGACCTCCACTGTAGGCCTACCACACCGGGCATGGGAATAACACAAACACACAAGTTTGCGTGGTCGCTATTTACATGTAGGCCTAGGCCTACTGGGCCTGGCGAGTTCTGGAGTGAATGAGGTAGGCCTCCCTGGTTAGGCCTGGCCCTAGGGAGTCAATGCCAGTAAGGCCGAGTGGCTAAGATATCTGTAAAGTCATAGATATGCATTGTATATTTATGGTAAAGTGCAAGGTTTAGGCCTATAATAGGCTATATGGCTGTATTTTAGCTAACCTTTTCCTGTAGGCCTAGGCCTATATGTACTTTAACTAAACATATTAAACTTGGACTTGGTCAACTGAGCGCTTAGTTCATTATAAATATTTATGGGTTTAGGCCTAGGTGTAATTTTCCCCTTGATTTCAACTAGGTGCAAAAAAAAAGAAGAATTAGAACAGCTTTTAAATGAGGAAACTTGGTAGGCCTAAACTAATATGAGGAATTATGACAGCCGATGGAAATATAACACTATCATTGTCACATAACAAAATTTAATGCTGTAGCTAGTAGCCCCTCCCTTTATTTTACTACATAGAAAATTGTGATGCTATAATGGTGTAACGATATCTTTATCGTATCAACTAACCAAAGATATGTACATGATCGGGAATCTGATTCCCAGCAAGTTAAGGCCATAAAGTATATTTCAAGTATAGATGTGAGTTGAATTCCTACTACAGCAATGGTAGAAGAATGGGGAATTGCTCAAGGGAGGACCCGTATGTCGGGGTTGGTGCGTGATTTTTGATTGCGTCCTGAGGCTATTATATAAGTAGTATAGCAACATCAAGCCAAGTGAACATTTATATCCCAGAACTTCAAATATACACCACTAGAGTAGAAAGGTCATGAAATTTGCGATTTAGTGCTGTATGATTCGGGCATATATGGAAGAGATTTTTTTTTCCTATTTTTCAAAAAAAAAGCTAATTAAATAAATTTATTGTAATTGGCAAAAAAAACAACTGTTAGCCACCCCTCATATCGTTTTGTCTCACCCAAGGTGGTGTGACTTTTTCCCTACATATTTGCCTAGCATCATGTAAGAAGAAACTAACGGTGGAATGCATTCTTATGATTTTATTCACCTCGGAAAATAGTAAAATTGGAATTATTTAATTTAATTCAATTTATTTTTTTACTTTCTTTTTATTCTCCAAACTGCATCTATTTTTTTTTCGTTACTTGCATTAATTATTACGTGTCCAAAAATATTGACACAATCGACTTTTGTTATATTTTATGCTGTATACAAGACCTACAGAAATAGAAATTGCCATGAGGGATCTGCATGTTGAGGCTCAAAGAATGTACTTAAAACACATTGCAGGCTTATTATAGACATAATTATTTGGCTACACATAAATCAAATTTTTGGTTTGTGCATCATATATATTTCAATGGGAAAATTGCAAGGGAAAAAAATCTTATATCCATGTGTTGTGATGGAATGATCTGAATTCACCATTCTTTTTGTGTGATCCGCCAAGAAGGGAATGTATTCTAAGCCTCTGATTTGTCAAAATGATTTAATTATGGTAATTATTAGCCATAAAAAGGCAGCTGTAAAAAGGGCCGCCCTGTCATCAGTTCATTTCTGAGATCTAGACTAGAAACACTCATGGCGCCACCTAGGGAGTGTTGTGTTTGCTACTCTTAATTGCCTCTTATTAACCATCAATTATATTTTATTGTGCCACATCCTCCTAATATGATATTGTACAAGTGTAATAACATTTTGAACACATTTAATTAGAATTTAAAATATGGAAAAAATCGGATCATGCCACTTTAAGTACCTAGTATGAAGTTCATTTGGTTTCCCTACTTTAACCAACCTTTCTGTAGTGATTATATATTCAACGTTTGGTTAACATTGTTCCCTGTTATTTATCAGATTCTGAAACCATCTGAGAAGAAGGCCAAGTACCAATATGGTGGTCTCAACTCTGGACGTCCAGTAACTCCTCCACGTGGGCCAGCCAAGAAAAAGTGAGCCGGCCTCTATGTTTCTGAGGGCCCAGCGACAAAGAATATAAACTTGAACATTATATTATACACTATACACATGTGTATATAACGTGGGATCAAGATGTATCCATACTGCGGGATACATATTTGTATGTATCATATGCTAGCCGCGTGTTTTTGAAGCGAAAGTCATGAAAACTGTGGTCAGACTTTTAAACCAAAACTAGAGTATCCAACATCTTGTCACCGCTATTAAAGTGTGCCCAACCGAGGTCATGCCATCTAGTGTTCCCTCACTGGAGTACCATATTTTATTTTAGACTAACAACCCACCATTCATGATCCTCTAAATTTTCAACGTGATGACCACACTGCATGAGCGGCGTGTGTGTGAATTGAGAGATTTCCCAATGATTTCATGTTCATTCATTAGAAGGTCACGACAGACCCTCAGGTCTATGAGCAATTGAGTGCTTTCATTTTTCGTTTTATATTATACATTATATTTTAACCCTTACTCAGGTTCACTGGGAGTGTGTATCTCGTGAATCCATATGTGTTATCTACACATGAATATAACATCAAATCATAGAGGTGATGATAACGCCGACGAGCCATTCAGAATAAAAACATGCTTTGTCCATATTAACTCTGCCTAATTACTGCTGAACTTCAAGTAATCTCCAACTTCTTCCTCTTCTTATGGCACCAAACTGATAATATTAATTCACCACTGGATCAAACTGTTCTCTTTCTTCTCAGTTTAAATTATGCACTTTCAGAGGAAGCATGGAACATTAAATACGAGCGTAGTACACAATGACATATTTCGAATTGACAGATTTTCAATTGAAATAGCATCAGTTTCACTAAATGTCGAATGCTGCATGTTATGTCAACATGTGATGTACAGGGAATCTGTAAACTGCAGTTTCAGATGTTAGAATCGTAGAAATTTTAGATGTTCTGAACTTATCTATTACTTAAAACTAATTGAGTTCAATTGAATATTTAATTTTCATAACAATTGAGAGTGGATTCGTTAAGCCAGTCAGTTTCTTCCGACAAAATGAATGTTACTTAGGATGAAAAAGTTGACATGTATGTCAGCAATATGTTACCTTTATCTATTTTGTTTGTCATAGCCTTTAATGATATTGTTTGGAAGTGAATAATGTCAATTGCAGAATGATTTATAGTACATAAGATAAGTCGCTATGCAAACTCATTTGATACCACAGTTCCTGCTTTGGTACGTAAATCAAGATGTGTCATTTAATAGTCATCTGATACTGACTTCATAGAAATAAAGTTCATTGTTAGCAGAACTCAATGTTACCAAGGTACGAATTTACCCTGATTTGAGTCCACTGTTATTCGTGTTGACATGCCTTAATGGTAAGACCATTTTAATATTAATGCATGGTTTCTTTTCAAAACCAGAACTCGTATGAATTGCCGTGAGGTCAAGATATGACATGGTCATTTCCAACAAGGTATTCGAATGAGTTGTTAAAGATGGTAAACTTGTATAAAAGAAGAAAAAATATTAAATGGCTTTTAGTTATTCTCTTTGTTCATAGTTCAATTAAATAGATCTTGGATAAGGGAGTGCTTTTTCTGGAGATCATATCCACATAGGTATTAATACTGTCAGTATATAGAAGGCAAATATGAGCTCCAGTCTTACAAATGTCCGCATTTCTGCCCAGAATTGGTCTTTTTGACCAACTATTACAGCATCCTAGGATTGGGTGTTGCGCTATTAGAGGACGTTTAGAAAAAAATTCCTCCTCATATAAGTATTATATGTGTATCGACCGGGGTGAGCCTTACGCTACAATACTGCGAAACTACCAGCAGTTCCCGCACTACACACCAGATGGCGCTACTGTCAAATCCGCCTATTTTCGCCTGCGTGTGACGGGCGAGTCTGCTAATTTGCTACGGCAAATTTCACTCATTTGGGTCTGGAAGCGTTAATATTGGTTGTATCGACTAACCAATGGCATATTTGGAATCCTTAATGTATATGCCATCGATATATGCATATATATTATAAGCTATGGTCATATATGTGTATATATAGGTGTATTTCAGTGGTTAAGAATAGGAAACTGCCCGACGGAAGTCCCGTATGTTGGGGTTGGTGCGCGATGCCACTGGCAGTTCTGGAGCTAGTAGTTAGAGTGTATACTATTACATAACATAACACAACATAAGCAAAATTTTGAATGGAGTAATGACGGTTGATACATGTATTGACACAGACAAGTATGTGGCGGATGTGTGCATTGGCTTAGCACACTGGTAGGAGGCCAGAGCGTAGCCCCCAGAGTGCTAGAGTCTTTTACCACTCAGGATTGGTGGGGTTTGTTGCCAGCTGACCGAGTAGGTTTGCCACCCTCATGTCCTGTTCCACTCTAATGTCTATTGGTGTCCAATCATGCTGAGAAATGTTGCGCCACCCCTCCTTAGGGAGTGACTGGAGAAGTCCTTTTGGTTAAGACCCACTCTGTCACATAGCATCTTTAATGTAGATTGGTAGTCTTCATATGTCTGTGCCCTCAGTGTATTGTGTCCTGGGACCAGGAATAGGGGCGCGGTTGGCGGCGCCTTTACTTCCTGCATATGGCTTGCGACCCTGTGGACTGCATACAGCCTGGTGTCGCTTACTTTTGTAATTGGGATTTTTAGTTCCCTTTGCTGGAATTGGATAGTCTTTGATTTTCTAATGGTGAGCATAATGACCCAGTTATACATAGTGACGTCCTGTCTGCGTAGCATGGCGTCTGATAATGTCACTTGTTGCTTTCTAAGGAGCGCTCTAAATGATAATAGGAGCGCTGCCCTAAATGTCACGTCCCACTCCTTCTGACAGTGCCCCACCTAGACGTAGTGGTGCACAGGTAGGATAGTTAATGCTTGCTTCTTTTTCTCTCCCAGAGTCCTTCTGGCACCATTAAATGCTGTGGCCACAATGTGGTTAGAATATACTACTCCTTTTTGCCCTATGGATTCCAGGAATTTTGATAGTGCACTAACGTAGCATTTTATTGATGAATATTTCATTGTCTAAGCGAGGTAAGTAATATAGAGCGCCACTTGGCAGGAGTCACATTGGGTTGGTTTCACAAATTCCCCAAATTCCTGGCAGAAAGTCAAATATTTCTTAAGTTGGGCGCTTTTTTAGAGATGCAACTGTGTCATACAGCCTCCTAGAGAAAACTCTCCCCCCTCTCACCACCTTGCTAGGGTGTGCTAGATAGCCCGCTAGCTGCTCTAAGTCTTTTTTGGATACCTTTTTTGATCCTAGGATTTTTGTGACGTCATCACGCAGCTTTTTAAGCTTGGGGGATCCCACCGGTTTGTGTGATGTCTCTCTGAACCTAGAAGTTCGGTGCATCTATTAGGTTCAGGCCATATGGTACTTGAGTTTTCAATTTGAGCATCCAGTTCCGTTCGATCTTATTTCGCAGAATTTGTGCGTAGTCGGTGCGCGGAGCTCTATGAATGAACTCCACAATGTGAATTTCCACATGTTTAAGGCCTTGGTGTCCATCGGAGTTGAAATGGAACCCCATTTGGGTGCCCATCCTTGCATTCTCGATGTTACCTAAATGGTCCACAAAGCGATCCATTAGTCTGCGCAGTGTTTGACCCACATACTGTTTCTTGCACTTTGTGCAGGAGAGACAATATATGATACATTGGTCTTTGATGAGTAAGTTTGACCAGTTGAGCCTGATTTGATGACTCCACTGGTGTTCAGGAGCGGACAATAGCGGCAGCCCTTCGTTTGGCACTCATTTGAGATTCTACCCCCGACTGCAGCGCGATGTTTCTTGTTTATGTCAGGGTGGTAGTCCACTTTGGAACATACTAGATAGTCCCTTAGGGACGGTGGTTTTCTGAGGCCTATCACGAGACGGTGGTCATGTAGGTGCTTGGTCCTGGCTGATGTTGACAGGATATCCCAATTTTTCTTCACAGTTTTCTGAACATTGTTGAAGCTTGGGTGAAAGGTGGTCACACAGATGGCCATTGGGTCCTCAGCGTCTGCCTTTGGTGATTCACCATAAAGCCGAGGGTCTGGTCTCTCCTGGAGGAGTGCTTTTGCCAGAGCTTCAGCAATGAGTTTCGGGGGGTAGGCCCGGCACTTGAAGTGAGCAGCCTTTATCAGTGATTGTCTGATAAAGTCATCAGTGTAGGTGCAAATGCGTCGATGTTACCGGGATCCCCACCACCTTCTAGGCCATAGTGGCCAGATGTACACACAGTTGACAATTATTCCCAATAAATTTGGCCATATGTCATACTGTGATACCCCCGGTGTGTTGTCTTTAGGACAGATGAACCTGTCAGGTTACAATCATATCCTATTTGCTTTATCTCCCTAAGTTCCAAATACCCATTGGAAATTTCCTTCTTGTTAACAATAATTAGGAAATAAATTTTGACAATGTCATAAGCCTAACTTTTCACCAGAAATTAAGACGCCTGATGAGACCCTAGGGGTCGAAACCTACTCAATACATCACTTCAGGAATAAGATTTTCTGTTTTTGTCTAAAGAAATGCTTGGACAACAAAACCCCATGCTGGGAGAGTGTCACACTTGCCAGAAGGGGAGGGGCTCTCTGATTGGTCAGGACCCCTATGTGATGTCACATCCTGTGTCATTGACAAAGGTTGTCAGGGAGATTACCATAGCAACGTAGTGAGCCAGGGCTAGTAAACAGCTCATTTGATTAGGTAGCGTCAAGGTGCAAGGAAGCCTCATCACCCGTCACATATAGCTTTTTAAGCTTGTCCTGGAGTGGGAACACGTCCTCACAGCAAAATTTTGAATGGAGTAATGACGGTTGAGGCCCGGTCATAGCCATGAGCGGGGCAGGCCTTTGTTATGCTGTAAGTCTACCACAGCATGGGAGAGCGCAGCCATAGGTGTAGTCAGTAAGCAATGAAGACTCCAAGCTTACTCATACAAGTGTGTGCCATCAGTCAGTACTCCCCCACTCACTAAACTACTCTTCCTTTTTTTTGAGATTTTATATCGTTTAGTGGGTCTGCCGGTGTATACAGTATTACAATCGATGAGGGCAGTGGGTCTGCCATTATATACACTCGATGAGGGCAGTGGGTCTGCCGGTATATACACTCAATGGGGGCAGTGGGTCTGCCGGTGTATACACTCGATGAGGGCAGTGGGTCTGCTGGTGTATACTGTCATGTGACAGGTGCGGGCACACTGCCTGCATGTACTGCGGCGTCCCCTGCGTCCGCCCGCCCCTCAGGTGCGCACACTTCACCCTAGGACTGCACTGTGTAAGGAGCTCCCTCCACTGACTGAAAACAAGGCTATAGGCTATGCCCTATTATGCCCCACTATCAGACTTGTGTGCAGGACCCCTTGACTAGGGTAAACTGTCGTTGAGTCAGCCATGTATCTTGAGTCGGCCATTTTGCTTGGTTTTTGGTAACTAATTGAAGTAATAAATGTTTATTTCATTGGATTTCACTGTATTTATACTGATAGAATATGGAGAAATGCAGCACATGCAATTTTACCATTTTTGGAAATACAGATCTAGTCCCCTCTACTGTCGGTCAAAAATACCACATTTTTTAAAATTTTATGCAAGTGAAGCTGTGCTTCTGATTATTTGCCAGCCACATTGAAATGAAGTGGAAGTAATAAATGAGGTAATATTTGCAATAGTGTGATATTGGTCAAGGAACCCAGTTAACCATAACTAAAATTGGTTATGTATTTCATTCACACTCTGTCTGACATCACTCAAGAAGAAATAAGCCCTTTCCTTGAATTTAGTACAAAATTATTTTTTTTATAGTATGTAGCAGCTGACTCATGATATGTTGTGGTTGCCTCAAGGTACCACAGTGGTTGACTCATGGTACTTGTAAATAAAAAGAACACCTCTTATGTAGTGCAAGCCTCCAAGGCCTTATGGGCATGAAAGTTGTAGCGTTATTTGCTGGAAAGTCCAATATGTCAGGATAACTTTCATATCAATTCTGAGATGCCCCTATATGTTACCCTTATAGGGGGCCTAAGCGCAAACGGATCTAGTATTAAAAGTTGCCCGCATCCAGATGCATTTGGGGACCAGGTCAGTGGGCCACAGTGCTGGAGAGATAGGGAGTGTGACATACATCCACTTTACTGGGTTATGTCAAATGCCTTTTGAAATAACAAGTACTTTTGATACAAAGGCATAACCTCTTGTGATAAAAAAAATATTCAGCAATAGAAAGGATTTAACTTAACTCAGTAAAGTGGATGTATGTCACACCCCCTATCTCCAGCACTGACCTTGTCCCCAGTTGCATCTGTTTTGAGGCTAGTTTTGATACTAGATCCGTTTCCGCTTAGGCCCCCTATACAGCAGAGTTCCTAGAATAATGGACAGGTTAAACAGAGGTCCAAGTGGTCGACTCATGGGCATTTTACCCCAGTCCTATACTATTGTGTGGATAGGTGTAACTGAGTGGAACCTACTTGTACTTAATGTACAGTTGCTGTCATCTCCTTCGCCCGCCTCTTGCTCACCAGACTCTGGGGTCCATTGTGACTCCATGTAGGACGACATGCCCGTTGGATCACGGGTCATACTAGATGTTTGTGCTGATGTCTGGGCTCTAAACCGGAATTTTGGGATTTTTCCGCCGGTTGCCGAGTCCCTTGCCGAATCCCTGGCCGGATCCACCAACCCGAGTCCTTGCACTAACCCTGACAACAACTGCATCTGATTCTCCATAACTTTCCTAGAAGCCTGCATCTCCAACAGTATAGCTCCTACCGTATTCTCCGTAAGCTGGGTTGGTTGGGGAGGTTCCTTAGGACTCCTTCCCAGGTACTCCTGAGAGTCATCCTCCATTTTTTGAGAGTCTATGTACAACCGCCACCCGTCACCTAGGGCGTCCGCAGCTTTGCACTCGAGGGCTTTCTTCCTTGCTTCCAACATATATGAACAAGGTTTGCCTCCTTTGGGAATGTGTGTCTCCCTGCATTCGCTGCACTTCTGCAATTTCTTCTCCATAATCCTATAATGTACCACCACCGGTACTTGCCTAACACGGAACTACAACACGTCCGTTCCAGGCTGGTGTAAACATGCTTATGAGGATCCTTTGTCCCGCTCCCAATGCGCGGGAGAGCAGGTACCACCAACACCCGTCAGGTGGCGACATTCACTAGTCTTTATGGCGTCATAATGCTGACATTAATGTCCACAATAAATACCACTATCAACAAGACCTTAAGACTTACTAGCTGACCAAGGGGATATTCTCCTATGACAATACACTCGATGAGGGCAGTGGGTCTGCTGATCGACAGGTCTGCTGGTGTATACACTCAATGTATTTTTCAGTGGGTCTGCTGATCAACAGCAGTCTGCTGCTGGTATATACTTGATGAGGGCAGTGGCTCTACTTATCGACAGGGGTCTGCGGAATCTGTTGGATTCTGAATGGTATTTTGGTACTCAGTGAATAAAATGTATCAACACACCATGTTACAAGCTTTGATCAATGCCAATCCATATGATCAATCCTCAAAAAAATTGGGGCAACATTTCATGTTCAAAATAGACATTGAAAAAATGTCACCTAAACTCGACAAAACCAAGCTTTCTGGCCAATGTTAAAGGATAGGGATCTAAGTAAACTACAGACCTTCACCAACTGGAATTTTGCACAGACTCCTCTTTGTTCCTATATAAAAGTAAGGTGAGACACTTTTTGAGACGCTCCAAACACACATTATTGCCATAACCTTCACATATCTTCACAGACGTGAAGGTTATATATCAGTTTGCACAGAGAGGAACGAAAAATGATCTTTTTGTGACATGGGAGAATGTTTGTCATTCAGTCTGTGTTGGACATAGACATGAGGAGACAAATCACACAGATAGCCAAGATCGGGGGACAAATGATCATCTTGTCCTCCTATTGCAGGCATGGGATTCTTCCGGATTTATCCGGATTTCCGGATTTTTAAGGCCAAAAAAGTCATCCCTGTGATTTGTGCAGATCCAATGAAAAAATATTCTAACATTAATAGGGGGGGGGGTCTTAGTCTCTAGAGGGCTTTATGCCATGCAAATCATAGAAAATTCCCCGCAGATTACATCTTTTGGCTGCTTTTTGGATTTTTCTTCAAAATCCAATCCCATGCCTGCTATTGAGAGATGATACAAGTTGGACATGTTTGATGCTGTTTTTGAAAAAAAAAAAAACACTAATGAAACACATGAAAAATATAAAAGTCATAATTCTGGGTTTTGGTGAACAGATTTGGTGAACATGATTTTGGGCTTGGTGAACATGATTCTAGTCTTTAGTACAACCTACACTCACCAGGTCCATTTTGGACCACCTGTGATCATCCAATAGGTTGCATGAAGCATATCTGGTTTGGTAGATAGTTATAGTATCAGTACGCCTACCAGCAATTCCCAGTGGGCAAACTTTAGTTGATTCAATGTTGATTCAACATGTGTAGCGATATGATATCAACAGTTGATACAGGGTTGTATGTTTGATGCTGTTTTTGAAAAAAAAAAAACACTAATGAAACACATGAAAAATATAAAAGTCATAATTCTGGGTTTTGGTGAACAGATTTGGTGAACATGATTTTGGGCTTGGTGAACATGATTCTAGTCTTTAGTACAACCTACACTCACCAGGTCCATTTTGGACCACCTGTGATCATCCAATAGGTTGCATGAAGCATATCTGGTTTGGTAGATAGTTATAGTATCAGTACGCCTACCAGCAATTCCCAGTGGGCAAACTTTAGTTGATTCAATGTTGATTCAACATGTGTAGCGATATGATATCAACAGTTGATACAGGGTTGTCATTTGGTTGATATTGATGAGGCCACCAACATTGATCATTCATCAGTGATTCAACATTGATATGGCCATTGTGAATCAACAACGAATAAACATAATAAATGATGATTTACATTGATTTAATATTGACTGCTGATGGATAATTTCAGATTAAGAATATAGTCATGTTTTCAACCTAAAGGCAGTATTCTTATGTAGACTAATTAGCGAGGAGGCCTCAGCCTTACCTTTTTACCATCTCCACCATCTCCACCATCTCCACCTTGCTTTTATTCTACCAGCTGGGTAGACGTAGCTTATAGTTATGCACCCTCAAATTTTTCAGATGTCCATATAATGCCACATGTACCACCAAAATTACCCTTTCTGCTGTTAATAAATGTAAAATCATGACCTAAATGCACATGATATTAATCTATCCAAGGGAAGTGAGGTGACACAGGAACTGTTTGGGATCCGCGCCGCTGGATAGACGGCCTATTTATTAACATAGTAACATGATTATTTGAAAAAAGTAGAAAGAAAAAGTTTTTTTAAGTGTCCATGATTGACCGAGTGGCAGCCCGCAGTGACGTCACGGCGTCACTGGCGGGAGAGCTGGTACCACCCCCTGTCGGTCAATAGTCGTACTAACTTGTTAGTCCATATCATTAATCTATCCAAGGGAAGTGAGGCGACACAGGATAGACGGCCAAAGTCCAAATAATATAGTATGATTATATAGTATGAGTATAGAACAATAAACTTAAGTCACTCATGATAATATAGCTTAGTCAATAGAGCGCACCCTTATGGTGCGTCGCATACGACGACAAGGCCTTGGAGACTAAGCAGTCTGTCGCCACTCGATTGGTGAAAGGCTTGGTGAGATACACCAATGCCGCCATGCTGGACCAATCCCCACATTGTCTTATATCCTCCAAGGAGAGGCCCAGATTGTACATGTACAAGGCGCCTGCGCGTCGTAAGGAGTGGCAACCCACCCTCTTAGACTCCAGACCCGAGCGGTCTAGCAGGGTCTTGAGAAAGGATAACAGCTTGCTGCAAGTCAAAGGCTTAGGGGTGCCAGATCCCACCAGTATGAAGGCTGGGCTGTTTGGATCTGAGCTTGGGAAATCCATGAAATGTTTCCGGACCCAAGTCACCGCGCACACTGGGGAACCACCAGCTACAGTGACAGGGACTCGGTGGACCTTTTGGCAGTACTGGATGGTTTTGGAGCTGGACACTTCTATCTCCAGCCCCCAGTCATTGAAGACCACGGCTCCTCTACGCAGGTAATGACCCTGCAAGGCACTGGAGTCCGGGACAAGATTACTCTTCCTTCGGAGGCCTCTGAAGGCCAAGGTGATGCATGCCCACATAGTGATCTCGTTTGGATTTGAAAGGTCCGAGCTGTTAAACATCAAATGCAAGTCCTCCAGGAATAAAGTGGGGCGGTGAGGTTCTGGGTCGCCCAAGGCCCGGCGGATACCCGACATTGTCATAGCAAAAGTAAACTCAGACCTGAGGTATAGCACATCATGGCTAAAATAGTTGTTAAGGCTGATCACAGCGCTGACGTAGTTCTGTATTGTAGAATATCTCAAGGATTTAGACAGGTACACCGCGTAACGGCACATGACGTCAAGCTTGGTGGGTACCGGGGTGGCGCCGGCTAGGGCACAGAACCCGACCCCCCATCTCCTCAACGCCATGAGGATAGGATATAACTCCTGTACGTTAATGTTAGAGGGAATGTGCATATCCGGTTTAGGAGTACAATGATTCTGAAGATCTCTCGGGTCCCTCCAACTCTTAGACCACGAGTCGGCGGCCCAGTCGGCGCCGTACACAGCCCCCCTCCCGACCGTGGTCGCTGCATCGGTGTGAATGACTGCCGTGTTCATTGGGCCCGGTTTGATGATCTTAGCCTCCCCGTTAAACCACGCCGCGAAGTCTGACCACCACAGGAGGTCCTGGCGGAATGACTTTGATAGCGAAACATATCGCTTGCCGGGGGTAAAATGCGAAAGCATTTCGATGACTCGATGACTGAAGGTCCTGCCGCCCCTAACTAGCGTGCTGCAGTGGGCTAGAACCCCACATAGGCGTTGCAGCTGCTTCCTCCCGAGCGGTCTAGCAGGGTCTTGAGAAAGGATAACAGCTTGCTGTAAGTCAAAGGCTTAGGGGTGCCAGATCCCACCAGTATGAAGGCTGGGCTGTTTGGATCTGAGCTTGGGAAATCCATGAAATGTTTCCGGACCCAAGTCACCGCGCACACTCGGGAACCACCAGCTACAGTGACAGGGACTCGGTGGACCTTTTGGCAGTACTGGATGGTTTTGGAGCTGGACACTTCTATCTCCAGCCCCCAGTCATTGAAGACCACGGCTCTTCTACGCAGGTAGTGACCCTGCAAGGCACTGGAGTCCGGGACAAGATTACTCTTCCTTCGGAGGCCTCTGAAGGCCAAGGTGATGCATGCCCACATAGTGACCTCGTTTGGATTTGAAAGGTCCGAGCTGTTAAATATCAAATGCAAGTCCTCCAGGAATAAAGTGGGGCGGTGAGGTTCTGGGTCGCCCAAGGCCCGGCGGATACCCGACATTGTCATAGCAAAAGTAAACTCAGACCTGAGGTATAGCACATCATGGCTAAAATAGTTGTTAAGGCTGATCACAGCGCTGACGTAGTTCTGGATTGTAGAATTCGCGGTCACCACCAAGGTTATAGAGGGTGACCTCACAGATTTTGTATCCTGCGATGAGGATGCCCGCCACGACTGCCTGGGCGCGGATAACACTGGACCAGTCCGCAGAGCGCTGGCCCGGGAGGAGGCGCGCAGTGAGAGTCGGGGGGCCAACAGCGGGGGATGGGGCTCCGGCAACAAAGGAGGACTGTGCCCCCCGGATATCTGTGGGCAATGGAACTTCCGCGACAGATGCGACTATAACCCTTGCAACAAAAAACATATTTGCAGCAACTGCCAGGGGGCCCATAAAGGTAGATACTGCAGGAGCCAACCTAGCGGTTTCTATGGCAACCAGGCTCAGATGATGGGCAACCCCCCTCCAGGATATGGGAGTGGTTTCCCACCTCAGGGTCCCCCTCATCCCCCTCATGCCCCGGGAGCACGCGCAGACATGGGACATTAGTGTAGATTGTGATGCTATTTGTGTATGTGCGAGTGTATATGATTTGTGTAACATGTACACTGACTACCTTCCATTATGGGACGTCAGGGAGACCCACTTTGTGGGGGGTGTGCGTTCACAGATGAATTTATGTGCATGGAGGGAGATGCTGTCGGGACATGGTGTAGCCGCCCCCGACCCAGACGCACATTTTTTGTTGGACGGTTTAACCCACGGCTTTAAATTGGTTGACCCAGGCTCTGTGATTCACCCCTATTTGTGTACAAACTACAAGTCTGTGACCGTCTCAGCCAAGGATGAGATTAGCGAGATTATTCTCGAAGAGTTGAGTAGTGGCAAGTTATCGTTGGTGCCGAGTACCCCCCACTGCATCCATGCCCTCGGTGCCGTCGAGAAGAAAGGGGGCTCATATAGGCCTATCACGGATGCTAGCCGCCCACTAGGGGCATCCATCAATTCCTTTATGGAATCAACCTTCCAAACTTTCAAGTATAAAACCGTAGATATGGTTTCCGCAGCTATGCAGCTGTACTGCTTTATGGCAGTCACAGACATTACCAGTGCGTATAGGTCAATTTTGATAAGAGAGAGTGACAGGAAGTTTCAAGGTTTGCAGTGGGACATAGACGGTACCCCATGCTTCATAGAGGACAATTTCTTGGCCTTCAGGACCAGGATGTCTCCCAGCGTGTTCACTCGCATCACCGACGCGGTCTCGCGTCATATGGAGGGACAAGGTTTCTTTTGTGCCAACTACCTTGATGACTTTCTAGTGATGGGTCGCAATTTCAACGAATGCCAGACAGCTCAACTTTACCTCCATAGTGTATTGAGGAGGTTGGGTTTCTATATTTCATATAAAAAGGTCAGGTCGCCGGCCCAAATCCAGACCTATCTGGGAGTGGAGTTAGACTCCATCGAAATGAAGCTCCGTCTGCCCGACGAGAAAATAGCCAGCCTCTGAGAGATATTCTCTGCGCGGTCGTCGGTGGTAAAAAGAGCTGAGCTGAAGCTGTTTGAAGTATCCCCACCTCTCTGCCATTGTCTATCGTCCTTAAAACGATCAAAATCGCCTTGTACATCGTCGGCTGAGGCCTGAGCGGAAGGGTGAGAGTGGGCGCCGCCATGTTTGTTGTGATCCGCGGCCGCGTTCGAGGCCGCACCCCGGTGAACGGAATTCGACGCTGGTCCCCGCGTGTCCGCGTGCCGCCCGCCGGGTATCGGCCGCGAATCCGCGCTCTGGTGATGTACCATGCCACTTTTCTGACCCTCGAACGCGGCCGCGCCGCCCACAGCTTGAACTACACCGCGGAAGGCGGCCTCAGCGAGGTAAGTGTCCTTTTCGATTCTCCTATTGCCGGCCCTAATGCCAGCCAGCTCCATCTCGGCCTCTTTCAGCCTCTGCTTCCTCTTCAATTCGGCCTCTTTGGCCCTCTCTTTGATCGTTAGGGCCTCAATCCGCTCAAGTGCCTGTAGGAGCTCTTCCTCTTGGGCCGCGGCGTCTACCGCGGCCTGCTCAGCTTGTTGGCGGGCCGTAACGCCCGGGGGTGCCGACGGGGCTGGGGGGTCTTTGCCGGTCTCATGCCGGCCCTGGGGGCCACCATTGTCGTCTTGTGCCGGCACGGTCTTCTTAGGCGTGCCCTTATTGGGATTTGGGGCTTTGCACTGCGGACAACCGGCTCGATTGCCGTGGTATTCATGGCCACAAAAACATACAGTCATCTTGAGGCGATATAGAGGCGATATAGAGGCAACATTTACCAGAGAAATTTTCTAAGTGTCCATGATTGACCGAGTGGCAGCCCGCAGTGACGTCACGGCGTCACTGGCGGGAGAGCTGGTACCACCCCCTGTCGATCAATAGTCGTACTAACTTGTTAGTGGTATTCATGGTTTTGGGGGGGGGCAAAGCTTTGTAGATCCCTCTAGAGGGGGGGGGGGACATGGCCATTTCTTAAAATCGACATGGCGACATGGCCATTTCTTAAAATCGACATGGGACATGGCCAGTTAAGTGACATGTGACATGCGACATGCCTGGGCCTGCGGGCCCATTGTGACGATTATGGTGCCCCTGCATTTTCCCCTTAGCTTAGTGACACTAGTGACATGGCTTTTTCCTTAGGGGCCGTCCATTAATTACGTACGCATCAAGAGGGGGTGGGGGGGTCAAGCCAAATGCGTACAGATGTGTACAGGGGGGGTGGGGGGGTCTGGGCCCACTTTTGCATACGCATTGTGTACGCATTAGGGTCGTTTTCCTGGTTATTTTGGACCAAAAAGGGTGTTATTTTGGACCAAAACGCAATCAGAATTCTAAAATTTTCCGGGAGAAACATACCCCTATAGCCCCTAGACATCCTCTTCTAAGAGGCCTAACAAGTGTATTTGCTGTAAGGCAGGCTGTACCTTTTTAACATTTTCACAATCTGAAGCTTAGAATTTCTTGTTTCTTTTTTAGTTCGGGGAGGGGGGGGGCGGGCTTGTACCTACCACTCTAAGAACAATTTTCAACTCGGGGGGGGGGGGGGGGGGTATTCTACGCACAAGGTCAAATAATTTGTATAGCTTGAGGGGGTGGAGGGTGCTCAGTTGACTCCAGTGGCGGATCCAGGATTGTCAGAGGGGTGGGGGGCCCAAACCTGGCCAACCCGGAGTCACTATGTGTTTCCCGCGAGCGAAGCGGACTAGCTATACTAGGGGGGTTTGGGGGCATGCCCCCCAAGAACAGTTTATTGCTCTAGACTTGAAATGGTGCATTACATTTTAGGCCACAATATTTTAAGACTCAGCCCATCCCCTCCCCCCCCCATCCAGATCAGAGGCCTTCAGTCAGGCCCTATGAATAATACTCCTAAATCTCTCTATCTCTTTCCCTCTTTTCTTCTCCTTTCTTTTCACTTCTTCCTCTTTTTTTGGGGGGGAGGGCAAGGGGGGGGTAAAATATTCTGACTCCTCTTGAGGGGTGGAGGGCGTAAAAGAATTCAGCCCCTTTTAAGCAAAAAGACCTCTGTGTTACTATAGTTCAAAGGGGGGGGGGGCGTGAAACATTCTATGTGCTCTCGAGGGGGGGATGTAAAAGATTTTTGTGCCTCTGACAACCCCCTGTGATTAATAAATGAACACTCCCTTTGTATATTTCTTTTTAGTGGGGGGGGGGGGGGGCGACTGCCTCCTCCTCTTTAATTTGGTACATGTGACGTGGCCATTTCTTAAAATCGACATGCGACATGGGGACCCCCCCCATCTACCCCCCCTTTAGATACCTGCAAACACGCATGATTCCCTATACCCTTAAATTCGACACAGCGACATGGGCCATTTTTAGTGACATGGGACATGAGAAATAGATCCGACGGGACATGGAGCATTAAAATCGATATAGTGACATATTTTGATATTTTCTCACATTAGGCCTACCCTGGTATGTAGTGCTTGTCTTTGTCTATGTCCCGGAGATGTGTTCTGTACAGGGGTTTGGAATATTTTATAGGCCATAATAGGCCTACCCCCCCCCCCCCCCCCCACTCATGTTAAAAAAAATCCATCATTTCTGACTTCAGGAAAATTTACACGTTCTCTTATGGGTTATAAAAACACACATTTTCTGATCCTACACTT
This sequence comes from Harmothoe impar, assembly GCA_947462335.1. Classification (NCBI taxonomy): domain Eukaryota; kingdom Metazoa; phylum Annelida; class Polychaeta; order Phyllodocida; family Polynoidae; genus Harmothoe; species Harmothoe impar. The sequence goes on along the minus strand of OX381704.1, from coordinate 77,756,599 downwards.
TACTGCTGCATGCACTCTTGTTATGACTAGACTGTAGGCCTACAGTATTCAATTTTGACCCTCACCTCAGTGATGTAGGCCTATGTGCATTGTTCACTTGACTACTTAGTAGGTCTAAACTAAGCACAATTCCCTTGTCCGTGCCTCACCTTTAGGCCTCTGAGCATATTTTGTCCTTCATGGCAAATTTTTCAGATCTATTCCACCAAACCACTTTGCTACCTTGTTTCTTGCAATTTGTATATTTTCATTACAACATCCCCCCCCCCTCCATTTCTCCAGGATTAAATGCTAATTCTAGCACCGTCCAGGGCAGGGGTACATTAATGACCTCTGGTGATCACACTAAGGGCCATTCATATCCATTTCAAACTAACCCGGTCAGGACTGAGGCTTTATCTATTATTCTTAGCAACATAAAGGGTGTCTTACTGAAACCATGCATTTATTCGTGTCATTTAATTTCAAATGTCAACCAAATGCACACACCATAGTTGTCAATGAAAATGAATGAGATTTTGATCAATTATTTACATTGATGAGAAAATAAGAGCTTACAATTATGGAAAATAGATGTAGCATGTAGATAGATTTGCTAAGGAGTATGTTGTGGAGGCACCTAGTGGGAAAGGTGGGAAACACATGGTTGATTTAAAGTTGATATCCAAACATTGCATCAATGTTGAAACAGGTGTTGGTTGACAACGTTGAAATAGTAACATTGCATCAATGTTGAAAACATGTTGATCTACCCTGTAACCCTATATCAACCAATTGTCAACGTTGAATCAATGTTTTGTGCCCACTGGGAAGTGTGAGCGTCACTACAAGGGCTCTCTAATACATACATGGTCCGATGTTTGAAATTTTACATAGCGTTATGTCATACTAAAGAGCCTTAGAAAAACGTTGACATAAAACATTATATAATGGTATAAAATGGTGTATGACGTTATTTGTTTACTGGGATGTTGTACCTCATACCCAGTCGGCACAAAACATTGAATCAACATTGAAAACTGGTTGACAATGTTGATTCAATGTTGTTTCAACGTTGATTCAACATTGAACTAAATTTTTTGCCCATTGGGTAGTAGGGATGTCTGGTTGCTTTTGTTTACAAGAAAATACATAATATAATCTGGGAATCCGGTGAAGGAGGCTGAGAAGTCCATTGCCACAACCCAGAAGAAATTACATTATCCCCAGTGGGCAAACTTCAGTTGATTCAATGTTGATTCAATGTGTGTAGCGACATAATATCAACAGTTGATACAGGGTTGTCATTTTGTTGATATTGATGAGGTCATCAACATTGATCATTCAGCAGTGATTAACATTGATATGACCATTGTAAAACAACAACAAATAAACATAATAAAATGATTTACATTGATTTGAAATTGACTGCTGATGCATAATTTGAGATTCAGTTTATTAGATACAGTATTCTTATTTAGACTCATTCCTTCAATTTATATATTTTCATTACAACACCCCCCCCCCCCCATTTCTCCAAGATTAAATGCTAATTCTAGCATTATCCAGGGTAGGGGTGCATGAATGACCTCTGATGATCACACTAAGAGGCATTCACATCTATTTCAAACTAACCTGGTCATGACTGAGGCTTTATCCATCATTCTAAGCAACATAAAGGATGTCTTACTGAAACCATGCATGTATTCTTGTCATTTAATTCCAAATGTCAACCAAATGCACACACCATAGTTGTCAATGAAAATGAATGACATTTTGATCAATTGTGTAATAAACGAGACTTTGTTCCTTATAATATTGGTAAGTTATTAAGTAAAGAACAAGGTCGACACAGTTCGGATCAAGTGTACAGGTTGCCAATCAAAGGTTTATTCAGTAACCTAGACAGGCAAAGCTATATCAGTGCGAACTCCCTATAGAGTTCGGAGCGGGTCAGTAGGCTCGTGGCCGATACGATCTCAAGGGCCTCTGTTCAGTATGGATCCAGAGTGACTGACGAGTCCTATCGGATGCTGGCTATATATAGGCGACCAGCCAGCAGACCGGAAGCCTATAGCGACCTCTGTCCATACCCCAAGCCCGGAACAGGTGCTACCACCTATCGTCGGGCTGAAGGGTTCGGACATAGTTCCCAACACAGCATCCAACAGAACCCGCCATATAATTACCCCTTAACCCTACCCAGTGGGCACAAAATTCAGTCCAATGTTGAATCAACATTGAATCAATGTTGAATCAACATTGGCAACCATTTATCAATGTTGATTCAATGTTCTGTGCCCAATGGGTAGCCCCTACACTACCCCCTACCAGATGATAACTGGGAGGTAAATAATTAAGGTTAAAGTTCGAAAACACTTCGAACTGGCATTATCTTACAATACCACCTTAGGGGCTCTAATATAGTAACACTTTAGAAATATGGTAGTTCTGTTGAACCTATATTAAAGTTATTATTTACACACAAGTATATATAGTGACTGCAATAGACATTACACTCTACTCCCTTGGATAAATAGAGTTAACACATATATGACTATGTCTCACGAAAACGGTGCAGGTCTGGGGCCCAGAGGGAGACTTTTTTTTTTTCACAATAACAACTTATCCCTTCACATGGGTTTACTACAGATGTTTGGGTATTACATCATGGAATTAATTTTTCTTAAATGTGTACATGGTTGCCATGGTAACCACCTAAACAAGGGATGTTGTGGTTAATGGCGTCTATATGACAAGCTAGAGCAAATTTCTCAATAGGCCTACATGAAAAATGAAATTGAATAAGGCCTGTCTACATTTATTGTAAAATTAGGGTATATCTATATTCTTTCACCCAAGATAAAAGATGCAAGCTAAACTTTGCTAAGGAAAACAGGATAAGGGGATAGAAATTTAACTTTGTATTTCTTTTGTGTTTTACCTGATATACGACTTCGCAGTTTTACTGTATCTACTCTTATTGGCTTATAATGGTTATTCCTTGTTTATGTTATAACAGAGACCCTTGCCTACGTGTAGCCATGTTACATAATGCCTAGGAAATGCATAAATTCTCACTACATTGATATTCAAGTGATCACTTCACCTTGTCATATAGACGCCATCATGTCATATAGACGCCATCATGTCATATAGATGCCACATTCCCACCCCCTACCTTCTGCCTAAAGGTAGGGATACCATGAAATCTGACATAAGACTGATGTTTCAGTGTATAGGTAAGATGCATGAGTTGAGAGGAATGATGAAAATATGAGAATTGAAGGGAATAGGCCCTATATATGTCACCTTGTCATATAGACGTCATCATGTCATATAGACGCCATCTTGCCATATAGACACCACTGTGTCATATAGACAACTATTCCATCTTAATACTGTTTTCCTCCTGCTTATAACACTGTTAGGATTGTGATATTTCGCCTGTGGGTAATGAATTGGTAGGACCATATAATGTATGACTTGTAAATAACCCAATAAAACAAGGGTGGAAAATATGATCTTGAAATGTTACTTTGTCATATAGACGCCATGTGTGTCATATAGACGCCTTTTCAACCCTAATGGTATATTTCTCTTGTATATTGCACTGTTAGGATCATAACATTTCACATGTGGATAACGTTTGAGTGGGCACATATGATGTATAACTTGGAAATGATTAAATACAATAAGGGTGGGAAATATAATCCTGAAATGTTACTGTATCATATAGACGCCATTTGTGTCATATAGACGCCTTTTCAACCCTAATGGTATATTTCTCTTGTATATTGCACTGTTAGAATCATAACATTTCACATGTGGATAACGTTTTAGTGGGGCCATATAATGTATAACTTGTAAATAACCACATACAATAAGGGTAGGAAATATAATCCTGAAAAGTTACTCAGTCATATAGACGCCACTGTGTCATATAGACGCCAAGCAGTCCCAGACCTGCATCATTTTGGTGAGACAGAGTCAAAACAGTATCACAAAAAAACTTTCGTCCCTACAGGACCCCGGTCTATAATTACAACCCGTAGTATTAATATACAAATATTCATAGAAGTGATAAAAACTATCACTTGGTTTTATTTTTAAAGTTTTAACCTTATGTTTAATATATGCTCCTGGTCTTTCAGAGCCTTTTTGGTCTCCTTCTCGACGTCAGCCCGAGCTGCCTCCTTCTGTATCTCGGATTCAGCTCGGTGCAAATGCTGGATGCAATTTAATGAGAGGTTCGTTACATCCATGCACAGGGAAGCCATCAGGCGGTGGAAGTTGTCCTGCCAGCTATTCAGTGTTTCCTGCACGGCTTCAAAGGATTTAGAGTCGGCCGGAGGAAAGTGCATGGGCTCCCTTCACTGCAGTACAGAGGCACCCTCGGGGATCTGCTCCGGAGTAGCCTCCGAAGTTTGCTGTGGTTTGGGCTGTGTGGAGCCTGTACCCTTCTTCACCTTCCCCAGTTGGTTTAAGACTTGCGTCTCTTCCCCTGGGATCAGGTTCGGTGCCAGGAGGCCTCTTCAAAGGTCTCCCCTACTCCCTCTTCCGGATTCTCTGTCCGGACTGGCTTTGCTGGTGTCGGTCCAGTAGAGGGACCAGACTTCCAGTCTGTCTTCTTAGACGTGAAGGTGGGCCCTTGGGTGTTCGGGCGCTACCTTCTCCAGTACCGAGGGTCGCTCCGCACTCTGTGTCCGCGGTCGCTTCGCAGACGAAGGCATTACCCTGTCTCTTTGGGGCCTGTTTTGGCCTTGTGCTACTGAGATGCTGCTGAAATGCATCATACAGCTCCCCCTCCGGAATGTGTAGGGCGTTTTGGTCTTGGTTTACTTTGTAGAAAACCTTAGCCTTTCCCTTCTCACTCGTGCCAAAGTTCAAATTGACGTTTTCCATACTGTTCAAACAATAATTTGTCCAGGCAGTCTGGTGCGCCGATTGGATACGGGCTGCCACTGTCTGCAAAGATACCTTATGCTTCAGCGCCATGTGTCGGACGATGTCTGCCCTCCGAACCAACTGTGCGTTGTCGGGACACTCTTTGCTTCCCTTAGACCCAACACTGACACAATCGTAGCAAATGTAATGACGCAAGTGTTTCTCCGTTACGTGGCGAGCGTACCTAGCCTTTGTGTGCCAGGTTCGGGGTGTGCCCCGTGTCTCGTCCTCCTGTTGACAAGTCAAATATGGGCATGGAGTGTCAGGTGACAACCTCCCCAATGCTCAAAAGATCTTTGCCTTTTGGACCAGGTTGTAGTACTTCTTTTTCGCAGTACGTACTCTCTCGAGGATATCGAAGTGATACAGCAGGATCGAGCGATCCAGCGGATCCTCCTTTATCCACTCCTCGTCATCAGAGAAACCTTCAGCGTTGGTCTCTAATGGACGCTGAGAGGACCGGTTGTCCTTCACACAGTCTCCCACACACATGGGTGCGAAATACTGGAATCCACTCACTGCATATGCTTTCAGGGCAGTGTCCACCAACCCAGCGAGTTCCTCCTGCGGCATCATGTCGATATCCGCCAGAATGGAGTGAACCTCCGCCGGGGATTGCCCAGCGTCCAGCGACACCCTCCGGATGGCATCCTTCAACACACGGTCTCGAAGGTTTGCACGTTCCTGTCGCGCAGTGAGATTCGTGCAAACCCCCACTGACTCTTGTTCCATAGCTTCCGCCTCCTAGGCTGCGGCAGCGATAGCCTCGAGTCTTGCTCTGACGTTTTTCGCGCCGTCCGAGGACAGTACGGAAATCAGCAAAGGTTTCCATATCGGAGTCCAATTCTGCTAGGGCAGTGGGCCGGTCCGCAAGCCCAGACTAATGTTCAGCGACTAGAAGACGTTCTTTCTTCATCTCCTCCCCTATCTCCTCCAAACTACTGTTCAGACGGTCCGGAAACCTAACTGCTCCAAACCCCTGAACGTAGTAGTCAGGCTGAAGTAAATTAGCTTGAATTCAGCCTCGCTCAGTGTGTTAACTAAGCTCTTCCGGAGCGCTCTAGGGACGATGTCATCGTCCTTAAAGCGATCATCATGGGAATGGGGAGTCAGGATACCTCCTGATCCCCCACTTCCCTTCGGAGAAGCGGCCGATCCTGGAGTGGGGCCACCACCAGCAGCCTCTCCTATCTTCCCGGGCTCCTCCGAAGTGTCCATGTCGGACACCCTGGCTTTCCGTTCCGGGTCAATCACGGGCTCCTCCGGTGGTGGAGCCGGCGTGATTTCAGTGACTTTCAAGGGCGCGGGGGGCGCCGGCACCTTGAAAGTGTCCTTTTCAGGCTCCGAGACGACTTCAGTGGTCACAGAAGAGACCACTGCGGATCCTCCTAGAGTGAAGTAAATCTCCACGGGTTCTGTCAGGGTTGACTGCCTCCCCTCCAACTGGCCCACAGTATTAGACGTCTTCGGACGCCCTCCTGTGCCACCTCCTGCTGCTAAGGCTGCTGCGGCACTTGCATCCATGCCCTTTGATAAGGACAGTAGATCCGTTAGGGGAGCTTTCGCCAATCTCTTGGTCATCAACTCCCGGATTTAGCTTTCGGATTTCTTACGACCAAGCCGATTTAGGTTTAGTGTCAGCTTTCGCATCAACAATACCCTTCGGCTTCTTCACTTCCTTTGCCGCACTGCTGGTAGTAGCAGTGGTGGCAGAGTCTTTCTTGGTTTTGGTACTCGCAGTACCTGACTTCTTCCCTTTCGGATCGGGCTTCTCCACCTTAGGTAAAGGCTTCTTGCCCCGTCTGGTCTGCTTGGTCACTTTGGAAGCAGATGTTCGGTCCGTAGACTTGGATCTGTCCCTTGATGACTTCTTACCACTGGTCCGAGTCTTTGGTCCAGGGGTATCTCCACAGTCGTCACTAGTCGTGGCGCTATCCTTCATGGATAGTTGTCGGTTCACCGTCTTCTTCAAAGTCGGCGACACACTCAGGGTTACCAACCGCGATGGTTGGCAATCTTTTTCTGTGGTTTCGGACTCCGTCTCGGGGAGCTCCAAACTCTCGGGCAGGTCGAATTCCTCCTCAGCGTGATTGGACGCGATCCCCGTTATCCGGTGTAACCAAATTCTCTTAAATGAGATCACAACCTTTCCCGCCCCACTGCTCGGGGCTGGGGGATCAACATGCCACTCGGGCAGCTCACAAGAATCAGAAGTACTTAGAATAAGAAGCTCATCAGGAGTTTTAGTGAATATATATGGGATATCAAAAATCATCCCACTGGATTATCCGTTCACCACCCTCTGGGATCACTCCTCTACTCCTTCCTTATGACTCTGAGCACTCCTTCCTTATGACTCTGAGTAGTACCACCCAGTACGAGAAGAGGCATGATGGAGTAAGTTCATGAGAGTCATCAGGAAATCGTGAAATGCAAAGAGAGAGCAAGAGAGACACTCTATTGGCCAGGGATGACGTCACAAATTGAAGATCTTGTGTCAGATTGTGTGCCATGTAATGATTTTTTAAGGTTTGAAGATTTTTATTGTCAAGAACACAGGATATACATGTGGAATTTATGACAATAATGATGATGTTACCTTGTTTCAGAATTCTCACAGTTGGTCTCACATTTGATGATATAAAAATAGTATTTACAGATGATATAAAGATGAAAAATCAAGTAGAATCAAAGAGTTATAATTGTCCAACATTTTAGGACTACCAGTTAGCTTGTATAGCTAGCAAAGCCGTCTGATTGCACATGAGATTTATACAATATTACAAGTAGAACAAAAGACAGAAGAAATTAACAATAATATAAACAATCATACAGGAAGTAGTAGGGATTTTACAATTTGAAGTCATCAAATTATTTAAACTTCTGTTTTTGTGAATACAACAGAGTAAGAGGGTAAAAAATTGAAGAGAGAGAGGGATTGACATATACCATGCACATGTGTCGCTTAAGCTAGCCATTAGTTGCTAATACATACAGTCGTCAGTTACTAGCCGATTTAGTGAGTACGAGTGCTAGGCCACACACCCAGACACAGCTTACCAATCTTGCTCTAAAGAACAAACAGTAGAATAACATTTCACAAACATTGATCACAGCAGATTCCATTAACTCCCAAGTGACAAAGGTTTAATCCCACCATCAAATACAAGTTCCAGGTCCAGTTCTAGTTGGTCTACACAATTCTAGCGCGGCAAGGTCGGGACATCACAGAAGATAACAACAAACTCATGCATTGCCAGTACCATCTTAAAGCTCCCTTAGCACCCTTTTTCTCTAATAATAATAATATTTCTACATTTTCTACTGAGCCCGTATTCTGCGTCTACTGACTTTAATAAATAAGCATGAATGGTAGACCTCCCCCAGTCTATTATTACGACAGACGCAGGGCAAGCACCAATCTGCAAAATTTCAAATTTTAAATCTAAATTTAGATTTAAGGTTGCAGGTTGCAGCCCGAGCTTAATCCATCACTACAACGGTTACTGCCCGGGCTAGCAATAATGTCCAATCTATATTCCTCAGGCCTGATGGTCCTATCATTACAACGGGTCCAGCAGAAGCTGAGGAATTGTGGTTAGTGTCTACCATATTTATACAGGGAACACAAACACGAGCACAATAGATATTCTTAGCCTCAGCGAGAACAATATTACAGGTACAATCATTCATACAGCGTACAGAGAATGCGGGTAGGGAGTAAATTGTACCAAAGCCAGCTAGTTGCTGGTTATACGTTGTCACCATCCATTTCATCCTTACTTTCAGATGGATTACTGGTTTTAGTAGACAGATCGACTACAGTCTTAATCCTTTTTTTAAATGTCATTTTATCTTTACTAGTCTGGAACCAGCTGCCAAGTAGATCCCACAGTCCTGCTCCACGGTATAAGGGTGATTTGGTGAAACCCCCGTTTCTAGCTCTCGGAACCGCAAATCTCAATTGGTCTTTTGAGCGCGTTCCATGAGCCCTGGGTCTTAAATCTAAGTTAGCTGCATCCTTGGACAACTTATACATGTAGCTTAGCATCAGCTCCTGTCGTCGACGTTTAAGCCTGGGTACGCCACTAGTGGTATACAGCTCATCTTCACTTCGCACAGTTCCTTTGTAACATAGTCTGAGGCCTCTTAGCTGCAGTCTATCAAGTTTTTTAAGCAGTCCAGGGTTGGCGCCTTCATGGGCAAAGCAGGCATAGTCGAAGACACTTAGTATGGTTGACATATAGACCATTACACAATTATTAATACTTAGCAGATGATTAAATCGGCCAAATCTGAACAATTTGTGGTTAACTTTACTACTTAGGTCCTTGATAGCCAGTTCAAAGCTTAGGGTCGTGTCAATTTTTAATCCTAGATATGTGTAACAATTGACAGTCTCTATAAGTCGACCTTCCATATAGAACATTCTATTCTTAACTTTGCCCATCTTAGGAGAGGAGCCATACCATACAATTTTTGTTTTATCCGTGTTAACAAATAACCTTTTAGTTTGACACCAATGAAACACATTTGATAGAGTAGCCTGCAACCTAGTTTGCACCATATCAATCTTATTGCTGGAAGTGTACATAACTATATCGTCTGCATACATTAAATAGCTACAATCGCCAATGACGTCACAAATGTCATTAATATAAAGTATAAACAATAAAGGCCCCAGGACCGAGCCCTGGGGAACTCCGTATCCCACGGGTGACACACTAGATTGGAACATACTGATACGTGTATACTGTGAGCGACCAGTAAGGTAGCACATAAGCCAATTCAAAACTGTGTCGTGTAAACCAAGTTTACCCAATATTTCAATTAAATACGAGTGACTAACAGAGTCAAACGCCTTTTTAAGGTCCAAAAAGCATGCACCAGTATAATGACCCCTATCCCTATTTTCATAGAGGTCATTCAAGAACTTAAAAATAGCATCTCCAGTGCCACGACCAGTTCTGTATCCAAATTGCTTATTAGATAGAACATCCTTTTCCTCCAATATCATGGTGAGGTGTATGTGCATCAATTTTTCTGCTATCTTAGAAGGGACAGGGAGAAGCGAGATAGGCCTCCAGTTGGTGATAAGCTTCAAGTTACCAGTCTTAGGGATCGGATTAACACGGGCTGTCTTCCAGACTTCTGGGAAGATACCTGAATCAAAACTCTTTTGGTAGAGCCAAGTCATAGGATCCAAAACATGACGTAAAGCCATCTTTAGAACATCACAACGGATGCCATCAATTCCAGAGGTCTTGTTAATATTTATCTCACTCAAAAGTATATCAACCATTTCCCTGCTCACAACAATTCTGGCAGTGTCTGCACGTGCCGGTTCATCAAATACTGTACGTTCTGGTATACCTCTGTGTGTTATACAATTAGACAGCCTACTACCAATATTTGAAAAGTATGAGTTGAGATAATCGACAGACTCCTGGTTGGTTTTAATAAAACCATCTTCACCTATCAAGACAGGTGGCTGTATATCTATCTCAGGTTTGATTACTCCATTAATTATACGCCAAATTTTTTTCGGATCCTTTCTGGTTTCTTCCAAGGAAGCTTGTACCAGGGTGGCCTTAGAAGCTTCAATAGCCCTACTTATTCGGCATCTCAAGGCTCTAGCTCTAACCAAGTAGAACTCACAGCGTGTTTTTAGGAATAAGTCCACATTATCCTCCCTGTCCCTGATCATTCCAAGAATATCACTCGTCATCCACTTGTTGCGTTTATCCACAACATCAATCTCTGACCAAGGGCAGTACACATCTAGAAAAGATTCTATCAAATCGTAGATAAACTTCCATGACGAGTCCACATCCTCACTGTCATAGAACACATCCCAGTCACCGCAGGTCAGCCAATCTTTGAAAAGTTCCTCATCAAACTCTCGATAATTCCTGACCCTGATTTTCTTTTTTGAATATACTACATGTATTTTGGTCTTGACACAGAAAACTGGGAGGTGATCACTGACAAGTAGGTTTAAGACACCTGAGTGTAGATCCCTATTAAAGTTCGTCATGATATTGTCCAGACAAGAAACGGTCTTTGAATAAGGCCTAGTGCATTGGTGTATCAATTTATGGTAACCTTCATCTCTGCACATGTCAGTCAGGGTATTACTAGAGGCATTGTTTTCTCTCAGACAGTTGATGTTGATGTCACCCAACAGCCACTGCTCCGAGTTCTCTCTTGCAGAGAGTTTCATCAACTTCCGCAGATGTTCAAAGAACACCTCTAGCTTACCTGAAGGGGGTCTGTATAAAGTAGCTACCTGGATCACCTGCTGGTTTTTGATTTTTACATCAACAACAAAGCTTTCTATATGGTGATTACAGAAGTTAAGCTCTTTACGGATGATAATATCTGCTTCTAAGTCATCTCTAATATAAACTGCAATTCCTCCTCCCTTCTTTCTGACCCGATCTTGTCTGAACAACCTCATCCCTTCCCACTGGATTAAATCATCGTCATATTCCTCGTGAAGCCATGTCTCACTCATAGTCACAATGTCGGTACCATCCAACTGATCAAAAATGTCATGACGCTTCTTGAACATGCTTCTGGTGTTAGTATGCACAATCTTCAACCCTCTCATCTTCAGAAACTCATTTACCCTAGTTGTAGTCATCCCTATTTACAGTTTCAATCAATTATCAGACACAGGTAATAAACAAACAAACAAACAAATATATACAATGAAAAATAAGAAGGCCAAAAAAGGTGGACCCCAGCTGGAAAAAAGCCAAGGGCCCCGAATACTCTCTGTGGTTTTCCCCAACTTAATGTTCCACAGAGAGTCATCATCATTAGAAAAAGCAACCGAAAGAGAGGCTAAAGCCAACAACAACACCGAATTTACCTTGGGAAGAAATTGGAACTGACCTATTTGAGTTCAACGGGAAAAGCTATCTTCTAACTGTTGATTACTTCTCAAAGTTCATTGAGGTTGACAAGCTGAAAAATGCATCATCAAAGGCTACGATAAAGACTCTGAAACGCCAATTATCATCACATGGGATACCATCGAAGCTAAGGAGTGACAATGGACCACAATATTCTTCGAAACAGTTTGAACAGTTTACTGATGACTGGGACATGGTGAACATAACATCATGACCCCATGATCCACAATCAAATGGTGAAGCAGAACGAGCAGTCCAGACAGTTAAGCGAATGTGGAAGAAAAGCAAGGATAAATATCTAGCTCTTCTGAATTATAACACAACTCCACTCGCTTGTGGAATGTCCCCGTCACTAATATGCATGAGTAGAAGACTCAGAAATAAAATCCCAATGAAAAAAGAGCTACTGAAGCCGATAGCATATGACCTTGAAGAGCTGAAAAGAGAGATGAAACAGAGTTTGCAGGATGTGAGACAGAGATATGACAGAAAACATCCAAGTGAACTACCTGAGCTCCTTCCAGGAGACCCGGTTCAAATGGAACCTTGGCAAGGCAAGAAATGGCGACCGGCAGTTGTGCTTGAGAAGCACAGCACTCTAAGATCATATGTTGTAGAGTGTGAAGGGAAGAAGTATCGACGAAACCGAAGGAATCTACGGTTGTCAACATGGGAGGCCAATGTGAAATTGCCTAGCAGGACAAGTGAGAGAAGTGCAAATGATGTTGCACCAATGAAAATATCAGAAAAGGCGCTAGTGAGAGCATCGAATGATGTGGTATCAATGAAAACGCCCGAAATACCTACTATGGTAGCACCAGAGATACCTACACCGGAAATACCTACAGTAAGGACTCCAGAAGTGCCTACAATGAGAACTCCAGAAAAGCCTACAGAAGAGGCTCCAAGGGAATCTCTGAAGAAAAGGTTACCAAATACGCAAGCGAAAAGAGTCCAAAAAGTAAAAGAGGTGCCAAAAATAAAAGCGGTGCCAAAAGTAAAAACCCCGGAGCCAAAACCGGAAAAACGGAGCAGCAGGGGAAGACTCTTAAAACCCACGGTCCATATGGACCTATAAGTCGGATAAGCACGTAAAGATTTCATCTTTTTTTCTTTTTTTTTGAGTTTGTACAGTTTAGACGAGATAAGTCAACAATTAAAACACTCATTTGTTTACACAGTGCTAAGGAAAAGAAAAAGAAAAAAAAAGAAAAAAGGAGAGAAAGAGAGAAAAGAAGATGGGAAAAAAGAAAAAGAAAAGGACACAGGGGGAGATGTTGTATATGGCCCGGAAGTCGTAACGTAACCGGAAGTCGTAACAGGAAGTCGTAACCGGAAGTAACTTGGTGTAAACAGCCAGTCATGATCTGACCAGCAGAGGCACCACACATACAGGTACATACATAACACCCCTTGCTCGTCCTATCCTTCCAGGTCTCCCCGGAGTGGATGTGAACAGGGCGCTTTCCACTGTTACTCCTAGGCCCCCCGGTAGATTCGGGGTGTCTGAGAAGCTCATATAATGTCCAGCGGACATTTTCAGCTGATGCGTAAGAGGTACTACTACAGTCCACCTTCCCGTCCTGAATGCTCTGGCGAGCCTCCATCAAGAATTTCTGCATTGCTGCTTTCTTGGTTCTTAGTAGATCGACCTCGGCGGTCAGGCTACTCCGGGTTTCCTTCAAGGTATCAGTTTCCCTGATTATCTCTATTCGGAGGCCTTCACTGTCAATGGCCATCCGATCTCTGGCTTCACATATCTGGTTTAGATCCGTGTTCGCACTGTTGAACTCGGACCTAACCACGCTCAAGGATTGCGTCAGTTTATCGTTCTCTTCTAACAGAGTTGACAACCGCGCATCATTCTCCTTGATTTTGGAGTTTCGGTGGCATATCGCCCCCTCCAAAAGTCTCAATTTGTCGGTCCATTCCACAGATCTGTTCTGGATTGCAAGCAAGTCACGTTGGGCTATATTCAGTCTTTCCTGGATTCTTGCCTCCCTGTAATCGTCAAAGCGTCCCTCCTCCAGGTTTTCATGCATCCGGGGCGTGGGGGCCGTCTGGATCCGCCAACGTTAAACGTTGACAAGTTCATTTCCTCGAGTGAACAACTCAGCAATTTGGTCATCCGTCCTCTTGGAGATTTTTCATCTCCTGCCGGTGTTGTTGCTCCTTGGTGAGCATCCACACTTCTCGTTGGGGTCACTGCCTCTCCTAAGGCAGGTGTTCCCTCCATTGATGAAGCTTCCGCTTCATCGGACCTCCGTACTCCTTCCAGAGCACGGGGCCACTGCTTCGCACAGGCTAACCTGTGTTTCACTTAGAACTGGTCACGGCACCAGTGTAATAAATGAGACTTTGTTCCTTATAATATTGGTAAGTTGTTAAGTTAAGAACAAGGTCGACACAGTTCGGATCAAGTGTACAGGTTGCGAATCAAAGGTTTATTCAGTAACCTAGACAGGCAAAGCTATATCAGTGCGAACTCCCTATAGAGTTCGGAGCGGGTCAGTAGGCTCGTGGCCGATACAATCTCAAGGGCCTCTGTCCAGTATTGATCCAGAGTGACCGACGAGTCCTATCGGATGCTGGCTATATATAGGCGACCAGCCTGCGCGCGCACACGTAAACCAGAAGCCTATAGCGACCTCTGTCCATACCCCAAGCCTGGAACAGGTGCTACCACCTATTGTCGGGCTGAAGGGTTCGGACGGAGTTCCCAACACAGTATCCAACAGAACCCGCCATATAATTACCCCTTAACCCTAGCCCCTACACTTGTACACATTGATGAGAAAATAAGAGCTTACAATTAGGGAAGATTGATGTAGCATGGAGATAGCAATGCTAAGGAGTAGGTTGTGGAGACACCTAGTGGGAAAGGTGGGAAAACCCATGGTTGATTCAAAGTTGATATCCAAACATTGCATCAATGTTGAAACAGGTGTTGGTTGACAACGTTGAAATTGCAACATTGCATCAATGTTGAAAACAGGTTGATCTACCCTGTAACCCTATATCAACCAGTTTTCAACGTTGAATCAAGGTTTTGTGCCCACTGGGTCTCTGTATAGAGCAAAAGTAGTTTGAAGGTGCATTTTCAAAACCCAATCTGCCTAGTACATTGTAGTATAAGCTACTGGAACCATTCAGGTGGACTGTGAGTGGCCTCTCAGGCATGACAGTCAACAGTGGGGTGCATAGTGTTTCATAACAACTGTTTATGCATCTAAATTCTCATTGATGGGCTTTCCTTACTACAAGCCTTTCATTACATAGTCTCAAGAATTATGAAAGCCTTGTAATATTTAAAGCCCCTGTATGAGAGAAAATCAAAGGCTCCATAGCCCTTATCATACTACTTCAAAAAAATCACGTTTAATACTACCTGGGGTCCAATCGGACCCCAGAATAGAAAAGTTCCAACACAATGATGGTTAAAGATACAAACTTCATCTTTTGCATGTTCATTCCCTAGTATATTAAGCATCTTTAGGCCACTCAAAAAAAATAAGTGGTTTCTCATCACCAAGGTCTGAGAAATGTGACGAGGGAGGATTTTTTTTTCTTTTTTGTTTTTTTTACTCGCAGGCCAAAATGTATAGGATAATTTAAGGGCTTCTTTGGCCAAAATTCACATTTTAAGAATTAATTGATTTTAAAAGTGGGGAAGATGTAAGTTATTTCTATACCACTACATTGCTGGCATTATTAGCTTTAATTTGATACCAAATATGACCATTTTTTTACATTTTGATGAGGATTTTCATCAAAATTTGGCCAAAAAAAAAAAAAGGTTTTCCCCAAAACCTGATTTTTATGATGCGCGCGGTGATAAGAAACCATTTTATTTTTTTGAGTGGCCTTACAAGTGATAATTATGTTATCATCAGTTTTGATATGTCTATTTGACACTTAATTCCACTTAAAAATATATCTATATGCCTACCAAATTTAATGGGAAAAGCCTGGGTCTTTTTTCCATAAATCAACAAAACGTGTCATTCTAAGGCACCACTGACAACTTCCAATTACATTAAAATTTAATTTCCTCCTCCGACAACCCTGCTGCTTGTAAGAAAGTTGCTGCCCCATGCCACACTGAATGGCTACTAACAATTGACTCATCTAACCCAATTGAGATAGCTAAGTCTTTAAGCCTTGAATTAAAGGCAGAGTAACTGATTGGCTTATAACCATCACTATAGATGTTCCCACCATATATGGGACTCAACAATCAAGGTGTATTCACTGAAGGGAATTATCAGTTTGGATGAGTTTTTGCCAGTCATTTATTTTTTGATCATACAGTAGAAGCCCTGCACATCATTCCTAAGCATAATTGATTAAAAATGTGGACAGATTCTGATTTTTATAGCTAAGTGGGTGATTGGAACATCCTAAAATGGCGGTGGAACAGCCTAAAATAGGGGTTATTTTGACCTACACAGGCCTATATGCTGTCAGATTTGTAACTTTCTGAAGCATCATATGTGCCCCAGACAGACTACTAAGACTATTAGCATCAGACATAGAGCTTTCAATTATATATCTTAAGTAAGAAGATTGTCTTGGCTTTCCAAAACTGTTTCAAGTTGAGAAAACAAGCTAATATTGCTTGAGTTAGGAGGCAAAATGTAACAATAAGTTACCCATCTTTTAGCACTTTTTGCAAGAAGGCACCAATTAACTCTTGAAAGCCTGTTTCATAGACCCAATGGTCAGATTCCTTATAGTAGAACACAGTGGGATGACAAAAACTTTATTTTGGAAGCCAATACAAGGCCCTACTAGCCTCCCCATTAGTCCCCCCACCCCCTTTAGGGTTGTAGCTCCAATTACAAGCTTTGGTTTGTACCTAATATCGGGTCTCTGAGCATAACAGTTCAAGAGATCCTTACATATTCTGTCTAATGGCAGGCATAAAGCTTGTTTTGCCTCATTCTGAGAATCTGTTTAGAGCTTCGTAATTTCCAAAGCAAAGGTGCTAGAGTTATCAAAATAGACTCAAAAGAAGTGGAATTTAGTTATACCCAATCTGTGAACTTCCCATGTGCACACTGTGATTAGTTATCCTGTAATGGCAGTCAGAGTGATGAAAGGTAGATAAAAAATCCAAATTCAACAGTTGAAGTGAAAATAACTTGTGACTTGTGTAGGGGCATAATATTACATATTAATCTCATACACGGTATTTCCGGGTAACGTCTACTGTTTACTCGGCTTCTCTACCTGGAGCTAGCGCACACAGTTCCTGGGAGAGGACTCGGGTCCTCTCCAGGTTACCATGTGCCGCTCTCAGTTGGGCTGCCGACCCTCCCACCTGGCCAAGTGATCAAAGGATCGGTGGTTATATAAGACCCGTGTGTTTACCTGGAAGGCAGTCAGTGCAGGCCCGGCTGATGATAGTGCGGACAATGTTGTATACTGATACTATACTGATCGTTTCCTATATTCGTATGATTCCACACTGATTGTTCCCCTGTTCAGGAACGTGATTCACTTTTGTAATAAAAGTCTGATATCCTCGCACCTGGAAACTGCCGTTTTCGTTGTTCCTTAAACTAGAATGACCACGAACCCTCACACTTGTAATATATGAAATTAGGGTAGCTTTTTCTGGCGATTACAATTCTTCACACTGACAAATGCGGCATGTGTGAGGCTTTTGGTGGCCTGTTAAGTAGCAGAGAGCTACATAGGAAATAGCAGACGACATTCACCATATGTGACATGTACTGGGAATGGGGACCTTAGAGCACCCTGCACTAAGGTCCCTTTGCGCAGATTGTGTCACATATATTTAACCCTTTGAGGCCAACATAACCCATTTCTATGTGCGTATAAGAAGGTCAACAGTGAAAGGGGGGGCCTGTAAGGAGCAGGCCTTAAAGGGTTACCCAGCAAACAAAAAAACGTTTACATTACCAGGATTTAACGTTCGTAGAAGGTTTGCAAACGTTTGCAAAAACGTCAAAAGAACGTTTTTTTTTACGTAAGAACGTTGACACTAAATAACGTTTTTATAACGTTACAGCCAAACGTTTGTATGTAACGTTATATGCATGTTTTTTTAACATCTTTCACATAAAAAACAAACCATAACTGAGGGTATGAACCCAGGTAACAAGTTAAACTTGTTTAAACGTTCTTTTAACGGCATTTAATAAGTGAAACAACCTTCCCAAAATGTTAATTACATTTTACTTTACCTCATTACGTTTTATCCAAATGTATATACCCATTGCCAAATAAAAATATGCTGCACCACTGGGGATCGATCCACCAACCCTTGAATGTCCTTGCATTGAGAGTCCCACGCTCTACCACCTGAGCTAACCAGGCAATTAAGCTTATAAGGTAAATGGACTATAGAGATTGAAATAATTGGAGTAAATTGGATTAAAGGAGATCCAGGGTAAGCAATGGCCTCTAGTACACATCCCACAAACAATTTTTGAAGAATAGCAATCATGTAAAACTCATTAAGGCTACTACATGACCGGGCCAGCTCTTGTCGGAAAGTGAGCCTGGTTATACCCTCAGCCTCGTTAGCCCATGTAGGAGAGCCTGGAACAGCCTAAAGGACCTGGGTCCGATCCTCAGGGTGACTTTTAGTGTATATGTTAATGTAATCCCATCTAAATCATTTCCAAACCTTTTGCAAACCCTTTGCATACCTTTTGCAAACGTTTTCTAGTCGTTTGAAAAACGCTCTACAAAAACGTTTTGGTGTAACTTTTTCCAAAAGTTTTCTTCCAAACCAGGTACAAACGTTTGGAAAACGTTTGTTGTTAGCTGGGTATTAGGGTAGCTTTTTCTGGCGATTACAATTCTTGAACACTGACAAATGCGGCATGTGTGAGGCTTTTGGTGGCCTGTTAAGTAGCAGAGAGCTACATAGGAAATAGCAGACGACATTCACCATATGTGACATGTACTGGGAATGGGGACCTTAGAGCACCCTGCACTAAGGTCCTTTTGCGCAGATTGTGTCACATATATCTAACCCTTTGAGGCCAACATAACCCATTTCTATGTGTGTATAAGAAGGTCAACAGTGAGGGGGGGGCCTGTAAAGAGCAGGCCTTAGAGGGTTATTATCTAGGTGCGACAAACAAATCCCACTTCCCTTTAAGGGCCGTAATGTGTGGATTAGGCCACCGCGGTGGTGCCAGGGACCTCCTATGGGATGTGTGATAAACTTAGGTGGGCTCCAGTGATTTTTCAAATACCACATGCGTTTGTGTGTTTGTGGAGGTGGTGGCTTGGGTGGTGGAGGTGGTGGCATGTGTGTGTTGCTGGAACAACACATTTTCAGGACATGATTGTACTGGAAAGTGCCCAGGGTTGTTGGGAGAGGTGGTGCCTGGTGGGTATTGGTGGCATGTGTGCGTTCATATTGGTGACAAACCTCACTTTTTCAGGACATGAATGTACCAGAAGGTACCTGGGGTGGTGGTGGCCATGGGTTATGGTCAGGGGTTTTTCTATGGGATAGTGGTGCATGTGTGCATGGGCTCATCACGCAAGGCCGCGCATTTGGGTATTCATAGAGGTCAGTTACGATAGTAACTGACCAATAAGGGAGTACTAAGTACATGATAAGCTACAGATTCAGTTTACCCTGAGTCATCTGTGAGGCCACTCACCTGCTCAATCTTTAAAATACCCAAACACTCCAAATCTTTGTTAACAGAAAGTGAAATCATTACAAATAGTAGTGTATTTAGGAGTACTGAGTGTTGTGTACACAGACTTTGTGACGTCATCACTTTGTGTGTTTTGTGTAGGCGCATCTTGTGGCCTCACCACTTGGTGTGAGGACCGCATGGGCGACATCAAGAATATGATAAGATCTATCTACAACTAGTATCATATGCGTGATTTGGTCAGGGCCACACCTCAGCCCAGTGGATGAAATGCTACATGACCGACTGGTGCTCGGCACCAACAGCGAAGAGACAACGAAACAGTACCTGGATAGCAGAGAGGACGTTGACCTGTTTGCAGCTCTAAACATTGCTTGTGCTCTGGAGAGCACTCGACGGCACCTGAAGGGCATGGGTGCAGAGGCTGCAGGAGTCCAGGCTGTGGGCACATCCAAGAAGAAACAGTTACCAACAGGCATAATTATGGCAGCCGTGGCAATGTTTGTGGTGGCAAAAAGGCTCCACAGAGAAGCATAGATGATTTGTGCCCTATCCCTAGTAGCGAGCCCCCACAGGGCCAATTTGGTTTTAGCTCAGATTGGCTGTTTGAAGTTGGGCAAAACTCAGCTGGATTTTATGTTAGGCAGGCTGCCCGCTTTGGGTTCAGATCAGTTTCAAAGTGGGTTGCCCGATTTGGGTTCAGATCAGTTTCAAAGCGGGCTGCCCGTTTTTGTTTCATGTTGGGCAGATGGCTGAAGTGTGGCCCCGATCGTGCTCCCCATTTCAGGCTCAGATCAGTTTCAAAGCGAGCTGTCTAATGTGGACTGAAGTTGAGTTTGGGCAGGGCAAAATGTGTTCTTCCAGGTAAACTGGACAGGACAGTGTCAGCTACAACAACTTTGATGAAAGTGACTGTTCAAGTCTCCGCCCCTCCAACTTCGAGTAAGGTGACCGTCACTGTGAGTTATGTTGGTGAGAATGGAGCCCAAAGTGGATCCAGTCCCAATGACTACCACTAAACCGGTACTGGTCACCACAACGCCCTCCACCACAGCTCCTGCGGCCAGGACTTTGAACACTTCGACAAAGACTACGGATTCGACAAAGACTACCCCAACCACCACTCCATTCAAACCAGTGGTGAAGGTGGTGGAGGAGGATCCGGTGTCCACTGCTAATCCGAGTGCTTGGTATGAGTTGATGAAAAGTAGGGACCACATCAGACCTGTACTGAACAATCCTCAGGACTACTTCGATCCTATTACCCAGTGAGCACAGAACATTGAATCAACATTGAAAACTGGTTGACAATGTTGATTCAATGTTGATATAATGTTGAACTAAGATCTGTGCCCACTGGGTACTGCCCCAGATTCGACCACTCATAAGGAGCTCTTCTCCGAATGGCTCCGGCAGCAACATTCCGCCATGCGACAGTGTGCCTCTAGAGTGGGCCGGGCATCCGCCGAATTAAAATGGCGATGCAAGGTTGAGGGCGATGCAAGGTTGAGGGCGATCTTTGAACAGCAGCAATTGGATGACCAGCCCGGACCCGGTGAAGTTGCCAGATTGGAGGCGGCCTTGAAAAACTCTCAGAAAGAACTAAAAAAAGGTCACAAGCCAATCTAAAGGCAGCTGAGGCTACAATCATCGAACATGCCACCCATATGCGGGATATGAACGTGAAGTTCATCACAGTGTTTGGTGTTCGAATAGCCGATTAGGACGGTACTCTGGATTGCATCCAGAAGCTCATAGAGGAAACTATAGAGCAACTCCTTTAGATTATAAATTTGTGTATGTACATCTGTGACTAACCTCACAATTCGATGGTGTTGTTATGAATGTATTATAACCCTGTATGTACACCTATGAGACCATGACACATACTAGGGTGCGTCCTCTCACACTTCGAATATATTACTACTGTACCATGTGTGTCCGCGTGTGAGTTCTAGTCTCATACTTCGAAGCAATATGAGAAAAGTTACATTTGATTAACATTACATACTTGTGAGTTGCTACCCTCTACCATAGTGGGTACCCTCACCATTCGAAGCATTTATTTTGTGTAAATAATTCAGGGGCGGACCCAGGAATTTGAAAAGGGGGGGTCCATCAAACACCAAAGTACAAAAAAGTGACGCGCCGCGACTCATGGCGGATCAAATTATCATTAAATTTTTTTTAATTTTTTCCAAATCAGGGGCGGACCCAGGAATTTGAAAAGGGGGGGAGGGTCCACCAAACACCGAAGTACCAAAAAGTGACGCGCCGCGACTTGTGGTGGATCAAATTATCATTAAATTTTTTTAATTTTTTTCCAAAAGGGTGGGGTCCTGACCCCCAGAACCCCCCCTCTGGATCCGCCGCTGAATAATACTGGTGCCTACCCTCTTAGAAAAGACTAAGAGGACTTGGTATTCGGACTTTGATTCCATATCTACCGTAAATTCCCGCGTATAAGCCTAACTCGCGTATACGCCGCACCCCTAACTTTGACAAATTATATAAGCCGCAGAGGGGGTCTGATTATTACGATTTTGGAACTGTAGTATACTAATAAAAACTCTCGTATAAGCCGCACCCTATATAGGCATGTTTGGTGTCAAAAGAAAGCTGAGTCTGACTCGCGTACAAGCCGCGGCTTCTACGCGAGAATTTTCGGTATTCCATATAACTATAAGGTCTTTGATATCGCACTGAATAAGTAAATTATTTGCACATTCCTTGTTTCCTTAGAGTGTATAAACCCTCATGGTACAGAAAGACACCGAATACTACAAAGATCATCTCAACTTTAATTCAACAATAATTACGTAACTACCTCACCTGGGACGGTTTGCCCTCTATAGTAGTATTAGTAAATAATAAGAGTAGAACTCACTTATATTCGTATGTCTTTATTAAGGTCGGATACTAACGTATCCAGTCTTGTCGTTATAAACTTGTTGGGTCCTTTCGGATCCCTGTTCTGTACATAAGCTGTAAAAAAATAATTTGTAACAGGTCTACACCATTGTGTTGTGTGATTTTCATGACTCTCCATGTTCTTTGTGAACATATTCAAACCTGTATTGATTGTGATTACTGACAAGTAATTATGTTGATTGATTGATTGATTGATTGATTTGTTTAACGTCCAGACGTACATCAAGTACCTCACGGGACATCTCAAGTTGGCAAGGAGTCATCCACAAATAGTGGTAGTCTGCCATGCAGTAGTAGGACAGATATATATATGCTGCTTGCCCAATACAGCAGTGACCGCATCTATGGATGATCAAATTTATGAAATGAATGACCGCATCTATGTGTTGAGGGAGAAAACCGCTACCGGGGCACGTCCCCTACTCTTTTCGAAGGATAGCAAGTGTTCTTTTATTTGCCTGTTCCTACCCACCTAAGTAATTATGTATACACAGATATCATATTCACCTGTTAGATTGTATATTATATCAGGTGTTTCGCACTTGGTATAATCTGGTGGGGGTGATGTAGGGGCAAGAATAATACGTGTAACATGGGTTCATGGTGTAGCGGCGGGAATGGCATAGACTGAACGCTAGGTGGCAACACCTAAAGTCCTATGCCATGTCCCTGATCGATTATTCGGTTACGAGGTCAAGCGGGGCACTCCAGATGGCGCGCCAGTGGAGTGCCACGTCGGCACTGCTTGGTCCGCAACCCGGCTTCAAACGTTGTCTATAAATAACCTGCACATTGTTGAGTCCTACCTTCGAGGTCATGTTTGTATGAGAACCAAAAGGATCGAGAACTGAATAAAACCTGTTGCATTCAAACCGAATTTGGAACCTGTGTTCGTTTCATACTTTCACAACCCCTACATTTTTTTAAATGGTCACTTTATTTTATTGATTTTACCCTCAATTTTCACCATGTATTCATAACATGTAATGCTGTGATGAAAACTCATCAAATTATAGAGCATTATTTTTTCAGGTAGAACGTCCCATTGACTAATACAGAGGAAACTACCCAGTAAACACAATTACGTTGGTCAGACGTAAATTAACATTGTTTTTTGGTCTGAACTACGTAATTTTGGAAGGCTTATCAACGTTAGAACGTCAAGGTTTATTTACCAATCTCAAACCTGCAGGTCTAATTTACATAGCTCAGACGTAAATCTACGTCCAACTTTGTTGACACATTAATATGATATTACATAGTGGGATTCAGACAAATATATCTCAGACAAATTCACATTAACAAAAAATATTTATAAAACTAACTACTATCATTCTTAATCATATTTCTTTCTATATAAATATAGTACATCTTTGTAGTCTAACTGAACAGCCTGACAGTATAGATCTATTGCATAGTTTTGGCTGCAGAGAGGCTTTGTATTTCTTCCATTACCACCAATGTGGTGTCTGCCCAGTAAAGTGTCGTAATGTGCATATTAATGCACAACTCTTTAACCTGCTGTCCATCATATATAATTATCAAATTGTATATGGTTCATTTGCATAACATTCAATTCATAATTAATGAGAAATTACTGCTTGAATGTGGTAGATTCGTTAAAGAGCTGTCATATTCTCTCCACAGTTGAAGGTGCTGCCACCTAGTGTGAAACTGAGAAGTTATATACCCAATTGAAGTTGAAAAATTACCTAGATTAACGTAGATCTACGTAGATTTGTTACGTAGATTTACGTCTGAATGAGGTAGATAAATGTAAATCAGACATCTACATCTATTGAACGTAAATAAATCTTCATGTTTTGACGTCTACAAACCTTCCAAATTTACCAATCCCAAACCTTTGGTTGGAAAACTACCTAGAGAAACCTCTGAGCTACGTTGGAATTACGTAGGGTGTTTACTGGGTACAGGTTTAGGTTTTTCACAAGTAATGGTAGGCCGATGATCCAATCAGAAAACCTGCCAATCCTTGTTGATGAGCTGAAGCCATGTTAGAACTTAGGTATTATTAATCTTTCTGAGATTTTTGCGGGAACAATAATCAGTATGGTTATGTTCTATTTGGTTATCATGGCAACCAAACCAACACAAAATCGCTATAGTAGTAGTTTAAATAGGCCTATACGCGTTGTTATGGCAACCCGTTATTTGGTCAATGATACACCAATATGAGCATCAAATTTTGATATTAGATATTTTAGCATGAGAAGCTTCCAAAGTATTTCTATTCTATCATTTCATGATTTTTACTTTAAAAATCTATTAGGCCTAAAACCCAGTGGACAAACTTCAGTTGATTCAATGTTGATTCAATGTGTGTAGCGACATGATATCAACAGTTGATACAGGGTTGTCATTTTGTTAATATTGATGAGGTCATCAACGTTGATCAGTCATCAGTGATTCAACATTGATATGGCCATTGTGAATCAACAACAAATAAACATAATAAAGTGATTTACAATGATTTGATATTGACTGCTGATGCATTATTTGAGATTTAGTATATTAGATACAGTATTCTTATGTAGATTATATATTTTGATTACAACATCCCCCCCCCATTTCTCCAAGATGAAATGCTAATTCTAGCACCATCCAGGGTAGGGGTACATGAATGACTTCTTCTTTCTTTTCACTCCGGTCCCAAAGGGACCGGCAGGCGTATATCCTTGCTAAGGCTACGTAGAATGAACGACCTTTGATGATCACATTAAGAGGCATTCACATCCATTTCAAACTGACCTGGTCATGACTGAGGCTTTATCTATTATTCTTAGCAACATAAAGGGTGTCTTCCTGAAACCATGCATGTAGTCTTGTCATTTAATTCCAAATGTCAACCAAATGTACACACCATAGTTGTCAATGAAAATGAATGACACTTTGATCAATTGTACACATTGATGAGAAAATAAGAGCTTACAATTAGGGAAAAGTGATGTAGCATGGAGATAAAAATGCTAAGGAGTAGGTTGTGGAGGCACCTAGTGGGAAAGGTGGGAAACCCATGGTTGATTCAAGGTTGATATCCAAACATTGCATCAATGTTGAAACAGGTGTTGGTTGACAACATTGAAATTGCAACATTGCATCAATGTTGTAACCCTATATCAACCAGTTTTCAACGTTGAATCAAGGTTTTGTGCCCACTGGGAATCGGTATGTAGGGGTTTCGTATACGTATAACGCGAACACAGGTTCCAAATTCGGTTTGAATGCAACAGGTTTTATTCGATCACAGCCTCAAAAGTACACGAAGGTTTCTACTCGGTTCACTTGGTCTTTTAACCATTCGAAGACACACAGGATTCTATCGATAGTTCGAAGTTAGCAATACCGGACAGTCAGGTCCTGAGCCAGCATGGCTGGTGCAGGAGCCATAATGTGGGAGGGTGTGTAGGTGCCCCTATCAAAGCGAAGGTACGAAAGGTGTGGGTCAGAGCTCGTCCTGGGACGAACTCCCTGAGGTAGCCAACCTCGGCCTCTTATATACCCTGAGCGCGGACCAAGCAGTGTCGACGTGGCACTCCTCCGTAGCGCCGTCTGGAGTGCCCTGCCTGGCTCCGCTACCGGATAACCGAAAGGACATGGCGTAGGTGCTGCCACCTAGTGTCCGCTGGAGGCACTTCCCGCTCTGACTCCACGGACCTATATGTACACGTATTATTCGTGCCCCTACATCACCCCCACCAGATTATAACAAGGGTCGAAATACATCTGATATAATATAATATACTTGAATATAGGAGAATAATATCAGTGTACATGATGACAATACCGGGGTACATTCGAAGTAGAAAGTACAATTTAGATTTAGACTGACCTGTTACACCAAACAACATTTACATATCTATGTACATAACAGGGATCTTACAGATCCAACACCATAACGACAAGATCGATACGTGAGTATCCATCTTTAATAAAGATATGAATATATATGTGAATATATATGTTCTACACTACTTCTAACTACAGTGATCACAGATCTGTATGGTTTTTGTTAAGATACAATATCGATTACTACATTAATTATATTAAGGTAGGTAAGGAGTGCACGTTATGTGACTTTTTAGGACGGAATGACACAGAAGTAATGGTTCGAAAATATTTATGTGGGCGAACCGTCCCTGGAGAGGTAATTAAGTGAACTATTGGAATTATAAAATACATGAAACCAACATAGGTGTGACGTTAACTCTTATAACCAAGGAATGTAGTAATGTTGGCCTCCACATGAGGTAAATGATATATGACTCTAAAAAATAGATATACTCTCGAAATCCGAATACCAGTTGTTATGTCCAAAAAGAAAATTTTTGGAGATAAAGGTAGGTATCGAACATTATTTACAGTTTTGGTTATACTCTTCAAAGTATGAATACACTTTTTTTCTTTTTTTTAGACAACGAAGACATTTCTTGACAACTATGCATCTCACACCTGGTTTATGTTTTTCGAATCATGATTTCAATCATGGACGTTCTGTAATTACGAACGCAATTATTAAGATATCATCGAAACATCATATACACAAGTCATAACAAACGAACACACGAATCATCTCACAAGTCCTTCACCAAATCTCGGAGTTCTTCGAACGACCCACCCCACTGAGTGAGTCCGATTCCGAACACTCGGATGACCTTAACGTTCAGTGCCTTCATGGTTTTGGCCTGATCGTCCAGAGTGTCCTCCGCAGCCTTTTGGAAGGCGCGGGCCGTTGTAAGCTCCCTCTTCGCATGTTCCAGCTGTTTGGTGAGTTCGATCACCTTATCAGGTTCTGCCTGCTCGTCGATTCGATGTTGTTCGAATATCTGCCTGAGTCTCTCTACCTCCTTGCCCTGCATGGTAATGGCATAGTCTGCTGATGCCCTTCCCACCCAGGCGGCATACTGCTGCATGCCGGCTTGGTGCTCATGCAGCCATCGTTCATACAGCTCCTTATGCACTACTGCATCAGGAGCCTTCACAGACTCGAAGTAGTCCTTTGGGAACCGCACACTTGGACGAATGTTCTCACCACTCACCATGAGGTCATACCACCTATCCGGACCGACTGCCGGTTCTTCCCGCACGTTGGGCCTGAAAGGCACAGTGGCTGTGGTGGTAGTAGTGGTGAGCACTGCGTCAGCGACAGTTGCTGCTTTCACTCCTCTAGCAGTTGTCGTTGGTGTGGTGGTGACCCGATTCGAAGTGGTCACTGGAACCGGGTCCACCACAGGCTCAGTTTTTACGGATGATGAACTCGAATTAGTGGCAGGGGTTTTACGCCCCACCGACTTTGTAGAGCTGTCAGCCTTCGGTTTCGCCTCTTCCACTACCTGGGGGGTGTTGATGGTGGCAGTGACCACCAAGTCCTTTTTCCCAGGCAGGACAAAGTGATCCGAGTCCCCTATCTCTACGTTTCGGGAGTCCGGCTGGCGAAGGGCCTCCTTTACAGGGATACCCGACGGGAGGTTCCTGTATGGATCCCTCTCAGTCTGTCTTTCCGGACCAGGAGAGTCCATCGAGGGATACTCAGTCCTGCTAGCCAGGTTACCGGGAGTCAGAGGACGAAGGGTTTGCAGTTGAGAACGACCTTTTGGGGCCGAAAAGTCCGGACCATAGTCAGGACGCAAGTCCTGCAGTGGGGACCGGTGCTCAATTGTTGTCGCTCGCCCTCGTGCTGCAGTTGGAGCTCTTGGAGCCAGTGCTTCCGATTTGACCTTTTTACAGTCAGGTTCGGAAGTGGCCGGACTCCTGTTGGTTTCACTTTGTTTCCCCGGAAGGGGGTTGGCCGCTCTCCAGTCGTACAACTCCTTATACAAGTTGCTACCCAGGTCCAATCGACCCCGGCGATCTGTACGCTGGAAGACAGCGGACTGCTTCGAATTCCTTGTCACCTGGACCTTTCCGAACTGGAGGGTCTCAATAGTCCAGGCCCGCCACCAGTTGTGCATGGAGGTCCCCCACGTTCTTCCTGGCTAACATCATGGCCTGGCCATGACATTGTATCAGATGCTCGATCATTCTGCCTCTTCGGAGGGTCCACAGTCCCGAACACTTCTTGTTTGACTTGCCGGTGTCAGCGCAGATATACTGCGCCCGGTGGTGCATGTGGCACTCGACCAGGTGCCGCATAAATCGAAGACGAGTAGGCATGGGACGGTTCTCGTGCTGGTAATAGGTGCGACAGGAATTGAAAGGACAATCCTCCCTTACCCCTGCCTTGTACCGGGCCATAGCCCATCGAATCTTGGGGCGTCCCTCGTGGTAGGACTCAGGGAACTGTTTTCGATCCTGCAGCCGATTGAACCAGTTTTCCGTCCATGCGAAGGTACTGGGTGAGTTGTTGTTGGACCTGATCCATTCTTCGTCATCGGACAGACCCTCGCAGTCTGTTGCCTTAGGGCAGGAGTACATGTCCCTGGACCGTTTGCAATGCTCCATACATTCGGGCCTAAACTTTTTAAAGCCCCCGGTAGCATTGCGCCAGATCATTTCTTCTGCCC
Source organism: Harmothoe impar (assembly GCA_947462335.1). NCBI lineage: Eukaryota > Metazoa > Annelida > Polychaeta > Phyllodocida > Polynoidae > Harmothoe > Harmothoe impar. The sequence continues at coordinate 77,727,649 of OX381704.1, read as the reverse complement.
GAGAGTTGGGGACATCTACTGAGGCGGTTGCCCCAGCAGCCGGAGGGGGCGAAGAGACCACTGGTGATGTGTTCGAATGTCCCAATTCCGAGGACGTGGATGGGGATACAGGTATGGGAACCTGCACCGGAGTCTTGGTTGGGGTTCTCGGAGGCGTCGAAGGCGTCTTAGTTGGTGCCCTAGGAGGTGTCGAAGGAGTGGAAGCCGTACTGGATACCACATCAACCAACCTCACTGTTGGAGACATGTTTACCACTGTGGTTGGTGGCGGCAGGACATGAGGGACACAGGGCTGTCGTGCTTCACCCTTCTTCACCTTACGTCTCTGGTTTTTAGGAAGTTCAAATGGTACCTCCTCCACATCCGAAGCGTCAGACACGGACCGTCCCTTCTGCTGTGGGTTGGGGTTCTTCCTGGATTGGGCTCGGGTGAGTGGAGCCCTGGGGGCAGCTTGCATAGCTTCCAGGGTTTGTCGCAAATGTTCATTGGCTGCCCGGAGTTCATCGGACTCTCTCACCACCTGAGCGAACCGAGCTTCCTGCTCAACCGATTCTGAAGTATCCGAATTAACTTCCACAATGGCTGGACCCTTGTCGAATGGGACCGGTAAAGGTCCCGGTGCCCTGGGAAGAGGTTCAGATTGAGACTCAGTAGTCCCAGTTGTAGTGGTTGAAGCCGAATGGGGAGTACTCGAAGAGCACTCGGACTGAGCTGAGGCAGGTTCCGATACTTCGGACATGGACGGAGTAGCTGGAGGGGTACTCGAACGGGAAGTTTTACGACTACCTCTGGTTTTGGTGAGTTTCTTCTTCTTCCCTTTCGTACTCGTGGTGCTCCCATCACTCGAGGGCACCGGCTCCTCCATTAGTTTGGCTCCTTGGAGGTTTCTAAAGTTCGTACCACATTCTAACAAGATGTCACCGAAGATTCCATTCTTGTAAGCTCTCGGATCGCTCCTCCGTAACTGTTTAACCAGGTAGGGTCGAATGGCGGATCGCATTCCAGCACCTCCACAAGTTGTTGCTGGGCCAGCGATTTTTGTACGAAATCCTCCATCTCCTCGTCAGACACTGCTTGAATGGGCAATTTCTGGCTCACCTCCTCTAGCTCCGGCATGTCGTCTTCCTCCAAATCACCTGCTGCGTTGAGCCGCGTGGATGTGGAGTTATCAATGTCCTTCGAAGCTACACGTTTTGGGGTGTTGCGCCACGGCAACGGCCCCATGTTGACTGTCGCTGGAGGTGGCATGGCCACGGCATCCTGCTCAGCCATCGAATAGGAGCCGATCCCCGCCACTTGGACGGTGATCGCACTCCCGGTGAATTCGGAGGCGGATTCGTAATCCGATTCCTGTGCACTATCGAATTGGCCATCATCCATCCCGAACAGATCCAGCTCGTCGGACTTGAGGCCCTCACGGGGGGTGTACTGCTCCTCCATCGAAGTCGAATGTTTTCAACGAAAACGAAGTTTAAATCGAAGATATTGCGGAGAACGAAGCTCCCCGTGTCGAAATGACACTATGAGCGGGGACTAACCAGGTTGGCACGTGTTATGATGTGGTTTTGGAGACTTTTGGTTGGTAACAAGACCCCTCTTCCTCCTCCTTTGCCCTGCAGCGCTCGCGCGTCTTCTTGGCGCTGATCCAATATGGCGGCCGCCCTTCTTGTCTCGTGCCGCCACGCCCGCCGCGGGAGCAAAGGTCAACCAATCAGCGTTCACGCCTCACCGGATAGCCCTTTTCTAATGGATAACGCGGCGGGAGACGCTTCGCGTTTCCCGCCACTGATCGAACGGGTAGCTCACTGGAGTGTAATCCTTATTGAGTCAGTTCCACAGAACCATGGGTACCACTTCTTATGAATTCTTCAGGAGTGTAGGCAAATGTCATTACGGGTAACGTAAGAATACCCGCCGGATAGATCCGTCTGCCACCCTCGGGGACATTCACAATCAGCACCCGCCCTAGTTCTGCTCACTCGACAGCAATTAGGTCTGTACTACCATCATGAGATCGAAGCTTCTTGTTGTGTATACAAATTAGGTCACAGCATTCCCTTGGCCAAGCTGTGGACTGCGCCTTAACCCTACCTTGGGTTCTTTAGACCTGGTCATCTGGGAAGATTCGACAGTATGTCCAGTAGTCAATTGGACAGCCCTCCTCCCCTTCAGACCTTCATTTGCCGAGACTTTTTTTACGCATTTTTTATCCTCCTTGCTAGAAGCTCGAATTGGTAAATTTTTTTTAGGCCTACCTCGGCTCCTCTTTAATTTACCAATACCAGGGGGCATTGGTTTTCTCTCATCTGAGGGTATAACTAGTTTCCTAGGTCTACCAGGACCACGTCGTTCCGGGGTGGTCGCTCTCCGCTCAGTGTCACTTGACTTCGAATGCTCCCCTGACTTCGAATGCGCTGGAACATCACCATGCCACCGACGTAGACGAGCTACATTGGATTTATACAAGCGCCCCAACAAGGATTTGATCACCACTGTAGATTCTGAAACAATCCGAACCACGGTAAATGGACCATCCCAGTTGGGTGACAGCTTCAGCTGCTGTAGGGGATCGTGTAGCCTAACTACTTCATCATACGTCATAGCCCACCTTTTGCCATGAAGCAGATTTGCTTAGCTCACATCGAACCATCTCGTATGCGGACTTGAATTGATCCCTCAATGCCTCCACGAACATCACCTGACAGGGTATTTCAGCGTTTATCCAAGCTACGCCAAACACCAAGTCAGCAGGCATAATCAAGTCCTCTCCGAATACTAATAGATTGGGGGAACAACCGGTGGAAGCATGCACCGTACTGTTATAAGCATGTACCACAAACTCGCATTGCTCGTCCCAATCATCCATCTGACTGTTGACCAGAGGCTTCAGGACCTGTATCAAGGTTCTGTTGAACCTTTGTACTTGACCATCCGACTGAGGTCTGTACGGATTCGTTCTTGTTTTGCATATAGCAAGGTTATGGCACATTGCTGCCCATAACTCGGATTCGAATTCTCTTCCTTGATCACTATGCAACATCAAAGGCACGCCTAGATGAAGCACCCAGCCTTTTACAAATGCACGGGCACATGTATGGGCCTTATGATCCTTCAGAGGGAACACTCTAGTGTACTTCGAATAGTAGTCAGAGATCACCATCATGCAAGTGTTTCTATCAGGAGTGGTTTTAAGGCCACTAATGATATCAACCGCTATGCGTGCAAATCTAACTCCCCACAGCTCTTGAGTTAGTGGCAATTTCCCCAGGCCTTCACCTGGTTTATTCAGACAACAATCTGGACAAGTAGAGATCCACCTAAGCAGATCTTTACTCATGCCGGGCCAGTAATACCTCCTGGAGAGTCGTGCAAGGGAGCGCTTCTTTCCAAAATCTCCACTGGTCTGGTGCCCGTGTACGAAATACATGATATCCCTTCGCATAGCTGTGGGTATCACGATTTGCCGAAGTTTGGTCTTGTATGGTGTTATCTTCCACCTACATAAGATACCGTCAACAACAGTTAGCTCAGACCATTGAGCAAGTAGTTGTCTCATTTCCCGGTTCTCAATCGAAATGGCTGGTCTTTGTGGTTGGGCACCACTGGAGACATGTTCTATTAGTCTTGACATGACGGCATCACCCTGCTGGAATTGCCTGATAGTTTCCGTGGACCATTCCATTGCTTTAGAATGTCCTACATCATACGGCATTCGAACTCCAGCTATTACAGCGTTATGGGCTCCACAATCATTACAATCCATTCTAGAACATTTCCGTATGGGTCTTCTCAAAAGGGCGTCAGCATTGATATGCTTGCTCCCTGCTCTATGTTGGATTTGGCTATTTTCCAACCCAAACTCGGACAAATGGGTCAGCCATCGACCGATCATTCCTTCTGCTTCCTTAAAGTTCAGCAACCACCTTAAGGAGGAGTGATCTGTCCGTAAAGTAAAGTCACCTCCCCACAGGAAGTGCTTAAACTTCTTCGTATATACCACTACCGCCAACAATTCGCGCTTAGTGGTACAGTAATTCCTCTGGGCCTTATTGAGGGTATTACTAGCGAAAGCCAGTGGCACTTCTATCCCCTCTTGCATCTGGGACAGAGCAGCACCTATACTGTCGTTACTGGCGTCAGTGTCCAGTATGAAATGTCCATCAGCTGTTGGATATTTCAAAACTGGGGTGGTTCGAAATAGGTTCTTCACGGCTTCGAATGCTAGATCATGTTCTGGACCCCATGGGAAAGGCTCCTTCCTTCTACCCGGAGTCCAGTGAGCTAGAGCCTGCATAGGCTGAGCTATTCTGGCATACCCTGGTAGGAAGTCCCTGTAGTAGCTACAGAAGCCTAGAAAGGACCGTATGTCTTTAGGTCCTTCCGGCTTTTCCCATTCCGACACAACATCTAGTTTCTCAGGATCCGCCTTAACGCCCTCAGTGGATATTATCCGACCGAGATAGTTAATTGAAGTCCTAAATAGGTGACACTTCTTTGGTTTCAATTTCAAACCATTGGTTATCAACCTCTCGAAAATTTTGACTAGAGTAGCCAGGCACGAATCGAAGGTTTTCCCAAAGACAATCACGTCGTCCAGGTACACCAAACACTCCTTCCACAACAGATCACTCAACAGAGATTCCATCATGGCTTCGAATGTTGCAGGGGCGTTACACAACCCGAACGGCATCACATTGTACTGGAAAAGACCGACATGGCTCGAAAAGGCTGTCTTTTCCTGATCCTCCTCTTTCATTCCAACCTGCCAGTATCCGGATTGTTAATCCAGCGTACAGAACCATTGGTTTCCGCCCAGGGAATCAATAGTCTCGTCTATACGGGGAAGAGGATAGGAGTTTTTCTTTGTACAACCATTCAATTTCCGATAATCGATACAGAAGCGAATTGTGCCTTCTTTCTTAGTCACCATCTGAACAGGACTGGACCAGGGGCTAGTGCTGGGAACAATCACCCCTAATCTCAGCTGATCAGCGATTTCCTTCTCGGCCATCAATTTCTTCTTCAAAGGTAGGCGTCTATAAGGGATTTTGAAAGGTACAGCTTCATCTGTATTAATGGAATGTAGCACCATATCAGTTCGTCCCAAACCAGTGGGCTCCCCGAAGGCTGCATCATATTCCATCAATACCCGCCTCAACTGTTCTTTCTGTTCCCCCGTCACCAGGCTTGAATCATCCACCAACTTCTGGAGTTCCGGACGCAAATCGAACATCCCTTCAAGGTTTGGTTTGGTATCTTCTGAGAGTATACTGGTGCTTGCCTGTGCAACGATCACCTGTCCCACGGGAGTACCTTTCATCAGATAACGGACTTCACCTCCAGGATTCGAAATAGGAATCAAATTCCTGCTGCCACTGCCTACGAAAGTATCTGCACTCTCGAGTCCAATGGATGCGAGTCTCACCACATCGGGTTCAACCACCGCCATCTGATCTCGGAAGATACTGTCACTCGAAAACAGTACATCACATGTCTGTCCTGGGGGTATCTTAACCGTCTGTACCACCGAGGCTACAGAAGATACCTTCCTCAACACGCATTGCACGGCCACCTTGTACGGATGTTCTATCTTCAACATCCCCCTACAAGGTTCCAACATTGCCCCGTACAACGCAGCGAAATCTAATCCAATGATGCCATCATCACTCAGATCAGCAATATGGAATGCCCTTGATGTAGACATCAGAAACATCACCTGCATAAAAGAGTTTAAATCTAAGATGAAAAATGTTCTCGAAAGTTCAATCCCGAAACTACCGGTACTCTAGAAACAGTGAGATTTTGTTCAGGAAGACAATGAAATTAGTAAGGGGGGGGGGGATTTAATTTAATAACTTTACTCTTATTCAAGATTGCATTCATTTTCCCAAACAGAATTGTTATCTATATAAATGTTATTATATCGCTCTCTTGTGTATGCACCACCTAAACAGGTTCCTGACGGTGTATTACACTAACTTGTTGGCCGAAATTCATACGATCATACACAATACATGTCTGGTTTACTGTTTATTAAATAACCACTTATATTATACTTCGTTGGAGACAGTACACATGTATGTCATACATTGTAAAACTACCTCAAATCTGGTCAATAAAGTTCAAATTTGTTCAAAAAAAAAAAAAAAAAAAAAAAAAAAAAATAGTAGGCGACAGGAGATAATCCTGTCCACCTATATTGACTTCGAAAAACGCTTTACCAAACGTCTGCATGCAGCTACCGTCGGCCGAATGAGCTTTTACCCTCGTTGTGAAGTTATCTGGTTCATCGGCTACAAGGTCATGGAATCGCTTGGAGATCATGGAGTGACTAGCCCCAGTATCCACTAGAAATTCCGCAGACCTTCCCTTCACTGCTACAGTCAAATACCACCTCTTCCCATCCAGTGGTGATGGGTTGACGGTGAAGCGTTCGAAATCCTTGGTGACACCAAGATCTACTCCCCGCCGTTTCAAGTGTTTCAAACAGGGATGATCCGGGGACAATCGGGCACTGCTGACTACTTCCAGCTCCTGTATCCAATTCGCCGCTTCCCCAGTACTTCCTTCTCAGATGTCTACTTTTCTGGGTTCATTGGACATACTTAGAAGGGACTGATCAGGCCCCTCTCCTAAGCTTCCAATCTCTTCTGTACCTCGGACTTCCTCGCTTGCACCGCTGGTGATAAGCTGGCCTACATTCACCTTAGGGGTTACTATATTGCCATCCCGAGCAACCCCCTCTAGTTTTCCGTTTTCTTCTCTTCCGGCTTCGGTACCGGCTTCTCGGCTGGGCATTCTGCTGCAAAGTGTCCCAGGGCCTGACACCTGTAACACTTCCTGGTGGTCTTATCCACTCTTGGCTTCGAATTCCTCCCTGCTGATTGCTGGTTTCCAGACATTAAGTCAGTCAACCGTAACAAGAGTTCTTCCATAGAACTGGGAGTTGAGGATGTAGTCGAAGGTGCGCTGGTAGCTCCGGGGGTCACAGGAGGTGTTTTCCTGTCAGCCTTCGGATAGCGCTTCGAATTCGAATTGGAATAAGATTTGCCGCTGTTCTTTTGAGCAACTGTGCCAATCTCCTCCTCCCTTCCAGAATCACCTTCCTCTGTATCAGAGGCTGGTGGGTCTTGTACCATACTGGAAGTTCTCGAAAGTACTCTCGAAGATAGCAGATGCCGTTTTCTGTCATAGTCTTCTATGGCCATGAACAAATCGGTAAGAGAAGTTCCAGCTTTCCAACTATCACATGCTGCGGTCCTTTCATCAGAATCCCTTAATCCCTCAATGAATTGCGAGAACAAATCATCTAGGAACTGTGGGTCATCTAACTGCCATCGTGGTCTAGCCCTTTGCAAGAGAGCCTGCAATTCTAGACCAAACACACGATGAGACTCATTTGGCTTCTGAGTCCTCTTTCGAAACAACCGAAGCGGATCCTCATTACCCACATTACCGATCAGGTAACTGGCGCATTCCACCAATTGGGTAAACGATCTGGCACCATGCATCGTTCTCCATCTCGAAACAGCTAGCTTGCCGGGGCCATTTCTCAATGCCCGAAGAAGCTTGTCCAACGATTCCTGCTCTGACCACCGATTGTACCTCATATCGTCCATGAAGTCTGCAAACCAGTCCTGCCATGGCTGCCTGCCTGTGAACGGAACCGGAGTGCTTGCAGTGCGTCTGGCAGCATTGTGGTTGTCTCTGTGCAACAGAAGAGACTGCTCAATGCTCCAATCAACGATATCAGCATTATCAGCCTGTCTGCTAACACAGTCAACTCCCATCTCAGCAATGCAGGGGTTCGAATCGTAAATCAACTTCATCCCGGGGGACATTGATTTGCGTCGAGAGACTCATCTACCTGCATTTGTAGGAGATCTCCCTGACCTCCTTGTGGGGCCACTCGAATGCTCGTTCGGATCAGATCTCGAAGATCTATCATTCGAACCGAAACGGCTTGGTCTCTCGAGAGAGCTCGACCGGCTGGGGGGATTCGAATAGTCATCATCGTATGACGTTGGGCGTTGTTCACGTCGTGACGACCTCTCATCCGAATCACCTGCATCAATGGTCACCCGCTTCGGTCTCCCTCCGGATGAGGTAGTAGCACCACCCCCACCAGACGTCGAGTTGTAGATGCCACCATTGACATGATCGAAACCCGAATAGCCACTTCTCTCGTTTCAACTGTAAATCTTTCAGTTCCTGGACCAGACGATCCTTTTCTTCCATCATCGCTTTGGTTGCCTCTCGTATCGTGTCATGGAGCTTGTCCGATTCTTGTACGGTCTTATCCTGACGCTGTTCAAGAACCTCAGTTCGTCGCCGCAAGACATTCTGCTGATGAGAGAACTGGTCTTCCATATGTTCCAGTTCCGCCTTTGTTGTGTCTAAGCGGTTCTGCTTCTCCATCGTTGCCCCGTCCAACTCTTCATTCTTGTTTCGGAGCTGTACTAACCGATGACTCAAGGCTTCAAACTCCGCATTCATTCTGTCCATCTCTGCAATCCTTGCTTCCTCGAATCGATTCTTCTCTTCGGCGAAGTGACGACGTGTCACCTCTTGCCGTTGGTGTCGTTCAGCATGCAGCATGCTCATGCCCTGTGTTGGCATAGGAGCAATGTGCCTCTTCGAACCGCCAGTCTCGAACAAAGAATCCTCCAGGTTTGACCCCAGATCCTTTCGAATAGAATCAGGATTGCCTCTCCTTGGTTCTGGTGTCGAACTTGAACGGCTTGGCCCATAGTGTTTCTCAAGGGCTGCTACCACCTCCGGATCCGGACTCGAAATAGGGTGAAGGGAAGCTCCACCCTTTGCCTGTTCAGCCATGTTCACCCGAACCGACTGTGCTATTCTGTGTTTCACCCGAACTGGTCACGGCACCAATGTAGGGGTTTCGTATACGTATAACGCGAACACAGGTTCCAAATTCGGTTTGAATGCAACAGGTTTTATTCGATCACAGCCTCAAAAGTACACGAAGGTTTCTACTCGGTTCACTTGGTCTTTTAACCATTCGAAGACACACAGGATTCTATCGATAGTTCGAAGTTAGCAATACCGGACAGTCAGGTCCTGAGCCAGCATGGCTGGTGCAGGAGCCATAATGTGGGAGGGGTGTAGGTGCCCCTATCAAAGCAAAGGTACGAAAGGTGTGGGTCAGAGCTCGTCCTGGGACGAACTCACTGAGGTAGCCAACCTCGGCCTCTTATATACCCTGAGCGCGGACTAAGCAGTGTCGACGTGGCACTCCTCCGTAGCACCGTCTGGAGTGCCCTGCCTGGCTCCGCTACCGGATAACCGAAAGGACATGGCGTAGGTGCTGCCACCTAGTGTCCACTGGAGGCACTTCCCGCTCTGACTCCACGGACCTATATGTACACATATTATTCGTGCCCCTACAGGTATAAAATCGGGGTGACATGTCCTAAAATTGTCAAGGTGACAAAAAAGCCTTGGGGCATTTTATACTATTTAAAATAACGAGAATCCGAAAAAAAAAGTACTAAAGGAGGGAGAGGGGTCTAAACTTGTCAGAAATTACATGACGTCATCGATGGATGGCACAATACAACATGTATTGTATGAATAATCGTAATGCATTGCATGAATGAACATACTGTATTACTAGGTAAATGTGGGTAATATCGCGCATGTGGTAATTAATATCGCGCACCCCCCCACCCTCTAAAAGGCACATTTTTCAACTTTTAAAAGAATTCTTTTTTTTTTAGATTGCCACGTTTTATTTAGGATCATTTTAATGCATTTCATTTACCTGTGCTATACATGTATGTCAGGAACCAGAGATGAACAAAATCATCTAATAATTGGTATTTTTAATACTTGCTGAATCAGAAGTTACTATACTAATTCCCATAGAGGTTATATCGCTCAGGCATGCTGTTATATCGCTCGCTTTTCATAGAATAGAAAAAAATATCAAAATATCATAATGTTATAAGTGGACCAGTCCTACAGGGTAGCCCTTTATGTGGTCTATATCATGTATCATTTTGGGAATGCTGTCCCTCACCATGCAGGTGTGACAGCATTTGGGGTGAGGCACCCTGTTTTCACACTTTTGGATGTGAAAACAGGTGAGCGAAACTACCCATATGGTCAAATGCACTGTAATTCAATGGGTGAGCGATATAACACAATGCTGTGAGCCATATATAACTATAACGATATAACCCAAACATTTAGGTCCCTGCTTAACCCACAGGGGGTTGCTATTGTTATACTTTTTTTTCCGTTTTTTTTTTATTATGAATTATTTTTTGGAAAAAACACACAAAAAGTTTTTTTAATGACGGCAGATTACCTACATTTGGAACATTTGGGTAATATCGTCACTAGGTGCGCGATATTACCCACATTAGTAGGGCCAGGCCTATGCCTAAACGTCTGAACACACAGCCTCGAGCTCTCCAGGCCCATTACAGCCGCCAGGCTGTAATGGGCCTGGACGAATTTGTATCTATTATAATTAAAGGTATCCTACTCAGAAAATGATCCGGGATCCTGGATCATTTCTTAATGAGATAGGTAGCTCACTGATTGGTCAGCTATGGTCACATGATCATGAATGAGGTTGTGCATGGCCTCATGGGTTCGAATCCCACCTTGGCAAAAACATAGGTTCGTTTTTTTTACATCATTTATTTGGCCCATTTGAAGCATAAATCCACCTTAATTGACATAGTTATATTAGATATGTGATGAGGTACATTATTTCAATGTAGGGGCAATATGCAGATATCAACAGTACTAGCAATTAAGCCAGAGTGGGGTTCTAACCCACACTCCCCTGGTTGCAGATACAAGTAGGCCTATACAGTATAGCAGGGTATGTGGTCCAGTGTAGTTACATATGTCTAATTACTCTCCCAGACTGTAAACGTACAGTCAGGGCCCGAGACTGCTGAACACAGGGCTACATAAAACGCTCTATGACTAGATCTCTAGATCTAGGCCCCTATGGTAGGGAGTTTGATAAATTTTGAAAAATGAGTTAAAGAATACGTATTGGTTCCATTAGTATAGATCCCTATGAGAGCTTTGCAGATTTGTAAAGATCAGGTTTCTATCATACTTAGATCCAGAAATATCATGGTGAATGCATCTGAAGATATTTCCCATTTCTGTGATCTAGGCAGGAGAGGGGCACCTATACAGCAGTTGGGGGTACTGTAGTTCTGGCAGTAGGCACCCTTCTAACTCAGACAGAACAGGTCAACTTAAAATGGCTAGGGACAGCAATGGGCAGTGGCAAACACATCTGGATTTAACATATGTCTTCAAGAACACAATTACCAACATCCCCATGGTAACACATTTTAACAACTCATATTTATTTATTACATTTTGACATGTAAAATGTCACCATAACATTGTAGGCCACAGAAAACAGAAACTATTATCTTTCTCCACTAATGGTTCCATTCATGTTGACTGCCATGATATTGTGATTAAAATGAGGGGTTTGTGTTTTTTATAACTCAAGAAATGAGGTCAGGGGAGCTATTTTTATACAATGGACCATTTGGGGTGCTTCTAGGAAGGGCGCATATTGGATCACAGAAACGGGTGGACTACAGCGGCAGCGGCAGCGCTATTTTGAACTCCCTACCTATGGCCGAGGATCATATGTATGCTATTGTTACAATGTGTCGGTCCTCTAAATAAAGGGAGGAGTCATTTATTCACAGATGGGCGTGCCCCTGTGTGCGTATGTGTGTGATGGTGTAAAGGGGGTGGGGGCGGGAGGGTGGACGCTTAAAAGGGAGGTCGGGTGGGTACGCGAGGCACGGTGGAGGGGGGAGGGGGCCAGTAGGTGTACAATTTGCTTTCGCAAAAGAATCTACCAAGCTCAGACCCACATCAACCCCCATGTACAAAGGGATGAGTCATTTATTGTCATAGTAGGGGGGGCGTAATAATGGGAAAATATGGCACTATACTGATACAATGTAATATACTTCTAAATCGGTATCAAAAGGATGTTTTAATGTGCAATGCCCTTTGTCGTCATTATGCACGAATGCAGCGCGTATAAGGGGTGAGTCATGTATTGGCAGCTGGGAAGTATAAAGGGGGTCAACCGGTGGGGCTCGAATCGGCAGCTAGGCTGTATTCGTGCATCATACCATTGCACTCTAGACTTTCCTGATCATACTGACAAAGGGCACATAATGTTAAATAAACATCGTCGTAGTAGGATAGACGTCGTCGTATGGTACGTACACAACAGGTCTCGAAGTTAACTCCGGAGTTGCCAACAGAGAATACGAACAGTATTGCCACTCAAAAAAAAAAAATTGTTTCTCATCACCAAGCAATGAAAAATATGACGAGGGCGTTTTTTATCTTTTTTTTCTTTTTTTTTTACTCGGGCCAATTTACATAGGGAAATTTGGACATTTCGCGATCAATTTTCACATTTCAGTAATTTGGAGTTTATTGATCAGCAAAAGTTGTAACAATCCAAGTTACACCTAGCTGATTGCATTGCTGACAGCATGAGTTTTAATTTGATACCAAATTTGCTAATATTTTGGCAATTTTAGCATATTTTTCATCAAAAATGTAAAGAAAAAAAAAAGTTTTCCCCAAATCATGATTTTTATGATGCGCACGGTGATGAGAAACAACTTCTTTTTTTGAGTGGCCAAAGGGGATGTTATTTTGGTGGACCAGTCATTTATTATTAGATGGGGAGGGGGGGTGAATTTTCGCAACATGGTATATCTTATTGCGAATCCCTCCCCCCTCCGACAATTTTCTAGAAGTGATTTGAACCCCCCCCCCCCCCCGCACCCATCCACTAATTAGGGCTGAGTCATTTAATACCAGCTGGGGCGGGGGGCTTGGTCGATGTAAGGGGGTCTTAATGAAAAACGGCCTTGGAGGGGCTCCAAAACTGGAAAAGCCTTCATGTTCATGTTGAGGTGGGGGGGGGGGGGTTAAAATCGATCCATTTAAATCCGGGAACACGCATGATTCCAGAGGTGCATGTGATTTAGGGGGCCGGAGGGGGGGGGGGGGTTCTCTAAAACCAAACATACTGCAGTAGTGGGGGGATTGAGATTACTTTCGGTTAACTGGTGGTTGGGTCAGAATAAAAGTTGCCGTTTTGGAAAATCCACCAAGCCCCCCCCCCCCCCACCCCACCCCCAGCTAGTAATAAATGACTCGGCCTTTACTGCAAAACCTCGCGTAGGGCCTATAGGCCGGGGCTAGTAGGCCTAGGGCCTACACAAGTCAGATCGCAGGTGCGCCGTGTAGGATCGGCACAGAGTCGGAGGGGGGGGGGGGCTTTACTATAGCAAGTTTTTGCTACACTGTAAACAATTTCCATTGAAATCATGGAGAATCAAGGCTAAATTTGACGGTGTATCACCCTAAAAAAAATTCCGACCCCTCCTGAGGGGAGGGGGGCGTAAAAAATTCTGACCCCTCTTGAGGGGGGGGGGCATAAAAATTTAAGCCCCTTCTTTAGCAAAAAAGCCCGCGCGTTACTATAGTTCAAAGGGGGGGGGGGGCAAATCACCCTAAAAAAAATTCCGACCCCCCCCCCCCCATACACACACACACCGAGGGCTCATTTTTCATTATGCCCCATCCCAGGGCCCAAACCCCCAGCTGGCTACAAATGACTCATCCATTGACAACATGGGCTGAAAGGAGGTCAGCCCGGCATGGGCGGGGGGAGGGACTCAGCCGGGGACTCAGCCTCAGGGAGGGGGATTTCCGGGCTCTTGGACTTGCCCTCGAATGTTAAATAATGACCCTCCCTAAGGTATGGGTCACTACTACTACACATGTAGTACTAGCCATACTTTATGGACCTCTTTTTAGCAAAAGACGACTGGGGGGGGGGGGGGGGGGGGATAAACATTATCTTTAACAGAAGAGCATAGATGGTGCCAAGGGGCAGATTTAGGGGGGGGGGGCATACCCGGCGTGCACCCGCCCATTTTTATGCAAATTTTAATGTGCCAATTTCCAATACCCCCAGTACATTGCCTATTTCACGCCACCCCCCCCCCCCCCCCTTTTCCAAAATCCTGGATCCGCCCCTGCCTACTATGTAGTACTAGTCCCAGCAAACTGACGTGAGCTAGGGTCAATCTGCGTGAGCCTGGGTTAGCCTATTTTGCGTTAAGCACTAGGCAGGGGCGGATCCAGGGGGGGGGGGGGCACAAGGGGCACGCCCCCCCTATTTTTCTGTACATTTTAATATAGATGCTTCAACACTCCCAATGCTGTAGGTATTACAGCGCCCCCCCCCCCCCCCCCCCCCTTTCCCAAATTCCTGGATCCGCCACTGCTAGGTGTGTGAATGAGTCAGCTCTGCATGAGCTTCCTCAAAGCTCACCCAAGCTCACACCTACCAGTGTCCGTGAAAACGTACCGGACACCGGCTATAGCCAGCTAAAATGTTTCTGGACCGGCTGGACTTGTCCTGCCGCCGGTCCAAATGACTGGCTGGATCTTTGGCTACATGTCAGTTTTTACGGCTTGTAAATCGGCCCATTATTAAGGTCTCTAGAGAGAAAAACATTTTGCATAAATATTTTGAAAATCATTACGCTAGATTGTACATTTTACAATGTTTCAATAGGAATATGCAGGAAAGCTGTATTGATTCAATATGAATTCTTGCTTTATACTTTTTTTTTTGAGATATGAAAAGTGCCCTCAGGCATCCGGGCCTGCAAAATTGAAGCCGGTCCTGCAAAATTATAGATCTGCAGGACCGAATGTCCTGCATGGCGAAAAAGTTTTTACGGAGACTGACCTACTGACTCAAATGTAACCCACAGTTTGAGTTGGTTTGAGTGAAGATGAGTCAGGCTTGAGTTTGATTAGTCCTATTCCCAACACAAGGTGTGAGGATGAGTGAGCTATGCGTTAGCTGCCACAGATCTCACTTATCCTCACAAATATGTAGGCACTGCAGAGACTATGGAATCTGTATCCCTTGTACATTAAATGCATACTGTACAGAGAGGCTAGATGGAGTATATGTTGATTTCAATACTTTTATCACATTATGAACCTGCGTTTTACTGTGGGTTAACATATGTATTTAGGGAATATGATGATTGACATCAATCTGATTTTATACACATATTTACCTCAAAAAAGATGTATAAAATGATGTAGGTCCTGTTGTAGGAATACTATGTGTAGGCTGCCAGCTTGAGCTAGCTTAGTGTCTGACTCATTTTACAAGCAAGTGTTAGGTTGAGTCAGCCTGAGCCTGACACCATCTTACTACCAAGTGTCAGGTTGAGTCAGCCTGAGTCTGACACCTTCTAACTACCAAGTGTCAGGTTGAGTCAGCCTGGGCCTGACACCATCTTACTACCATGTGTCAGGTTGTGTCAGCCTGAGCCTGACACACACGTTTTGAACACTTGGTGTCATGTGGTAGCTCAGGCTGAAGCAAACTGACGCCAATTTGCTGGGGTAGTCTTGAATAATACCTTTTGAAAGCTTTTTCTCTAAAAAAACATCATACACCCCCCAACCCCCCCCCCCCTCCCCTGCGCTGTTTATAGAATGACCAGTCAGTGATAAGGGAGTGATAACTTATTATCAACGGGAGGGGGGGCGGGGAATTTGGAGAAAAAATTTAACCTGTTTTGAGCCAAAAAGCCTGCGCGTTACTATGCTTCAAAGGGCCTGCGCGTGCGCCAATTCTCAACCCGTAAAGGGGAGGGGGGTTTAAAAAATGTCGACCCATTGACCAGAGGGACCGAAACCCACCACCCCCCCCCCCTTGTTGTTAAAAAATTATCACTCCCTAACATACAAGCATACACCCTGTCCACTAGCCTATAATTCACCAAGTGTCCCCACCTCCAACTGCCAATATTGACTCGTCCCTAACAGGCTCTAACAAGAAACTGTCAGTATAGGACTAATATACCATCAGGGAGTGATCATTATTTTAAACAATGGGGGTGTAGCCGGGAGCACAGGGTATATGACTCCTACAGATATTCCGCACAAGCTCCTTTGTGGGACCTAAAGCTGAAGCTGGTTCCTTCTATGTCCAAAATAGGCAGTTTACGGGGGCAATATCTTATGAATGAGTGATAGTTGAGTAGCTGTTATGTCAACTGTCCAGATTGGGGGAGTGGTTAGGACACAGCAATACAATACAAAGGTCCTGACTTCGAATCCATGCCAAGCATGCATGGTTAGCTGATCATTTTTTCTACTTGGTCAAGAATAGTAATGGTATTCACGTTAAAAAAGATTCATACAGAATTATTTTAGATTACTCTATAGAAATGTATATTGTGTAAAGGAGGAACTTTACAACTGAATTGTATAGTAGTAGTATAGTTTGTATCGGAATGGGACTATGCTTAAGTACTGTTTATTACTCATTGGACTTGCAGCCAATCAGAGGCCTCCATTTGACCGGAAGTGACCGTTGCCATGGTAACGTGACCTAGTTAGGCTCTCAGCCAATCAGAGGCCAGCATTCTAGGTGACCTACTGACCTACTTAGGGACTCTCAGCCAATCAGAGGCCGGCATTCTGGTAACCATGGTAACGTGACCTAATTAGCGACCACGTGACTGGTGACCTACTGACCTACTTAGAGACTGTCAACCAATCAGAGGCCAGCATTCTGGTAACCATGGTAACGTGACCTAATTAGCGACCACGTGACTCTTTTGTTTGTAAACAACACCACGTGCCACGTGACATGTCACGTGACGTGTTTGTTTGTAAACAAACGTGACCTAATTATGGGATTAGTGAGAGCACGTGACTCTATTTTTTGTTTGTTTTGTAAACATGTCGACAATGAGCTGATTAGTTTTAAAATAATTATGTATGAAAATAAAAACACAACAAAATAACTTATTTTCATTTCTTTTATTCACATTTCAAATAATTTTTGCTCATTTGCATGACGCATTTCTTCGGGTTTCTTGTTCGACATGCTTCAATTAGGAAATGAACGCAATGAGGTCCACAGGTGTCAGCAGAGGTCTCTTGGAGCTGAACACGGTTTCTTTGCCACTTGAACGGAGCAGAGCGGTTCAGGAAGGACAAGAACTCCCCGCTCAGCGGTGGTAAGCCGAAGGAATCAAAATAGTACATTTCACCAGTCCTCGACACGTAAAACGCCACCCAATGCTGACCTGGTAAATGTTGAGGATCTGTGTTGCTCACGAAACAAGTGTCCTTGATAGGGTGCTTCGGAATAGTGTCACAAGAGAAAACACCTAGGAAACGATGTTTTGTGTGAACGTTTTCCTTCAACACTCTACGTATTTCAAGCGTATTCATACGCTACCACAGCGTCTTCAGTTCATGTGGTAGTCGGTGACATTGTCGTACACCAAGTAGAGTAGCACCGTTGTGGTCTTCACTAAGGACGTGCGGAAACTGACCTCCACCCTCAGCTGACCCGCCCTTATAAGGTTGACGCGACACCCGTCGTGCGACCTGTCTGGGGTTAGATTGAGGGGGAACACGGTGTAACCGTTCAGGAAATCGTTGTATGAAATACCACAGGAGCGTGCGCCCTCGTACATCCCCGTTTCCATGTGTAGTGCCAGGTACTCTCTCACGGCCGTTTTTTTCTTAAAGTCGGGGACGTAGGCGTCGTTCGGCACCTTCTGATCGTTCACTATCACTTGAAGCGAGCTGATGTCGTAATGCTGCATCTCGAACGGGTTCTTCAGGTAATTACCGTTGAAGGCTTCATGGTCCAGGAAGCAAATCATCATCGACTTGGGTAGCTGGCCTGTGTTGGAGTGCGTGTAGGTGTGATCTCTGTTTCCTCCAGGGATGGCGTACGTAGTCACCTCCACTCTGTTGACCGGGTAGTCGAAGGGTCCATGTTCTATGACAGCTCTTTCGTGCGTTTCCGCCACAGAATCTGCTACCAGCACTTGTCGCACGAAGAGCTTCGCTTTGTAGATCTTGAATTTGAAGCCTGCGTCAGCGGCGCACATGAGATAGAAAGAGGGGGCCGCCTGTTTGAGAGTGAGATTGATTTCCGTCTTTCCAACAATCAACTTCGGTTAATGAGCTAGGTCAAAGTGGAGTCGCGCCATCAGCGAAAAGCGAACGTTGGCGATTAGCTTTCGGCGCTCAGTGTACCCAGCATTCTCATCAGTTAACTTGTGAAAGTGACCGGGTGTATCTTGATGCCAACCCTGGACGCTCATGATACAGTCCTTCACGTCTTTGTTGTAGTTGAGTAACCCTTCCAGGTAAGCCCGGCAAGGGTAGGTCTCGGTGTTACCAGACACTTTGAAACCACCGATGGAGACTTGGACGTCTTTGAAGAGCGAGTGAGCCAAGTTGTTCACCGGAGCCACTACGTCGGCAGCCACTAGCGGTTCGCCGCTCGCTTTCGTCACCTCACATTCTAGATGAAGGTAGTTCTCGTTGAGGTCCGTGTACTCTTGCGACTTGTTGATGGTGAAATTGATGTTACCCCCATCCTCTAAAGAGTTTTTTGTTTCTATCCCGACAAAAGACGACTTTAGGATAGTCGTCTGAGTCGGCGCTACGGTGTGTAGGTCGTGCTCAGAGAGTGCGCACTCGTTACTGCTTTCATGTACGTAAGCCATTGTGCTCTCTCTTCACGCCGATGATGGACTGACGCCGACGTCCTCTAGGTCTTTTTATTTATAGATCGTCCGCCTGTCTACCGGTCGAAGATGTCCCCTCTGCGCCTGTTGCAAGAGCCAATACCCGTCTGAGGAGAGCGCCGACGTCGCTTGGCGGTGTCCGCTTTCTTCTTTGTGGGTGTGGTGGTGTTTGTTTTTCCTCCAGAGAAGGCCGTACTCGCCAACCTCTTGAGAGCGCCTACTCCTCGCTCTTTCACGCTGTTCTTCAAAGTCCGCCCCTCCATCACATCTTTAGCCACGCCCACGCCCGCGCGGAAGAGAGTTTTGCCTACTTTCTTCAACAGAGGAGTAGCACATTGATGCCGTTGCCCAGCTGTGCGTTGTAGTAATCGCTGTACCCTTGACCGGTGGTGCGCTTTGGTGCAATGTACGGAACGCGTTGACGTATCTTTATTTTTTTTTAACGCTCAACAGGTCTCAGATGAAGTGTCACGGTCACCTCGCCTCTACTGAATGGTATGGGACGCCCGGATCTGTCTCTTAAGTAGACGCCGACCTCGTCCAACCTCTTGGATTTCAAGGGGAAATAATCCAAATGCGGAAAACTGATAGCCGTCATCCCACGTCAATTCTTTCCAGTCCTGTCAACCGCGACGCAGCGTAACAGAGGCACTTGCATGTCACCCACACGTCTCTCCTGGATGATGTCGGTGTACACGTACACAGAGTACACGTCTCCGAAGGGGTCCATCATGTAGACGCCGGTGGTCGTCGCATCGAAATGAGTCTTCGCCCCGAAGCCTAGAATGTCCGCCAGATGGTCGGTGAGGAGGACGCAAGTGTGTCTCGGCGGGTGGGCGGTGACGCGTCTCGTCAGCGAGTCGTACGAGAAGATGGATCTGTTGAGGAGCAGGAAGCTATCACCCACTAGTCTATCTGTCATGATCTTATTCAAGCGCTGGACGAAGTGGACGTTGTTTCCGGTGAAAATAGGAGGTACAGGGAACATGTTCGGCAGAAAGGAGTGCACATTCATTTTCAGCTCCATGTGTTCAACCATACTTTTCACCTGGGTGCTCGTTTCTTCTCGCTTGCGGGACGCGGACAGGAACTGTTTGTATACGGTGTTCGTCTGTTTCAAGTCGATGTCTCTTTTGAACCTTTTTCTTCCCCATTTCACTTGCTGCTCTTGCGCCGTGTCTGGCGTCTTTTCCATGACATAAAGCGCCTCTGTCTCATTTAGCGGGTTAGCGCTCAAGATCAACCTCTTCAGACCGATCAGCTGGTTCACTTTGTTCCAGTCTACATGGGGGGCGTCTTTCTTGCTGTGTTTCTTGTTATCGAAAACTCTTTTCGCCTCAGCCAGTGAACCCTTCGTGCACAGAGGAACAACCATGATCATATCGTCGTCTTGCACATTGCTCCATTCTGTGGGGAGGATGATCTCACTCAGAGCCGCTTCGTACGGTTCGGTCAGAAGGAGCGGCGAGTCGAAGTGAGTTCGGAAAGACGTCAAGCTGTTGTCAGGGTAATACTCCATAGAGCTGTTGCTAGGTAGGGTGATGTTAATTTTTTCTACGTGATTTTTTTGACAGGGATCCACTCGTTGAACTTGTCGTCGTAACCTTTCCAACGCACGAAAGCTAGCTCTTTGCCGTCCACGGTCTTGCGACGCAGCACCTCGTCTATCAGGTAAGTCTTGTCGTAACGAGTCTTGTAGACCTTCTGAACCTCCTCGGGGTAGAACACGCCCTTTATCTCCTCACCGCTGTAGTCTTCTAGCTCGAACCCTCTGCTTCCCAACGTTTTAGCAACGTTCATCACTTCCTCGCGCCAGTTTCCCTCGTACCCTTTGTCAAAGGCACCTTTAGTTCTCAACATCCGCACTCTGTCAGCTGGAGCGATGACGTCGGCGGTGGACGTCTTTTTTTTTTTTTCCATATTTCATCGATTTGTTTCTTAGTGGGGACATCGTGTCTGTAGAAAACCCTTTCGCTATTTTCCGAGCTAACGTCAGCGGGCGCCATTTTCAACGTTTTTTGGTGAGTGCGATTGTAAGAAGACACTACATCGTCCAGTACGTCTAGGTAGTGATACGTGCGCTTGTGTGTGAAATAGCGCCACAGCTTCTCCTTCAGACTTCGGTTCAAGCGCTCCACTAGACTAGCTTTGATCTCGTCGTTCTCACCGGAGAAAAACTCTATGCCCTCGCTGCTCAGGTGATCTTGGAAGATCTTGTTGAGAAACTCTTTCCCTTTGTCTGTCTGAACGGAGCGCGGTTGTCTCTCCGCAGACATGGTTTGGAACTCCTCGGTGATAGCCGCGCCACTTTTAGATTTAGTGGGAAAACGTCAATTGCCGTCACCACGTATCGGAAGCTTGCATGTCCATCAGATCTAACTGCCACTGCTGATCGATTGCGCTGGTTATCGTCTTGTTCCGTGCGTATTTTCTCCGAATGGGTTTATGTTTAGTGTAGGCATCCAGCGACACTAAGGCATCTCGGATGACAGCCGGGTCTCGGTCGCGAAAATGATGTTTCTGGAGTTTGGTGAAGCTAGTGAAACTGGAGGGTGCTTTGACGTCGGTATATTTAGCTAAAACGTGCCTCTTTTCTTTTTCCTTTTTTTTTTGTTTCAATGAGCTCTAAACGAACTCGTTTATTTAACATAATTCACGTTTGAAGCGCGGTATACATTATGTTAACTGATGAGACAAAAAATCAATGACATTATGAGAGTGTATCAGGCATATACTAGTTCGCATTTCACAATTTTCGTTTTTGACACACGACTTATAATAGTCCATTTGGATGAAGGTAGGAGTTCAATGTGATGGTATAGCAAAGTATAGTATAGTATAGAGCAGATCGGTATGGAGACAAGATACAAAAAAGTAATACAATTTTCTCACAGCAACCCTCTCTTCCTTCTTGGTCAGTTTCTTCACTGACTTACCCATGGGGGTGGGGAAGCGTTGAGGTTCGCTTGGCGACTGCGCGGTTTCTTTTTCTTTCTTTGGTCACCCGTCCTGATGGTGGAGGGGGGAGTATACTGCTCCGCGAAGTAGCGCGACAGCGGCGTATTTGACGGTGATGATCTCCGGAGGAGTCTGATACAATTATTTATTTTTAAAAAAAAGAGGAGGAGGAGGAGCAGGGGAGAAGAGGAGGAGGAGGGGGCGCAGATCAATCTTTTTTTCTTTTTTTTGATCATTTAGGCAAAGCTTGTCGCTTTGCCGCTTTCTTTTTCCTTTTGTTCTGACACAATCACATCTAAGAAGCAATAAGCGGTGCGAATGCTGTGGTGACAATCACAAATTGGAGCGTATGCTTTAAACGGATGCGTTCCTTTCTTCTTCAATTCGGTTACACTGTAAAACGCAGGATAACAAGTGACGACGACGAAACGTTTCGAGATCATGTTCACATCCACCACCACGCGCACCCACCGAGTGGGAGAAGCGGTCACCCCCAAATAACCGGTGTGGTCGTCGAATTGTTTCATAGCACTTATTCTCACAGTATTATAGTAGGGGCGCGCTTTGTTTTCATGAAACGAGTGGGTTCGTTGAGGGTGGCTTTCAAACATTGTCGGACTGAAGACTGTTCTTGGAAGACAGCTCTCGGCCATTTCTCTATGTTTTCCTTTTCCGCTCTTGATACACCTCCCGCACGTTTGCTTTTCATGAGAATCTCATACGCTTCAAGACAAGCGTGATTCTGAAGTATGTGACTTTCGCTACTTTCAGATAAAAAAATAGCTAGGGAGATGCGGAGTAGAGAAGGAGGAGGAGTAGGAGGAGAAGAAGAAGAAGAGACTTGTCTGCGCGTCCTCTCGAGTGCCATATTTTTTCTCTCCAAAAAAAAAAAGAGTGAAAAATAGAATAAAAAAGAAAAATAAGAAAAAAAGAGTAGACTCAGCTCAGATTTCCTCCTGGAGTGTAAGTGACGGCGGTGGTGACGGTGGTGGTGGTGGTGGTAGTGGTAGTGGTGGTTGAAGTAGTGGTGAGAGTGTGTGTGGAAAGAAAGTAAATGTCGGCCTTTTTATAGGAGAGATTTAATCCCGTTTTCACCTGGTGTATGATGATGAAAGAGAAACAAAACCCAAATCCCACTTTCACCTGGATTCCTCCACCTCTGATGGATCAACATGAGAGGGGAGTCCCAACTGTGATAATTGGTGTAATGCGCATCAGCTGTATATAAGGTTATGGGATCATGGGTGTGAGTGTGTATACAATAAACTACAGGGGGTGGTGAGTGTAACTAACCCCTCTCCCCTCCACCGAGACATGTGCGCGTGTGTGTGGTAAGATCCCAGTTTCACCTGGATCCCTCCACCTCTGATCCACATGAGAGGGGTGGTTCAAACAGAGCCCCGGCTGTGATAATTGGTGTAATTGGTTTAATGCGCGTCAGCTGTATAAAGGATTATGGGATCATGGAGAGGTGTGCCGTATGGTAAGCGACTTAAGACTAAACAAAATCTGAAAATGAGCGAGTTAATCTCCTCCTCCTACTGTGAGGATGAGTCGGCAGGTGAAAATCGGTTTAAGAGTAGGGGTATATAAGGGAGAGTGAAACCAAGGCTCACTCACACGCCTCCACCAGCTTCATCATCGGCTGCACCGCTACTACTACTACTACAGACTATCAACTCGCAGGTAACGGTGACATGGGGTTTTATGATGTGGCGCGCGTATGTCAAACTACTGCTGTGGCTGCTGCTGCTGCTAGTGCTAGTGCTGGAGGTCCTGCAACTTCTGTATTCGCTACACGAGTTAGTGATGGAGATGATATTGTTGTTGCCGCTGCTGCTGTGACTGCTGCTGCTGCTGCAACAGCGGTACTACTAGTGCCGCTGTTGCCAATGCTGCCGCTGTTGAGGCTGTTGCTGCTGCCAGGGCTGCCGCTGATGATGCCGTTAGGGAGCGCTCTGTTGCTGTTGCTACTACTGCTGCTGCTGTTGTTGCTACTGCTCATGCTTCTGCGGCCACTGCTATCTGTCATACTGTCACACTTAAGAAGCCTCTGGTTGAACACAACGACTGGAGAATTAGCGCTGACTCCTCCTATTGCTGCTGCTGGTGCTACTGCTGTTGTTGCTCCTGTTGCTGAACTTGTTTTTTGTGTGAAAAAATGAGAATAAAAGAAAATGAAAATGCCTTTTTTGTTGTGTTTTTATTTTCATACATCATAAGTCATTATGTTTACAAACAAAAAAAATAGAGTCACGTGTTCTCACTAATCCTCTAATTTGGTCACTTTTGTTCACAAACAAACACGTCACGTGACATGTCACGTGGCACGTGGTGTTGTTTACAAACAAAAGAGTCACGTGGTCGCTAATTAGGTCACGTTACCATGGTTACCAGAATGCCGGCCTCTGATTGGCTGAGAGTCCCTAAGTAGGTCAGTAGGTCACCTAGAATGCTGGCCTCTGATTGGCTGAGAGCCTAACTAGGTCACGTTACCATGGCAACGGTCACTTCCGGTCAAATGGAGGCCTCTGATTGGCTGCAAGTCCAATGAGTAATAAACAGTACTTAAGCATAATCCCATTCCGATACAAACTATACTACTGGCCCTACTATCACGATTTTTGACTAAACAAAAATGCATTTTAAAATTGTGTGTGAAACAAATAACCTTAGTATGTATTCAAAGTCAGGACCTTTGTATTGAATTGTCAGTGTCCTAACCACTCCCCCAAATCTAGACAGGTGACATGAGGACCCACAATAGAGGCCTATATCGTATTCGATGTAATAAGTGCCCTGGACGCTTATAAAATTATTTTTATGGCGTTTTAAGTACTTAAGAGTTTAATTGTCTCCAAAATCGCGAAATTTGAGCCTTTGTTCTAGTCTAAAAACTCCCCAAAAAAGGGGGGGGGGCGCTTATTGGAGGAGGGCGCTAATATTGATAAGCAAAAGGAGGCAGTTTAGTTTGGTTTAAGATGACTTGTATTTATGAACCATGTGCGCCATCCCGCTCGTCGCCCAAGTGCCCCAAAAGTAGTGACGTCACAACATGTGTACGTCGGTATCACAACATCCCCCTTGTTACAAGAGAGCATAACATGGTGACAGTTTGAGTTTGTGTCCGTGGGGTATTGAGAGCAGCGCTCTTACAATGAACTCTTACATCTCAATTGAATAAGTCCTTAATGTTTGTTATATATGAGTATGAACAAGTCTTTTACTATGGATGAACTTAATTTGTTAACTGTTACATAACAACTACTTAACTAGAAAAGATAGGGTAGACTGCCCTTGTTTTCATCCACCTGGAGGCTTTATTCTGTCCTCTGGCTGGCAGGTGGTCCCTAACTGTTTGGGTTTATTCCTGATAGCGTGCTGGTGGTTTGATAGCACGGCCTGTCCTAGTAGTGCGAACTACAGGCATAGGGGCTGTCTCAGGAGCCTTCTGGGGTGAAGCGGTAGCTGCCACTTCTGTGTTGTCGGTCACAGGCTGGGTTTCTTGCCTCATGATGACTTCTTCCCCCCTTCTGTCTTCGCTGCCAAGGCCCAAGAGCTGTGGAATCGGGGCTCGGTGCGTCTGGAGGGTTTCCCGGAGGTGATGCCTGTTGCAGCGAAGCTTGCTACCCTTTTGGGTCTCTATGACGTAAGATCTTGGCTCCAGGCATTTTTCTACCACTGTCCCTGGTGCCCAAGTCTTTGTCACTTGATCTTGGATACGGACACCTTGCCCTGGGTACAGTGGTGCTAATTGTTGGTCTCGTGCAGTGTGATCATAATGCTCTTTTGCCCTTTTACCTTTACCTTCCAGCTGATCCTTGACTTCCTGATCAATGTTTGTCTGCCTTGAAGGCAATATGGAGGCTACTTGCCTCCCCAGCAGAATCTCCGCTGGTGACGGCAATCGGTTGTCAACTGGAGTAGCCCTCAGGTTCAGGAGGGCCATCTGGACATTCTCTTTTGTCTTGATGCATTTTTTTATCACTGACTTGACCCATCGTATCTGGCGTTCTATGAAGCCATTTGACTGGGCATAGTGTGGCGAGGACATTGTATGATTGATTCCCCAGTGACGGCAGAATTTCTTGAATGTCTCACTGGCATATTGTGGCCCATTGTCGGATCTAATCTCATCTGGTCGGCCAAAGGTACCGCAGGCCTCCTCCACTATGTCCTTAACTACCTCAGATGTCACGGGTGCTTGTATTTCTTTGACAATTGGGAATTTTGAGTAGTAGTCAAATATAATTATGTATTGGCGCCCCTTTATCTCAAACAGATCTGTCCCTATGATTTGCCAAGCACGGGCTGGAACCTTGCTAGTTAACATCGGCTCCCTTCTGTTATCATCTTGGTCCTCCTGGCATACGTTGCAGCCTTTTACCAACCTCTCTATATCATTGTTTATCCTTGGCCAGTAGACTGTATCAAGTGCCAGCAGCCGTGTCTTCTCTATGCCTAGATGACCACGGTGCATTTGGGATATGATATCCCCTTGCATGCTCTCCGGGACAATGATTTGCCTTCCTTTGAATAGGACTCCGTCATCAAGACCAATGCCATCTCTATAGGACCAGAACACTCGGAGGTCGGTTGGCAGGTCCCCAGTCCTTTCTGGCCATCCACGGTACACTACCTCTGCCACGGTACACTACCTCTGCACTGGGTATCGTTGGGTCTCTCGTGGAAGCTCCGCCTGCTTGCCTGGGCTAAAGCTGATGAGGTGAAATGAGATTCCGTCAACACGTAGATCCAGTTTGTCTTCCGATTTATTGTTCGGGTTTGGAAGTCGTGATAGAGTGTCTGATAGGACCATCTCCTCTCCTGGCCGGTACACCACACTGTAATCATACCCGAGTATCCTCAGCAACATCCGTTAGAGTCGAGGGGGTGCTGATATAATAGGCTTCCTACAGATCATTTCAAGGGGTTTGTGGTCAGATACAATTGTGAAAGATCTGCCATACAGGTATGTATGGAACCTTTCTACCCCATGCACAAGAGCTAGTGTCTCGCGCTCGATGTTGCTATAGTTTGATTGTGTCTTGGTGAGTGATTTGGAGGCAAAGGCTATAGGCTTGCCCTCCTGTATCAATGCTGCACCAAGGCCCTTTTGTGATGCATCCACCTCCAACGCTATTGGTTTGGTGGAGTCATAGAAGGCCACTTTCGCTTGGTCAGATATGGCTCCTTTGAGCTTCTCAAACGCATGCTGATGGTCGTCTGACCACTCTAATGGGACATCTTTCTTGAGCAGATCCCGAAGTATGGCTGCTTGTGTACTGAGATTTGCAATAAAGGATCTCATATATGTTAGTAAGCCTAGGAAGCGTTGTAGGTCCTCTCAGTCTTGTGGGACTGGCATGTCATGGATATCCTTCACCTTGGCCAGATCTGGTGATATGCCATTTTTGCTGTACACGTTTCCAAAAAAGGAAATTGACTGCTTCTTTATAGCACACTTTGCCGAGTTAAAAACAAGACCATGCATCTTGGCAGCTTCCATTAGCTTCAGGAGTCTAGCATCATGCTCGTCTTCTATGGAACCGAAGACACAGATATCGTCAGCAATGCCAACACATCCATCGAGATCCTCCAAAATCTCATCCATTCGTTGCTGGAATATGTCTTGGCTAGTGTTCAGGCCAAATGGCAACCTCTGAAAGCAATATCTACCCATAGGTGTACGGAAAGTCGTAAGTAACTGACTGCTCTCCTCCAGAGGAACACTCCAATACCCAGCCTTTGCGTCCAGTTTCCTGAAGTATTTCGCACCTGTAAAGAATGGGTTGTTTTCCTCTAATGTGGGTGTCTTATGAGGACATCTTTTAACCGCATTGTTGAGATGTTTCGGATCAAGACATACCCTCAAGCTACCATCACCTTTCGTGCTATAGACGATGCTTGAGCACCAGTCGGTATGTTCCCTGACTCTTCTGATTATGCCATTGAGGATGCTTGAGCACCAGTCGGTATGTTCCCCGACTCTTCTGATTATGCCATTCTTCTCCATGTTTCCTAACTCGGCCTTGATTTTGGGAAGAAGGTTCACATTACACTTCCTGGGACGGTCAATGAACGGCTCCGCATCAGGTTTGAGCAATATCTTCGCTGGGTCTTTGAACCTTCCAATCTGGTCAAATTGGCAAGGGTATCACTTTTTAAGGTCCTGCAGGGAGTTGACCCTCTGGCTTGGCTGGGCCAATATGGTCTCAACATGACAGTTTATAGTTACTAAGTTGAGTGCCTCACACATAGGAAGACCGAGCACAACCGGTCCTGGCACATCAACAACGTAGAACGTTGTGCGCACCCACTCGCATGTGAGCTTGCCGATGCATTTTATGTCTTCACCGGAATAGGCTGTTAGCTTAGATTTGCCCACAGGTGACAACACGTCATCAGGGTCGATGTCCCCAAACATCTGCTTAAAAGTGCGTACTGGTAATGCGTTACCTTGGGCACCAATGTCAAGCTTCAGCCTGAGACCCTTTGTGCCGTCTAACCCTGGACACTTAATGCCGATTGTAGTATACGCTTCATCGCGTGTAGATCTGCATATGGCATCGAAACACTTATCAGACATCTTAATGCAGTAGAAACTTTCTGAATAGTTACCAGGGTCACTTGTGTCCGAGCTACCAGGCGTCTCATTCTCATGTGCAGTTACTGCATGTACATTCTTCCTCTGCTTCCCTGCGTTCGGATAGTGTTTCTGGGGCTTGGAACTGGATTTGCTTTGAGTGTTCTGGCCTCTGTTGCCAGTGTCTTCGGTCTTCGACCTGCAAAATTCTACCCAGTGTCCTTGTTTCCCGCATCCTGAACACTCATCCCTGAATGCCGGACATCTTCAGTATGCGTGGTGGCGACCACAGTTCCAACAGGGCTTCTTTTTGGAGACGTGATCTATAGAAGTCTGGTCAGTCGTGCTCTCGCTAAGAGTTCGGATCTGTTCATTGCCTTTCTCGGTTGCTTCATGCCGTCGGCCAGTGTTGAGAGTTTCTTGCAGTGTCAGTGTTTTGTCTTTATCCAGGAGTTCCCGCCGGAACTCTACAATGGGAGTGCTCGCAATGACAAGCTCGATAATGCGCTCCTGCAACTCTGCATCAGTAAACTCACAGCGCAAGCCCTGCGTTTCGGCATGTGTGACAAAAGCATCAAGTCACTCATCGCTCTTCTGTCGGTACTGCATCAAATTTAGTCGCTCAATACGAAAATTTACCGCAACTCTCAGCTGTTTCTCAAACAGATCCCATAATTTCTCCGGTTTCTTTTGATCTACTTCGCTAAGGCCAGATGCATTAATACGGCGTAAACCCTCTTATCCTACACTTATCTTGATTTTTCTGGCTATCTTGGAGGCATCAGTGACTTTGTTATCTTCACATACCAAGAGTAGCCTCTGCTTAAAAAGTGTAAATGTCTCCGCTACATCAGAAGCATCCCAATTCATAGAAGGGTATTTGGCAGCCATTTTGATTACACTAGTTTTGGTATGGTGCACTGGAGCTATTTGTGTCAGTGGCACTAACTAGCATTTAACAATCACAGTTTTGGTATAGGCCTAAGTTGCATTGGACACTACACAACTGTGCCTCCACATGGGTACCCCGATTTGTGACCGTGTCGCCGTTTTGATTTTTAGCAAAAAAGGGCCGTGTCGATTTTTATCTACTCAATGTTTCCATGTCCGTCGATTTTTAAAAAGGCTGTGTCGCCTGTGTCGATTTTTACCCATATAGAGGGACAAATATACCATACCTGCCCCCTAGCCCCCGGGCATAGCATTCTTACACTGGCTGCAGCTGTGAGAATGCTGCTTGGACAAGGTGTGAGAGTAGCAGCCACCCCCCCCCAGTTTTCTCGCCTTCACCCCCCCCCCTTTACAGGCAGCATTTGCGGTCACACCTTGTCTGTGTCTCACATATATGTGTCTGTCAAATTTTGTTTCTCAGATCTATGTGTCCGTCGATTTTTAAAAGGGCCGTGTCGCCATGTCGCGCGTGTCGATTTTTACCCATGTAGAGGCACACAACTGGTGTATATGGCTGGCTCCACACTTGATTGGGTTTACTTGGCAGACTTGGGTGATATGGAGGCTTGGCTTTATGTGGCTGTAGACACACAAGGATAGCCTAGGACATGGACACACAAAGATAGCACATGGTCTGATGTGGGGAAAAGAAAAGGTGCTCTACTCACAATTCTCGGTGTCCCACAGCATCAAATATGTGGCACACAGTCTCTTCAAACATCCTTTTACCGCTAGCCACCATGAAGTAATGTTGATAAGCAAAAGGAGGCAGTTTAGTTTGGTTTAAGATGACTTGTATTTATGAACCATGTGCGTCATCCCGCTCGTCGCCCAAGTGCCCCAAAAGTGACGTCACAACATGTGTACGTCGGTATTTTGTTCCTAATATGCCAGAGGCAGGGGGGGGGGCACTCAATATTTTTAATGAGACGCGTGTCCAGCTGGACCCCTGGCAACACATCACCCTAGCTTAATGGGAAGATTTTGAGAGAAAATTATCTTTAATCAAGGTATTTTGAAAATGAACCAGTTCATACAGAGAGATTTTGAAGAAATTCTTGCTTTGGGAGATTATAGGACCTTTCTAGGAGTATTTTGAAAAGGAAGGCAGATTTTGGTAAAAATTGACCCTTGCTTTATAGGGAGACTTTTTTTTCCCTTTTTTTTTGTACAAAAGTTGGCCCTTGCTTCAGGAGTTTTTTTTCCCCTTAAAAGTGGATCCTTGCTTAGGGGAAGGTAGGCCTTGCCAGCTAGACACGTGTGTAGCCCTATGCCAAGTAGGCATATATGCCCAGTAGGGCCTAAGGGAGTGATCATTATTTAACAACAGGGGGGGTGGTGGGTTTGGGGGAGGGGGGTAAAAAAAAAATGGACCCCTTGACCGGGGGCGGGCAAAAAAATTTGGAGCCCTCTTGGGGGGGGGGGTCAAAAGAATTTAACCTGTTTTGAGCCAAAAAGCCTGCGCGTAACTATGCTTCAAAAGGCCCGCGCGCGAGCCGATTTTTGATTCCAAGGGGGGGGGGGGGGGTAAAAAAATTTGAGCCTTTGGACAGGGGGGTGTAAAGTATTTTGTGCGCTCCGCGCGGAAACCCACCACCCCACCCCTGTTGTTAAAAAATGATCACTCCCTAAGTCTCCCCCACCACCACCTCCTCCCCCAGGATAATGATAATGTGCATACCGTAGTTAATCTACAAACTCCTTTTGCACCTCCCCATGTTTATAAATGGTCATTCCCATATTATTTGATATACGCCCTACCGGTAGCCCTGAGGCCATAGGCCCTACATAGGGCCTATATGCCTTGTAGGCCTACACCTGGCCTATAGGCCTACATCTACCCTTTTTTTGGCTTTCATAATGACATTGATAATGTATGATTTTGAATGTCCATGTTGTCATGTAAAAGTTTAGGTAGGCGTTTATTACAAGTTATGGACCAAAATATAATTGACTCACAAAGTCTGTACTACTTTAAACCCCCTCCCCCCTTCTGCCATCAAGATTGGCTCAAACTACATCAGCCTAGAGTACGATGGCCTGCTAGGCTAACTTTAAAATATCGTTACTATTGTAATCTATATTGCTCAAATAACCTATAACATCGCTAAGTGGCTACACATTTATTGTAAGTAAGAAATTTCAGAATATACTGTACAAAATAGCCCGACTATGATTACAATCTGTCTCCCGAATCAACAACGGATACTGAAAATATCTACGATGGCCGGTTGGGAAGTTCCTCATAGCGTTGCTCATCCAAGTTTAAGAAAATTTGTTACATGGTATGTTATGAACTTCATACATTGCTCTATACTATATGCACGCAAATAAAAACCAAGTATAGTAATAAAAGAATAGTTTTTCTATAAGGCCTAGAAGTCATACACGACAACTCTTTTGGTAAAAGGCATCCCTGAAAGATAACCGCTACCACATCTCATGCCAAAGGCCATGGCGCCGCCATTTTATTCGGTAGGTTGGCTTCCTTGTGTCGCTGAATGCTCTGTGGTGTAGTCCCTGTGTTGTTGTATTCATGCGCCGTGCCCTGTAGAAAAGTTGAAACTTTGTTCGATGACGAATATGTGACTCGAATTAACGGAATTGCTTATCATTTGCGATGTACCATAAAAGAATATGCATTTCGTATTGACAAAAACGTCCAATATATAAGATCGGAGTGACCAATGGAACTATTTTGTTTGGTAGTACTGGCACAAGCCCTGAGAGCTAGTTCCGAGTCACAACGCCGCATGAGCGGAGTGTTCGGGTCGAGGACCTCCTCTTAAAGTTGATAAATAACATTTTGGGTGATTACAAAAGTGAGAAACACTTTGAAAAGTGATATATTTGTAATACATTTCAATTGTCATGGTTGTGAGCGACCGGAAAATGGAGGAAACCCGCAACGGCAAGCGTTCCCGTGGTCCAAGTCCTAATGGCCAGTTATCTGACGATAGTAGCGCCACTGACGACTCCGATCATGGTTTGTAGCTTCATTCATTCACACACCAACCATTGTGGATTTCGCGCCTTCACTTGTCACTTTATTTTCCCCCCGGTAGTTGTCTAAGACAGATTTGTACCTTTCCTTTTGTAGATAGCGGGATGCGTGTTGGCGATGAATATCAAACACTCATTCCTGATTACAATCCAGGTATGTTTACAACTCTTTTGTTCAGGTAGGCCTACTCAGGCTACTACTGACTGAGGGAAGAGCCTTCAAGAGGCAAGCGTGGTCATCTCATCTGGTTGGGAGTTTACGGTAGACTTTCAAGCAGTCTAACACTAGTAGCAGCAAATACAGGTGGGGGAAGTCCGAAATGGTTTGGGCAGGGTGATTTCGGCCACCCTCACTTGACCCCCCCCCCCCCCCGCCAAACCCCACCCCCAATGATCACCCCCAAACCAGCAGGGCCGGGGGGGGGGGGGGGGGCGGTAAGGCAGGCTGGGTAAGGGCTAAAGGGACCAGTCATGGGGGGGGGGGGGGGGGTCATCAAGCGGTGGGTTTGGCCTAGAGTCCTTCGAGTATCATTACCACACCAGAATTACAGAGCAATTTATCTGCATCACTTATCATTCCATCTGATGCATTATGGCATGGGGATTACAGAACTGTTTTTGGTTAAGCTCCATCAATTAGTTTTCTTTCAATCATAAAATAAAAAGTTCAAAACATGGGTACCGGTATTTATAATTATTGGAGAAATTTGCAATGATTAACTTATGGGGCCGGTGGATCCCCTGCTCCCTCTCCACTTTACACGATATTTCAAGTAAAACCAAGCATTACATGATTATTTTTAACTCTAGCCACAAGCTGGGGTTATCATTTTGAAGAATACATCACCAGCTTTTTAGAAATGTTAATATTAGGGAGTGATCATTTATTATCAACAGGGGGGGGGGCAAAAAAATTTGGACCCCTTGACCGGGGGGGGGCAAAAAAATTTGGACCCCTCTTGGGGGGGGGGGCAAAAAAATTTAACCTGTTTTGAGCCAAAAAGCCCGCGCGTTACTATGCTTCAAAGGGCCCGCGTGCGAGCCGATTTTCGACCCTAAGGGGGGGGTAAAAAATTTTGACCCCTTGACCGGGGGGGTGTAAAAAATTTTGCGCGCTCCCCGCGGAAACCCACCACCCCCCCCCCTGTTATTAAAAAATGATCACTCCCTTAATTTCATGTGAATAATACAACCTTTGTGGGATTTCGATTGAAATAACTATGTGGCTTAATTTGGTTAAATTTGAGGTGTTTTATTTACTATAGAAATGAATATAAAAGTGTTAAAACTGTTTCGCATTCAGACAAGGCAATTTCAGTTAAAATGCCGCAAACGTTCCACTATACATAGCAAAATGATGTTTACATATCTAAAAAGCCCAAGACTTTCTATATAAGAAATTTAATCTAATATGATCCCTCAAAGCTGTTATCAATGGTACAAACAGTTTTCAAAAAAAGGGACCAGAAAAATTGTGAAACACAGAAAAATCCTCCAATAGGCATGTAGCTCCCTTTGGTAATGCTACTTTGAGGCACTTAAAGCCTCAGCGCTAGGGACTCCAGAAAAAAAAGAGAATTATTAAAAGGTCAATTTCTTTTCTTCTATTATGTAGAACATAAGAAATATAATGCAAATCTTTTGGATTTTTCTTTCTATCCATCATAGAACCCAGGCAATCATCAGATATGTGTCAACAAAACCTACCAAGTTCCCCGACTTTATCTTCTATATAATTGCTATCTAGATTTGGAGTCAATCTGAAAGGTGGTGTTGCCTATTTGTGTCAGACTGGTGAGTGGGAAATAGTTAT
Source organism: Harmothoe impar (assembly GCA_947462335.1). Lineage (NCBI taxonomy): Eukaryota > Metazoa > Annelida > Polychaeta > Phyllodocida > Polynoidae > Harmothoe > Harmothoe impar. The sequence continues at coordinate 77,693,691 of OX381704.1, read as the reverse complement.
GTAAGGGGTTTGGAGGGCATCTGGAGTACTGGCCAGGCTGGGCCATGATTGACAGACCCTCTTAACATGATCACCCAATACACTGCAAGGCACCTTAGTGGGTGTTAGTATAGAGAAAACAAATTGTCTTAATGACCCAATCATAATCATTTTAATGTTTTGGCCTAGGAACAGGTGAGAGCTTCCTCTGTTTGCTTCCATTTTTTAACACCATATAACAACATATTGGACAATATCACATACCAAGTAGCAACCGGTAGCATTCACAACTTCATAGGGTTTCACCTATTTCTTATATAGATAGCTGCACCAAAATACCAACCTGCTGTGTGCACTGTGCACAGGGGCGCACCTAGCGGATTCCTGGGTCCCTATCAGCGCCTCTATATATAGGGCCTGTCCCAACTCCTCTCCCGACTGTCGCTGGAGGGGTACCGAGATCTCCGCCTTTCAGGTAGATTTACAGCGGCTCCATTGACTCAAAGGGATTAGAATTCCACTATTTACAGGGAAAATGATAATTTGTCAGGAAAAACTTTGAAATACCCCCAAAAAAGTCACATATTTCCTTTGAAAAGGCCTGTATTTAGCTTACCGTAAACCTCTCTGATAGGCCGACCCCCTAGTTTGAGAGAATGTTAAAAGCCGAATTTGGACCCATTTAAACATGGCTAAACTATAATTTACTTGATAAAAAACCTCCCTTATAAGCCGACCCCCCTCTTCGATACATTGCTATAGGCCGAATCAGGCCTAAAATCCCCAAAAAAGGTCGGCTTATCAGATTAAAAAATTTTGCGCACACGCGATATACAAAACCCCTTTTGTTGAATAATGACCACTCGCTAAGTAGAAGATTACTTTTAAAGGAGTGCATATTCATAGTATATATAGTTGGAGTGCATTTAAAAACATGGGGGTCATGTTGCGATTGTCAGGGAAATTTGATATAACGTCAGGGAATTTAGTACTACCTTGCTGCTGGCAACCCTGTGGCATTCTGGGTAAACAAATATATATGATTGAAAATACAGAGATTCTGGATAGGCCTACATGGCAGAGGTTTCCTGATGGCTCACTGGACCTCCACCACCCCCTTGTGGGTGTAGCAGCTAGGGCCCCCATCCATCCCACCCACTCAGTCAGTTCCTGGGTTTCCTGGAAATGAAGGAAGCTTTAAGGCCTTCTCCCATTGGTTAAGGCTTTCCTTGAAATCCAGGAAAGGACAGTTCGAATTTGGTCATCTCCACTCTCCAGTCAGCTTTGTAAGTAATATGGGAGGTGGAATGTCAGTCTATACCCAGGGGGCAAGAGGAGGTTTAGGGTGTTGGCTCTGCTGTAAAAGGTTGGTGTATTTTTTCAATAACTGCGACCCATGGAGAGTTGACTGGCCAACCTTTTTGGAAATCCACACAGGGCATTCAGCGGCCATTTTGAATATTTGGGATGGTGAGAATATAGATTATCTATAAATATGGATATCTCTGCTTTTAACTAACATATAAATACAAATTTTGATTCAAAATATACATTTTTGAGGTTAGGGAATGTAATGGAGAAGTTTCAAAGTAGGTCAGTGGCGGCCATTTTGAATTATTAAGGATATTTACGATTAAACGTGCCTGAAATCTGAAAATATGGTTATCTCTGCATCTAATTAGCATAGAGACTCAAACTTAAGTTTAAAATATACATTGGTGAGACCAAGGATCGCAATGGAGTACTTGTCAAGGAGCTCAGTGGTGCCAATTTTGAATAATTAATGAGGTTTTCATTGACATGTGTATCAATTATCAATCATCATGACACAGTTATAGGTTTTAGCTATGTTTGGTCAATCCATAGCGATTAATCACTTCAGTGAGACTATTAAGAAATTAGTAGCTAATGTTCTAGTCAATATTGGTTAATGGGGCACATATTATTGTATTTTACTTGGGCAAGCTATCTGGGAAAGGGTCATTATTGTCCAGGGCTACCAGTCCAGATGGGCCAAGCCCACCAACTAATTTTGGTATAAGGTATCTGCTCTTTTCCTCAGCAGCGGATACTATATAAAATAACTCAAACATAGCCGAGCTTAAATACTTATTTGACCATGTGCATAAAGATATCTTTAAAACTATCTCACATATCCAAGCACATCTTGAAATAAAAGAAGACTGATTGAAGTTGTTCCTGATAAATGCTGCTATTCAATAATTCTGGTGAGGATCTACTTCCATCAATAAACAACTAATCCACTTGATGTCTCCATTATTTTGAGACAGTGAGAAGCAATGGAGAATGGGTCGCCTTTTTATTATGACAGGAACAATTCCTTGATCATATCTTTGTTCATTTACAGTCACCATCTGAAAGGACATTGGATTACAGTTGCTTTAATTGGAAAAATAATCACTGCTAATCACACCCTTTTCAGTTATGCTCAAAAGCATCTTCAATTTGAGGAGGATTACTCAAAGATTTTGGTCTCTGTAGCCTACTAGAGGACTTGAAGATGGAAAACTGCATAGTGGTGGAAGAGCTGGCACTTCTTGTGCATGGAGATTGATTAAAAGCGACCTTGCAACATTAGCTGTTTATAAGACAACTTTCATTCTGGGGCAAAATTTAAGGGACCTGGTTGTGGAGAAAATTGAGAGTAGGATAAAGGGCCCAAAAAGTGACTTTGTGACCTGACCATGACTTTCCAACCACCCCAAGCCTTCTCCCTCAATGGGCCTGGGTGTCTGAAGTTCATTTCTTAAAGTTGGGTTAGGAGCTGCATCTCTGAGGCATAATTCTCACTCTAAATGATCTATACCGTAAATTCTCGCGTATAAGCCTAACTCGCGTATAAGCCGCACCCCTAACTTTGACAAATTATATAAGCCGCAGAGGGGGTCTGAATATTACGATTTTGGTACTGTAGTATACTAATAAAAACTCTCGTATAAGCCGCACCCTATATAGGCATGTTTGGTATCAAAAGAAAGCTGAGTCTGACTCGCGTACAAGCCGCGGCTTCTACGCGAGAATTTACGGTAACTACTTATAGCACATTCAAAAATCATCCCTTATGTATTTTACAATTTTCCATAACATAAATACACACAGAAAAGCATAAAATAATGATACATAAGAGAGTTCCTATTGTTGCCATTGGTGGCATGACAGAGCCACTATCAGAACTCTCCATAGGCTATACCATTGTACAGTCAACTCCCTCTATTGCGAACACCCTTGGGACTATCTAAAAGTGGTCGCAATAGTGGGGTGGTCGCACTGGGGGGAGTTAAGGTTATGCACACATATATATGGAAGTTATTGTTTCTTATAATTGGTTCCCAACCATTATTAAACACCATTATTACGCAGTGTTTAATTAAGGCCATTATTAACCATGTGCATGTCAGTAACTCGTTAGTGCTGTATTCAAGTATCACATCGATCCTATGGGGTTGATACACTGCACGTATGGTAGGCATGATACATGCATGCAGGTCTAACACAGTACAATGCATGTTGACCCCTAAGTCCGACATAGTAACATGGCCTGTTCTTAAAACTGACATATGACATGGGTACCTGCAGATGGGTCAAAGGCGACTTTCGACCTAATACAATATTAAAAGTGTCCTGGCGACTTTAAGACAACATTGGCAATACTGTAGGGGGTCCAAAAAAGCAACTTTGTGACCTGGACCCCTTAATTTGGGCGACTTTCCGACCTCCGGGGGGACCCCTCTGCACCCCCACATGGGGCCTAGTGAGATGTGACTGGAGACTCAAAAAGGTTAGTGACAGGAAACATGGCCATTTGCAATTTTGTCACACATATGACAAGTGGACAGGGGCAGAGGGCCCCTCACATACCTGTCCAGTGGTTGGGATGGAGAGGGAGAGAGGCCACCTCACATACCTGTCCAGTGGTTGGGGTGGAGAGGGAGAGAGGCCACCTCACATACATTGTACATGTGAAGTGGTCGGGGTGGAGAGGGAGAGAGGCCACCTCACATACCTGTGAAGTGGTCGGGGTGGAGAGGGAGAGAGGCCACCTCACATACATTGTACCTGTGAAGTGGTCGGGGTGGAGAGGGAGAGAGGCCACCTCACATACCTGTGAAGTGGTCCGGGTGGAGAGGGAGAGAGGCCACCTCACATACCTGTGAAGTGGTCGGGGTGGAGAGGGAGAGAGGCCACCTCACATACCTGTGAAGTGGCCGGGGTGGCGAGGGAGAGAGGTCACCTCACACACCTGTCCAGTGGTCGCAATAGAGGAAGAAAAAAATGATTTGGGACTTAGAATTTGGTGGTCGTAGGGTGAGGTGGTCGCAATAGAGGGGTGGTCGCATTCAAGGGAGTTTCTTACATTAAAACAAAGGGAAAAACTGTTGGGACTTTCCAAATATGGTCGCAATGATGGGGTGGTCGCACTGGAGAGGTGGTCGTTAAGTGAGAGTTGACTGTATAACACAATCTGGGCTGCAGAGGGATTAGTAATGGGTCCCCTGAGATCCTCAGACCATGGTTTTCTCTTAATTTGATGCATTTATAAGTATCAGAATGCATTAAAAAGTGATGTGTGCATTTGTATAGGCATTATGGACACAAATAACTGGAAAATATAAAATCGACCCTGAGTCTGCTCCTAACCAATCTTTAAAGACAGGATCCTCCTTGGGGGTTTACTGGTCAAAGGCTAAGTAGGATGTTGCCCTGTTCAGGCATAGGTAGCAATAGCTAACCAGGTTACTACCTGTAATAGGTGGACTTTGTATAATGTACTATTGATATCTTGAATACAGAATATAATTGACCTGTTACATCAAGGGTTTGAACATCTTCATATCATTTGAATATCATAGCAGTTAGTCTGATATTATCTGATTGTATCTGGACCAAATTTTATTTTGCATTCGGTCCTTATCGCTGCATTGAGTATGGCTTTATGGCTATATCTGAGACTGATTACAGCCTGAAAGAACAACTATCATAGACAATTGTGGTACTTCACTACTAGTATTTAGTTCATTCAAAGTGTAATAGGTTATTGGGAAATGATCTAAGTACCCAATAGGAAGAGCCATATGTTCTCACTCTATAGCCTTTGGAGTAGGACTGCCCAGAGCCAATAGATCCCTCATCATTAAATATAAGTGAAATAGGGTGCCACCTAGAGGAGAACCTCTTGGGAACATGGTACATTTTGGCAGGTAGCTGACTTGCAAGCCCCAGGTAAGATTGGACCTCTGCATAGGTATCATAAATGGATAGCTGAGGAAGTCAGGATTGTTCCACCCATTTCGGGAACAATTCTTCAGTCCTGTTTAAAGTTATTTAACCTATGTCAGGCATGCAGAAAGTTGTAAGGTAATTGTTTTAGCAGAACCAATGTTTAGAAGATCAGAGACCTTTATCTGAAAGGATCACTCATGTGATTTTTGACCACTGATCATGCTTTATCAATGAAAGGTTGATCTAGTACTGCTCTACTGCTGAAGTTGCATCCTTAATGTCCTTAATCCTGCATTGTTTATAACTACTTGGTGCTGGCCACTTAAGCCAGAGGATTTGTCTTGTACACATAAAGCTTCTAACAGCATATCATGTGACAGGCCATTATATTGAACAAATCTTTCAAAAGGTGTGGTAAAAATGGTAATGTATTTATTGTCACCAGGGTAGGAAGAGTCCATATTTGTGGTCCCCTGTTGTGATAATATATGGCACCATGTTGTCTGCTTCTGATATCCAGCCAATCTCTCTGACATTGTGTATGCAAGAACTATATTGATGCTCCAATCATACCATTAACAGAGGATGTTGGGAGTTATTGATAATAGTCACATTTGTCCCTAGTATACTGGGAAATGGAATCATTGGATGCCTTGATATCAAAAACATTTATTTTTGACCTAAGTGTGTTTCTTAATGTCAACTAAAATCACCGAGTGTGGCTATTAGGGTGGAACCACTACCCCTGATTCCCATGCACAACAAATTACTGGGCACTGTTTCATCACTCACCTCTTTTGAATCCAAAAAGGCTGCTTACTATTTTCTAAAAAAATCACACCAATGAATCCATTGACCCATGAATGTATAGTTTTAGCTTCAGGATGTATCTCTAAGATGATCAATTGCGACATATTATGTGCAAGATTATCTGATTATTGATAATTGATACACATTTCAATGAAAACCTCATTAATAATTCAAAATGGGCACCACTGAGCTACTTGACAAGTACTCCATTGCATTCCTTGGCCTCACAAATGTACATTTTTAACTTAAGTTTGAGTCTATGATAATTAGATGCAGAGATAGCCATATTTACAGATTTCAGGCATGTTTTATCGTAAATATCCTTAATAATTTAAAATGGCCGCCACTGACCTACTTGGAAACTTCTCCATTGCATTCCCTGACCTCAAAAATGTATATTTTGAATCAAAATTTGTATTTCTATGTTAGTCAGAAGCAGAGATATCCGTATTTATAGATTATCTATATTCTCACCATCCTGAATATTCAAAATGGCTGCCGTATGCCCTGTGTGGATTTCCAAAAAGGTTGGCCAGGTGTAATCAACTCCCCATGGGTCCAAGTCATTGAAAAAATGCACCAACCTTTTACAGCAGAGCCAACACCCTAAACCTCCAATATGGGCTTTTGGCCCCCTGGGTATGCTTTTAAAAGTCTAAACTTGTTACGAATTTTCTCAAAAATTAAAAGAATGTCTTTAAAAAATTAGGGTCGGCCCCAAATACGTAGGATCGATTGGGATACCGGAACACAACTTTTTTTTTTGCCTTATGCCTCAAATCACTAGCAGTTCTCGTACTCTGCAAGAACTCAACGAGACAGCACAAGATGCCCACAGTGGCAGCATAAGAGGAGTGCAGAGCGAAATTGTACCACCCATATCTCCGCGGTTTATGGTCCGACCAACAGGGACAGAAGGTGGTACATGCCCACAGCCTGCAACTGTTGCCCACACTCACCTGCTCTCCCACACCCACCTGCTCACCCACACCCACCTGCTGGCCTGAAATGGAATAACATACATGTACGACACATGACTTGAGGGTACTTTTTAACAAGGAATCCATTTCTGATGCCAGAATTGACCAACAAATGATTATAAGGCAGTACTACAGGGGTAGACACTAACTTTTTCAGCTGTGGGCCACCCGGGCCCGTAGCTCCAAAAATCTATGGGCCCGGACTTTGAGCTGTGGGCCAGGGAATATGTTTTACTTTTTTCAAAGAGAAAATCATATAAATTCCTGATTTACACTGTGATGACAAAACAGACATGTTTATATAAAGCTATAACTTCTACATAACATGCCCTGGGTCACATGGCATTATTAATAGAACTTTGCAAAAGGATTTAGATGTATTAACAAAGTATTGTGATAAGGCCACACCAAAAAAAAAAGTTGGTCAATGGATTTCACTTTTCAAAAAATGGTGCGAGCGAGCGAATTAAAAATTTTGTCAATGGATTTTATTGGTGGAAAACTGGAGCGAGCGACAATTTTTTAATTTTTTTTATCCAGCCTCCGACAAAAGTTCTTAGTGGACCCCTAACATAAAAATTTATTGGTTGATCTGGGGGAATTACTGGAAGAAAATTTAAAAAATAAAAAATAAAAAATTCTATATTTTGAAAAAAATGAAGCGAGCGAAATCCATTGACAATTTTTTTTTCAAAAAAAAAAAGAAATTTAATTTCCGAAAATAAGGTGCGCGAAATCCATTGACCAACTTTTTTTTTTGGTCTGGCCTAAAAATCAGTTAGCTATAAATGCGAGCAAAACTAAGAATACATATGAAGAAGGGCTGTACATAGGGAAGCTTTCAGTAAAAGGCACTGAACTTGATATGGTGATGGATTATAAATATTTGGGTATTACGTTAGAGTCTTGTTTATCCTTCAAGAAAGAATTTAAGAAAGTCTTAAAGTAGGGTTAATCATAAAATATGGATTTTAAGTCATTTTAGGAGCTGTTTCAACTTGGATGCCTCGCTGAATATTTTAAAGACGATGTTATTACCGTATATTGATAGGCTAGTAGTAATCTGTTTCTGTCAGGATTGAGCTTCATTGATCAAAAGAAAATTCAGGTGCTTCAAAATAGTGCATTAAGGGTTTGTTTTCAAGTACATGACCCTACTGAGGTATCTGAAGAAGTTGCATATGGATGCGAATATAATGCCAATAGATCTCAGAAGAAAGTATTTGCAGGGAGTTCTTTGCTATAGATTAATGAGTATAGATGCACTGGATCTAGTGAATAATAGGAGAACCAGAGCTGCTGATGGGCCATTGATAAAAACTTATTTATCTCATACTGAAAGCGTACTTAAATCTCCTGCTAATAGTGCATTTGATTTATGGAATATGGTTCCCCCTTCAGTTAGATTGGCAGACTCAAAATTGTCATTCAAGAATTCCTTGAGAAAATTGGTAAAAAAATTCTTTTGGAAAAGTGGCGTTATGAGATACAGTTCACTAATGATGCATTGGTGAACATTTATAATTATGAGTAGTTGTGCTTTGTAGGTTTGGATCTGGACGTCTAGCTTAAGTAATAAAACTGGGCAGTCGTTCATTTCCTATTTGTTTTATTTATTTATGCTATTAATTATCTAATTATTTATTTATGTATCTAATAATTGATATATAAGTAATTGGACTTTATTGGCTGTTGCTGAACTGAAGAACTGTAAGCCATACTGATAGTTACTAATAACGGAGGTCCCTCCAAAATGTGAGACTGGATATGTATTTTTCCTCATAACAAATTTTTGAATTCTGAATTTTAAATGTTGAATTTTGAATTTTAAAATATCAAAACATCAATGATGTACTTGGTCCCTGTAATATAACAGTTCCAATACCAATACTAATCAGTGAGACTGGATAAAAAATTCTCATACCTCATCTAGTTGATTTATGCCATGTAAATGATATGTGTGCAGTTATATATCAAGAGTTTATCACAGAAGATTTCCAGAATTTGAAGTATGACATGAATATATGCATTTTTGGTGGTTATTATTTACAATAAGAGTGTCAATGTTAAATTCATCCATTCATCATTCATGTACATCCCCGTCTCCCCTTCCCTAAGTAATATCATCTAAGGGTTATTTAATCCTTCCAAATGAGAACAAAGCTAAAAGAAAGGTTTTATTGAGATGTCAAAATTGTTGTTAGCTTTAAGGAAGAATGAAAAGCCTTCTTGCTCCTAACTGAGCAAATCAAGTGATTCCTATGTCAATTCATAGATTGTATGCTCAGGATAATAAAAAAATTAAATTGAATTGAATTGACATGTGATGAAAAGCACACTGCAACTCGTTCATCCAGCCACACGCCTATGCCGTAAAATCTCACGTATAAGCCGCACTGGCGATCTGATTTGTGTACTAGCTGTGGCTCGTACGTGAGGTTTTACGGTAGATGGTGGATATGAGGTCCAGTTTTAGAACTCTTAGAAATGTCCACATTTTGGCCCTGTTTTTCCCATATTGACAAACTATTACAGCATCCTAGGATTGGTGGGTGTTGTGCTATTAGTGGATATTTAAAAAAATGTCCACGTGAATTGAAACTTGTATTCTTCAGAGATCATGTTCCTTAAGTATGTTTTCAATGGAGGAAGACCTCCGCAGCACAATGCTTTTGTAATTTTGTAATTCAGAGTAAAACTTGCTACAGAATTGGCAGATAACCCTCATTTTGGGTTTGATGTGGGAAATTGGCTGCAGACACATTGTGGCATGACACCTCATGGTCAGCTGCAGGGAGAGGATGGAGGGGACATCCTGCATTCTCCAAACAGATATAAGTTATGTTCCTGGCAAGATTATCCAGTCTCTGCCCCAACTAAGGTAATTTTCCAGCTCCTTCCCATGATTAACGCTATACTCTGAAACGACCAGCAGTGTGTGGATTTGACACCAGGCGGCGCACAGTGTATTAAGGCATATTATCTCCCTTTTGGCGAGGGCTACTGCGGTGTAATTTCAATGGAGCGTCTCACTGTTTTGGCTCTAGAACGCTTAATGAAGGTTGTATTAACTAACCAAACATGTATATGATCGGGAGTCAATTACCATTGAGTTAGGCATATAAAAGTATACCCCTAGTTACAGGGATGAAAGTCTTCAAGTTTTCCCCTGAAATCAAGTTTTTTTTAAATCAAAAAAATATAATCAGGATTAGAATATATTTGATAATTACTCAATATAAACTCAAACAAACTTATTTTGTTTGTGTAATCCTATGATAAGACAGCAGAATCATCTCTGGTTCATCCTCAGTGGTCCTACACATACACAGACAGGCTACACCACACTGATCTCAGTGTCAAGTTTTTCTCAGCCAATTTCAAGTTAACTTGAGAAACCTTGAGGCCCTCTCTCTCCTCTATAGTCCTATGCATTTACACTCTTCACATGAGGCTAAGCCACTGAAACTAAGGTGCTATGCATGGAGAGTGTATGGACAGATTTCTCATTCTCCTCAGCAGGAGATAACGTCCATGATCACATGGACATGACAAATGCTTCTCCTCAGCAGGAGATGACGTCCAGGAGAATATAGACATGAAAAATCCTGCTGCACAGCACTACATATATGTGTCTATAGATGCATAAACATTCATATGCTCTATAATGTAGTTATGAGGTATGTTATATCTTCAAGTTTTTTTTGACATAGTCGACTTTCATCCCTGTAGTTAGATATCAACTGAATTGCAACTACATCAATTCCCCCCGTGTTAGTGGGGACCTTCATGATGGGGGCATGAAGGAGTAGAATAACTTCATCTGGAGCCTTCCATAATACCAATGGGCAATCCGGATTCGTAAAAGGCGACAAAACTTGAGGGGTCTTGTGCCTTTCTGCTGTGATCAGTCACATAAGCTGTTTTGGCATCCGCTGCCCATATGCGCGGGCCGGGGCCTCCTTGCTGGTGGTCTGGCATGGGATCCCTCCTCAGTGAACCATGTCTGAGATATCAAAGGCCGTGGTTTGTCTGGCCCTGCCTACTATGGTACTAGCCCAGGTAGGTAGGGCCAGGCAAATAAAAAACACTTGCTAACCTTCGAAAAGATTAGGGGACGTGCCCCGGTAGCGGTTTTCTCCCTCACCTCATAGATGCGATCATTCATTTCATAGATTCGATCATCAATAGATGCGGTCACTGCTGTATTGGGCAAGCAGCATATAAATATCTGTCCTACTACTGTGAGGCAGACTACCACTATTTGTGGTTGACTCCTTGCTAACTTGAGATTATGTCCCAGGCGTCACAGTACACTTGGACGTTAAACAAACCAATCAAATCAAATCTGAATCCATCCATATGTGCATAATGACAACAGATGAAGATGAATCTTAAACCATTGCATATAAGCATCATGCTGCCCTTACAGGGTTAATAGTGGCCACATGTGGTGGTGGGTTGGGGTAGGGTCATGGGCCACCAGGAGGGCTTTGCATAATGAGCAATGCAATTCTCATTGTAAACTGCTTACTATACCGAATATCCTTACTATCATCGTGCAGTGTGTTTGCATAATACAGTAAAATTCCGTTATAAGGCCACTCAAAAAAAAATAGTGGTTTCTCATCACCAAGGTCTGAGAAATCTGACCAGGGAGGATTTTTTTTTTCTTTTTTTACTCGCAGGCCAGAATGTATAGGATAATTTAAGGGCTTCTTTGGCCAAAATTCAAATTTGTTTGGTTAAGAATTAATTGATCTTTAAAAGTGGGGAAAATGTAAGTTATTTCTATACCACTACATTGCTGGCATTATTAGCTTTAATTTGATACCAAATATTTTTACATTTTGATGAGGTTTTTCATCAAAATTTGGCAAAAAAAAAAAAAGGTTTTCCCCGAAACCTGATTCTGAGGCCACACCAAAAAAAGAGTTGGTCAATGGATTTAACTTTTCAAAAAAAGGTGCAAGCGAGCGAAATTGATTGGTTTATCTGGGGGAATTACTGGAAGAAAAAAAAATTCAAAAAAAAAAATTCACAATTTTGAAAAAAGCGAGACGAGCGAAATCCATTGGCAAATTTTTTTTCAAAAAAAAAAAAAAATTTCCATTTCCGAAAATATGGTGCGCGAAATCCATTGACCAACTTTTTTTTTTGGTCTGGCCTTATGATGTGCGCGGTGATGAGAAACCATTTTATTTTTTTGAGTGGCCTAACAGTGCATTGGGCAAGCAAAAATTAGTTATAAACAGATTTTGTTGTATCCAAATTGAGCATTTGTGAGACTTTAATACTATCAGAAAATTACTAATTACTAATAAACCCCCCATTATATAGATTAATAACACAGGGGTAGACATATCATATACTTCATTAAAGTCTTTATGGTTTTGAATAAAATTATATAGCTCTGAATATAGATAATGGGAAATTGATAATTTTAGAGATACCAAAAAATATGGGGGAGAGTAGGCAATATGGACTGGTTATGTAATGGGTTGTGGGAGGATTGGGGTGGGGGGGGGGGTGTTGGATCAAGGTGTGGGTATATCAATCCTATGTGACTGTCCCACTCCCTCCAGCACCCCAGGAAGCCTTTTAGGCAGGGAGAATAACTGTCTTAGACTCACACAACCCCTCCAGCCACCCAAGAAGCCCTAGGGTGGGGGGAAGAAATTAGTTTGCATATGTATAAATTTCTCAAGAATCTTCCCTCTAATAGGCAAGAGAGTGCCTATACATGGGTCCCCATAGTTTTGACCATGTCGCCGTGTCGATTTTTAGCAAAAGAGCTGTGTCACTGTGTCAATTTTTTCCTATACCATTAGTATACATTCAACTCGATTTTCCCATGTCTGTCGATTTTTAAAGGGTCCCTGTCGCCCTTGTCGATTTTTAAAAGGCCCTTAAAGGGCCGTGTCGCCCGTGTCGAATTTTACTCATGTAGAGGCACAAGAGAGAGATTGGCCTTAGGTCAGAAACGTCACCAGGATTTTTAATTTTGGGAATTTTAGCTTCTTTCAATTTTTTTTGAAATATACCAAAAGTAATTGATAAATTAATGACATGCAGAGACTCCTTTTTTAAGTCAAGCAGGAATTGTCACTTTGCTAATAACTAAAGTTCATCCCTGGTGTGATTGGCAAGTTTTTCAATTTTAAGTATTGGGAGTTACTACTAAATACAAATGTATGAGGAACCCAAACATGCCTGTATATATATTCTATAGGCTTACAGTAAAATCTCGTTATAAGGAGCACCTTTTGGCAGGGCAAATTTGCTCCTTCCTTCCTTGTAACCGATTTTGGTTACAACAAACAGATTTGCTTGGTCCCGATTTTCACCCATACATTTTTTAGTTCATATCCTATACCTGGCCTCCCGTGCCCTCGGTGGGAGGTGGTGAGCGACTGTGGGAGGTGTATGGCTTTTTTACCCAGCCTCCCCTGCCCATTGTGCGGCTTTGGGAGGTGGTGAGTGATTGGGAGGTACAGGCTTCTGTACCCGGCCTCCCCACCCCCTTGGTGACTGGGAGGTGGTGAGTGCCTGTGGGAGGTGTAGGGCTTCTGTACCCAACCTCCCCTACCCCCTGGGGAACTGTGGGAGGTGGTGAGTACAGTGGCCCAGGAGGGTCAAAAAGTGACATTCCATTTCAGAAATGAAAATTGAAATGAAAATTCACTTTTCAATATGAGAATTCATTTTTCAAAATGAAAATTGAAATGAAAATTCACTTTTCTAAGTGAAAATTGACCTTTTTTCTCGCCAAATTAGGCCTTTTTGCAGAAATTTCGCTTTTTTTTCCCCAGTTTTTGACTCTTTTTCTCGCCAAAATAGGCCTTTTTCGGGGTAATTTCATTTTCTTACATTTCTGAACTTTTCCTCAAATATTTAAACAAATATCATCTCATTCCCTTATATTCCCCCATTGCCCCCACACTACACCCTTTGTATGGCTTCATGTCAATACTAAAGGATACCTGTCACAAGCTGTTCTTGACAGTTGACAGATTGACAGCACCCATTTCTGAAATGAAAATTCACTGTAACTCTACAATTGGCTGCATGTTACTGTGTGTTGACAGTTGACACCTTGACAGTAGTGATTTCTGACTTGCAAATGTGATAGTAAAATTGAAGTTGAGATGCCAAAGTGAATTTCCATCTCAATTTTCACTTAGAAAAGTGAATTTTCATTTCAATTTTCATTTTGAAAAATACATACTTCCATCTAGCCTCTTTTGGTTTATCTGTTCCCGGTAAGCACTCAATGCTATTTCAATGGGGTGGTTCGCTGGTGCAGACTAATGCCGTTTTATATATAGGGGAAAAATGAATTCTCATATCGAAAAGTGAATTTACATTTCAACTGAATTTTCATTTCAACTTTCATTTCTGAAATCGAATTTCACTTTTTGACCCTCCTGGGCCACTGTAGGTGAGTGACTGGGAGATGCAGGGCTACCCGGCCCTAGGTGAAGAATATCTTCCAGCTGTCAAAATAACGTTTTAAAACTTTATATAATGTTATGCCATAGTAAGAAGCCATAGAGAAACGTTATATAACGTCATGAAATGTTGTATAATGTTTTTGTTTACTGGGCTGCCTCTGTGCCCGGCCCTAGTGCCTCTGTGCCCAGGATAGTGGCTCTATGCCTGGCCTTAGATGGGAGTTCAGCATTACTAGGTAGACAGAACAGGTAATCAATCATATTGGAAAGATATCCCATTTGTGGTTTAAAAAAAGTGCTCCTTAGGAATGATTTTCCATGATAATAGCTCGTTCCAATAAGGTTTTTATACTAAAGAAAGGTAGAGAAAAAAACGTGCAAAGCAAATGTGCTCCTTAAAACCGTCCTTATAACGAGATTTCACTGTAGTACTTTTGTTTATCTGTGGTTCTGTCCACAGGGTGCATCAGTGTTACCGAAGTGACATTGGCAAAAGCCGATTAAAAATTCCTATGGCTGCTGTAAGGGCACGGACACCGGCCACATTGGCCGGCCATGATCTCAGCTTTCCAGCAGTGAAAGGATTTTTCAAATATTCCTATTAGAAGCAGTATAATTTGTATTTATTCATATGAAATAGTATCAAATGTGCTATATAAAATAGGGGCCCATGGGTCGATATGGCCTGTGTAGAAGGCAAATGGCCTGTGTAATATCTCACGACACAGGCCACATTGGCCTGTGTGCTTAAAGAGTTTTTGGCAACACTGAGGGTGCATGTGGTGTTACACTGGGTGCCTTTGGTGGTAAACTGGGTGCCTGTGGCTCTATATATATGGGGTGACTGTGGGTGCTCGTGCTGGTAGACACGGCAACTGTGCTGTAACACTGGGCGCCTGTGCCGTTACACTGGGTGCCTGATCTGGTACATAAGGAACCTGTGCTGTTATACCGAGGTTGCAGGTTCCTTACTAGGGGGCACCATTGCTTGATCTGGTAGCTGGCGAGATAAGCACTGTACAACAATCACAATGGGGACAGGGTGTTACATAATGCCCCCTAAGAAGTCCGCAGTGCAGGCCATGGAATTATCTCATTGGTTGATAATTCAACCGGCTACACGCCTTACCGAGGTTGCAGGTTCCTTAGTAGGGGGCACCATTGCTTGATCTGGTAACCAGCGAGATAAGCACTGATACAGCAATCACAATGGGTACAGGCTGTTACATAATGCCCCCTAAAAATTCCGCAGTGAAGCCCAGGGAGTTATCTCATTAGTTCATAATTCAACCAGCTACACGCCTATATTGGGTGCCTGGAGTGGTACACGGGATGCCTGTGCTGGTACACTGGTTGCCTGTGCTGGTACATGGGTTGCCTGTGCTGGTACGCTGGGTGCCTGTGTTGTTGGTCCAATATAGCTGCCGAAAATTGTCTGATTTCCTTGTGTAATTCATGGTTATTAGGATTTTCTGAGATTTAGAATCTGTTTTCAGCGCCAGATTTCCGATTTGGAAAATATCCAAAATGGCCACCAAGAACTCAAGATTGTCTGATTTCCTTGTGTACACACACATGTACACTTTCTTTCAATATTAAAAAATAGAAGATTTTGACCAAAATTAAATCAAGAAATGATAAAATTTCGGAAAATGTAAAGAAACAGTCGGACATGGTTACCGGAAACACAGCTTCTTTAGGGCTAGAGAGCCCCTGGTCCCCACCCTAATCACAATTCCAACCTAATTTTAAACAGATTTAGATGCATTTTACTGTCCCACTGTCTTAAGCATACATGTGTAATCCAGTGTTTAAACGACTACCGGAAGTAAGAATTTAAATTGGGGGGGGGGGGGGGGCATTTGGCTTCTATGGGGGAAAAAAGGCAAAACAAAGTGCCTTATATTTGGGGTTATACGTTATTATAGTTCAAAGAGGAGAAGGATGTCTACCCCTGGGCCTACGGGGAGGTCTGTTTTCTGAATAATCATAATTGAGACATAATGTATGTAACCTGTTATAGTTATTTAGAATATTAGTAATAGTAATAAGATTCGATGGAGGAGATGTGAATACGCGTTTAAGGCAGTAGTTCAAAATACACAAAATACTATTTCACATCTTTACTTTCCCCATTTTAACTAATTCAGCATGGTGTAAAAACACAATCCAGGAAAAGAAAGAAACTTTTTTTTTATCTAATTATTTTCAATGGCACCTTCTGAGAAGAATGCATTTTTTTAATCAGTTTTTATGGTTAAGGATAATACATCGGTGGAGAGCCCCACTGTGCAGCTCGGGTGTCTGAAGCAGAAAAATCAATACAGCTTGGAGGCTTCACCACTGCGCAGGGTTCTCCCCGCTGACCGGCTGCACAGACAGCCAAATTACTTTTTTTTCTTGGGGGGGGGGGGGGGGGGAGGGTGCTTGTACACTTTGCCAACTTTACGATTATGCTGTGTTATCGACTTTTCCCGATTTTGTCATATTCACAACCCAGTGCATTTGAGTGGTGTTTCTGGGTTGAAATCTACCATGGGTTGTTAAAAAAAAATAGCAAAAGGGAGTTACCGCTACTCTGAGGAAAGACACAAACACGCAGTCTGTATTCCCAGTCCAGACGCACATATTACTGATGACACACGCCGCTAACTGCATCTAGCAATGCTGAAACTGAGAGATGGATTTTCTTTTAAATATTGAGTTGTAAAGGCACGGTTCCACACAAGGTCTGCTGAAACCCACTGATGGGTTTTATGATAATGCACACTCTGTCGACCTACATGACGATAAATGACTTAATAGTTACTTGAATTTAACAGAAACTATATTAATGCCCTTCTCAATTTAAGACTCAAATGAGAAATGACGTTACATGCTCCCCCCCCCCCCCCCCCACAAATCTACTGGAGTTAGGTATTTAAGATGTGTTAATTTATTTGTGAATATGTTTATAAAATGCTGACGGCTGTACTACATACGAGAGTCGTTTGTGACATGAAAGAGCCTGTGAAAACCAAAATCTATGTGGGAAATGAGAGGGAAGCTGCCACCCTAAATCTGGTCTAACCTGGTGTTGGCGCGCCCACAGTGGAGAACCCTGCCCAGGAGCGGGGCGCCCTACAGTGGGTGTACATGAACATGATGCTGTCATACAGTGTGCACATACTTTGTTTGCACGAACAATGTACTATATCCAAGATACTGTCAGCACTAAGAAACGTGGATATATTAATTTATATTTGTTATCCATGCACATTAACATTTTAAGATCAAAGCAAACTTCTTCTTTTTTATAGAACACGTATGCGTATACGGTCATTTGTAAAGACATCCACCCTTTAAGAATAAGCATTTCAGCTGTACTAAATTCCCGAACATGGAATATAGAGTGAATTTCGAAAGTAGTACAAAGATTACAGGTTTTATATATTTAAAGTAATTACAATGTTATACACGTCCACCTTCCTATAGGGTACAATACACTCACTTCAACCAGTACCGTAAAGAGTATAATAAACGTGCAACTGTGGAGAGGTGTCAGGGTGCCTTTTATAGTTCGACTTTTAAAATTCATCTCAGAATACACATTGACAACGGAGACATGACTGTAGATGTGAATGCGATAAAACAGTGTCTTACATATGTTACCAAACAAATGATCAAACATGATGTAAAGTGTGTTTTCATTATATAAGTCCAAACAACGAACCTGCCAAACTCCTAAAGCACACCTGTCACATAGATATATTTATACTCTATATTCTAGCTCTAGTGTTCGTTCGCTGCTCTGGTATAAACCAAAATATAACACTTTAATAGTTTAACATTTGTGGTTTGTTTTGGCTACTTAACTATGTAGGGGTAGATTAGTTGTTTTTGTCCTTCAAGACCACCATTCCATAATCGTATGAATGCGTTGAATTCCATAATCTTAAGTCTTAAATAATAAAAGTTTCTGACACCACAAATTTATTTTTACAATGTGTTGTTTATGTTAACCTTTCAGAGGGTAAGCCAGAGCAGCGCATGGAGGCCATGTTAGTCTGGGCTCCACATCCAGAGTTACCGGAGAGCAAAGGTGAGTCCTCTCCCTGCACACTCCTCCCCCAACCTGCCGCCCACCCCCCTCCTCCGTCCCTCCCCTGCCCGTCCAGCTACCCCCCCCCCCCGGCCCAGCCTGCTGCCTGTCCGTGATGCCCCCTCCCCATCCCTCCCCGTCCCTCCCCGTCCCTCCCCATCCCTCCCCGTCCCTCCCCGTCCCCACCTCCCCATCCCCCACCCGCCTGTCCAGTTATCCCTCCCTCACTCTCCCCCCCGCAACCTGCCGCCCATCCCTGATTGGTTCCCAATGGGAAATTTTACTTGTTTCTATCATAATCAATTCTGTCCTTGAAGTGTAAATGAAATTTGTTAGTATGATAAGTCATAGGTAGATAACAAGGGTAGAACTTCAATGCCCATTCAGGTTACTTTGTGGACGAACAAACGAAATATTGAACTTGTAACCTAGACCAAATAAAACCGCATTAAAAAAAAAAGAAGTCCCCCCACCCGTCTGTCCAGTTATCCCTCACTCACTCTCCCCCCGCAACCTGCCGCTCATCCCTGATGCCCCCTCCTCCCTGGCCTGCCTGTCCAGCTACCCATCACACTGCCTCCCCCAACCCGTGAGGCCCCCTCACCTCCCACCCGCTGACGGGCTTCTGGTTACTTCAGCCACACATAACATTACATTTTATCAAGGGAAACATGAAATTGATAAGGGTGTATGCAAAAATGCCTTTTTCAAAATGCCAGTACTGTAAAATCTCGGGTAAAGCAGCGGCTAGTCTGCAAGTCAGATCGCCGGTGCGGCTTATAGGATTAGCCCAAAGTTGGGGTACAGCTGATAGGTGAGTTAATAGGCTTACACGCAAGAATTTACAGTATCATCTGAATTGGTGATACGTATTTTGGCCCTACGTTCTACAGCGGTTCTGATTCTACAGGGTGTTGTGCAGCGGTCTTGATTTAATATACATGTACTCTTCGCACAGATGTGCAAAAATTTACATTGGCCTTTTCTGAAAATGGACAACATCCCGACCCCTACAATCCCCTCCCCACCCCACTAAAATCGGTCCCACCCTTGACGTTAAAATATCACCCCTCCATTAACGCTCTGTGAATTGAATCTGCAATGAAATGTCTCTGTAAAATGAGTCCCAAGGGATTTAATCTATAGAGATATGAGTTAGTGATTAAAGCATCGTCCTTGAGCCTGGGATCAGTTGTGTTTAACATGGGCTCTTGTGCAAGTCTAGGCGAAGGAGTAGGATTCACAAGTCTATGTGACTGCTGGGGAAAACAACCACCCAAGATGGCCTGCAACACTACTGTTTTGTGTATTCATGAGTCCATATGGTTTAGTATTGAGTATTTGTCTAGCCAAACCTTATTTAAGCATAACTTCTAGGTATATGTATCGATGAATGACGTGTTAGCATGTGTAGGGACATGCGTGTGAGTTGAATAGGTGTGCGTGAACCTGATGCATGTACTCAAAACTGTGCAGACCTTTTTCAAAAATGAAAAAAACTATTAACACTTATATCATGACTGTATTTCATATATTTTTATTTTTATTTTCTAATTCAGTGGATGAGTATGTCCATATTGCCAAGGAAAAACATGGATACAACACAGAACAGGTGAGGTATTTGTCTAACAATACCGAAGAAAATTTGCTGGGACGTAAAAGCATGCTTTAAATTACCGTGGGTTATATTAAGAATTCACAATTTAACATGAAAGAGGCATACATAACACTGGCGGATTCACCAGACAAATATATACCGAAATGGTTTTCTCCATGTATACTGTGCTAACAGCTTCGGGATAGGTAGAGGGGGGAGGGATTTAACGATGTGACGAAGGAAAACGAACGTTTGGTTTGGGTTTCTTCAAATTTTGGAGGGGGGGGGGGCATTGTTTTAAATCATAATTTAAGCAAACAATAAATGAAATCCAGCTGTATAAGACACTACGATAATCAGTTATGATGTATATTGACAGCGTCTTAACCTAGTCACAGCACCTTTCCATGACAAACATAGATTGAATGTTTATGGTATTTTTATTTACGTTACAGGCACTAGGTATGCTCTTTTGGCACAAGCACAATGTAGACAGAGCCCTGTCTGACCTGGCTAATTTTGCACCCTTCCCTGATGAGTGGACAGTAGAAGACAAGGTTCTATTTGAACAGGCGTTCAGTTTCCACGGAAAGAGCTTCCACCGGATTCGGCAGATGGTAAGTACAACCGTAGTATACAATGTGTATCCATGTGAGGGAGTGGTCATTTTTTAACAACAGGGGGGGTCGGTGGATTTTAACGCGAGCGGGTCGAAAAAATTTTGGTCCCCCCCCACGGCAGGGGTCGACATTTTTTTGGTCCCCCCCCCCCTCAGGCAAGTTGAAATTGAGTGCGGCCGACCCCTTTGAGCTTTAGTAAGGCGCGGGCTTTTTCGCTAAAAAAGGGTGCAATTTTTTTGGCCCCCCCCCCCCCTCAAGAGGGGTCCAAATTTTTTTGGTTCCCCCCCCCCCTAATCCACCAACCCCCCCATGTTGTTAAAAAATGACCACTCCCTAAGGTCCATTGTGTTGTATTCTTACTACAGTTGTATCTAGAGGATTTACCGTAGACTGTGGAAACAGTCGCCATCTACTGGGTCGATAGGGAACTGTAACTAGTGCTTGTAGCGCCATCTATCGCCACAATATGGCATACTGACCTGTGCTTGTGGAAGAGGTTAAAGCTCCACAATCATTCTATATCAATGCTAACTGCTTGGGAAACTTTTACAAATAATGTCACTGATTTGTAAATGTTTCTGACATTGTGTGATAATCTTGTCGTCATGATGCATAAATTCAACCCTGCATTTAACCATTTAAGGACAGCATAATGCCTAAATTCCACACACCTGCCCAATCCATATTAACTATTGAACCTTTAAGTGTATGGGGCTGCATATTGCTTTATACGGTATATCCTTGGTCGTCATGATACAAGAATGTAGCCGTGGCGAGTAACTCCCCAGCGCTGCATTCAAGGATGAAACAGACTATGGGATTGATACATTTCCGAGGGGTAGGCATGATGCTTGAATGCAACACTGGTGAGTCACTTTTCAGTGCTACATTCATGCATCATGATGACCAAGGGCATATTGTACCATATTGACACGTAATTAGCACACATTGCACTTTTAATATGACTTTTGAGTTCTTCATCGTCTAAACATCGGCCCAAAGCGGGGTGTGTGCACACTTAGGGAACAGTGTAGATGACGCATCTGTTTACAGAGACCAGGGAGCTGACGTGCTGCTTGTTTGCTACTTGTCTTTTGCCTCTGGAAATTACTCTAAAATTAAAGTTATCAAAATGAGGTGGCCTGATTATGAATACAAATGAGTTTAACGCAAGAACTAAGAATCATGCAAGCATTCCACTAATAACGAAAAGGCCATTATGAATCAGAATGTGAATTGATGTGAGTATTGTGCGTGTTTCAGCTGCCAGATAAATCCATTGCTAGCCTAGTGAAGTACTACTATTCCTGGAAGAAGACTCGTTCACGAACAAGTCTGATGGACAGACAAGCACGTAAAATGGCCACCGCACGTGGAGAGGAGAGTGAGGAAGAGGATGTACGAGGCAGTGGCAACAGTGACAGCGACTTTGAGCAGTCAAGCAAGGAAAATGGGGTAAGCATTGTCGAATCAAATCGAAAGACCACATGAAATGTGTGCTGTACTGAGAAAGTTTTTGATAAACACATGTTAAACAACGTGCAAATTATAAGTTGATGTTTTAAATTATGATAGATTGTAATTGGTTAGAATCAAATATGTGGCCACCTATTAAAATACATAACTGCATTATGATCATTTGCAGAAGGAAGTTGAAAACAAGAATAGCACAACACGTCCTGGGCCAAAGAGCTCGCAGCTTCAGGGGAAGCACAACCTGAAGAACAAACGACGACCGCCAAAGGGAATGTTCCTCAACCACGAAGACTTGATTTCCATAGCTACAGGACCGCTTGGACAGGGAGATACGATTCTCAAGTCTCTAGACGAAGAATTAGTCGCATTAAAAAGACAGGTAAGAAGACTTTCAGGATTTCAATGCTTGTAAGTTGCAATCAATGATTGTACCATTGATTCGGTTCACTAGCAACTTTCTGAACAACTAGCCCTAATAGTCTCCAACCAACCTTACTTGATGTGTCACAAATCTTTTGCAGGTACAAAATAACAAACAGATGATAAGTATGCAGAAGCACAAAACGGCTCTTGGCATAGACATGATGAGGATAGCCGAGGTGAGTTATCAGTTGGACCGAATGTGGTGCACATACATTAATCAATAAGGGGGCAAAGAAACATATTATTCAAGCATGAATTTTAATTGACGGTTAGCACTACAATATAATAGTGCAATAGAAATAAACATTTATGTTGTCTTGCAATGTCTCACTAGATGACTCCTGAATACATGACTTGTGTTAGCAGTGTGTCGACAGCGTATTACTTTACAAAACAATAATCTGTGTGTCTTCTTACAGACTGCCCAGCGAATAAATGCACGATGGACCAATGAGGAATTGCTTTTGGCCGTCCAAGGGGTTCGTAAATATGGGAAAGACTTCAAAGCCATTGCTGAAACAATCGGAAACAAAACTGACGTTCATATCCGCAGCTTCTTTGCCAACTACCGCCGACGGTACAACCTCGATGAGGTCCTCGCAGAGTTTGAGAAAGAGAATGGGACCATAGAAGTCATGGACGACGACGACGAAGAAAAGGTAATTCTGCTAGGAAGAGCCCTCTTTAGAATCCAATAGTGTCGCAAGCTTAACACAAATACTCTGGTGTAGTTATACATGTACGACTTTCTCACTAAACAAGGTCAATTAATAGAAATATTGTTGCATTTTGAACTTAAAAATCAAAAAATATAATAGGTTGAATCTGATGTGCACATTAAACAGCATTGAGTATTTATCCTGAATGACGCTTTACCCATAGATGGAGGTTGATCCGCCATCAGCAGAAGAGGCAAGTACGTCCGCCACACCCTCTGGGAGTGGGCCGCCAGAACAACCCAAGGCCACGGTGGGCGCACCCCCTCCACTGCTGAAGCAGCCGCCGGCAGCAGCCAGCAAACCCAGCACGTCATTACGCCAACCACCTCCACCACTACAGCACCAAAGGTAGGACAAAGCCACTATAACAAATTGTTTAGGGAGGGGTTATTATTTGACAACAGAGGGGTTTTGGTGAATTTGTAAGGGGAGAGTTGGACTCTGTCCGGGTGGGGGCGAAGTTCACCATTTTTCAACGAAAAAGCCTGTGCATTATAAGATACATGTAATTGGAAATTTGTTGTAAAGGTTATGTAAATATCACCAGCGCGAAAATGCTATTTTAGCCTAAATAACATCTATTGGTGCCATCTCTGGTTCCTCAAAACTAACTGAAATATGTGCTAAAAATGTACCAATCTTTTTACAGAGGTTCCCAGGGACCCCGAATCATGCACCAACCACCACCCCTAGTCCGGCCTATCGTGCCAGTGACAGGTCACCCCGCCGCTGGACCCCACAAGACCCTCCTCACCCAACCGCCACAACTCACCACCCGCGAGTAAACATGACGCACACATACACACACACACACTATTATAACTTAAAACACTAAGTTTTATTTAGGTAAAAATAGTCAAAGTCCGTTGTGACACAAATCGTACTTACAAGCGCTCTGCACTGAATGTGAGTACAACTAGCGTTCAGTGACTTTGTGTTGTGATTTCCAGCCTTGTCTATACATAGGGGATAAACACAGGCACTGCGGCATTTCATTAGTGCAAACTCTGTTTAGCTCTGGTCGTACACAACACATAGCTTATGATGGAAGAGTGTAATTGTTAAATTGCAGACTTAATGGCTACACAGTAGTAAAGGTTGGTGCTTACATGATCAAAGTATTGACGTATCAATGTCAGATATTGTATACTTTATAAAAGTAATCTATTTTATAATTACGGACCTTGTGTCGCACCAACATGCATATAAATGATGCTCAAGTATTGCCAAGTTCATCCGCTAGGTCTTCAATTTGAATATTTATACATGTATATGTATTAAACATTACATTTCCATAAAATGGGATATCTGTGAGTGACCCCTTTAATACAGGAGCACTGTAACAATCCTCGCCCACCAGGAAGTCTCCTGGTGTCACCAACCCGGCATATTATGGCCACACCAAAATAAAAGTTGGTCAACAGATTTTGGTTTCCAGAAATTAGTGAGGGCGGGCGATTTTTTCCCCCTCCCAATTTTTGCATTTCCGAAAATATGGTGCGGGAAATCCGTAGACCAACTTTCTTAATTGGTTCTGGCCTATAGATGGATGGAGTGTCTCACGGTGAACAGGAATAATCATGGAATAACAGGCGCTAAGCCCTGCCCTGAGTTTGTTATGAGTGAAGGCTTAGGTCTTTAATGATGGAAGAAGCCGTATGGCATGCTTCATCCTCCATAATCAGAGGAATCATCTATGATTGTACATGTATTTAATAGGATATCACATATAAACAATGTTAGAAACCGTATATGGAAGGCAAATGTGTTCAGGCCCCATCATATACTACAAAAAGAATGATCTAGTAATGTTAAACGCATTAATCCTTTAAGGACGGCACGTTGCTAAAATTTGTCATTTGAAATTTGTCGTCATGATACACCAAACTCCAATGCATACCACCAGTGCTGAATTGAGGCATCATGCCGACCCTTCGGGAGTGTCTCAACCCTGTAGGGCCGGCATGATGCATGAATGTTGCACTGGCCAGTTACTCGTCAAGCTGCATGAATGCATCATGACGACCAAGGGCATGATGCATTAATGCACTATGCCGTCCTTATCCATTATCATCAGACATTCTCATTAAGACTGCGATCACCAACAGCTCTCATCATGTATAAAAATCATCCTCCCATTCACATTGTTGCGCTAGATTGTAAACTAAATTACTTCAACTAGAAGCTAGTATACATTTAGGGTGGGAAAGTGACCCATACCTATTTCTTGTCAGACTGCGAGATTGTATTGTATTTGTTGTATATGCGACGTTCTCTTACAGTATTCAGTTCTTAACTTTCACTACAACAATTCAGAGCAGCTCACACCGGCAAATAAAAGAGCCGTTTATGTTTCTTTGCATGTCTCAGCACCGTTGTATATAAAGAAAATTGCAGTATGCCATATCTTGGTGTTATGGAATGAGTGTGTACCTTGTATGATGGAGAGGTTCTTCTGCATTAGAACAGAATGCTTGTGATGTAAATAAATTATTGAAAAGACTTAGTATCTGGAGAGGATGTAGTGTTTTATCATAGCAGTAATGTTGCATACAGGGATTTCCATTGGTGTTCGATACTTCGGAATTCGAAGTTTGCTTCCTATGTGTAAACCAAACATAAAGATATCCTCTTTTCTAGTTTGAAATAAACGGATCACTAGGCTAGTGAATAGTATATCTTGGTGGCACTTTTCAGGCCCAGGCTACATACTAGGCCTACATATTCTTGTCCATCGTACTTTCTACTGGTGGATACTCTTGATCTGAGGATATTTATGCATTCTTTATAAAAATATTAGTCTATTATTGCCGTGGCCTGTTATTTATTGTAACAAGGTGTGATCGAACTTTGTTTACGAACGAGACATCTAGGAGGTTTACTTGAAATATTGTCTGTATAAATAAACCTTACCAATAAACATGGGCATTGTGTTCATATATGTCATTTATACCACAGCGGGCACAGAGAACAAAGCATTTCACACCTCTTGTATACTGCATACAGCTAGTGGTATAACTTAGTTGTAGGCCTTGTACCAAGCTGTAGGGGTATTCAGTGAAGGGAGCCTATAAGGTACCCTTCACCATTTCGTGTATAGCATGGTACTAGTCCTATAACTACTACTTACATCCCCCTGATTTGATCAATACATTACTGTTTGCCACAGCTATCTTATGCTGTGATCGGTTTTCCAAAATTCCCACTAGAAGACGCTGAAAAAAAAATTAAGATGAACATTTGACAAAAAAGTTGCTAATTTGCTAATGCATAGACCTTCATGAGGGGCTGTAGATAACCAATAACACTGAATTACATTTTTGGACAACGGTAGGTGAGTTTTTCAGATCACATTCACATCTAGGTATTAATACTGTCAGTATATAGATGGTGAATATCAGCTGCAGTCGTAAAACTCTTACAATAAATGTCCACATTTTGGCCCTGAATCAGGCTTTTTGATGAACACTTACAGCATCCTAGGATTGAATAGTACCTTGCAGATGAAAAATTATTAATAAATGTTTAGCCAGAAATTTATTGAATTAACTTGTGGTAGAGAGAGGTTTTAGGTAGTGAAACTGGAGAGTACTTAGGACCTGGCCACCCCACTCCTCAGGGGTAGCATATTTGGTATGTCCTTTTGTGGTCAGGATAAATGAACATGGCCTCTGGAGAATCCCAGCAGTACATCATTCAAACTGTATAAAAAATCTTATAGTGCCCACATGTTGTACAGGAATCAGCTCCAGCTTTAATTTGATACCAAACATACCAGAAAAAGTTAAGAGGCCAAAGCACCAGAAAACTCCCAAGAACCTCGCATAATCCTCGGGATGGTTAACTACTATAGTGGGTTCATTAAGAAGTTGTCCACAGTTCTCGCTCCGTTAAATAATATACTGAGAGATGACATCCCCTGGAAGTGGTCAACGGAGTGTGCAGGGGCATTCACAAAAGTCAAAGAAACCCTTACCAGTGAAACTGTGTTAATGTATTACGATGTGAACAAAAGGCATCTCCTCACTACAGACGCATCTCCTTATGGAGTTGGTGCTGTTCTATCACATGTTGATGAAAACAGAGCGGAGCGACCAATTGCTTACACGTCAGTGACTCTGACAAAAGCCGAGAGGAACTGTGCCCAAAGAGAACATGAAGCATTAGCCATTATCTTTGGAGTTAAGAAATTCCACAAGTAACTGTATGGTAGGTCATTTACACTGCTGACTGACCACAAACCACTGACTAAACAATTGGGTCTGAAAACGGATGTACCAACGTTGGCAGCACTATGGCTGCAGAGATGGTCGCTCATTCTGATTTTTTTTTTAATAAGAAGATTTATTGATCGATCCACTACATGAAGAAGTGATAATATTTACGATCAACTATTTGGCGTCAGTTTCTTTGGCACTATTTATATGAAGACCATGACACGGTCGATGGGTACAAGATGGGTATTTACAGATGAGGTGGATATGATTTCTTAGTATGGGGTTCAAGTCTTGTTGACTCGAGTCCCACATTTTGAGTGTTATTTGGTTTTTTACATGTTAATACAATACAATATAATACAATATGGTCCAATACAAGAAAAAACATACAAATACAAGTTTACACAGTTATTAAGGTACTATAAAATAAATAAATGAATGAATATCACAGATTTGCTTTAAAATCAGTTGGCAATATTTTGCCAGTTAGTGATAGAGATTTAACTCAATGACTACTAGTATATGACTGCCAAAGAAAGGTACAATAATATTTTGTTGGATATGATGTTAGTGGTTGTGTGTGTCAGGTAGCATCCTAACAGATATGGAGTATTTTTGTTTTCATTTTTTTACACATGAAAAACGAGAAACCATTGCCAAGTAGTTGATATAACCGCAAAGAAGGAAACTGAAGCACCAAATAGTTGATTCCCACAGAAACCAATTGTTTCATGCAGCTACAGCGAAGGTTTGCCCCACGCTACCTGTGATACAAGTTTGGTCAACTCATTTAACACGAATAGGTGGCATACATTGGTTAGCTACTGGGAGTTTGTAATTAATATACTGCCATCATGGACACTCAAGTCCTGGTCCGGATCAGTCCCTTTTTTGCTTGGTTTGTGTAGGTCGTCTATCAATTTTAGCCGCTGCTTGAACTTCATTTTCTGGTCAGACTCTTGATACCAGATGTCCAAGAGGTCCCACATCTTTGAACCCCTATACAGAGGAGACCTCTTGAAGAAGTCCCTTTTTGGTCTTTTCACATCAAACTTCTTCTTCCTGCAGGTCCTGGTCACACGCACAACATTGTCTGGTTTTAAGTGGAGGCCATTTGCCGCGCACTTGTACATGTATACTAGATGCATTTCATCTCTTCTTCTGTCTAGTTTTTGAATACCACATTCAAAATGGAGCTCATCAATTGATTTGTCCCTGACGTCAGTTTGGAGACAGATTCTCAACCCTCTATTTTGCAGGTGCTGCATCTTGGCAGTCCATTCTTTGTTGGCTCCTCCATACAGGAAGCTGCCATAATCAAACTGACACATAATAGTTGATTTATATACTAGTATGGCGTCTTCTCTAGACATGAATGTTCTTTTCTTCTGATGACCTACACAGGCCTGCCAAGTAGTATGCTTTTGGCGTATTAGTACGCTTTTTAGACCTATTTTGAGCCTGAATACGCTTTAGCATTGTGTGTACGATTTAGTACGATTTTGGGGTACTCAGCACAATTTTTGTTAAATTTTGCTGTTATTTTATATATATTGAGTACGATTTTCAGTGCTCAGAACAAAGAGGCTGCTTATAGTTGATTAAAAGGGCTCCATGAACAATTTTTCAATAAGAAAAAAATGTTCCAGGTCAGAGTAAAGTATTCTCATTGAAAAATGATTCTGAAAAAATTAAGGAAAATCTTTAAAATAACAAAAAATTATCACTAATTTTCATGATCGAAGGGAAATTTGATACTAAATTAGGGGAAGTGAGACAGTTTCAAAAAAACCATGTCAGTGTAATGTATTAACCGTGAATTAAAGATACGATTTTGGGATGAAGGGACTACGATAAATACGCTTTTAAACAAAATATGGCCCAAAAAATACGCTTTTTGGAGTTTTGAGGTTGGCAGCTCTGCCTACAACTAAAATGTCAATAATAAGTGATTAGAGGATCATGCCAACGCCGACTATCTGAGTCAGGGACCGGTGGACATAGCCAAAGAAAATATGGAGGCTGAAGTGAACTATTTCAGCCACACTGACAAGCTACCGAGCAGTGCCAGAGACATCAAAGAAGCGACCCAAAAAGATCGGATCCTCACCAAAGTGTATGAGTTCACCATGAATGGTTGACTGAACCATGTTGATGATGATGAACTGTCACCATTCTATACCAGACGACACGAGCTGTCGTGTGACCAAGGATGTCTTGTGTGGGGAATGAGAGCCATCATTCCACAGAAACTGCAGAAGAGAATGCTCGAGGAGCTACATATCGAGCACGTCGGTATAGTATGCACGAAAGCACTAGCACGTAGCTATACCTGTGGTTTCCCGGCATTGACAATACTATAGAAGCATTAACAAAAGCATGCAAAACATGCCTGAGTCTCAAGAAGGATCCACCAGTATCTCCGATGTATCCATGACGCTATCCTTAGAGGCCATGGGACAGACTGCACATAGACTTTGCAGAGTATAAATCTGAAATGATCCAAGTGGTAGTATGTGCACACTCAAAGTGGTTACAGGTAGTGCTGATGAAATCTATGACCGCAGAAAAGACCAGAGATGTACTGGAGTGGATGGTCGCCCATATTGGGTTCCCAAGAGAGGTTGCGAGCAACAACGGCCAACAGTTCATCGCGGAGGTGTTTCGCGAGTTCCTGGATAACAAAGGTATAAAACATACCTTGACCCCTACCCACCATCCAACGGGCTTGCAGAACGAGTGGTGCAGACCCTGCAAATGCCCTAAAGCGGAAAACCTTGAACCAGAAACTCGGCACGACTACACAGGAAGCTGTGTAGTTTCCTCCTGTCATATAATTTGACTCCTCACTCGGTGACAGGGGTGTCCCCATCCAAGTTATATCTCAAAAGACAGCTTCGCATACAGTTACCAAAGATAAAACCCGACCTTCATGTGCCGGTGGAGGGGAAGCAGGACAAAAGGATAGAGTATAGAGACCAGCGAGTGCCAAAGCTAAGAGAGTTTGAGAATTTAAGGAGAGAGAGTACACGAGAACTGCCGAGGCACGGATGTTAAGTATGTGGCAGGATCTATAGTGTCTCGGAAGGGTCCAGTGCAATACTTGGTAAGAGTCGGCCGTAAAATCCGTTACATCCATGTCAACTATCTTCGGAAATTCCATGAAACCGTCTGAGATGACATTGATGATGAACAGCTTAGGCCTATGCAAAGGCCAATCACGGATATGATCAGTGATATACCTAAAAATGGTAATGACCCTGTAGTTGTGTAAAAACACCAGGGTTACCCAGGATGAACCAGCTAGAGTTGTACCACACCAGGTAGTTGATAATCCACAGACAGTACCGTCACCAAGGCAGGTAGCACTGTCACCAAGACGAGTGCCTTTGAGAAACAGGAGAGCACCATTTAAGTTTGATGACTATGTGTCTAAATAATTGTTTTGTCTTTTTTCAGAGACTGTTAAAGTAACATTACATAAAATAAGTGTTATGGTATTTAGAGATAAAAGACTATATACAAGTTGATTTTTGAACATCGAAAGACTCACAAGAACTTTACTATAAAGTAATCTGAAAGACACCAAAGACTTTGATCTGCAGATCTGAGGTAAAAAAGAAAAGATTAAGCAAGTGAGTGAAAAAATGGAGGGGACTACCACCTACACACACATCTTTGGCCGGCATGGGCAGGCCCTATCCAGAATCCTTCTTTTACAATTACGGCACTCTGCACTGTGTACAATTGTGGACTCGTGTCTTAGAATAAACCCACTCAAGATGTTCAACTTATTGACTCAGGTTCTCCCTGAATCTTGTGTGACGGCTCAGAACACTTTTTTTTCATTAAAATTCCATGTTCTTTAATGTCTTTAGATCATTAGATCACATTTTCTCCTGTCTATCAAAGGTTGTTGGATTTCCAGAAAATTCCCACTCTAACCCCCTAAAATTGATGAATTTAAGTTTTCCTCAAAATGTGTGGTAGTTTGCTACAGGATAGGATCTTATGGAAGCATGTAGATAACCCTTGACATTGAACATCTACATATTGCGGGGTTCAATGCTTTTCTATATGGAGTAAGTCAGCCACCCCAAGTGGCAGGGTGAGACAGACACTTTTTTTCAGACATCTCCAGCTTACATGGGTGGGGGGGGGGGGGGGGGGGGTAAGTTACTACGAAATAATTGTTAAAATGTTATTCGAACCTTGTAGGGAGAGAAACATGATAAGATCCATTTTCCACCGTAGTGTCCCCCCCCCCCCCCCCCCCCCCCCAGGGCTCGACAAATCCCTGTGCCCTGTGCCCGGTGACACACAAAAAAGTCACAGGGCACAACTTTTTTTTGGAAGTTGTGCCCTGATGGTACAGCTGAGAAAATGAAGATGTTCGCTGATTTCTCCTCCCATACTTTGCCATCTTTAGTCCCCCTTTAAGCAACTATTGGTGAATGACACAGGACAACAGTTGACAACCCTAACACTGAAGACCCCTTAATGGAGGGCCAGATTCAAAATTATCAGAACTATAGCTGAATTTTAGCATTCAATCAGGTCATTATATGAAGGTTTACTCATTACCCCTATGGAGATCTAGAGTGCACTACCTAAGACAACTACCGTGAACCATAAACAAATTGTGAGGCCACCTCAGATGAAAGTTGGTGGGATGAAAGTCGGTTGTATGAATAATAAGTATGTGCCTCTACATGGGTCCCTGGATTTGTGACCATGTCGCCGTGTCGATTTTTAGCAAAAGGGCCGTGTCAGTGTGTCGATTTTTATGTATGTAAGGACTTATAGAGAGTTAACTGCAGGTCGATTTTTATCCTTTATTTTTCTGTGTCCGTCGATTTTTAAAAGGGCCTAAAACGGCTGTGTCGCCGTGTCGGCCGTGTCGAGTTTTACCCATGTAGAGGCACAAGTATTACGGAGGGAAAAGTATGGCCCTAGACCCCTAATTCGATATGGCGACATGGCCATTTCTTAAAATCGTCATGGGACATGGCCATACTGGTGACATGGGACATGGGGCATTTCTTAAGTCCGACATGTGACATTAGCCTTAGTGACATGAAACTCATCAACATGCAGAATTTTATTCTGAAGAATTTCCCAAATATTTTCAAGTTATATTTTGCATGATGGTGCACTACACATAATTATTTTCCCTTCTGCCTCGGCCTTCAGTTTTCCTATGTGGAAATACTAGGGGTTGGGAATAATTTGTATCATACAATAGGGTCTTGGCAAATTGGGGGGGGGGGTGGGGGGGCAAACATTCAGGCTCTACATACAATAATAATCAATGAATATGATAGCTGTGAGTTATAGGCCTACACACAATAAATGCTTTTTTTTAAAAGAACATTGAGACATATGCCCTACTTATTTTTTTGAATACAAGATTTCCTAGGCTTTAGCACTGAACTTGAAGGGCCGTATTCAATGCCCCCCATTGAATACAATGTGACTCTATTCAATGGCCTAAAGAAAAGCTGTTTTTCCTTAATTAAATGGCTTCAAATAAAAAATAAACACAAATGCCAACTACATTGATACCGCTCTGCAGTATTTCCCTTGTGGGATGCTGGCCCAGCCCCCACTCGTGAAATACAGCAGAGACACTAAGAGTCGGCCGTAAAATCCGTTAGTGACACTAGTGACATGGGATTTTCTTTAGTGACATGGGACATGGGGCATTTCTTAAGTCCAACATGTGACATGGGGACCCCCCCATCAAGTAGCGATGACAGTCCAATCCCCGGGTGTTGCGTATTGTATCTGCCACTATGCTAAACAGGTTTTTGTAAATTTGCCATAAAAAAGGCTCTGTACGTCAGAATCACAAATGGGTGACATGTACTTATACAGGAAAGCCTGATCTATCTATTGGTGGGTGAAGTTTTACAGAAATAGTTATGTAAAATATGCATATATCCATGGTTTGTTGGGAAAATGATGGTTTCTGCCAGCCTGCCCTACATCAATATTGGGTAAAACCAGGGTATTTTTAGCAGAAAACCATGAGATAAAGGGTGTTATTGTATGTTTACACATCAGTGGGTTATTAACAATATAACAACATTTTAGGCTACAGTTTAAGACTAATTTGAGATAAATCTGCCAACATGTTCAGAAAATATGAGTTTGTAAGTCTCAGAAGTTTGAGACAATTTTTTAAAGAAAATATTTGTCCAAGAAGCCTGATGAACCTACAGGGCTCTTCTACATCATTTTTAGAATAAGAAAAAGTTACTTTGTAAGGCTACAGTCCAGCGAAAATTAGCTAAAAATTATTTGCCAGTTAAAATGTAATTTTCTTTTTCTAGTTTTTCACATTTGTAGTGACTTAGATGTGGAAATTAAAAATATGTATCCCTCTAGTAACTTAATGTCACTTATGTATGTTAATCTGCTAATATTTAGCTTTAAGTAGGTACCATTGGTTTGTTGATAGGCCTTCTCAATCAAATTCTATCAGTATTTATGTACAAAGGTGCAGATATGCCGCGCATACTGCGCATGGTTAATTGTCGGTGTTATCTCAATATTTTGACCAAATCTGCGGACCGAGAAATGGTAGAAACTATTTTACAACAAGGACGTAGAGATTTTCAAAGGAAAAAGGGACAATGAGACATAGATCTGAGTTGGGAAACACAGGGGAGCTATGGTCGACAGTCATGATTCATTTTTTTCTTTTACTAGGGGGCAATTGTTACGGGTGAGGGTGAGGGGTTAAATTTAAGGGTGAGGGTGAGGGGTTAAGTTTAAGGGTTTAAGAGTTAGGAAGTATACAGCATAGCTGTAGTGACATTGAATTTTACTAGGATATTGAAAACAGAGAACGGGATAAACGGTGAACGGGATAAACGGTGAACGTTATAAACGGTGAACAGGATAAACGGAGAACTGAATAAACGGAGAATGGGATAAACGGAGAAAGGGAGAATGGGATAAAGGGAGAACGGAACAAATGGAAAGCGGAGAAGGGGATGAATGGATTAAGACAGAACGGGACAAAGGGAGAAGGGGATGAACGGAGAAGGGGATGAACGGAGAACGGGATAAATGGAGAAAGGGATAAACAGAGAACGCCATCAACGGCGAACGCGATAAACGGAGAACAGGATAAACGGACAACGGGATAAACGGTGAACACTATAAACGACAAATGGAATAAACGATAAACGGATAACGTGATAAACGGGAAAAGGGAGAACGGGATAAATGGAGAACGGGATAAACAGAGAACGCTATCAACGGCGAACGTGATAAACGGCGAACGCGATAAACGGAGAACGGGATAAACGGAGAACGGGATAAACAGAGAACGGGATAAACGGTGAACGCTATAAATGGTGAACGCTATAAACGGTGAACGCTATAAACGGTGAACGGGATAAACGGAAAACGGGAGAACGGGATAAACGGAGAACGGGACAAATGGAAAGCGGAGAAGGGGATGAATGGATTAAGAGAGAACGGGATAGAGGGAGAAGGGGATGAACGGAGAACAGGATAAATGGAGAAAGGGATAAACAGAGAACGCTATAAACGGCGAACGCTATAAACGCCCAACGGGATAAACGGCGAATGTGATAAACGGCGAATGTGATAAACGGAGAACGGGATAAACGGAGAAAGGGATAAACGGAGAAAGGGAAAACAGGACAAAGGGAGAACGGGAGAAAAGGAGAACGGGAGAACGGGATAAACGGAGAACGGGATAAACGGTGAACGGGATAAACGGTGAACGGGATAAACAGTGAACGCTATAAACGGAGAACTGGATAAACTGAGAACGGGATAAACAGAGAACGCTATCAACGGCGAACGTGATAAACGGCGAACGCGATAAACGGAGAACGGGATAAACGGAGAACGGGATAAACAGAGAACGGGATAAACGGTGAACGCTATAAATGGTGAACGCTATAAACGGTGAACGCTATAAACGGTGAACGGGATAAACGGAAAACGGGAGAACGGGATAAACGGAGAACGGGACAAATGGAAAGCGGAGAAGGGGATGAATGGATTAAGACAGAACGGGACAAAGGGAGAAGGGGATGAACGGAGAAGGGGATGAACGGAGAACGGGATAAATGGAGAAAGGGATAAACAGAGAACGCCATCAACGGCGAACGCGATAAACGGAGAACAGGATAAACGGACAACGGGATAAACGGTGAACACTATAAACGACAAATGGAATAAACGA
The DNA here is from genome assembly GCA_947462335.1 of Harmothoe impar. Lineage (NCBI taxonomy): Eukaryota > Metazoa > Annelida > Polychaeta > Phyllodocida > Polynoidae > Harmothoe > Harmothoe impar. The sequence goes on along the minus strand of OX381704.1, from coordinate 77,657,864 downwards.
TAAACGGATAACGTGATAAACGGGAAAAGGGAGAACGGGATAAATGGAGAACGGGATAAACAGAGAACGCTATCAACGGCGAACGTGATAAACGGCGAACGCGATAAACGGAGAACGGGATAAACGGAGAACGGGATAAACAGAGAACGGGATAAACGGTGAACGCTATAAATGGTGAACGCTATAAACGGTGAACGCTATAAACGGTGAACGGGATAAACGGAAAACGGGAGAACGGGATAAACGGAGAACGGGACAAATGGAAAGCGGAGAAGGGGATGAATGGATTAAGAGAGAACGGGATAGAGGGAGAAGGGGATGAACAGAGAACGCTATAAACGGCGAACGCTATAAACGCCCAACGGGATAAACGGCGAATGTGATAAACGGAGAACGGGATAAACGGAGAACGGGATAAACGGAGAAAGGGATAAACGGAGAAAGGGAAAACAGGACAAAGGGAGAACGGGAGAAAAGGAGAACGGGAGAACGGGATAAACGGAGAACGGGATAAACGGTGAACGGGATAAACGGTGAACGGGATAAACAGTGAACGCTATAAACGGAGAACTGGATAAACTGAGAACGGGATAAACAGAGAACGCTATCAACGGCGAACGTGATAAACGGCGAACGCGATAAACGGAGAACGGGATAAACGGAGAACGGGATAAATGGTGAACGCTATAAACGGTGAACGCTATAAACGGTGAACGGGATAAACGGAAAACGGGAGAACGGGATAAACGGAGAACGGGACAAATGGAAAGCGGAGAAGGGGATGAATGGATTAAGAGAGAACGGGATAGAGGGAGAAGGGGATGAACGGAGAAGGGGATGAACGGAGAACAGGATAAATGGAGAAAGGGATAAACAGAGAACGCTATAAACGGCGAACGCTATAAACGCCCAACGGGATAAACGGCGAATGTGATAAACGGAGAACGGGATAAACGGAGAACGGGATAAACGGAGAAAGGGATAAACGGAGAAAGGGAAAACAGGACAAAGGGAGAACGGGAGAAAAGGAGAACGGGAGAACGGGATAAACGGAGAACGGGATAAACGGTGAACGGGATAAACGGTGAACGGGATAAACAGTGAACGCTATAAACGGAGAACTGGATAAACTGAGAACGGGATAAACGGTGAACGGGATAAACGGTGAACGCTATAAACGGTGAACGCTATAAACGGTGAACGCTATAAACGGTGAACGGGATAAACGGAGAACGGGATAAACGGAGAACGGGATAAACGGAGAACGGGATAAACGGAGAAAGGGAGAAGGGGATAAAAGGAGAACGGGACAAACGGAAAGCGGAGAAGGGGATGAATGGATTAAGAGAAAACGGGACAAAGGGAGAAGGGGATGAACGGAGAACGGGATGAACGGAGAACAGGATAAACGGAGAACGGGATAAACGGTGAACACTATAAACGACAAAAGGGATAAACGACAAACGGATAACGGGATAAACGATAAACGGATAGCAGGATAAACGGGGAAAGGGAGAACGGCATAAACGGAGAACGGGATAAACGGAGAACGGGATAAACGGAGAACGGGATAAACGGAGAAAGGGAGAAACGGAGAACGGGAGAAACGGAGAACACATAGGTACCAACATAATCCCACAAAACGAAAATCGCGAATATCTTCGCTGTTTACGCTCCGATCGGCCCGATTTTCGGAGGGGTAGGAGAACTTCAAAATCGTTTTTGGATCAAAATCGTTTCGGGGCTCAAAATCGGTTTTGGGGGCAAAATCGGTTTTGGAGGCAAAATCATCTGCAGCTCACGCCCCCCCCCCCCCCCCCCGGCCAACCCGACACGTCGAACCAGAAACGAAGCTGCAGCGAAGATGGTGTCGCTGCTGACGCTCCGATCGACTCGCTTTTTCCGCCGAGGCGTAAAACAGCGGTTACGTGCTGCCGGGCGCTGACGCCCACAGCCGCCTGCTCACCCCAGCCACCTGCTTTCCCACAGCCACCTGCTCACTACAGCCACCACCTGGAATTCGATTATATATGACTTGTAATATATGAATTTGGGGTAGCTTTTTCTGGAGATTACGATTCTGCTGTCAGAAATGAGGAATAACGTATTGTTCTCTAATTAGATCATACATTCGACTTTCTAATGACAAAAGCGGAATGTATGGGGCCTTCTCTCCTGTGTTCCATCTCCCCCTCCATGTCTCTTGCTAAAATGCATCAATTCACTGCTGCTACGGTACAAAAATGTATCAATGTGCCGCCGCTACTAAAATGCATCAATTTACCGCCGCTACAAAAATGTATCAATTTGCCGCCGCTACTAAAATGTATCAATTTGCCGCCACTACTAAAATGTATCAATTTGCCGCCACTAAAATGTATCAATTTGCCGCCGCTACTAAAATGTATCAATTTGCCGCCGCTACTAATGACCTTGACCTTGACCTTTGCTGACCTGACCTTGACCTGATCCCTTGACAACAACAAACTTATTAAACTCGCTGATTTAACAACAAATTCGCCGATTTAACAACAAAACTCGCCGATCTAACAACAAAACTCGGTAATACAACAAAGAATAAAGTTAAATTGCCGAGTTTTGATGTTGAATCGCCAAGTTTTGATGTTGAATTGCCGAGATTTGTTGATGAAACCGCTACGTCATAGAAACCCAAGCCAGCTGTAAGGAGGCTTCTGATTGGCTGAGAAAACGGGCATGATGACGTCATCGGGTCTCTCGTCCAATCAGAATGCAGTTAACAATAGATATCGGCAATTTTTGTTTGAATTTTTTATTTTGTTTTCAAACAGGAACGTTGACATTGACATTATTTGTGATTTTACATCATTAAAATGTCTTTCTCGATTATTTTAAGCTGATCAATACAGGTAAATAGTCTTATACATTCAATAGTGTTGTTTAGATATACGATTGGAGCCATTTTTGGCTTAAATTTAGGCTGCATCAAATTCGGTCAATGGCCTCCATGACAGGGATTGCTTAAAAATAAGACTTTTCAGTTTGAGATAATCTGCAGAATAGGTCCATTATTGATTTACTATGCTTCCTTTGGCATTGTCAGGCCGCACTACTTTACTTTACATACCACAAAAAATTTAAGTGAAATTGTGATTCCTTACTTATGAAAATGATGAGTTTGTGATCTATTATTTGGGGTAAAATGAAAAAAATTGACAAAAATTTAATTTCTTTCCAATTTTTTTATTTTAACACATACAAAAATAAAAATCGGCAGGCATGTAAATCAAGTATAAGCATTTCATGTTATGCAGTTGGATTTTTGTAAAAATATTTATTTTTGTCAATTTTGGAACATTTTTAATTTCAACCCCCCACTACCAGAAGCTTTTGGTCGACATGAAACATTTGAATCTGTTTTGACGTTTTGAGAAAAGGTTGTCGACCATAGCTAATATCAATATTCAAAGTGTCGTAGAATCTCTTCTAGTAGGAATTTTAACTTGATTTAAAGTGCTATGAAAAGCTGCTTTCAATGCTCTTCGTTTGAGCTATTCCTTGTGTAATTCTGGTGAGATGCTATTTTGGGGCTGTCATCGCTACATCAAGGGCCCCAAAAGTGTCATTTGTGTAGTCGATTGAGATACCAACAAACGCGGTTCTGCTTTGGTTTTCAACAAGTCTCTTTATTCAGTTTAGCCTGTTTACAAACAGCTAATATGCGTGGTTCGGATCCGAAGGATCGTGACCTCATACGGAATGGAGGGTACAGGTAAACCCCAACCACCACGTGGCTAGTGGAATGCGATCCTCAGGTGACTGCTGACGCAATACCTGATTGTTGCTTGTTGAGGGTAAGGTCAAAGACGCCCAGAACCATACCCGAAGTTAGCCTCTATAAGCAGCTCTGTCTACTTGTCCGATCCTCTCCCGAACATAGTCTGTTCGTGCCAGACTATTACCAGCAGCAGGACTGTGTAATAGTCTGGCCTACTTCTGTTGACAAAGCGACTGAGGAGCTCTTCTGGGTGGAGGGGAGGAAGGATATCACTGGCACCGACCGCAATACACAACTAGGTCAGCGAAAACGGGGACCAGCCAATTCTATTTTTATACCTCCAGTACAGGAGAGCTCTTCCCGCGCTCACGGCGCTGACAGGGGGTAAAAATTGGAAGGGTCTAGGAGATCTGCCCTAAAATTTTTAATATCATCCATTAGATTAAAAAAACTGGTGGGTTATAGAGTAAAAATGTTCAGCTACACGATGCTGTTGAGATATTTGAGAAATTCTGAGTATTAGTGGCCGAAAAAAGTGTCCAAATGTGTTCACCGGAGTTGGTGAACAAGAGTTCAGTGGGTTCTCAGCGGCAAGGTGGCTGAACTCTAGACAGGCCCCCCCCCATCAGAGATCGGCCTGCATCGACGAGTTCAGATTAGATGAACTACCCGAACAGAGCTGCTTGGAACTCCCCATTCAAAAGTGGAGTAAGTGCTCGATCACAAAGGAAACACTTAAAACTCTATCAATTTTGTGATAATTAGATAGAATAAAGTCTTACCAAGGCCGATCACACAAAATGAAATGTGATGGATCCTTTTAAGTGTGTAATTAAGCAATTTATGAGCTAAAACTTCACTCTCTCGGAAGTGGCCGCCATTTTGACGTATATCTGACGTGGGTTGTTGTCATGGCAAAGCTGCCTTGGTAACGGGGGGTAACGTCAATCTCTAAACGGCAGCCAGTGAGAGCACAGCCCGTGAGAGAGATGATACTTAATCTAACCCGAAGTAGGTACCGGTAATAAAGGTGTAATGGACACCGAACCCAGTCCGTTATAATGAAGTACTTTTACTCCCGGCCGATGTCCTGGCCCCCACTGCCGGTTCCACGCTCGGCCCCTCTCCTGGTTCTTTTACCAGCCCTGGTACCTTCTTCGTAGGTGTAGGCCTACCCTTGTCCGGGTTGGGTGCCTTGCATACAGGACAAGCCATCATGTTCCCGTGATAATCCTTGCCACAGAAACATATCACTGTCACAGTAAATATTCACCCCCACATCCATTTAGCCAGATTACGGATAGCATCCAGTCTGCGGCAGAGTAGTCTCTGCGCGCCTCAAGTCTCCAACGTAGCCTTCACTCGCCAGCAGAGGTTTGGTGCTGACTAACTATGGGTGGCAGCCATTATCCACCGGTGGATATTGGAGAGTGGAGAGCTGAAGTCTACAGAGATATAAATCAATGACACCGGTGGAGACATCTATCGTCAATATCTCGCGTTAGATTGGATAGCATCTTCGGGCACGGTTACTGCAGTGAGTCCCCCTGAATTTGGAATTACATAGTGAGGATAGTTTCCGGGGGATAGTTTACCTTACACATAATATATACCCATAGTACCTATGAGGGACTATGGTTCACATAATGAAGTGTCTAGCATAAAAGTTCGTTATAAACAAATTTCATAGTATCCAAATACAGCATTATACATTTATAGATATTCTATATATGGTCAAAAACGTAGGAAAAGTGCGCCTAACTCCCTATTTATTGCATGAAATATATAGCGGTTTAAAACTATATCTATTTAAGAGTAACACCAATGTTAACTAAGGGAGTGGGCTATGTCTGTATAACGTGTTATTTGATTATTGTATTTCCATTACATCTTGTGTTCAAATTTTCCAAATTGTAATTTTGACCCAAAATATGGATTCTACACCCTAGGAAACCCTAAAATCCATGTATTACACAAGCAAATCAGACAATCTTGAGTTTCTGGTGGCCATCTTGGAATTTCCCAAATTGTAATTTTGACCAAAAATATGGATTCTACACCCTAGGAACCCCTATAATCAATGTATTACATAAGCAAATTAGACAATCTTGAATTTTTGGCGGCCATCTTGGCAGCCATCTTGGAATTTTCCAAATTGTAATTTTGACCCAAAATATGGATTCTACACCCTAGGAAACCCTAAAATCCATGTATTACACAAGCAGATCAGACAATCTTGAATTTTTGGCGGCCATCTTGGCAGCCATCTTGGAATTTCCCAAATTGTAATTTTGACCCAAAATATGGATTCTACACCCTAGGAAACCCTAAAATCCATGTATTACACAAGCAGATCAGACAATCTTGAATTTTTGGTGGCCATCTTGGCAGCCATCTTGGAATTTCCCAAATTGTAATTTTGACCAAAAATATGGATTCTACACCCTAGGAAACCCTAAAATCCATGTATTACACAAGGACATCAGACAATCTTGAGTATTTGGCGGCCATCTTGGCAGCCATCTTGGAATTTCCCAAATTGTAATTTTGACCAAAAATATGGATTCTACACCCTAGGAAACCCTAAAATCCATGTATTACACAAGGACATCAGACAATCTTGAGTATTTGGCGGCCATCTTGGCAACCATCTTGGAATTTCCCAAATTGTAATTTTGACCCAAAATATGGATTCTATACCCTAGGAAACCCTAAAATCCATGTATTACACAAGCAAATCAGACAAAATTGAGTTTCTGGTGGCCATCTTGGCAGCCATCTTGGAGTTTCCCAAATTGTAATTTTGACCAAAAATATGGATTCTACACCCTAGGCGGGTTAAGCCCCGTCCACACTAGGCTGTTTGGGGCCGATCCGACGCGACCAGACCCGATAATCGGATGTATTTTACCTGGCCGGTCTGATAGAGTTGTGCTTACCAAACTCTTACGACTTTTGGGTCGGGTTGGGTCGGATCACGTCGGGTCGGACGAAATCACGTAGGTGTGGCCGGGGCTTTAGGGGAAGTAGGCCTATATGTATAGTCATGTGAAGGTCGAGAACTCCCCCCCCCCCCAAATTGTAATGTTGACCCAAAATATGAAATCTACACCCTAGGAAACCCTAAAATCCATGTATTACACAAGGAAATCAGACAATCTTGAGTATTTCTAGGCCTACCTACATAAAAATTATCAATACCGGGTAGGCCTATAGGCCTACTATAGGTATATATCATAATATTCTCTATAGGCCTATAGGCCTACTATAGAAACATTTTCGCCCCCTCCCCCACTACTAGGCCTAGGCCTACATAAAAATTGTCAATACCTGGTAGGCCTATAGGCCTACTATAGGTATATATCTTAATATTCTCTATAGGCCTCTACTATAGAAACATTTTCGCCCCTCCCCCACTACTAGGCCTAGGCCTACATTAAAATTGTCAATACCTGGTAGGCCTATAGGCCTACTATAGGTATATATCTTAATATTCTCTATGGGCCTCTACTATAGAAACATTTTCGCCCCTCCCCCACTACTAGGCCTAGGTCTACATAAAAATTGTCAATACCGGGTAGGCCTATAGCTATAGGCCTACTTTAGGTATATATCATAATAGTCTCTATAATGGGTGTGGATGGCTAAATTCGACACGGCGACATGGCCATTTCTTAAAATCGACATGTGACATAAGGCCTAGTGACATGCGACATGAGGTTTGAAAAGATAGTGACAGGGGACATGGGCAATTCTTAAAATCGACATGGGACATGGGGATTATTAGGCGACATGGACATGCGACATGGCCATTTCTTAAAATCGACATGCGACATGGGGACCCCCCCATCTACCCCCCCTCTATAGGCCTCTACTATAGAAACATTTTCGCCCCTCCCCCACTACTAGGCCTAGGCCTATATTAAAATTGTCAATACTTGGTAGACCTATAGGCCTACTAAAGGTATATATTATAATGATCTCTATAGGCCTATAGGCCTACTATAGAAACATTTTCGCCCCTCCCCCACTACTAGGCCTAGGCCTACATAAAAATTGTCAATACTTGGTAGGCCTATAGACCTACTATAGGTATATATATCATAATATTCTCTATAGGCCTACTATAGAAACATTTTCGCCCCTCCCCCACTACTAGGCCTAGGCCTACATAAAAATTGTCAATACTTCACGAACGTATGAGCGATAATACAATTTTTGGCGCGCTTTTAGCGCAGTTCCCAAAAACGCCGCCAGGGCGGCGCGCAAGCGCTCGGTGCAAGGTGGGCCGACGCTAACATGCCGTCAACTTGCGGCCACTGGATGAACTATTATTCAATAACAAAGCTCCGGTACGAGGCGATAGGACGTCCAGACCAGCTGAACAAACGCAATTGTAACTGATGGTTTGGTAGTGCCCAACATATATGATACATAACAACTGCATAAATAAACAATTCCTCGTGCTGCATAATGTATAGTATAGACCTGTCAAGGCCCTTAAGAAAATAAAACACCTCCGATGTCAGTTGACAGATGGCGCCGAAATGGCTTCCCCCAAATCCTAAAATTGCCAACAGTCAACAGGCTCATACACAATATACATTGAATCTCTACAGATGTAACCATTACCTATAGGACACTTGGTATTTTATTGAATTAGATCCGTCGCAGAGCTAAGCAGAGCTAAGGTATAAATGGTACTAAAACGTGTCTGTGTGCAGGTCTACCATCGCTAGGAGTAGCGTGGGAGACCGGGGCAGCAGCAAACAGACCGCCTCACGCAGTGAAGGGTCACGGGAGGGGTGCTACTTGGCAGCCGGTGACGGTGTTGGGCGCTATTCGCCAATTTGCGCAGAACGCCAATATTGGCATTCTGCGCAGCGCAATTTGTAAATAGCGCAGGATCAGAGCCGCGCAGAACGCCAATCTGCGCGGAATAGAAATGTCACAGCAGATGCGAGTACCTATTTCATTTTTAGCTCTCTGAATCAATTTACCCAAAATTAGTTGAAATAAATGAGGGGCCTGATTACAATTCATGTATTATATGCAATCAGCTCTCAAAAATGCAATAGACATAGTAATCATAATCTACATTAAATAACTTAATTAGAATCTCGCAGACATTTGTATACAGCGCACTGAAGATTGGCATTCTGCGCCGATTGGCGAATAGCGCCCAACAACGGCATAGCAGGGAATGGGGTATGGCCCGAGACTGCCGCTGTTGGCGCCTGTCGCTGTATGCGGCCCGACCTGACCCAGTTCCCACCAATTCCGCGTGGCATGAGGAGCAAAGATGTTAAGAGGGCACACTCACTTTGCGAAGACTACTTCAAGCATTGGGGAGATTTGAGCCTAGTCACACAAGATATTAGCTTGTGAAATTGCTATGAGCGATAATGGGGGGGGGGGGGGGCGCTATCGCTCCGTTATAAGTTTGTTTCCATTAAAACACTATGATCTGAAAAGAAATCAACATTTTAAAATGGGACGCAGTGCACACTCTTATGCAATATTTTATCTTTGATACAGTTGACCGACTTCGCCGATCGCGAAACACTACAGAAATTGAAATCTTCGTGACAAAAACGCCAACTTTAGATCAGAATATTGTTTTGATGGAAAATATTTTCATGAAAGTAAGAACAGGAGTTATCACCATTTTTAGTAGGGAATACAACAGAACAATATTTGAAATGGTACAATACTGAAATCATGTAGAAAATTACATTCTCCCAACATTCACTTTTTTTTGGCAGAATCTGAGTTTTTTTTTCAGTTTTTTAAAGAAATCTCTTATTTTAGGTGATTTAACTTCTTTTTTTCCCATTTCTTTTTACAGATATAAATACCTGAGGTGTTTTGCAAAAGAATGATATAGCTCAAATAGTCCACAGGATATTTCATCAAGTTGTAATAGATCAGGCAAAACATGTCTGCACAAAAAAACAGGGTGACTATATAAGAGTGGGCTTGACCTAGTTTCATAGCGTTACAGCGAACATAGCCCACTCCAATAAGGAAATAACACAGGAATACACTAGATTCCGTTGGAAATATTCAATATTCTGAACATGAAATGAAATATAGACACCATCATAAATATTACATGTATATAGATAAACTAAATGTGTAAGGGTCTGTCCATAAATGACGCCATGGTGGAGGCGGGGGGTACCATGTACCATGACGAGACAAGGGGGAAGAGGGTGGGGGGGGGGGGGGGGAGGTCCAAAATGGTCCAAAAAAGGAGACCCCTCTCGATCAGCAGACCCACTGCCCTCATTGAGTGAATACCAGCAGCAGACCCCTGTCAACCAGCAGACCCACTGCCCTCATCAATTGTATACAGATTTCATGTGCCCTGATCTCTACAGTTGCTGTCCGTCTACATACACATTAATATAATTGGAAAGAGGCTGGAGATTTTAATCCAGGGATGTAAGTCAGATTAGAGAGAAAAATCTGAAAACAAGAATCTTGCTGCAACAATGTCAACTGAGTGGATGTCATGCCTATACAGCCTGTTCAGGTCCTATCTCTGATTCCAAATGGATAGGCTACCTCTCATGCTGCTATCAAATGAATTTAGTTCCTTCATTTCCCATCAGTCAGCAGCACCAGCAGTGCCGAATATTAGCCAATCAGAGGTCAGGGATCCATTTACTCCTTAGATCTGACTTTCAGATTTCCATTTTCTGAAATCCTGTCTGAATTTGTTAATTGGACACTGCAGTGGCCCTCTAGACATGGCTATAGGGTAACAATCTGTACTTAACAAAGGTATAAGAGTTGAATACATTCAGAATATATGTCTCATCAGAAAATACCTCAGAAAAGAGAAATGTAACAGGTTCTGAAGGGACTTTCTGACATTCACTAAAAATCTGAAATCAGACAAAATTCTGTTCATCCCTGTTAATCGTTCTAAATAGCTATACATCGTGTTTTAAATGATCTAAAATCTCAAAAAAAAACTAGCAAATGATTCGTTGTTCCTGAAATGATTTACACCTTCAATCTTTTAATCAATTATATTGACCCTGAGTGATTTCTAATGTTAATCACATGTTCTATCTTTCTACTAGTCCCTATGATCATTTAGCAATTGAAACACATGGGTCCCTTGGGTTACACCAGGGCATCTTATGGTTGGTAATCCTAAATGTTCGCTGAACTGTGCATTATGTTTAACCGAGAAAAATTCTCCAATTTACGAGCAGGGGACATGTCTCAATTATGAGTTGTGCATCAGACATGGATTAATTTTTAACTGACAAATAATTCAACCACCACAATGTAGAAAAGTATGGGTACATTTATTTTACCAAATTTATCACAATTATGCTAAGGCATAAATATAGATATAAAGGTGTGCTCTTTATTGTAAATGGTATAATTGTTGCTAAGGTATTCGTATGGCCCAACAATATTGGGATATCAAAAGCCATTTTCTTGACTGTATTTCATCATAAATTCAAAGTCCTTGAAGCTGACACGGCCATCACCATCTCGATCTATTTCTCTGTGAAAAGGTAAAGAATGCTACTTTGAGAAAACAGTTGTAAAATGTACAACACAATGCTGCGAATAAAGTTTGATATAATTGCCATCTATATTGGAGTATAGTTTTATTATTATATCACCTTACTTTTTGTTTTAAATGTGTTAATTTGTTCATATGTGACAAGTACTTGGAAAATAGACCTGTGCACCCTGCAACAAGGTTCCTTCTAAAAAGTTTTATAAAATTTAGCAGATCGTGTCACATAATTACATTAAATCCAACAGTATACAATTCCAATTAGCTTTCTTTATATTCAGAGTACAGCAACTTTGCAGTAAAAAAAGATTGAGCGTGTGAGTGACCAAAGATACCATGGCTAATGTTGGACTGACGTCAGATTCTGATGATGGGCCTACGTTCAATTGTCCGTCCATCACTATGACGTCGCAAAGAAATGATGTTTGGCCAACATCAAATTCTGACATTGTACCAATGTTGTACCAATGTTGTACCAACCATATTTAGAGTCTAAATTGATGTTGGTCCAGCAAATATATTTCAACATTGGCCCAATGTCCATGTACATTAGGTATGTCATTGGCATCCAATTCATGTCGATGACGATTATTGATATATAGTTGTCAATATCTCAATACATGTATATTGCAATATGATATTTAAACTATTAAATACATGTGGAACACTGTTTATTGCCTTAATGGGCTGAGAAAAATAACAAAAACAAAGGTTAATGGTAGCTAAACAACAGTCCCATTATTTTCACTGAAAATGTTCACATGATAATCATCAATACGAAACACAAAACTCCCAGCCTTAAATACTGCGAGATAAGAAACTAAGGCCAGTTGAAAGTACCCAAACTGTGATCTCAACTGCTTCTACATTGGCAGAGTGCAATTTCTTATGAAAAATATATTGACATAATTATGGTTAGACCCAAGTGAGCCTTGTTTCCACTATTGGCAAGGCAATTCGTTCGCGCGCCAAACTGGATGTGTTACCCGGTAAGGGGCGCCCCCTAGGTTGACCGTCGCTAGGTTACAGCGCTGTGTTGTGTGTACTTTGGATACCGGCTTGTTTCTGTCAGAGCGCAGCCCAGAGAGGTTGGCCAGCTCACTGCTCGCTTTGTGATAGAATAATATTGTGGAATTTTTTGTCATATTAGCAGCATTGCAGCCCTGTAAGAGCTAATAGGGCCCTGTAAGGGCTAATCCTTTAGCCCTTATTTACCTCCCATTACCAACAAAAGGGTGTCCTTATAGCAATACAACCAGCATTTTATTATATTACAAAGAAAGGTGCCAATTAAGAATCATATAGGTTACAGATAGATATCTTTGGTTTCAAAAGCTAAATATTACACACATGCGGCCTAAGGGAGAGTTCATTTATTAATTACAGGGGGGGGGGGGGTGTAACCCCTCCTTTGAACTATAGTAACGTGCGGGCTTTTTTTGCTAAAAAGGGGCTTAAATTTTTACGCCCCCCCCCCTCAAGAGGGGTCAGAATTTTTTACGCCCCCCCCTCAGGAGGGGTCGGAAATTTTTACGCCCCCCCCCCCCAAAACCCACCACCCCCCCTGTAAATAATAAATGAACAGTCCCTAATAGGTGACCAATTGTGAGGAAAGATGATAGATCTGCTAGGCAGAAATCTCTCCATACAACCTTCAGAGGTTGGAGCTTCTAAGGTTTGGCTAATGTTGGGCCAACGTTGGTGCGGCATGAATTATCTGATGTTGTACCGACGTTGGCAAATCACTGGGAGTATTACCAACATTGTAACAACATAAATTTGCCAACGTTGGTACAACAGGAATTATCTGCAATTGTACCAACGTTGGTAAATCGCGGGGAATATTACCAACGTTGGTACAATGTCATCATATTGCTCGCAACAGTGTCGACCATTGCCAACGTTGGCCCAACTTATCCCTGCTAGCTGGGAGGGTAGGCTGGGTCTGTGGCTTATGATGTACGGGTAGATAATGGTGCTCTGTTATAATAATTCATCGGTCAATTTTGGTATCAGAACTAATTAAAAGGTACCCTCCAGTCATGTGTCATTCATGTATGTTATTCCATTTCAGGCGAGCAGGTGGGCATGGGCGAGCAGGTGGGTGAGCAGGTGGGTGTGGGCGACACTTTCGGACCATAAACAGTAAAGCTATCCCCTTTCTCCAATTTTTGAGGTTTTCGCTTCACATCTTTTTTGCTTCCTGCACTACCTTCCAGAGTGCATGGAGTCTGTTATGCCTATCTACTATTCCCTATTGCTTGTGAATTCTATCCTGCCATTACAAATTAAAAGTCTGATAAAAGCACCCATTTCAAGTGCCGAGAATATCTGGTAACACTTATGGCCTGATAAAAGCTATCTTACAACCCAGACCAGACCCAGCAAAGTATGGAGAAAACCAGGAAGAAAAGAACACCGACCCAGTCGCTATCTGTGTCACCACCTTCCACCCCAGCTTCAACAATGTATACACAATTGTGAAGAAGAATTGGGACGTCCTGTCAACATCAGCCAGGACCAAACACCTACATGAGCAAAGACTCATCATAGGTCTCCACAAACCCCCCTCACTGAGATCCACTCTAGTAACGGCCAATATAGACTACCACCCAGAGAGGCCCCAGAAACATAGGGCCGCAATGGGAAGCAGGCTATCAAACGGGTGCCTAAGCAAGCAGAAGTGCCAAAGCTGCCCACTTCTCAACACCAGTGGACAGATAACATCGGGCTCCACTGGCAACACATACTCCACCAAGACAAATGTAACTTGTAGGAGTAGCAACATAATATACTGCCTCTCATGCAAAATATGCAAGAAGCAAGATGTAGGTCAAACACTGCGGAAACTGATGGACTGCTTTGTAACCCATGTCAGCAACATAAGCCATGGTAAGCTGGGAACCCAAATGGGCTTCCACTTCAACACCGACGGCCACCAAGGGCTTAAAGACGTGGAAATCCATGTCCTGGAGTCATATTTAGGGCTCCACATATAGACTGTGCACAAAACCTGCGTAACAAAATTGAAAACCCTGCTGAAATTGTAAACCCAGGTCCCCTACAGACTTAACCTAATAGATGCACCAAACTATTAGAGCCCTTAACACATCAACACCACCAGGTGGTGGATCCCCTTTGCCTCGTCAAAAAAAACTTGTTGTTATCGGGATCCCCCATCACCCTGTGAGTCTCGGACACTCACTTCACCTGTTTTTACTATAAATAAAATGCCTCAATCATAGATTTGGCAATATTTTAATAAAAACACTCAGTGCTGTGTTATTGGGATGTGACAGTCCCTGTAAACATCACATTGTACTGCTGTGATTTCCCCAACCAAACCTTTAGCAATGTGCAATTACCATAGCAACGTATGGGCCAAGGCTGGATACAGCCTCCGCGCGAAATCTCGTCACCCCCCCCCCTGTAATTAGTAAACAAGAAACAATTGTTCTGTGTTACTGAATTTTTCATAGCTCGTTCATTTCTAAAAATGCACAAGGCTCGGGGGATCGGTTTAGAAACAATTGAAAATACGGTATGTAGAGAACCGAAAATCTAGTGCACAAGTCAACATCTTAGAAGCGGCGTCAAATTGATACATCTTAGTAGCGGCATCAAATTGATGCATCTTAGTAGCGGGGGCAAATTGTCAAAGTGACGTTTATACTTCCGGTTCTGGCCAAGACGATGGATTTTTTTCAAACGGGACCGTTGACATTTTCATTAATTTCCGAATTAAAACGACCCAAATCATAGCGTAATCAAAATGTCTTTTGTGAATGAGTTATGCACCACTAGAAAGGTAAAGAGGCTGTTTTATAGATTTTCTATTCTTTGAATATAAATACTTATAATTAGATGACAAATCGGAACGACAATATTGGGTAACTGATTTTCAGCAAAAATACAAAATGTTAGATATTGCACTTGGCTGAAACTTACGCATATCACAATGACTGCAGACAGGGGTGTGAAATAGAAAAAATGATTTCCGCTGAAGATGCTGCATGAAGTGACAAGGCTGGGTGCGGGACAGACTCATCTACTTGAAACCCTTGCAAAAATATACAGCAGTCCAACATTATAGCACTCCAATGCACTATATGGATATATATCTAAAACTGGACATCGACATCCATGTAACAGAATCCTTCTAACAGAAAGCTATATTTAGTAGAAGTAGAAATCCATGAATATCTATAATGAAGGAGAACACCATGTTCATGCCTATGAATATGTCTGTGTGTATGTTCATTTCAAAATTCAAGATTGCAACCATTCATTGAATGCCACCATGCTTTTAATGTAATCTCGAATTGCAGTTGCAGTAATTTGATACTAATAAAAAAAAATCTATTCTATTTTTTTTTCATGAACAGTTGGCATCCCATAGATTCAAGATGGCTATCACTCATTGAATGTCCAGATGCTTGAAATGCAATCCTGTTGCATTAATTTGATCAAAAAAACTAATCCTATTTGATTTTTCCTTCATTCAACCCATTCAAGATGGCTACCATTTACTAAATGCCACAATGCTTTCAGTGCAATGAAGAATTGTAGTTGCACTAATTTGATATCTATTATAAGAAAATGTCTATTTGATACCTTTTTCAAACACAGTTGGCACCCCATAGGTTTAGGATGGCCACCATTCATTGAATGCCACAATGCTTTAAATGCAATCTTGAAATGTAGTTGCATTAATTTTACACTGTTAAAAAAATCCAATTTAGTTGTTTTTTTCATGAAGAGTTGGCACCCCATAGGTTCAAGATGGCCACCAGTCATTGAATGCCATAATGCTTAAATGCAATCTTGAATTGCAGTTGAATTAATTTGAATCTAAAAAAAAAACTTTCTTTTTTTTCTTTCATGAACAGTTGGCACCCCATACATTCAAGGTGGTTACCAGTCACTGCATGCCACAATGCTCTAAGTGCAATCACAAATTGTAGTTGCATTAATCTGATACTAATGAAAAAACTAATTCTATTCTTTTTTTTAAATTCATGAACAGTTGGCACCCCATATATTTAAGATGACTACCATTCATTGAATGCCCCGATGCTTGAAATGCAATCTCGAATTGTAGTTGCATCAATTTAATGCTAATAAAAAACAAATTCTTATCGATTTTTCTTTCATGAATAGTTGGCACCCCATAAGGTGGCTATCATTCATATTAATGCAAATATAATGCTTTAAGTGCTATCACAAATTGTAGTTACATTAATCTGATACTAAAAAAAAAAGAAGTTCTATTTGATTTTTCTTTCATGAACAGTTGGCACCCCATAAATTGAAAATGCACCCAGCAAGCAGGTCAACAGCTATATACGGACAAGTGTACCTCCCCTGCCTGTTCTCCTTCAATGCAGAGTGAAGAGGGTGGGAGGGGGTGACCATCAACAGTGCATAAACACTTTGATTGGATGACAATGCAGTTTTTATATTACAACCCTAAATTTGTGCATCGAAAATCATCAAGAAATACTAAGTATTTTTTCCAAAGAATAGCTTTTCTAGAATGGCTCGATACTCAGAAATCCTACTGCGAATAAAAAAAAGTCAAATTCTGATTCTAAACACCTGAAAAGTGAGAAATGCTGGCGTTCACGGTTTATGTAGGAAATGTACTAAAAACACCAAAAATATGCAACAAAACCCTAATTTTCTCAAAAACTGTTCAGTAGGATTTTTTCTAACTGAGGTTCCAGTGTTTTCTACCCTCATATCACACATTGGCATAGAGAATATATTTGCACCTAGTCAGGATTTTGCCCTAGAAGCAATCTGTGAGGCAAAAAACAGCCAAAATGAGCCACTGGTCTGAAGTATAAAACTGGGCATCGATCACTATAGAGCTACAAAGAGAGAGAATCGATGTCCAGTAATTACATACGTTACCAATACTAGGGGGTTTGGGGGCATTCCCCCCAAGACAATTTTTAAAATCTAGAAGCCAAATGGTGTCACTTCATGTATTTTTATGTTCTAATCTGATGATATTTCTAAGTCCCACCCCCCCCCCCCCCCTACATAAAGGAAAGTAAATATCTCATTGGATCTGGACAAATCTCAGGAACTGTCCTGAGGGAGATAACAACCGCGGATTTCCGCGTTTCCGCGGACATTTTACACCCCTGTCAGAGAAAAGTAATGATCATTTCTTTTCCTCGCTAATACTAAAAGATGGCACCGACCTTTGTGAAAAGGAAATTATCAACTGCATTACAATTTTATTGAAACAAATAACTTAAATTCACGAAATACCATTATCTCCTCTTTCCCAAAACAGTGGCTAAAACCACTTAATCGAAATTTGGCACATTTGTTTGAATAATTCCTTAACTATTGGACATCCACATTCAAAAAATCCTCTCACACATGCACACAACCACACTTTCCATGGTAGTACTCTTCAAAAATAATAAAAACATAATAAAACATGAATTTTAGACAATTTCCCCCCACGCCAACCCCATATCCCAAGGGCTCTGTGGATCGGTCACCACAATGGCCACAGCCGAAAACTTGTCAAGCTTGTGTTGCAGACACTGATCCCCCGAGCCAATGAACACTCCCTTAGAGCAAAATATATTAAAGCTCAGGTCTTAATATGTTCTCTATGATTGGGGCTGCAACCTAGTTTTTGGAGGGAAAGATTTTTTTAGAAAACTTTGAAATTTTAGACTTGAAAATGTGCAATCTAGCGCATGTTAATATTCCAGAAGGGGGGTGTAGGGGCAGACCATGTCTCTCCCCACCTTAATCCATCACTGAAACATGTGATTTGCAAATGGACACTGTCACTATGCCATACCCTGTGACAATGACATACGTTTCCCTGTGGCTCAAAAATGCATTATAATGGAGTTTAGACAGTTCAAATAACTCTAGATGCCAATACGGAGTCAAAAACAAAATGTATATATACCTGAATGCTGTATCAATGTTGTGAGCCGGCATGTGTGGTGTCACTTGAGCAAAGGCCTTGTGAACATCGTCCAAACCAATGAACCCTCGACCTGGATACAGTTTGATGGAATCGATAAAAGTTTAAAATATATAACTGTCTATAATAAACGAATGGTACCCTACGGTAAAATACATGAAAAAAAAACCCAACATTTTTCTGACCTCTTTAGGGGGTAAAGGTGGTCAATGTTCTGTATGCCTATGAAAGTAACGTTTCCTTGAAGTTAGGAGAAAATACTTCACTCATTCTTGTATAACAATTATCGGATGGGGCTCAAGCAGGGTACTTACATTGAGAATCAAAAGCCAGAAAAATTTGCCGGATTTCATCATCTTCTTCAACTGCACTGAGTTTAGGAGCCATCATGGTAATGAAGTCTTCTTCAGTGATACCTGATGATGGATGATACATTCATATTTAGCCTTAGGTATAGCACTGGTTTAGTAATCTGCCCCGACTCCCACCCTAAAATACAGCCACACCTCCCACATCAAACATTATCGAATTTTATTCAAATCGGAAGACAGTGTATTTCACTTATTACTAAAACAAATCCTCCTATCGGTATATACCTTAAAAGAATGCAGATGCAAAATGTACATGTACAACCATATTGAACTCGACAATTGAAAAAAATAAGTGACACAAACCTTCACTAGCATTTTCATCACCCCGTTGGATATTACTGGTCATCTTTTCAAGTTCGTACTGAAAATAAAGAAATGCATCATTTTGTCTCATTCAAATAAGTAAATAAATACAATCATGGTAGTGGTTTTCTTTTAACAGCGGGGTCGTGGATTTTATTGTGAGCGGGTCAAAAAAATGCTGGTCCCCCCCCCCCCCCCCCGTGAGAGAGGTCAAAATATGTCCACCTCCCCCCCCCCCCCCCCCCCCACCACCAGGCGGATTGAAATAGAGCGTGCCTGACCCCTTTGAGCTAAAGTAATTCACAGGCGTTCTCGCTAAATTTAAAAAAGGGGTGAAATCTGCTTACCACATCCACAAACCCCTCCGCCCTATCATTAAAAATGACCAATTATTCGCATTTTCTCTTGATAGTCAAAAAGCCATCCTAAACCAAAAAACAGGTCATGTACAGTTGTTACTTGTTTAGGTGGCAATTCAAAGGGGAACATCTTAACAAGTGTTTTTATCGGCTCTCTCGTTATATAAAGGTATACATGTATAGGAAAAAAATACATTGACAAGGAATAAGTACCTTTGATGGTTTATATCCAAATAAATAGACCATAGCCACTTTGATATCTTCTCTTCTAAGCCATCCATAATGATGTTCGTCAACCGCATGAAACACCTAAAAGTTTAAAGTAAGTCATTGTTGATGATGATATACTATACTATATATTCTCATACTGGGTAGATCTATGACAATTATTTTCTGTGTTTTGGAAAATTGGTTTGATTTTAGGCAGCTTCACAAAGGCTATATAATGCAGTCTATACGAGAACCTGCCGGACACCGGCTATAGCCGTCTAAAAGCCTACTGGTCCATCTATGTCTGCCGGCCCCAATGGCTGGCTACTATCCTGGGCGAATACTGGACACTTCGGAAGCAGAGACAGATCGGGTGCAGACATTTCGGAAGCAACCTATAAGACATGTCGGAAGCAGGACATTTCGGGTGCAAACTGTAAGACATTTCGGAAGCAGAGACACTTTGGGTGCAAGAGTATCAATAAAGGAAATTGGATACATACTGGTACATAATTTCTACATTTAGAATTACTAAAACCAGATATCATTAAAGTTTCTTTCTTTTTCTTTCTTTCCTTTGCTGGTTAAACTATGTTTGATAGTCAAAGGATTTATATCATATTATTAAACCAGATATCATTAAAGTTTCTTTCTTTTTCTTTCTTTCCTTTGCTGGTTAAACTATGTTTGATAGTCAAAGGATCTTTATCATATTATTAAACCAGATATCATTAAAGTTTCTTTCTTTTTCTTTCTTTCCTTTGCTGGTTAAACTATATTTGATAGTCAAAGGATCTTTATCATATTATTAAAAATCGGGGGCTGTGCCCCCGCACCCCCTTTTATTCTTTCTTTTCATTTTTTCTTTCCTTTGCTGGCTAGGCTATGAGTCTATGTCTGCTTCCGAAATGCACTGCTTCCGAAATGTCTTTTCTTTTGCTTCCGAAATGTCTGCTTCCGATCTGTCTTGCTTCCGAAATGTCTGCACCCGATCTGTCTTTGCTTCCGAAAGTACCAGTTACCTCCTGGGCTACATGCCCAGCTTGTAAATTGGACCATTATTAAGGTTTCTAGAGAGTAAACTAGAAAGCCTGAATATTTTGTAGAAAATAACACAAAATCATGTTAAAGGCGCACTGAACCCACGACGTCATTTGCGTACAAAACTCGGCAGGGCTAGGTCCTGAGCTCAGTGCGCCTTTAAAGTTGATCGCTACTCTTAACTTTTCATCCATAGAATTTCCTAATTTATTGCCTCAGGGTAGTTTAGATCATTAAGAAGGGGAAAATGTAAAAAAATAGGGGGGGTCCCGAGCTACTTTTTTTGTTACAGATTTTTGAAAAAAAAAGTATTTTCTATTTTTGGCAAAAAATGCCAAAAATTGTGAAATTTTCACTATTTTTTTTTTCTTATTGAACCACTGCACACATCAATGTCATATTTGAAATGAATAATCCTATATTGTGTTCTTAGGGAGTGGTGGGTTTCCGCGCGGAGCGTGCGGAATTTTTTACCCCCCCCCCTTAGCTAAGGTCGAAAATCGGCTCGTGCGCGGGCCCTTTGAAGCATAGTAACGCGCGGGCATTTTGGCTCAAAACAAGTTAAATTTTTTTGCCTTCCCCAAGAGGAGACCAAAATTGTTTGCCCCCCCCCCCCGGTCAAGGGGTCTAAATTTTTTTGCCCCCCCCCTCAAACCCACCACTCCCCCCCTGTTGATAATAAATGATCACGCCCTTAAATGGAGAAAATAAGATTATGGTCCAAAAACAACCCTTTTGTGAAAAAAAGTGGTGGTTTTAGGACAATTAATTAAATTTGATGCTAAATTTTTCCACAATATCTTAAAAAATAGCAAAAATAATACATAGAAAAAAGTAATTTTGATAGGGGGTCACGCACATGATTTTAGGATTTTAGACGTCTCTACAGACCAGCCTGGCCCTAGGCCTACATAGGATTACATACTCTACACAACAGTGCAGACTGTCGAGCCTGTCTGGCATAGCTAGTCTGGCACCCCTAGTTGAGCTTACTCAACCTACTACTACAGGCGTAGCTCAGTGGGTTACATCGGAACTAGGCACCCCCCGCTCTCATTAACCTCAGTCAATGCTCAGGAGTCACTACAGTCACTGTGTCTGTGACCGGGGTCTGTGAGGCCTAAGACACCATACCACTTACCACTACACTACAGTCTTTTGAGTATAGTCACATAATAGTGGCAGTGAGTGGCAGTGGTGGGGTGCCCTTGGTGTCTCGGTTATTGGGTTAATAGGTCAATACCGAAATTAACATTCGCCGCTCCTCTTCTGTCAGTTTCCTGTGGCTATCCCGTACACCATACTTCCTGACATATAAGACGCTCATTTTACCTAAATGCAGGTTACTGTGAGCCCTAAAGAAACTTTTAAATTGCCATGGTGTCCAGTTTTTGCTTCATGCCACATTCAAGCTGCCGTCGGGGCATGTCATTTTGGAATTCCGGGGCAATCCCAGCGAGGAAGCACGTGATTGGTCTGTTGGGTCACGAGGTCACTGAGCTCACTTTTGATTGGCCAGTACTACGAAACCTTCGTAAATGGAATAAATTATACTTCCAATATGGCTGCC
Organism: Harmothoe impar; assembly: GCA_947462335.1. Lineage (NCBI taxonomy): Eukaryota > Metazoa > Annelida > Polychaeta > Phyllodocida > Polynoidae > Harmothoe > Harmothoe impar. The sequence goes on along the minus strand of OX381704.1, from coordinate 77,635,740 downwards.
GTCTGAGATCTTTTCTCAGTAGGCTCGCACAATTATCCATATCTAGGCACGTTTAGGATTGAAAATGTCGAACACAACATCAAGGAGTACAAAATTAAGTGTTCGACGGTCAAAGAGACGTACAAAGAAAAAGGCTCGGTTGCCTACTTCGCCTACAGCTGGTAAGTTTGTTGTCATTGTTGATCGAGACAGGCGCGACTATTTAGTCAATAGGACTCGGGAGGAGGCTCGGAGTCGGAGAGGGGAGCTCGTTTTGGTGTTTTATTTCAACCCCACGCTTCATTATCCATTTCAACCTTGGTATATTGAACTGAATGGAGAGATGGTTCTTTCTGAAATGGTATTTTGTTTAAACATAACTGCGAAATGATACTTCCGTAGTCTAAAACACGATGGTCATATATATCACCGTTCTGCTTTCGCTCTGCTCAATTCACAGGGACTGAGGGAGGGGGCTTAGCTCTTTGTTTTTAAACGACGAGGAATTGTAAGATTGTTTCCTTGGTTCCTGTGTATACATATACTGGTTTGTGTCAATTCAATTAGTTTTCCTATTATATGTGGTCTTTGGATCACGGTTAGTTCATCAAAAAGGCTATCCATTTGATGTTCTTGTCAATGATATCTCATATTCACTGAACAGGATGTGCATTGAATGAAATACTGACAGTGTTTACTGACATGTGACACTTCCCTTGCTCAGTTGCTGACTGTGAGTGTGACAGTAACCTCTGAATCAGTGAGTGAGTGGGGAAGTGATAGATTGGAAGAAAGTCTGAGTCTAACCGCTGTCCACAAATCTTAATAACTTAATAATTTGAGACAAATTGAACAAAAGTCTCAGTTTAAACTATAAACAGATCTATTATCATGTGCCTAACGTCTGAAGAGGTGAGTCTAGAGGGTCTATCTTAAAACCATATGTCAAAAATCAAGGTATCATTGTATGTATACCTAGAATCCAGGCTAGATATTTAGATACGGGACGATAACTACGTATCTATGGTGACGTTTTGATGTAACCAACCATGGCCGCCATGCTGTCTGAGCACACAGTTGTCGCCTGTGCTCTCTGCTCTACTTTTTCTCAACACAGGCCTGCGTCTTAGCATCTTACGCAGGCCATTTCCTTTTCACACAGTCACAGGCCATATGAATTTCGATCCTTCAAGGTACCTTCATAAACTTCATCATATCTTGTTTCGTACTATGCAAAATCTTAAAAGAAATTTTACAATATGGCCTTATCTTCACTTCTAATCTGCCGATTTGAAAAATTCTTTCACTATTACTAGGAAGCTATTAGTATTAGGAAGCTGAGATTATGGCAGGCCAGAATGGTCTGCATCCTAAGGCCCTATGCTGGCCATTCACATTCTACGCCGGCTTTGGCCAGCATAATTGGAACTTTGGAACTCTAATTCACTCTTCACTGGACTCTGATGGGTATATCTCATGATTTGTATGGTAAGTCCAAAAAGAAGGGCGAATCATGCAATAGGGTGAGTGGTCCAGTATACTAGTAGCGAATTATCTATTTCCCAGCCAAATGTTTCAATTGAAATTTGCTTCCAAAGTGCTTGTGAATGAGTCAACTTGTCCAGCTATGCAACTTTTTTTTTTCTTTGGGTTGCGGGGGGGGGGGGGGTAATTCAAGTATTTATCAGGTATATGAGCCACCTAAACTATTTGAAATACCGTAGAATATAACTGGTATCTAAATATCTAAAACCGATCTGATAAGCTGAGCACCCACTTTGGAATTCCTTGCCAATTTTTACCCCCCCCCCCCCACCCCATTTCTGCATTTTCTAATCTATGCACTGTTGCATCTAATGTCGCTACGATTCAAGATCTCAAGAGATGGCTGACGTAGGTACTAGCCATAATGGGTGGCCATGATTCCAGCTTTCTAACAGTGAAAGAATTTCTCAAATATCCCAAATATTAGTGAAGTGGCCTGCGTCTGGGATCTTACGCAAGCAATTTTTACCTCACGCAGGCCACATTGCGTATTATAGGAAATAGCATCCTAAATGGCATGCAAGCTAAGGATGACATATTTTAATAATTGTTTTCTCATCAAGGAAGATATGAAATTGATTGCAAAATATTTGAGCTGGAAGATATTATAAATATGATTGGAGTATTTGAAAAATTTCTTTCATTGTTAGAAAGCTGGGATCATGGCCAGCCATCATGGCCAGCATCTAGAGGGCCTACGCCGCCTTTTGCCGACGTAAATTCGGCAACACTATCGGCATGGGGGAAAAGTGGCCACTTTGGCCCGTGTTTCGGCGATACTGGAGATACAGCACCACTTACTGGGTTCATCTTGAATTTGTTGTCCATTTCAGCAGAGAGACATCGACCGTGTCCAGGGGAGGCTGCTGTTACTGCACCAGTGGCACACAAGTATGACCTGAGGCGTAAGGCAGCCGCGGCTGTGTCTGCGCCTACGGCCAGTCCGGCGTTGGGAGAGCAGGCTGAGCCGAGTACAAGTACCAGCTCAAGCTACACCTTTACCCCAACCCCAAACCCTGCCAAGAAACTCAAGAGGGCACGAACCACCTGTCAAACGCACAGTAGGGGCAAAAGTGCATGTAAGTACCACTGTTACAGTGTTATTGTCAATCCTCCCGTATGAACTGCAATACGCGCTACATCCTGCTTGAGGTTTATTTTTGTAACCCGATTATAAAACCACAGGGTTTCATTTTCTTTGAAAATTAGACTCTTAAACTTCTACATATATATGTTCTGGTCAATTTAAAGTATTATGGGAGCAACACATTTTTGAAAGTGCTGTGGGTTCTGATTTGCTCGCATTAACTCATAATTCATTGTGTACTGTTCTGTGTTGTAGGTTCGGTGGGTGCCTATTACCTACAGCACGAGTTGCCAGATGAAGTTCTCTTGAAGATATTCTCCTATCTGCTTGAGTTTGACCTCTGCACCGTTGGTCAGGTCTGCAAGCGCTTCCAGACAATCGCCAATGACACTGAACTGTGGAAAAACTTGTACCAGAGTGTATACGAATATGACTTGCCAATCATTAACCCTGAACCCAAGGTGTATGAGTTCATACAACCCTATGAATCTGAACATGAGAACCCCTGGAAGGAAAGCTTTAAGCTGTTATATCGTGCATTGCATGTGCGCAAAGACTATCACGAAGAGTATGAGAATAACCCAGAGAGATACAGAGGGCGAAACATTCTCTACTTTAACACAATAGACGCTGCTTATAATTATGCGGAGGAGGAAGTTGTGAACCCTCTGATCCTGATCCATGGGGGTCTGTACTCTGGGGAGTTCCTTGTCATAGACTACAATGTTACAATGCTGGGTGCAGCACCCGGCAATGTAGCAGATCATGTGATCATTGAGAGGCAAAGTGAATCAACCATCATGTTTGGCGAAGGTGCTAGAGATGCTTACCTCGGCTATGTTACATTAAAGGTGAGAGCATTATTTTCAAATCAGAACTTTTCAGTATTGTTAATTTGTGTTACATAAATTTGCGAGCCATGGTCCTATTTCTCGTTGCCAAACAAAATATTAAATGTGATTCAGGTAGCAAGTTGAAAAAAAGCTAGGTACTTCTGTGTACAATAGGTGAGATTTCAAAAAAAGAAAATTATACCTACCTCAGTGTTGCCGAAAACTTATTCCGGACGAAGGCCAAAGTGGCCTGCGTCAAAGTTGTGACACAGGCCATTTAACCCTCACGCAGGCCATATGTACATTGACATATAGGAAATATCATCCTAAATGGCTAGCACTAATAGTGATACATATTGATTGTTTTCTCATGTAAGAAGTAATACAATTGATTGCAAATTGCTATATTATAAAGGTGGCTCTAACTTCACTTATAATAGGAGTATTTGAAAAAATTCTTTCACTGTTAGAAAGCTAAGATCATGGCCGGCCATTATGACCGGTGTCAGAAGGCCTACGCCGGCCATTAAAGGTCTACGACGGCAAGTGCCAGCGTGATTTCGGCAACACTGCTACCCGGTAGTACATGTCATAGTATGATTTTGATTGAGCTTGTACAGATATACTCACGAAAGGTCTTACTTAGTACCATAACTTCTCGAAAATTCCCACATATTCCAGACTTTGTGAGAAAAATTAAACCTGCACTGGGGTGCTGAAAAGGTTCACTTTAGTACTGTAGTATACCGTATTCGACGTAATAAGCACCCTCCCCCTAATAAGTCCCCCCCCCCTTTTTGAGGCATTTTTAGACTAGAACAAAGAGTCAAATTTCGCGATTTCGGGGACATTTAAACTCTCAAGTACTAAAAACGTCTTAAAAATAATTTGATAAACGCCCTGGGCGTTTATTACCTCGAATACAGTACTTCTGAAAACCCTTGTAGAACCCGCACCCTCACCTTGAGAGAAACTTAAAACCTGAACTAGGGGCCTGCTTCGCGTGTAACGCGCTGCCCCAATGCGAGAATCTACCGCACATCACCTGGTGGAAATTCTGTGAATTTTGCGAGAATAAAGAAGAATTTGGGTGGGATGAACGATGATAAAGGGCACCCTCTCCTCTTAATGACATGCACGTGGGTACCCTGGTTCCTTCACGCTGGCTACTCACGGCTCCCTAACCTGGTGTGGAGCGCCACACTACAAACAGTATCCCCTTGCTACCGAAATAATACATTACACACATCGCAAACCAAAGGTCAACTTTTCAAACAAATCAAATCCGAAATTGGTTGAGAAGCAAACGGACATATGTCAGTTCCAGGGTTCTCCTCATACTGCAATGACACCGGCGGGCCGCCGGCGTCATTTTCATTGCCGCCGGCGTCAGATTACCCCAGAATCGCCGTCTGTGTCATTTTAGCTATCTATAGGTTTTTGAATTTTGAAAATCCATCCATTAGAACAGAAGTTATTCCCATTTTAAGATTTGTTATTATCAAAAAAATCACTCAAGTCGCACCGGGGTTCTGACTTGTGCAAGCCGCGGCTTCTCCACAAGAATTTACGGTGTGATTTTTGAGGAGTCTGTGGAAAACCCAGAGTTCCTTTGGCTTATCCAACAGTGTAGATGATGAGGCTAAGATAAAGCATTACTCTATAACTTTTAAAGATATTTTTTCCCATAGGCTGCAAGTAAATGTCCTGCTACATGTATTTAAAAAAACGGCTGGCAGACTGTTCTACAGATTGGCGGTTCCATAGATTGTCGGTTCGGCAGATCAGGGGTTCAACAGACTGTTTGATAGGACCGTAAGACAGATCTTAATTTTAGACAGGACAATTGGACAGATTGTTTTCTTTCTCGTTTTTTTTCCTGATTCTGTTCTAATTATAGTATTCACAAAATTCAAAAACCTATGGATAGCTAAGAGCACACAGGCGACGATTCTGATGGTATTTCACACAGGCGGCAGTAAAAAGCACACAGGCGGCCCGCCTGTGTAATCCCTATCAGCGGAGAACCCTGGCCTTCTGCTAAAAATCGACACGGCGACATGGTCAAAATTATGGGTACCCATGTAGAGGCACAAAAGTCACGAATAATCTTAATCAGTACAGTCCTGAAAAAAATTGTTGATCAGTCCCGAAAATTTGGTTGATTTGTCCTCTCGAGTCGTTTCGCCAAACTGGCAATCTGTCGAATTTTCCTTTCCCCTAAAAGGTACACAAAAAACATACAATAACAAGCTTTCCCCATCCTCCTGTGGTCTCTAATCTGTCGGATAAACTTTAATGCAAAACACTAGCGTAGCATTGTAATGCTTGATAAATAAGCACACTCACAAGGATCTTGAAATGATATGTCCGGTGGTATATCGGTAATGATGGTGTGGTGACAAAAAAAAAATCGCAATGAACGGAGGGAATTATTTCATTTGTTAAGATGTATTCCGCTAGGTGCCTATACAAGCGACCCTCATTTCCTCAACTACGGTACCTCGGATCCCTCACTTCCACAGATAGTTGCCTGACAACTGCCCTCATATGTTCCATTATATTTGGACTTAATTCATCGGATAATTTGTTTCCTCAGACATTTTCCTTGCATTTACCAAGGAAGTAAGGGCAGCCTGTACATGGGTATAAATGGTATGCCTGTGGGGGTTATGGAGTATTGTAATGTGCGATGTCTTGAGCAAATGAATCATATACCTACCGTAGTCAGGTTACTTCATTCAATACTTGTGTGTTTATAAGTCCACAAATTTACTACCGATACTTATCTAATGTAAGTATGTGGCGATTTTCGATAGTACATTGATATCCTTTGCATGAGTTATAAAGCACAAGTCAGGGATAAGTATGACTCATATCTTGTAGGCTGGCATAAGATAATACAAACAAATTTACTTCATCTACACTGGTCAAGGCCTTGCAAAAGAAAAGTGGTAACCCAACCCGAACTAGCTAATAGGGCCAATCTTTTTGAATGACAAGGCTTTTCATATATTTCTTGACAGATTCAACGATGTTTTTTTCGACATGTTACCTGAACACATTTTATTCAGCTAGGCCTCTACAAGTAGTTCTCTACACTTGTCTAACCCAGTGTACATAATGTTTCAGTTTTCACCGGACGTCACCTCATCAGTTCCTCATCACAAACACTATGCACTAGAAATCATTGAGAACAGCTCGCCCATCATTGACCACTGCATTATCAGAAGTTCCTCCGTGGGTGAGTACTCGTCCAAGGCCTAACCGTTTTGTCATTTGTAAATACATTTGCAAAGCCTTCCGGGCTTCATCATCATCACCATCATTGTGTGTACAGATGTATTGTCAGATAAACTGTGAACATTAATTTAACATAGGAAAATACCCTGTTGGTGGAAATACATTGACAATACAATAATGACAATAGGACCTTTTAACCCATAACAGAAGAAGCATTATTACTCGGAAAAATACGTAAATGGTGTTAATATGCATTCCAAGATTGAATCAGTGGCCAAGGGCAGATACAAGCCTTGGTTTGTCTCTAGACAGATTGTGCCTACACCTGCAGACATATTCACAGTCATATTTTAGTTTTCATAGTTTTCCTTTCTTAAAAAATTGACCGCATATGACGAAGCAGATAACAATGTGTTAGTGATGTTGAAATTAGAAACGTGTCTAATGCGCCCTTCATGTGTCTGCATGGTTGCGTGCAGTAGGTGCTGCCGTGTGTGTATCAGGCGCCGGGGCAGAGCCCCTCATCAAGCACTGTGACATCAGCGACTGTGAGAACGTCGGGCTCTACATCACCGATTATGCACAGGTAAGATTGGACAAGTGCTAACTGTGTTGAATAAATGCCTTGGCCTTGAAAAGTTGTAAATAAATCATGGTTGCCAGTTGTATTTGTGGCATTCTCTAGGTTTAAGTCGCCAAGAAATCCTGAAGTCGTTTAAGGAGCAGGGAAATGGGTAAAAATGCAGGATATATATATAAAAAATGGAAGCCTGACCTCTCAAACGGAAGGAACATCAATTTAGTTAAAACCCCATAAAAATGCACTTTGAATACCACTTGCTTAAATAGTCCACCTCTTGTAAACACTTTTACTATGGACCACCAAATAGCCACTGACATTCCACCACCAGATAGCGACCACCAGTCAACTTGTCAATGCATGAGACGAGTTAGGGATTGCAAGATGAATAAAATAAAAGGGAACCCATTTTCCCCCAAGGGGGGTTGCTTCCCACGAATTATTTTAACCTTTTTTCTCCTATATATACTTTTATAGTTTTAAGTCGCGAACAAGCGGAGTCGCTAATGGAATGTCCTGTTTGGATGCATTACTAATATGCATATTGATAGACCAAGATAGCGGCTCCACTTGTTACCGACTTAAAACTAAAGTACACATAAGGACCTTTTATTGGGAGGGGTTACTGTATAACGCTAGCACAATCTATGGCAGTTATAACGTTACAATGTAGTAGCCCTCCCTCTGTAGGGGGTCCGCCCATTTTAGTCTTTCTTCCCTATCATCTTCAAATATCACATTTCAGGCATATAGATTACAGGTTATCGTATATAATAGTATTATTGAACTTTCTATCCAAGTAGCATTAGGGGTTTTAATCGATTAAGTCTTTTATATCGCATTTTGTTCTCCCTGCGCTTCACTTTTGCCAAAATCGGCCAGTTTTAGAGAATGTGGGGGCCCCGTATTGCACTGTTTTCTATGGGAAAAATGCTTCGTTTCTGTTTGACTGTTAACTGCCATTTATTTAATGCAATACGAACTAATTCATGGTATTTAGTGTGTTCTATGTTGTCTGTGCTGTAAATATCTGTAAAAGAAATATTTAAAAAATAAGTCACAATTAGGACTTAAGACGATTTCCGAGATCAATGTTTTGATGTTTTGTGTAGTTTAGGTTGCATTTCGGCAAGTGTTTTTTTTCACATTTCTGCACTTCCTTGAATAAAAATATGTTGACTAACATACTTTTATATATATATTGAATGATTTTTGTGCGGGTGTCATCATGAATTTACTGCATTATGTTAGCACAAAACAATTCTTTAGCATGATTTGTTTTGTAATGGTGCCGCCATTTTTTGGGATCTTTCATGGCGAGGGGAAGTAGGTAAAAAACATCACAGCTCTCCTTAAAACGTGATCAAGTTGAATGGTTACCTAGACCCATACAGGGCTCGACAAATCGCTGTGTCCAGTGCCCGTGACACATAAAAATTCCATTGGACACAGACAAATTTGAAAGTTGTGCCCAGTGGACACAGCTCAAACTGGGTAGATTTCTGGCCATATTTCCAAGAGCAAAATCCCTAGGCAAATAATCAAGTGTTATACATCACCGGACAGTTAGAATTATTAGGATTCTAGAAACAAATGTCAATATTTGAATACAAGGACCTGAGAAATCATGCATTTCAAAGAGATAATATATCTTTAAATTTCCATGGGCCGTCGGGCACGGATTCTATCTACCGGACACAACACATTTTTGACTCTGTGCCCAGTGGACACACATGTACTGAAACGATTTGTCGAGCCCTGCCCATATGTTCTACAGGACTCATGGCAGTGGATTGTGGTTGATTAAGTTGTTTTACTAACGGAATACTACTTAAAACTACATTAAATCGTTCCAAAAATATCGCAGAAACGTTGTGAACGTCGCCACAAGGTGCGTAGACCAACTGCGCATGCGTTGTGTCAACACGGCCAGGTTGCCAAGCACTGCCAGGTTGCCTAGCAACATCCTGGTGCCGTCATAAAATAACAGGCGGCGCCACAATGGGGTCGAAGATGCTATCCGTAATCTGGCTAAATGGAGGCCGCTCATATCATTGAAAATAAATAATATTTTTTATGACTTTATTTGGCTTTCATAGTAATACGGCGTAGGGACAGTATCCTTAGGGTTGTTGTTTTTGTAGTTATATAGATCTTGAAGGATACAATCATGGTTCTAACATTTTTCATAGAATCTGTCGCAGTAAATAGTTGCCCCCACATCCATTTAGCCAGATTACGGACAGACTTAACCCAATGGGGTCGCCGCTGGTGGCGCCACCTATCGTTTTTTCTGATGGTGCTTAGAGTAGGCCCACTGTGGTACCGGTAGGCCTACAATCCTTGCACGGTAGGCCCCTTCAGGGATCAGTGCTTGTGCTTATAATTATGAAGCTGTACACTCTAAGATAGCATTAGATGGGGAATTTAATTTCATGGAAAGCTAGACGCTCATGTTATTACTTATGGCACAACAAGTTACAACATAAACTTATAATTGCTTTTAATTCAGTCATGAAAAAGAATTCAAACATGAAACTGGGCACACTAGGAAAGAATTAAATGCCGAATTTATAGTTGATATTTTTGGTATGAGGGTAGCATAGATCTAGAGCACAATTTTGCCATGATGAATATTTTGGTCTGCAATCTGTTTTAAGGAAAAGGAAAATTTAATTTTTATAAAAAATTCAAAATAATTCACGAGTCTCTCTCAAAGTCTGACAGGGTAGACTCTACTTGTCAAAAAGTTCTCCTGCAATCTGTTTTAAATTATGAAATTGCGCACAGCCACAGAAGGGTAGGATTCAATGGAGAATTATTTACATTTTATGGAAAACAAGATGCTCATGCCAGCACCTCCTGCTACGGGGTGGAGGTAGTGATAGGCCTATTAATTTTAGACACATATTAATGTGTTTCCAATAAAGCACATTATAGCCAGTAACCCCTCCCTTTATTTTACTACATAGAAAATTGTGATGCTATAGTGGTGTAACGATATATTTTTTAAAATAAAATAGACACTAAACGTAATCAGAGGAAATATTTTCACGGGAGTATGAAACCCCCATCAGTGTTATATTAGTCAACAAATTGAAGTAGAAGCCCTATATATGCTCTAGGTTTAAGTCGCTAACAAGTGAAGTCGCTAAATGTAATGCATCTATGTGATCTATCTCTGATCTATGTGTAGTATAGTGTAGTAAAATGTAGTAAATTGTAGTTTTGGCGTTGACTATGAACAAGATTGTTGCTTTACTTCCACCCTGTTAGCTACTTAAACATAGATATAGCCGTTAAATGTTTTTGTTTACTTCCTACACAGGGTATTTATGAAGACAATGAGATTAGTCGGAATGCTTTGGCGGGTGTATGGGTAAAGAATCATGCCAATCCCATCATGCGGCGGAACCACATCCATCATGGTCGCGACGTGGGCATCTTCACGTTCGACAATGGCATGGGCTATTTTGAGGCTAATGATATCCACAACAACAGAATCGCAGGCTTCGAGGTGAAGGCTGGGGCCAACCCAACGGTTGTCAAATGTGAAATCCATCATGGACAAACTGGGGGTATCTATGTCCATGAAAGTGGACGGGGCCAATTCATTGAGAACCGTATACACTCAAACAACTTTGCCGGAGTATGGGTGACATCAAACAGTGACCCCACGATAAGGTTTGTAACTTTCTATGAAGCTTTCTATAGTGAAAAGGTGCTCCAAATGCACTCATATGACAACCTCAATTTTATTGTAATGTCAGATGTATACATATATTTTACGTTTTTTGTTTGATGTAGGAAAAGAAAAAGTGTACTTTGTGTATGTACTACCAAAGAGGCAATAGTATGCAGTATACATACGATTATCACAATTCTTATTGTCATTGTCTTGTGAATTTGATGAAAATAGTATGTTGTTCTTTAGGAAAAATGCAATCTTTAATGGACATCAAGGAGGCGTGTACATATTTGGAGAAGGACGGGGTCTGATAGAGCACAACAACATCTATGGTAAGTTCTATAATCTGTAAACACTATAGGTAAACTGTCTTTGAGTAGTCCATGTACCTTGAGTCGGCCATTTTGCTTGGGTTTGGGTGCCAAAATGAACTAATGAATGAGTATTGTAGTGGATTTCACTCTTATCTATATTGATAAAATGTGGAGAGATGCAGCACAAAAATATGGAATGTCAAATATATCATATCTTGGGTAATTTCCAGGGGTAGACACTAACGCTGGCCCGGGAGCCAATGGCCCGTAGTTTTGGGTCCGGGCCCGTAGTTTTCTGCACAATATCATTCCTACGGGCCTGGGTGGCCCACAGGAGTATTTGGAAGACATTTAAAGGAAGTTTGCCTGACAACTATAGTCATGCAATATATGCTTGGAAAGAGGGAAATATGCCCGACATCATCATATTGATTACAGTATTTCATAGACCAACCAGAAATATACATGTTTTTTTTTCTCTTAAAGAGAACATAATTTTGACCATGGGCCCTCAGATCTTGGTCCGGGCCCGTAGTTTTCTAGAGCTACGGGCCCGGGTGGCCCACGTCTGAAAAGGTTAGTGTCTACCCCTGATATCTATGCAGTTGGAGCTGTGTTTCTGATTATTTGCCAGACACCTTGGAATGAAATGCAATTAGTAAACAAGGCAAGATTTGCAATAATCATGTGATATTGCTCAAGGAACACAGTTAACCTTAAAGGCCCGGTCAGACTAGTCTAAACTGTCTTACAAAGAGAAAAATTACGACCCAATTTTCCTACGACTGCAAAAGTCGGGCATGCCAAACTCCTGCGATTTTGAAAATCGTACGATTTTGGGCTATTTCATAGTCGTAGCAGTATGACAGACTACCCAATTTTTAGTCCCGATTTTGCCTGTGCAAAATCGGGTCGTTATTTTCCCGTTTCTACGACTAGTCTGACCGGGCCTTAACTAAAATTGGGCAATGCATTATATTCACACACTGTCTGACATCAGTCAAGAAGAAATAAGGGAGTGCTCATTTTTTAACAACAGGGGGGGGTGGTGGATTTGGGGGGGGGGGGTAAAAAATTTGGACCCCCTTGACCGGGGGGGGGGTAAAAAATTTGGACCCCTCTTGGGGGGGGGGGGTGAAAAAAATTCAACCTGTTTTGAGGGAAAAAGCCCGCGCGTTACTATGCTACAAAGGGGCGCGAACGCGCGCGATTTTCGGCCTGCCGGGGGGGGGGGGTAAAAAATTTCGACCCCTCTAGCGGGGGGGGGTGAAAAAAATTTCGCGCGCTCCGCGTGAAATCTCACCACCCCCCCCCCCTGTTGTTAAAAAATGAGCACTCCCTAAGCCCTTTCCTTGCATTTAGTACAAAAATGGACATTCTAATAAACAGCATCTGACTGATGATATGTTGTGGCTGACTCAAGGTACCACAGTGGTTGACTCATGGTACCTATGAAGAAAAATCACACCTGTTAGGTAGTGGAAGCTGAAAAAGCCTCATGGACATAAAAATGAAAGTTGCGACCTTATAGGCTGGAAAGTCCAAGACTTCAAGATAACTTTCATATCAATTTCAAGATGCCCCTACATGTTAGCCTAATACAGCAGAGTGCCTCAAGTAATACTAAGGTTGTATAGAGGTCCAAATGGCCGACTCATGGTCGCTTTATTCTAGTGTAAAGTAAACATGTAGAACAGATAAAGACACACTCCCCAGTAGCCAGTTATGCATCATAGTGATGATTTTCTTCTTTTGTTATTTGGCATTGCTAATGAAAGTGACATATGTGTGGGTACTTTCTTATGAATGAAGTAGTCTTCAAGTAGTCTTCAAGTTGGGTTTATTGTAGGAATAGTACGGAGAGGTACAGTAGTCTGTTCTATTATGTCGTCTTCTGCATCTTGTCTGAAGTCAGGAGATGGGAAACCCCAAGCTATACCCAAGCACATGGGTCTGTGGATGGGATTCCCTCAGCCATTATCATTTCTATATTTAGATACGGTGACAGCTTCAGGATCTACATAGGGATCGACGTATGGCTTATTCATTAGAATGAGGGGGAGTGACTAATTTGTCTTATTTGCCACTAACAATATCCGTATAACTTTTTTCAGGAAACGCACTAGCTGGGATTCAAATAAGGACAAACAGCAACCCAATCGTGCGGCATAACAAAATTCACCATGGCCAACATGGTGGAATTTATGTGGTGAGTATATAACAATATCATTATCATCACATAGGAGGGACTATGCATTAAAAAATCATATACTAGTCTCATGCAGCATATCAAAGACCTGTTCATCACGTACCATGCTATGGAAATCCTTTTAAGATAAAATACTCCTGTGCAATGAAACAAATTTTTGTATTTTATCAAATTGAAATTGATTTTTTCTCTAGCATGAGAAGGGGCAAGGACTCATTGAAGAGAATGAGGTGTACTCAAATACCTTGGCAGGTGTTTGGATTACCACCGGGAGCACGCCGGTACTGCGGAGAAACCGCATCCATAGTGGTAAGCAAGTTGGAGTCTACTTCTACGACAATGGGCATGGGACGCTGGAGGATAATGACATCTTCAATCATCTCTACTCTGGTGTTCAAATACGGTAAGATTCAATTGATTTCTTTAATGAAATTAGATCAACTGCATTTGGCACTGTGCCTCAAACTTATATACTGTACCCATGACTATTGAAATAAAGAATATTGAGTAGTTGCTCCGAAGGTGGGAAGATAGTTGTAATAGGGTTTAGAATGTATCTGATTGGTGGAACACATCATTTGACGATCACACATTTCTAACCACCCTTTTCAATGTGCGCATTCAGAACGGGAAGCAACCCTTTGATCAAGAAGAACAAGATCTGGGGTGGCCAAAATGGTGGTATCCTGGTGTACAACGGTGGACTAGGGATCATCGAGCAGAATGAGATTTTTGACAACGCCATGGCTGGAGTGTGGATCAAGACTGACAGCAATCCACAACTACGGCACAACAAGATCCATGATGGGCGAGATGGAGGCATCTGCATCTTCAACGGTGGAAAAGGTAAGTCATAAACCTATGGTTAAGTGTTGGTTGGCTGCTGCTGCTTTAGGTCGTATAAGTTGATGACCTTTAGCCAGTTAAGTCTAATACTGTAAATTTGTGCGTATAAGCCGCACCCCGACTTTGGGCCAATCCTGTAAGCTGCACCAGCGATCTGATTATGGTGACTTTTGGTACTGTATCATAGTAGCAAAAACTCGCGTATAAGCCACACCCCGACTCTGGGGCAATTATATACTATTACTGTAAACGTATTATATTTCGCGCTGTACATATTTTAAAATCCGTGAAAATATGTACAGAGCGAAAATTTATCCAATATAGCTCTGTAACAACCATTTTTCAAAATCCGCGAATTTAAATCCCAGCGAAATGGTACTTACTGTCAAATCCGCGGAAATTTATACCAGCGAAAATATCTACGTTTACAGTAAGCTGCACCAGCGATCAGACTTGCGTACTAGCCATGGCTTCTACGCGAAAATTTACTGTGTTAACTATGACACCACAAACCACAGCCCTCCACTCTCCGACCATGGTAGAGGGTTCGGTCTAGTATGTCGGGCGCTCATGAGTTATGCACAGCGCAGCTTTAGTTGAAGTGAGTGTGTGACAGTCATTAGCTATGGTCGACATCCTTTTATTTTTTTTACATATTAACATAGATTCAAACGTTCATGTCGACCATAAGCTTCTGATAGTGGGGTGTTCAATTTGGAAATATTCTAAAATCACAAAAATAATTTTTTCTCAATTACAATTTTCCTCACATGAAAGTCCTATCTTTGATGCATATGTCCGTTGATTTTTATGTGTGTATTCTTCCAAATTAGGGAGTGCTCATTTTTTAACAACAGGGGGGGGGGGTGGTGGATTGGGGGGGGGGTAAAAAATTTG
Source organism: Harmothoe impar (assembly GCA_947462335.1). NCBI lineage: Eukaryota > Metazoa > Annelida > Polychaeta > Phyllodocida > Polynoidae > Harmothoe > Harmothoe impar. The sequence continues at coordinate 77,620,519 of OX381704.1, read as the reverse complement.
GACCCCTTGACCGGGGGGGGGGGGTAAAAATTTAGCCTGTTTTGAGGGAAAAAGCCCGCGCGTTACTATGCTACAAAACCATTTTCGGTCTGCGAAATCTCACCGCCCCCCCCCCCCCCCTGTCGTTAAAAAATGAGCACTCCCTTAAAAAAAAAAAGAGAAAAGAAATATCAATTTTGTAAGAAAAATTCATTTCACTCCCTATTCAGTACTTACAAGTACTTATTTTCGCAGGTAAATAATTTTAATTTCACTTAGTTTCAGAATTTTTGGTCAGAATTGTTTTGCCCCCCCCCCCCACCCCATGAAAACGACCCAATAAAAAACAATGATGATTATGTCACAATGAATGTTGACCATAGGGCCCCTGTGTTTCCCTACTCAGATCTCTGTCACCTTTTCACTATTGCCTCTGTCACTCCTTGTTGACTGCTGGATTTTTTAACAAAAGCTTTGCAGGACTGTAGGCTAGTTCCAAACGGTTTCTCATGAATGTTGGCCATTAGTTTGATCATAACAGATTCTTGGATTAACTTTTTATTTGCCGCCATCAAGTACATGTAGTGTGGTATCAACATGCATCTATCGATGCTCAGTTAGTCATTCACTGACAAATAAATGTTTGCAATTTCATATAGGTCTACTCGAGGAGAATGACATCTTCCGCAATGCACAGGCAGGAGTACTCATTAGTACGCAGAGCCATCCAACGCTCAAGCGTAACCGCATATTTGATGGACAGGCTGCTGGGATTGAAATCACAAATAACGCTACAGCTACGTTGGAAGGCAACAAGATCTTCAACAACAAGTTCGGGGGCTTGTGTTTAGCAAGTGGAGTAACGCCGAACCTCAAAGGTATAATTTCAGCTGACATGTATCTCTTTATTGACGTAGATAAACTTACTGCCCATACCTGGTAATAATGTGGACACCATTGGAATGATTTCTCTCACATCTAAAGAAAAAAATTCAATACAAATATAAATATAAATTATTGTAAGTATGTTTAGGGAGTGGTCTCCTTTTTCTTCAATATAAGAAGAGAAGGTTGAGTTTGTGTATTGGGGGGAAAGAGGAGAAAAGATGTGGACCCCATGAGAGGGAGGGGAGCAAACATATTTATACCAAATGAATGTCACTTCTTTTTGAGTGAGGGCCGTCATAAAAATCTAAACCCTGCTTGGCTCATTTAGTGAGATAACATATTTTATTGTCCTTTATCCTCACAGACAACAAGATCTTTGGTAATCAGAATATGGTGGAGAAGGCTGTGTCCAGCGGTCAGTGCTTGTACAAAATCTCCAGCTACACAAGTTTCCCCATGCACGACTTCTACAGGTGCCGAACGTGCAATACAACAGACCGTAATGCAATCTGTGTGAACTGTATTAAAACGTGTCATGCCGGCCATGAGGTTGAGTTCATCCGGCACGATAGGTATGTTTCAACTAAAGATAATTATCAATTGGAATATTAGCTCAGCGTTTTATCTTACAGATCATTATCGATGCAGTAGGCCTTATAAATGAAGAAATTTCAAAGTCTTACGTTTTTAACTAAAGTCATACTGCTGAGAAAGGTTCCCAACGGTTCTAACTAATATGATGCATATATATATATACATGTACCACCGTGCATTCTTGCCTATAAGCTTGACTTGCCTATAAGCCACACCCCTAACTTTGACAAATCCTATAAGCTACACATGGGCTTTGAAAATGGCTAATTTAGTTCGTTAGTCTGTAGAATAGTTATAAAAACCCTTGTTACTAAGTTGTATAAGCCACACTATATGTTTAGTATCAAATTAAAACTGTGTCTAACTCTTGGCTTATACAGGAAGTTACGGCACTTGCTAATTTAGCCTTTAATGTGAAGGATTCTCTAAATGACTTTCTGTCTTGCGTTTACCTTGATTTGGCCCTTAAGTTTTGGCCCTAGTGCAAGTGGACGTCTAAATTGACCATGCCTTTTTCCACAGGCTGTCTGCTTACTAACAATGGTGTATTTTTTCGGCAGGTTTTTCTGTGATTGTGGAGCAGGCACATTAAGTAACCAGTGCCAACTACAAGGAGAGCCGACACAAGACACAGACACGCTATACGACTCGGCAGCACCAATGGAATCTCACACGTTAATGGTCAACTGATGAAGAAAGCCTCACAGCAGGGGGTTTAACGGCTGACTTCACTTGACACGGGATGGGAGAGTACTCCCCGACGGAAACTTGAATCTGTATACTTAACAGATCAAAGGTCATGTTCATTGGATGACACATTACCAGCCAAATGTTCTCCCTGTTTACTTTAGATATGATGCACTTTGTTGAAATTAGGAATGATAAGGGGTAGGGTTTTGGCTCTAAATTTAAGGGTGGTGTAGTTTAATCAGGGATCAAGTCATACTATATTGAAATTAGCAGTTATATTAAATTAATCCAGTTAACTGGCTTCAGTTTTAGGAGCCGGCAGGTCATGGTACTGTGTCAGACAATGAGGATAAATGGAAGTGTAGTTTCCCTGTTGAACATGAATATCATTACTGAAAGAAACAAAGAAATTATTAGCCTGCTTCCTTTATACACACACTGTTGTCGACAAGTTTAGGGGGTTATTTGAAAGTGTACAAAAATGTGAACAGGGATAAACATGTTATCCAAATTTAGGTCATCCGCTGCTGTTTTACCGCTTTGACTTATAAAGTTACCGGCATGGAGTATTGAGTGTTGTTTGTGCCAAGGCAGCCCTCTGTTTGTGAAGGCATTCTATATTTAGGAAGTGAAATGACAAGATTGCCGTCTGTAAATAAGTATAATTGAACACTGTACAGAATTTGTATACACAAAGAGAATATATCTATATAAATATATCTATAATGTGTGTGTGTGTATATATATATATAATCATATATGTATATATATATATATATATATTATATATATATATATATATATATATATACATATATATATATATATATATATACATATATATATATAAATATACACATATGATATAACTTGTAATATTTATGGCGTGTGGTGTGTGTGTTATCGGGGAAATACAAACAGTTAGAGATCTACCGATGTGTGTGATGCGTGCGGGATTGTGGTACCCGTCTCTTGCATCTTATGTGTGTAAACGTTCTGTTTCAAACGGTGACCGAAATAATAGACATACTAACTAACCAAGACATTGCAAAATATATTCAATCCGGTAGAAGTAAGATTCTGGCAGACTGTGGGGTCAGAGCTTTGTTCCAAAATAGCCAATGACCAACATGTATAGCGATACTGAAATGCCAAATTGATATTATTCATAGTTTACTTTAAAATCTCCCTCCCTGCGTTTAAAAATATCATTTCTTTTCCCCAAAGGGGATTCCAATTACTTTTAGCACTCCGTGTGGTGAAGAGCCAGGTTAGCTGGAAATGTAACTTTGCTATCTGCTTCTGGTTTCCCTCGCATTAGTTCACCTGCCGTTGTTGTATACATATCTCTAAATCTATAATACGATGCACATATAATTCTACATATGGGACTTGAAAGATCTTGGAAAGGAATGGCCCAAAACTACATATTCATATAGGATTCATATACATGTAGTATATTACTATGTTATTTCATTCATTTCAATTTCACTTCGAGGTTGATCAAAAAGACTTATTCATATACTATATAGAGAGAAAATTCAAGCGAGTTTAGCAAGACACCTTTGTCGTGCATTCACCTTTATATCTGAATTGTGTGTTATACACGCAGTCACATATATACCTATATACCTGTATCATATGTATACAATACCAACTTTGAAGAGAAAAATCAGAACCAACTGCGAGGCTGTATCTGGGACTCATTGGTTGGTTATCCCTGGATATTTCAATGATGTTGTGTCTGTTTGTGGAGGTTGTTGTAGGGGTGCGTGTTTTTCCACGTCTCACTCTGGTGCTCTCTTTTCTACAGGTTCACGTAGCAGCCAAGGGGAGCGTTAATCTAAAGAGTGCTAACTGGGCATTGCTCGACAGTGTCTACCTTTCTGTAGTATTTTTAAAATTTCTTTTTTTATCAAGAGTGTGCTTAATGGCTCATGTTTGGCCATTTTCTTTTGAATATTAGATTTGTTTTCCCATGTCGGCATATATTTAGCACTCTAGCTCCCCATTACTAGGTATACCGTATCGTTGGACAACCAAGTTACATGCTGGGCATGGTTTATAAAGCTCGCCTCTCCATGACTCGAAACGTCCCTCACTAAATGCTATACCAGAATGGCAGAAAAAATACATATACATGTACAGGGGAAGTCTTAATCGTTTGCAGTTGTAAAATAACAAAATTCGTGATTGTGTGCATGAGTGTCAGTGTGGGCATTTTTTCGTGAGTGTTGGGAGTATGACTGTTCTTAGGGAAGAGCATTACCCTAGTTGGGGTGGGAAAGGGATGGATACTTATTGAGGTTTCTAAATTTGCATTTTGTTGAATGTGCCAAGAAGGGTTTTATGGGGTTTTGTTGATGCACCGTATATATATATATATATGTATATATATATATATATATATATATATATATATATATATATATATATATATATATATATATATATATATATATATATATTGTTTTCATCTTATGCATGATGGAATGGCATCATGTCAGTCTGCTGTCCCCGTATGTCACCTAGTTACACAAGGTTGTGTTATCATTATTTCTTTTTAAACAAACCACGCATCAGAGCACACATTGTCTCAGTTCCCTTATTAGTGGAATAAGGACAAATATAGAAAGGTATGATTGCGCTTTGAAATACAAAACAAAAGTGGATTATTTTATCAATTTCTCCCCAACACTGGTAGAGGTTATCATATCATCGGATTGCAGGTTGAACCAGATTTATCCAAGCCAATACGTAGCCGTGGGGCTTTGAGTAAACCTTCTGGGTGCAATCTGTATTCCTGTCTTGCATATACGAACGAATGCAGTTATTAATGGTAGACGCTTTCATACCTGTTGAAATATCATAACCATATATGAATGATGCAAGGAGAGATTCACTTCAATCCGCGATGAGTAGACTGTGATACTGTGCGAGCCTGATGGACTGATGCACGACAGCAGTAAGAGTAGGGTAACTAAACCACATTACACGGTAGTCATAGAATGCTACTAAACTGCTGCAGCCATTGATGGAATGGATGTCTTATGTAGGACAATAAAGAACTGGTTGAGAGTGGACATTTCATTGGGGATATGATTTTTTGTTATTATATTATGATTATTTGTTAGTGGCCTCGAGAGTTTAATGCAGCTACTAATGATTTGTTCTTGAAGTGGTCACAGATTCAGTTGTGTAATCCAGTGGTTGGTTTATTTCGCGTATTGTTGAATTATTTGTGTACATCTCTTGTGGATATATGTATATGTATATATATATATGTATATATATATATATGTATATATATATATATATATGTATATGTATATGTATATGTATATGTATATATATATATATATATATATATATATATATATATATATATATATATATATATATATATATATATATATATATATATATACCCAGTGGTGTAAATGGATTAAGCGCTGGTTGCCTGCATATTATTTAGGAAATATACACCAATGCAATGTGTGAAGGCGTACTCAATAGTGTTGGTTTAATCAATGAGTTCTTTTATAATTGTAAAATATAGGTACACTTAGTGAGCACAATTCGACCAGTCGGTGACAGGTACCACCAGTGGTCTCTGAGGTTAAATTCTAGCTAAATGATTGCTATAATTGGATACGGTCCATACAATTTTAAATAATCTTGCGCATTATCTTTGTGTGGGGTTGTATTTGGGTAGGTAAATAGCCATAGGAAAAGAAAACCAAAGAAATAAGACCCTTCAAGATTTTAGAGGGAAAATGAGTGTAGCTAGTTCTTGAAAAGAAAGGACGGTTGGTGCTCAGATAAATAACATGTTTTTATGTCGGACCTACACTCCATCGCCTCGATTTTTATAGAACTGCATACAGGTATACATATAAAACATAAAGGAAAACAAAGGTGGAAACGGATTAAATCACCATTACAGGTGCTCACTACTAATGTGGTGTATGAGCTAGTGTTCTGTGTACTATTAAGAGTATTTCACATGGCAAGCCTTCTATGAGACTTTTGCATACTCATCCGTGAGAGTAGTTGTTGGGTACACGTGACAATATTACCAATGAGCGGAGTATTAGACATAACGTGTTTTTTTTCACCTAAGGACCCTAATGAATGTGTTTGCACAATCGCAGGAAGATTGCAAATGAGTACCATTTTATCTTTAAGTAATGGGGATGGGAGAAGGGCTGAAAGCACTTGTTAATCATTTGGAGCTGTGTACACTCGCCATATTTTACTAGGTGAGAGACGGGTAGTCAGATGTGGTCTGCATCAGATGCACTACCTCCACGCCTGCTACTCGCTCGACTAGGTCGACATACACACCCAAAGTCTAGCCACATACTGTATAGCCTACAGTATTATCTTTGTATAGTCTAATGTCGATAGGGACCCCGGTCAAGTCCCTATGTATCTGATATCCATGGCAATGTTCTCTGTATGATAAACAATACATTACCCGACTATGAATAAATGTTTTCAACAAAAAATGTCGCTACTTTGATGTCTTCATTCAAATTGCCAAGTAATACTTTTTCCCTGAAAGCTCTCTTCATCAGCTTTCCATCGAATGCAGTTGCAAAGGTGTTCCATATTTATTGCAAGTCAAAAAAAAAGGTGCCACATGGCCTTAATGGCCGCCAAAACTAGGTCATTTTACAGAATAGGGCTGTCCCGGTTTAGGTTGTATACACATTAATTAAGATCCCAGATGCAGCAAAGAATGGTAGTGATTTGTTAAGGTATTTAACATCTGTACAGCTGGGGAGTGTCACTTTCTCTTTGATGTGTCCCAATGGTGACAGCCCTGACACGGGTAGATAATGTTGACCTCAGGGTCAGACGATAATAAATCGTAATTCCACCCCAAGATACTGCTATTTCTACTGTGTTTTCTGCATTAAAACTCTTTTTTTTTTTACATTAGGCATGTAAACCTATGCAAAATATGTTATGGATTGCTAAGGGAAATGTGTTGGGAATACAATGCTGAAATAATCTGATTAGAATCTTAACCCACAAAATAGATATAAGGCTAAATGTCATTGCATGTGTGGCATCTACCACTAAGTGGCTTTATTTCATGGTGAATACGGTCTATCAATGCTAAAGCAATGGGAGGGCCGTTCCCCAGGACAGCGTGCAATAACCCTAGGCCGTATTGCACGCTGTAGACGTATTGCACGCTCCCGAGGGTCACGTGACCTGTGCGGAATTCAAAATGACGGCCGACGGAAGTAAACAAACACCGTGGAAGTAAAAAAACGCTGTGGAAGTAAGCAAACATGGACTGGAAACCTATTTTAGATTTAAATACCCTGAAATAAATACAGAGCGTCACTTTAAAGTGACCTCGTCACTGGTTATTGCACTCACGGTTCCTGCCCTGTACTGCACTAGGCCTGCGGCCAGCGTGCAGTACAGGGCAGGAACCGTGAGTGCAATAACCAGTGACGAGGTCACTTTAGCATGCAGCTCTGTCTATATATGTATACAGGGGGTAGTTGTACCTCATGGAGGTATCCATTAGGTACAATGTCTAACTTGGGATACCACTATTGACCAGCTTTAGCCACCAGTGGTGCCACCTATGAACTATTCCAAGTAACAAGTACCATACTTTGACAAGCCCCACATCTATCTTAGTTACTAGCCTCAAGATTAAGCTGCTAGGGGTACAATTCTAATTTTGACAAAGTTTTGATTATTTAAAGTTTGGTTGATTTCCCTCAATTCATGTCGTATTTCCAAGCCTCTCTGCATCAAGACATAACACAAGAGGTATGGTTTGATAATTTTTTTACCTGATCTCTAGTATAAGTAGCACCTATGCAATGACACATGGACCTGTAACCCCAGGAGTTTTTCACGGTACAGTCAACTCCCTCCAAACGACCACCCCTCTAGGACGACCACATCACCACTTTTGGTCCCAACCATTTTCCCCTTTGATTTAATGTATTAAACTCTCTCTAGTGCGACCACCCCTCTAATGAGACCACTTCACCCTCAGACCACTAAAATTCCAGTCCCAAAGTACGTTTTTCTCCCTCTAATGCGACCACTTTGTCAGATAAGTTAACCTATATTGTAGCGGGCGGGAGAGGGGTCAGCCGTATGGGCACCGTACTGGTACTGGTACTATAGTAGGATCTATTTTCAGACTCACAATCCCTGGTAGTGTGCCTGTTGACAATTCCACCTCCGGGTAGTCTTCTTGTATACTACTGTTTCTTTTGATCATTCCCAGATCTTCACAATATTGCCCTGACAACAGAGTGCACTGTTCTATGTCAACGACATAAAATTCCACATCAACTCTCATGGATTTAAAATCCACCGCCACTGTCAGCATTCCTTTGACTGCTATTTTGTGCTTTGTGTATGATTGAAACCTCTGCTTCATAGCTATCAGCTTTGGTTTGGGTTCTAAGGAGTTGTATAGCTGTTCCGGCATCAAAGATCGTTTTTTCCTGTGTCAAGCTGGTTCTTGATTTTCTTTCCGCCAATTTTCACTGACTCCCACCACTTGTCTTCACATGTTACTGTATTAATTTGAACTGTCTTGATCATGTAAGCACCCTCACCTTCACTGCTATCATCATTTGAATCATACTCACTTGATCAGGTATCAACTTGATGTACTTCTTTAAAAAAACACATCTGTGCAAAATGCCCTTTTCTCTTACACTTTATGTGAATTCCACTTTGTGCTGGGCAATATCTATGATCCTTGTCGTAGCCGCACATTTTACACTGATCCTCCTCTCCTTTTTAGTCTTTTCGTTCTCTGAGGCTGGACTTCTTGGACACTCTGTTGGATCCCTTTTCAGTTTTCCAGTCTGGTCCTGAATTCTTGTCTGATTTCCAGTCTCGTCCGGAATTCTTGTCTGATTTCCTCCCGTATTTCTGATATCCCAGAGCATGAATCTTTGAGTCTTCTTCTTCTCCTCCTATCACTGACAGGGACTCTCAGGAGGCCTCATCATCTTGGCCGACATTAATTGCCATTGCTAAATCTAGGTCATCTCCTTTTTCCAAACACTTCACTTGAACATCATGGTGTCTTGACCTCAGGACTATTCCATCTCTTACCATACGGTCTTCCAAGTTTCCGTAGTCACAGCCATGGACCAGAATCTTCAATTCGGTGACAAAATCATCAACCGCTTGCAGTCTATACGATAAACTGCCGGACAACGGCTATAGCCGGCAAAAGGTCTGCCGGTCCGGCAGAAAGAGGGCCACTGCAGGCCCGAATGGCTGGCTGTTAGAGATTCTTGCCTATATGCCATTTTTTACGGCTTGTAAATCGGACCATTATTAAGGTTTCTGCAGCATGAAACAGAAAGTGTGAATATTTTCTGTAATATTCTTCAGTAATTCACATATTAAAATGGTTGATATAATTGTAGCATGTAGGGGGAACCCTATTTATTATCATTGCCAGTAAAAACACTTGTTTTATATTTCATTTTTAAATAGCAAGATTGTACTCCAATATCTGGGCCTACAGAAATTGAGCCGGGCCTGCAAAAAAATAAATCGGCAGGACCGAATGTCCTGCATGGTGAAAAGGTTTTCGTATAGACTGCCCCCCCCCCCCCCAAAGAAAAACACAAAATTCATTAGTTATCTGGTTGCCATAGTAAGCATGCTGTCATGACAACCATAAAATATCATTGAGCAGATAGTTCTCTCATAGAGCTTCGATTTACGATACTAAACAACCCTATATGTTGAAATGCATATCATCTGGAGAGGATTCCCATTTTTCTTACCCCCACCCATCAGTTGCAAACAACCAAAAAAGTAAACTTCAGGGGGCCAAAAGCCCATATTGGGGGTTTAGGGTGTTGGCTCTGCCGTAAAAGGTTGGTGTATTCTTTTTTCCGATAACTGGGACCCATGGGGAGTTGATTCCACCTGGCCAAGCTTTTTGGAAATCCACACAGGGCATACGGCGGCCATTTTGAATATTCAGGATGGTGAGAACATAGTTAATCTATAAATATGGATATCTCTACTTCTAACTAACATAGAAATACACATTTTGATTCAAAATATACATTTCTTAGGTCAGAGAATGCAATACGCTGGCTGCCTGCGTGTAGTATAGTACACGCAGGTGTAGGGCAATTAGCTCTGTGAGCCAGGCGGGATCAGGCCTGGCCAAAATCTGACACATAGTTCTGCTGCACTGCCCTAGGTGGAGATTTGCATTATGTAAGATACAGTAGAAGACAGAGGTGTCACCTAGCATCAAGGGCTTGAACCTGGATGATTGACAGGCAATATTTTAGCCTACACCTGCGTGTATTATACTAGACGCAGGCAGCCAGTGTAAGAATGCAATGGAGTAGTTTCCAAGTAGGTCAGCGGCAGCCATTTTGAATTATTAATGATATTTACGATAAAACGTGTCTGAAATCTGTAAATATGGCTATCTCTGCATCTAGTTGACATAGAGACTCAAACTTAAAGGCGCACTGAGTTGAGGACCTAACCCTGCCGAGTTTTGTATGCAAATGACGTTGTGGGTTCAGTGCGCCTTTAAGTTTAAAATATACATTTGTGAGGCCAATGAATGCAATAGAGTAGTTTCCAAGTCGGTCAGTGGCAGCCATTTTGAATTATTAATGATATTTACGATAAAACGTGCCTGAAATCTCTGCATCTAATTGACATAGAGACTCAAACTTAAGTTTAAAATATACATTTGTGAGGCCAAGTAATGCAATGGAGTACTTGTCAAGGAAGTCAGTGGTGGCCAATTATTAATGAGATTTTCATTGAAATGTGTCTTAATAATCAACAATCTTGCACATAATACGTCACAATCATCTGAGAGATACATCCTGAAGCTAAAAGTTTACATTCATGGGGTCAATGGATTCATTTGTGCCATTGTTAAGAAAATAGTGAGCAGCCTTTTGGGATTCAAAATGGATGAGTGATGAAACAGTGCCCAGTAATTTGTTGTGCATAAGAATTATGGGTAGTGGTTCTACACTAATAGTAGTATATATTCAGCTCTCCTCTGGGACACTTTGAAAGTTTTGCTCTCTTAATGAAACTTTGGCTAAATATATGAACGAATAGGAAAGATTTCAAAGTGTCCCAGAGGAGAGCTGTATGGTTCAGGTAAGAGACAGCTCTCCCCGGGAGAGCTGTCTCTTACTCTTACCTGAAAATATTAGTAAAGTATTACAAAGTGTCCCAGAGGAGAGCTGCTTGTCCCACAGGAGAGCTGCTTTTTGATGTGGTTGTGGAGTGTCCCAGGAGGTTTTTAACTGCCTTGCTTTGATGGTTTCATTAGTAATATATGATATATGTCTTAATATATACAAAGTGTCCCAGAGGAGAGGTGTCGTACATGGCAGGGTTCTTGACATATTGACCTTTGTAATCACCTTGGAGGGTAGTGGAACGTGAATGAGTAAGTGAGTGTCAGGATGGGGGAAGCATATATATACAGCTCTCCTCTGGGACACTTTGAAAGTTTTGCTTACTTAATGAAACTTTGGCTAAATATATGAACGAATAGGAAAGATTTCAAAGTGTCCCAGAGGAGAGCTGTATGGTTCAGGTAAGAGACTGCATGGTTCAGGTAATAGACTGCCTAGACAGTGTTGCCGAAAACATTTCCAATGTGGCCTGTGTCGCGAGATTTTACACAGGCCATTTTCCTTCTACACAGGCCACATTGACCCAGACATATTGATTTTATTTAGTGCATCTAATACTATTTCATACAAATGATACAAATTGTGATGCTCTTTTAATGACAGCTTATAAAGTTGATTGGGAAATGCTTAAATTCACAGTAAAAATACTTATAATAGATGCATGGACCTAACTCATCTTCTAATAGGAATATTTGAAAAATTCTTTCACTTCTAGAAAGCTGAGATCATGGCCGGCCATTGTGGCTGGTGTCCAAGGCCATTACATCGGCTATTAGGATTTTACATCGGCAAAAGCCGATGTGCCAATGTCATTTTGGCAACACTGCTAGAGGAGAGCTGTATGGTTGATAAAAAAAGGAAAAAACAAAAAAGGGCGACAGTAGTAGAAACACTTTATTTCAAAAAACATTATAATGACGAGAAATGAAAAGGTCCCATGGCTGGCGATGCTCTATGTCTTGTGGAAACCATTCTTTTATACGGTAAAAACGTGGAGGTATGTCAGGATCATCTAGTTCCACTCTATAACTTTTTAAGTAATGTTTCATGATAGTAGGAATGAACAAAGTATCTACACTGTCATCTGTTGCTTGAGGTAGATTTTTTTGCATAGCACTTGTGGTAGTTGCAAAGAGTGATATGGCTTCGTATTGTGTTACAGTTTTAGCTTCATGTTGGGTAAGTAGAGCCAAATTTCTGGTGTCAGTTCCATTTTCGCGGTGGTATATTGTTGAGGAAATCGAGCAAAGGCAACATTTCACTGAGGGTTAATTCTGTGTCAGTGACAGGATTTTGTGGTATATATAGTAGCTCTCCTCTCAGAGGAGAGCTGTATGGGAGGGAGATAAAAGATAAAGAGTACCGGTAAATAGTTGGTTGGGGAAAGGACAGCGGGCACCAGTTGGATAAGAGATGAGGCAGTTGAAATCAAAAGCCTCTCATGTGCCCCATCTAATTCAATATAGATGGGCTCTGAGTTTGTATTGACAGTGTACAAGTCATAGTCAACCACTGTGAACACATCCTTTGATGTTGTAACGGGGAACTTTTAAGAGAAAAATTGAAAATAAATAGAATGATAAATGATGAATAACAATATTGAGTGGAGCATATTGGTGCATAAGTGCTTGTGGTTGAAAAGAATATTTTAGATTGTGTCTAATGAGTACAACATGCCACTATAATCTATAATAGTTACCACCTGAGACCTAACTTGGACACCCACGCTACTTGCAGATATAGCGTAGGTATCATATAACTCCGACCTTGACATCATAAGTGTGGAATACACAGTATTAATATGTGTATTCAACTGTCAGACTGTAAGATCCCTTTGAAGTTGAATGTGTATTCGGAATTCGGAAATTATTTCCGGATACACAAGGTCCGGGCATGCTTTTAATCCCTTAATTGGTGGTAATTAGTGGATGTGTATTAGGCTGACCCTGTCCTAAGCAGTCTATGTAGCCATCCAATCAGAAATGGATCCGCTTTCGCTCCATTATCTCATTAACATATCTATATGATGCTAAGGCCAATCTCGCTCCGAGTCTAGGCCGTAGTACCGCAAGGGTACACTGAGTTACCTGAGACCACTAAACATCCATTTGGCTGCTAGACTCGAGTTAGACACGCATTTGACACCAGGCGGAGCCGCTGTGTTGCCCCCCTGCACTCTCTCAGAGTGACTAATAAGAACTGTGTCAGTAGGCCAGCAAACACCCAATGTTTACATGGGTCTAGCAGCGCAAATAATGATACAGAAACTCAATTCTATTCATGTGGCTGAACTTGAATGAACTTTAAAAATCTGTGAGTGAATTCAATTATAATATAAAAGGGGACTTTGACAGCCAATAACAGAGTAGATATAAGTAGAACATAGGCACTTCTTCTGCTCATGAAATCATTGTTATATTTATTAGTCTGAGGGTTCTCTTCAATTTCAATTTGTATATTTATATTCTGCAATCATAAAAATGATAAATTATCTAGAATTATATCGGTTTCAATCAAGTTATAGACCTCATTTTGATCCACAATAAACATTTCTGAAGGATTGTAAAATGTTTGTTTCTAATGTTTGTTGTACATAAAAACAGGGACTTTAGATAACGTATGTAGTAGTTGTAGGACGAATACCTATCCTGTATGCGAAATACAGTGAAGGGAGCCTTATACCACTAGCTGTAGGCAGTATACAAGAGGAGTGAAAATGCTTTTTTCTCTATGCACGCTGTGGTATAAACATAATAAAGCCTTATGACGTTTTAATTACTCATTTAGTGTGTAGATATAGTCGACAAGACATAGCTTCCCCAATAGTTTTTGACCCTAAGAATTTGAACAATGCCCATGACACCTGATTGTGGACTCAAATTAAGCGTAGGACAATTGGCTACTGGGAAGATTAGTTAAAGTTCCATGCCTATGGCCATTCTCAGAAACCAAATGCCCTTATGTCAATGTGCACTACTATCTTCCCCCAACCTTGTACGGTTAGTAGGAAAATAAAGAACCGTGAAAATTTCAATTGAATTGAATTACCCTCGTACCCCTTATTGATGATATCATACTTGAATAGCCCCTCAGCTGTATTCTATATTCAATTTCTAAGATCCCTGAGTGCTAGATGGACATTTTACCCATAGTGCTACCTAAAAATGACTGTTTTCACTGTCAAACAAGAGTACACAGCTAATGAAAATATGCTATTTTATGTCACGCGTAATATTTTAGAAGTTATAATAACATTTTGTCATAATAAGGAGCCATAGAGAAGCATTGTGTAATGTTGTATAACATTTCTTGTTTGCTGGGATAGATGTTTGGGAAAAAATGACTGGAAAAATGACCAAGTCGAAATCTAAGCCATTTTCTGGGGCACTCAGCTGTACAGTATGTTCCAGAACTGGTACTAGACGAGGTATGTAGGACAAGGTAAATAAGATTATTGCAACTTTAGTAATACACTTTATGAGCAAAAACTCTCATATAAGCCTGCTCCGGAATTTGCAACGGTCTGGTTATGGCACCTTTAGTACTGTACAATTCCAGCAAAAACTTGCGTATAAGCCTGCCTCTGACTTTGGACGGATCCTATAAGCTGCACTGGAGATCTGACTGTGGTACTAGCCGCGGCGTTTTAGTGAGAATTTATGGTAGGCATTCTTTCACAGCAACTTATGTATTGTTTCATCTGAAACACAACTTAGTGGGGAATGTCCTAACTTCATCTCTTAGAATAAAATGAAGGTCATAAAACATTTCCTGAAGGGTCTTGAAATGGACTTTCATCATTTACTGTAGAAAAAACCATGGTGACCTGAAACCTTCTATTTGCTGTTAAAAGCAAAATACTGTATTTGTAGGGCCAAAGAGATGTTTTTACTTTTTTTTACTATAAATAGACTATTCCCAACATACAAAACGTTCTAAATAAGACCCTTCTGAATGAAAATTGAAGAATATTGATACTATAATCAGCATCTACAGGAGTACTTGATACAACATGTTTTTATATTTTTAAAATCTTATTTTTCATGTATGTCACAGGGAATATTAATGAAAATTATGCTTTTTATGGTGGCTTTTGGATAACTGCGATAAATCACATACCTGATCACCTATTCTTGAATTAAGTTTGCACTATTGCTCATTTATAAAACGGTTGGCTGTGCATTATAGCCTCAGAGAAGTCACATGATCATTCATTATCAAGTAACAGTGCACGCTGAGCACTGAGCCACAGCAGTGAATAGTAAACAGACCCACAGGAAACTTTAAAAAATCACGAAAATCTTTAAATAACCGATGGAAGTGGTGGAATATGTATTATACATTTTGACTCTATAATGCATGATGGTGTTGAGCCTTCATAAGGCTCGGCAACAGAGAGTCCCAATGTGAAGAACATTATTTTCTACTCTCTAAATATACAGTGCAAAGCATGAATGATGGTCACATTGAAATCGTGAGGTCATGGGACTTCAAATGAGGATAAAAATCTTGGGGCAGAACTAGGAATTTCCTCTGTCTGAGGAATAGAATATTACAGGGTGGCATCCATGCCAGACTTAAAGTATGACATATACTGACCAAGTTTAGGGTGGATGCCACATGCACAAATTATTTTTCTTTGAAATAGGGCCCGATAAAGGCAGCCATTAGAAAAAGTCATAAATTTCATCATATCTTAGTGAGAAATCATGTTATTGAGTAATTTAAGGTGTCTAAATCCACATTTTCAGGGTCAAGGATACTATGGTAGTATTATTCCTTTTCCATGCATATCTTGTAGCCATTACCGAAATTGAAGGTTTTTGCCATAACTTACCAATAAATGAGGATAGACTCATATTTGAAGTGGCTACATTTTCGGGGTCTAGGAATACTATGGGAGCATCCGATTTCCTCTCCCATGCATATCTTAAATTACTTTAATGGGGTAGTCATTGCTAGAATTCACAGTTTTTGCCTTATCATTGTAAATATCAATGATAGTCACTCTTTTGAAGTGGTTACATCCAGGGTATTGGAACACAATGGTGGCATCATCTATGTTTTCTTATGCCTTACCCTGCCTATTAGAGGCTTAACACTAACAAAATGTCACAAAATTGTTTCATATTTTAAGTGTTTCATTATACAAAAAAGGTAGCAGACAAGAGGAGCTTGTAGTTACACACTACCACTGTGAATTAGACTATATTCTGGTACACTCTATTATTCAGGGGCGTACCACTAAGTTGGTACATTTGGTGTGATCATTGAACCATGATCATGAGCCCCTAGGAAGGTATCCAACACCCTCAGTACCTTATCTCTAATCACAGAACAATGGGTATTATCTACACCAACACTGAGGGTGGGGAAAGAATCCCAATTCTTCCGATGATTTTCCCTATTCATGACCTTACCATTCCATTTGGAGATAAACCGAAAATGCAGAGTGATAGATTAGTGTCTATACTACTCAGTGTGTTTATTTTTATCAGCAAATCCAACAGAAAATTTGGAAATGGATTTTGCTGAGTCTTTATCAGAGTATTTGATGAATCTAGCATGTCCAATGTATGATATATGAATGAATATACACCTCTAGGAGGTGGTTATATTTAACAGCTTTTTTTTCTCTTTGAGAGCCTGGGTATCTAGTTGGATCCATACCCACAACCTCAGAACTATTGAGCCCAACAGCCAACCAACTGATCCACCGGGGCTCATGCAATGATACTAATCACCCAATAGTATATGTACTGCTTCTGCCTTATTAGCGCAATAAATAACGCTATTTAAAAACTTTGAGGGGTTTGAACACCATTCCATCTGATCCCAACAAGAAGTACCCTGTACCCTAGTAGCAGGACTACACAGCCACAGAATCAGAATAGCAAAACGATGTTTCCCATAAGGCTCACTCTCACCAAATCAGTGCAACTAAAAAGTGGACGTACATGATCGGTGGACGTACATGATCGGTGGACGTACATTATCGGCAGAGTACAAAATCCATCTTTTACCCCCTGCACTACGATGTTTAACTCTCCCAACCATACCTACAGGCTGTAATGTATCTTTGGGGAGTTTATTAGAAAAAAACAACTCCCAAAATATGTATAGGGGCCGGAGGGGGGGGGGCTCAATGTGTAACCGATCATGTACGTCACATGACGTACATGATCGGCTTGGAATGTCATGTAACATTTTCTCATTACCCACTGCTTCACATGTCTATGATTATACATATTTAGACCTACATCATATGTACACCTTGCTATGATTGATTTATGTTTTATATATGGTCAGAAAGGGTAATTAAGGCAGTCAATAAATAATGACCGATCATGTACGTCACATGACGTACATGATCAGTATTTCAAATGTCATGTAAAATACTCTTACTAGTCGCATCTACACATGTCTAACATCTTACATGTCAAGACACACATCATATGTACACCTAGGTAAGGTTTATTTATGTTTTTCCTTGTTCAGAAAGGGTAGGGCAGTCAATAATCACCGATCATGTACGTCACCGATCATGTACGTCACCGATCATGTACGTCACCGATCATGTACGTCACATGGCGTACATGATCGGTATTGAAATGTCAAGTAAAATTCTCTTCCTAGTCGAATATACACATGTCTAACATTTTACATGTCAAGCCACACATCATATGTACACCTTGGTAAGGTTTACTTATGTTATATGATGATCAGAAAGACTGGGGCAGTCAATAATCACCGATCATGTACGTCACCTGATCATGTACGTCACCGATCATGTACGTCACCGATCATGTACGGCCACCGATCATGTACGTCCACCGATCATGTACGGCCATTTTTCACTTGCATTGGTTTGGTGAGAGTGAGCCATATTCATAAATAATATTTGGCAAACATTCAACACTTAGCCATCCTGAGAGTGATGGGTAGGTTGAATGAGGCACAGAAGGGGATTATGGAGGGAAATATCCAGGGGTGAGACTTCAGGTTCCAGGGGTGAGAAATAAAAAATATGTAACAGACATATCAAAACTTCTGCTCTACATGGGATCTGTACCCAGGGTCCGGAAGTCTAAACCAGAAGGACCTTAAAGATACAATACCAGTTAAAACACACCAGACTTAAGTTATACAGTAACAGTGTAATTGTTTTCATTAACCATATCATTAACCATCTCCCAATTTCCCCCTCATCGCGATTTGCAGACAATAAATGCTCTGGTTATATGCAGGTTGCTATGTTGTGATTGCAGTACAAATGCAATGGTGCTATACTGCACCCCTAACAGGCTTTTTATTTCTGTCGGTGGACAGCTAGTCATTTGTGACATTATACTGTATTCTTATTATGCTAAATTATGAATGAGAGCCTCCAAAGTTTGCATTGTGGGATTTAGCTATATGGAGCATGTAATTGACCCAAAAAGAGAAAATGACCTAAAATTAACTGGTATTGTATCTTTAAGGTGGGTCAATATGATGCCAATTTCGTCCACTGCGCCGTTTCCTGCACCGGTACTTTCTCTAGTTTGACCACAGACCACCAGGACACCTTTGTTTCATATTGGCATAGGAAATATCAAATGGTTAGAAAATAATGAAAGATGCTGCCTGACCGCAGCGAGAACCATCAACCTATGGATATGAAGGCATGCATTCTGCCACTGTGCTATGGAGTCTGTGGTGGTGGCTCCCTTTCAGAAGTCATACATAACTTTCAACTTTTTTTTTTCAATGGACAAAAACTTTAGAAATATGCCCAGGACCATATGTTCGAAAGGGATTCTCTAGAGAGAGAACATTAAAACCTATATCCTGAGAGAGTTATATATAAATTTAGCTACTTTTCAATACTATTTATGTACACATATCAACGCTCACAATAAGCCATTATACCTTGTATCATAATTATAATCATTACAATTACTTGCCTGTACACCCCCAGACACTTAATTCTGCAGCGTACCATCTCGTTATTTACAATTCATGGTTGATCATTTACTTTCTGATGACATCAATATGTACTCCATTGTACGGAACATTCACCTCAAAACCAAAACTGAAAGGATTCCAATCTTTCTGTCTACCTCAATAATATCCCTATCTATCATTGCTATGCCAGATAACTGTACATGACATATAAACCTGAATGTATTATCCTATTATACCACTAGTGTGAAATTTGGTGATAGCTGAATTGTAAGGCTAGGCCATCTTTAAACACACTTTGATGTATTATATTTGTATTTATGAAAATCATTTATGAAAATAAATACACGTACAAACTCAAAAAATATGCGGCAAAACACTGTATACTCCTATTATATGAAACATTGAGTTAAGCCTTGGATATCTCAGAAAAGAGCTTGGGAACCTCCTATTTTCTCAGCTTTGTTGGAAAGTGTATGCTATTATGGTCTTATGGCAAAAACCTGATGAGAATCTAGCTACTTTTACACCAAAGGATTAACCCACCTTAACCACTGAGGGCAGTTGTGAGTGTTGGTTCATCACGGGTAGACACTAACACTGGCCCGGGAGCCAATGGCCCGTAGTTTTGGGTCCGGGGCTGCAGTTTTCCGCAGAATAACACAGTCATTGGCCCGGGTAGCACACAGAAGTGTTTGGAAGAGATTCTAAGAAAGTCATGCAATATATCATTTGAAAGAGGGAAATGTGCCAAAGTAATCATATTGGTTACAGCCTATCATGGACAACTCAGGAATATACATGTTTTTTTCTCATAAGGAAAATATAATTGTGACCATTGGCCCTTGATCCGGGCCCATAGATTTCTGAAGCTACGGGCCTGGGTGGCCCACATTGAAAAAGTTACCTCTGTCTACCCCTGTTCATGGTTAGTTTATGTATGATTATGCTGTATCAGAATGAGGCTACACTCCTCAAGCATATGCTATGATCACTGTATTTCTATGGGAACACACAGAGATGTCCTCCTAGTAGGTATCCCAGGAGGTTTGAAGATATCATTGTTGCATATGTGAAAACTAATTAGATTGATAGACCTTGTTAAAAGAGGAAAACTAGTTTTTATATAATACAGATCGGCCAAGTGGTTTAGATTTGGGAGCCATTTGAAAGTATGATAATAAGGTCTGGACTTTGGACCTAATTTGGCCCCACTCCTCAAACTCATTATGAATGCATATGATACTCATTCTGTAACATCTGGGAAAAGGAATAGATGGTGTTAACTGATTGGATCCTGATCACAGCATATATCTCCTTATCTCAATGAAGACTCAATGAGTTCAGACATTAAGTTTTATTGTTACAGGCCCTCAAAATTGTGATATATTACATGTAAGTCTGTAAGTATATATTCTTCCTCCTGCTAAAATACCTACAAACATTCAGTTTATGCAGGGTTAAGCATAATCCCCCGGCAGATATTCAAGACCAGGCACCTATTGATTTCAAAGTCCTATTACCCCCGGCTGCTATTCAAGGGAGGCACCTATTCAAAACCCAGCACCTACCGTAAAACCCCGGCTTTAAGACGACCCCGGCTTTAAGACGACCCCCCAACTTTAGAAAAAAATCTGTCTTGTGCAAAAAAGTATGACATTTTGGAAAACCCCGCCTTTAAGACGACCCCCGACTTTGGGGGTCCTGTCCAGCCCCCAGACCCCCTCCAGGTCACCCAAATTGCAAGATTTTCATCATTTCTCCGTGAACTTATTATAGTATACAGTACAATACATGTTACTTTCTAAAATCAGTGAAGGAAAAGTTCATAAATTGTATAAGGTCGTTGATATTTTCTTCACATTTTTCATGCTCTTTTTCACATTAGAAATTTCTAAAACCCCGCTTTTAAGACGACCCCCCCAACTTAGGGAAAAAATCCGTCTTGTGCAAAAAATAAACAGCAAATAAAATCCGTCTTAAAGCCGAGGTTTTACGGTATATGCGACGATACAGTATTTGCATAAAATCTTAAGAATGAGTGTGCTGAGGGAAGTGTATTTATCATTTACACTGATATATCATGTTATGTACTGTGAAAGTACTTATTTTTCACGGGGGTATTTATTCCATACTTAAGCACATAAAAATTTTGCGGATTTTTCATTTCCGCGAAAATCACGAAAATGTACACCCAGCGAAATAAAGTACTTTCACAGTAATCTATATATAACCAATATTTGGGGTAAAGTACCGTGAGACCTGAACTCTGGGCTAGGGGTTGCGTGCTTCATGATGCTCTAGCTTACATGTCGTTAACTGTATCAATTGACTACTTCGTGCATCTGATAGAGAAAAAAATTACCTTTCAAATGCTCCGAAATATCTGTATGTTACATTTCTGGAAAATGGTCATGATAGGCTTATCTCCATGTGTTATACCTCAAAATGACGCCCAGAGTATGCTGCTTACTGTGGTAAAATCCCTAAGGCTGTATCTCTAATGACTATGGAGCTAGAGTGGTATGTAAACAGTGTTTCCTCCAGATTTGGTGCTTCATGATGCTTTCGCTCTCACACCATTAATTGTATCAACTAACTAGTTAATGCATCTGATAGAGGGAAAAAATATCTTTCAAATGACCCCAAATATGTGTGTACATCATATCTGAAAGGTGCCAAAAATCCCCCCCCCCAAAAAAAACACTTAATTTCTATTTAAAAAATACTTTTTATATGCCTAACCCCACTTCCTATACCTTGAAATGTACCCCAGAGTGTCCTGCTTACAGTGGTACATCTACCTGGACCATATCTCTAATGGCTGCATGGCTAATCACTGAGAAAAAGTCCCGTTTTCCAATTGTTACCTCACTTCACAGCATTAGCAGCAGTACTTGGCATCATGATGCAGCTAATATGATACATCAGGGCGATGCGGATACATTAGAGCTTTCACTGGCATGTTTCAGATAGGCGATGCACCAAATAGTTTGGAGAATAGAGTCTTTCTAAAAGTATCTGTTTTAGGAAGTTTACACACAAGGACACGACCAGTGGCTACCTACTGGGATACCTACTCCTTGGCTAAATGTGTGGAAAAAGAGCTGTAATCAGCCCATTTTACATAATCAATCTGGATATACTCCTGGTAGTCGAGAGGCAATATCATTGATATTAGCCTTGGCCTTTCCATCCAGCTCATAAAATATTACCTAGGTGTAGATAAAACACCAAGATTTAGTGTAAAAGCAGTCCTGTCTGACTTAAGGTACCATGTAATTTTACAAATCAGATATATGCTCCTCACCATGAAACAGATCCACTTGAGGACCTACATAGACACAGATATATGATTAGATTAAAGACACACCCTTTCCTTTGTTGGTAAGAAGACCGCCTAGATTTGACTGTGGTGCCCACACAAACACCAAAAGATTTGGGATAAATTATGCTTTTTTTTTTGAGTTTGTAAGAGTATTTATTTCATAAATGATTTTCATAAATACAATTATAATACATCAAGTGTACAGTATGGATTTGCCGTGCATTTCAGCATTCACCATTCGTACATAAATAGCTATTCGTGTCTTTACATTTCAGGAATAAATATTCTGTTTGTTAATTTGACAGGCTGATAACAAGTGATTATTGGGTAACATAAGTGTATTACATAGGTAGGGCCGAACAATAAGAAAGTGTATAATATAGCTGGATATTATAGAATTTATGTTACAATAGCAATGGTGTCACATTTTATAATAGGTAGAGCAAGTATTGATATCATATTAGCAGGTAGCGGAAATATCTGCCATCACATAGTAAACCGCAGCTCGTTTGGTTAATATATCACCGTTACAGACTAATGCAGTGACCAGCCGCATTGCCGGCATGAGGGTAACTAGGATGGGAGGTTGTATATCTTTCTCCACTTTGCTAGGTGTTTGGCAACTAATATCGTTTTTACAAGACGTTTGAAAGTTGTAGTGTCTTCACAGATTCTACAAGCAGGGGGCAAGCTGTTCCATAGAACTACACCACGATACAAAGGACTTTTTCTGAACCCAGTCTTATTAGAATGGGGGTAGACCAATAAACCAGTATTGACAGAGCGAGTTCTCATGCCATTAGCTGGAGCAGACTGTAACTTTAGACCTTTATTATTAAAGTCTTCATTACCACTGTATACATACTTATGCACTAATAACAGTAACTGTAGGTCATGTTTCACACCAATAAAATCTATGTCACTGTCTTCATGCAACTTTATGACATTGAAGCGTAAGCGTACTTGGAGACATATTCTCAGACAGCGGTTCTGGATGCGCTGTAGGGTTAGTTGATGAGTCTCGGTAAGGCCATTATAAAGATATCCACAATATTCCATAATAGGAGAGATTGTTTGCTGATAAACCAATCTGGAAACGGTTTTGGACATTTTCTTTCTCACATTTCTATACATGTACAAGCGATTGGAGGCTGAGGATACTGTTTTGTTTATCATTAAATCTAGATTGAGTCTATAGTCTAATATGACACCGAGATATTCATATGATTCACAAACTGATAGCCTAGTGGATCCCATATAGATTTTTAGGTCAGGGATAGTTTTACATTTTCTTCCCGTGAAGAGCATTACCTTAGTTTTTTCAGTGTTTATACAGAGACCACTACGAGAGAACCAGTCATAAACACTACTGGCATCCGTTTGCAGTTTACATTGTGCCTCTGCCATTGATCTGCCGGCAACATAAAATACCACATCATCGGCATACATAGCAATACGGCAGTTTACTAACTGTTCAGGCAGGCTATTTATGAAACAGATAAACAATAGAGGCCCCATTATAGACCCTTGCGGCACTCCGCATTTTAAATCAAGGGTTGTTGATATGGTGTTGTTACATATGACTCTTTGCTTGCGAGTTGATAGGTAAGCATATAACCAGTCAACGTATATTAAAGGTATATCCAGTAATTTCATTCTGGCTATTAGTTCACCGTGGTGGATCGAATCGAATGCTTTCCGTACGTCGAGGAAGCAGGCAGCCATCACCATGTCCTCATCTCTGGATTTGTAGAGATCATTTACAAGAGAGAATACAGCATCACAAGTCCCCCTCGACGCACGGAAACCATATTGATACTTAGACAATAGTTTATTATGTTCCAGGTGATTATAGATGCGTGTATATACAATTCTCTCCATTATTTTGCTGGGCGCCGGTAGCAGGGAGATTGGCCTCCAATTACATATGTTTTTACAGTCCCCAGACTTTGGTAGGGGTACTACCTTTGCAGTTGACCATGCCAGGGGGAATTTTATAGTGTGTAGGCTATGGTTTATGATTGCAGTTAGCTGTGGACACAGGATGATAAGCGCGTCTTTGAGGACTCGGGCAGAAACATTGTCTATTCCACTTGATTTGTGTATTTCAATTTTCCGTACAAGTGTCATTACCTCAGAATAGGTAATTATAGTGTCGGGCGTCTCCTCATAAGCATTAGTGGAGGGTGGCCCAAAAGGTGACACCTTCGGGATGTTTCCCAATTTATTGAGCAGATCAATACCAACAGAAGAAAAGAATTCATTGATATATCCTGGTACATCAGCACCTCTAACCTCAGTGCCAGTGATGTGATGTGTTAGTGCAATTTCGGGTTTGTTATTATTGCTTCTACCCAATAGAATATTTAACTCACGCCAGAACTTTGATGGATTATTTGATAGAGTCTCGAGTTTATTTACCATGAAATTATCCTGAGCAATCTCAGAGCCTATATTTATTTCTTCACGTAGGTCTTTACCTAGTTGTAGAAGGACTGGGTTATTTCGTCCCTCAGTACAATATTGATGCATGATCTCATTTCTACGATGTATGAGTTCATACAAATCTTTGGTCATCCATTCCTTACCATAATCTTTCAATATCATATCCTTGACAGGGCAATACTTATCTAGAAACGTATTTATAAGTGACAGGAGAATACACCACATTTCATCAGCGTCAGTGGATGCCCTGAATTCTGACATGTCAGCATTAAGTAAATAATCAGTGAAGGTGTCTGCATTATACCTCCTGTATGAGCGACCTTTAACATTGATGTTAATGGGTGCTAACTTAGCTTGTTTACGTACAGCAAACACAGGTAGGTGATCAGACACATAGAGAGGTAAGGTACCACTGTACATTATGATATTACACGTAGTCGCTATTGGGTCAATGCAGGATCCGCCCACCCCACTGGGGTGTGGTCGGGTGATACCATGGATTTTGTCAATCAAGTTTAGATCACCGACAATTTTGTTATACTTTTTTGTTTTAGCATGTTCCGGGTCTAGTAAGTTTATATTCATATCACCTAATAACCATAACTCTCTGCCCTCAAACTGCTCACTTTGACAGGCCTCAAGTACAGTGTTGAGACAACTGACATAGCTGCCGTTTGGTGGTCTATATGCTAGGACAAGAGTCATTAAGCGGTGTTTCTCTTGGGTGTAGTTCATTATTAACATCTCAATGTCAGCATCTGATTTGGTTAGATTATGTTCAATAGAGCAATAGGGTGCCAGGCGTTCATGGACATATATTAGCAGGCCCCCACCTGTTTTATCAACTATCCTGTCTAACCTAAATGTCTGATAGTGTTTCACTATGATCTTATTGTCTGGGTAGGGGGTTACCAACCAGCTCTCACTTACACAAAATATATCAAACAGTGGAACTAGATCAGTGATAGCCTCAAACTTTTTTTGTGACACCATGCTTCTTATATTGTAGTGGCCTATCTTCATGCCCTTCATGGCCTTGAAGGTATTTAGGCGAGTAGAAGCAATTGTGGTATGTAAGACATTTTGACATGTTTCATAACATAGTTGAAGGGAATGAGGTGAGATGGAGGAGTTGTAATTTTGAAAGTTTTCATATTTTCACTACAGTGACTCATTTTTTCCAGGTATATGCCCAACTGGGACTGTGCATGGTTCCTTTTACTGGGGGGGCATGAAAGGTAGCTCCCCACAGTAGACAGGGTGGCCTGGTTGTATGAGTGTTGTATACAACTAGGTTTGTGCAGGGGTGTTAGTAATGGGGTGGTTATTGCATGGTTTTCGGTCTCATGCCGACCATATGCTGGCAGGAGTATCATTGTGCGTTGACAATTACAATCAGTTTGGGGCTCCTTTGCCCATGGAACAAACATGGTTATATGCTTTACATGTTACAGTATAACCAGCAGCGGAGGCGAGTAGTTCATGCCGCTAATTTGGCATAATGAACTTGTAGTGTACTGGGGAGGACGAGGGGGGAGGGCGCGGGTGGGGGATCTAGATGGGTCATGGGTGGTTTGTAAGTACGACATAAAAATCTAGTCCTTTCAATTACCAACAATTGTGGTTGGGGTGCCCAATAAGCACAGTTGAAACCAGGATGGGTGATGGGGGACGAGGGGGGCGGGGAAAGGGAAGGGGCTGGGGCTGACGGGCCCCACTAGCTAGAGTGTGGTAGCAAGAGTGTGAGTAAGAAATAACAATACAGAAATATACTACCAGATAATGGGTTGGTACTTAACAATTCCCCCATATTCTAAACTAAGAGAAGTCTTTTCTGAGCGCTGTATTACTGCAGATTGCAGATTATAGGGTACAACGAGTCTGGCCGGACTCAGTTGTGCCAGTGGCTAGGTTATAACCACATAAGGACACATTATCATAAGAGTGAGATGGGTTAGTACACGTAACAGTTAGTCATAAGTCAAAACAGTTACTTATGTCATACATCATTTTAGCATGAACCTAGCCGTCCATAACAGCCAATCACTATTGTCTGATACAGGCATGCAATGGACGGTTCAGATGTACTATAGATAAGGTAGTTTAGATAAGAACGATATATACACAAGATTGCACCAATTTAACCTGATTTAAGCGATACACAGCAGCCCATCACTATTGTCTGATATAAGCAACTAATGCACCGCTCAGTCATGTGACAGGTATGGTAGTGATTATGATAAAAATAGGAAGTGAAACAAAAAACTATCACAATCCACTCCAGTGGGCTCACAGTACGCCTATAGTCCGTGCCATGGGTGATGTCATGTCAAAAACACCTAACTCAGAAAATTGAGTTATTTATTCCAACCAAAACAACCACTAATCTCAATGTGAGTATATGATTCTATGTTTGGAAGGATACTTCTGTGTAATACGCTCGGTGTGATTATCTGAGACATTCCCCGGCAGATACTTCAAGACACGGTGTGAGTCAATTGAGTGTTGTGGCAGTTAATGTATGCAGAAAAACGCCGTAGTCCGGGCAACACTTTGCAATACAGACTTATATATCATGTTATATTCATCATTTCAAATAACCGATCGATTGCCATATAAACGGCAGGGTGGTATGATCTGGCGACGCCACAATGCAACACTTTGCTTAATGAGTGTCCCAGAGATGTACTGGTATAGGTTTCTGAGTAGCCTAAGTGTTAATCACAGACAGATCACAGACAGATCAATACTAAGATGAGTGCATAGTTTGGTTGTCACATGGTAATTAACGTGTGGGTGGTAATAGGAACAATGATAATTGTAAACAGTTAATGTGAACCATACTGTTTGATTATGCAACTGTATTTGACATTAACCCGGCTACACTTAGCACTTGGGGTGTCATTCAGTATATAATATATACAGTATGATCATGCAGACGGTTAGTAACAGATGGTAGGGATAATTCATATCTAAATTACTGTGGAAATTCTCAATCAGTCAGCATGTACAGTTCATGTGAACGATACTGTTTGATTATGCAACTGTATGACACTGTAATTGTCATTATCCCGGCTACGCTTATCACTTAGGGTGTCATTCAATATATAGTACATACAATATGATTATGTAAACGAATAGTAACAGATAGTAGGGAGAGATTCTGCTAACTCAATGAATCAGTATGAGAGTTAGTCATGCAGGCTGAGGACACGATTAGCGTCAGCTGCAGTTGTGATTGCATTTGCAGTCATCACAGAGAGAGTTGGCAGTGGATGGATACCATCGTCCAAGAGTCCATAGCGGTGCTCATATCGGCGGTTCCAGGTGTGGTAGACATGTACCAAGGTGTCGACCTGGGGAGTGATGAAACTGCCTTGGGTGTTGAGTGAATGGATGGCTGCATTTACATAAGGCAGGAGTGCATCAAGATGTGATTGACTTGGGTCACGTATGTAAGGGGGCCCATTCAGGACCCCAAGTTCAGCACCGTATATGGGTGTGAATATCACTGGAATTTCATGTACTAATTGTTGGATTCTATATATAATAGCTTGAAGTTCCAGTAAGAAACGATGTTTGTAGGCCATCAGACTCGGGACATTAACCATGTGTGAGACAAAGTGTTCATCTCTTTTTACAATGTTACAGATCCCTGCACTGATGTAGATACATCTATACATCTTGCCTTCACGCAGAAGGGTGCATACACGTCTGCATATCCTTTGCAGGGTAGCACCGCCTATGCTATTAACTTCCCAGAGGTGGGGGTCCATGTTGGCGGCTAGTCTGCCTACTCTGGAGTCCCCAATGAGAAGCCGTTTCATGTTGATATAGACTCAGGGTTGTTTAGAATAGAGTGTTATCAGATATATCAAGTCTATCTAATACCTATAGAACCCTGTGTGTGTGCTTGGCGCTGGGTAGTACACGTCGTTGCCTGAGGTGCTATACTGTCCCCGTGACTGAGGGACTGCTGGCGTCGGTGTGTGTATAGAGTGTAGTGGTCGTGACGTGGTGGGTGGTGGGTGCGGGAGCACGGTCATGGGGATCACTGCTGGTCCCCTGGGGTGCTTTGCATCGGTGGTGTGTCGGCGCAGCAGTACTTCTCTAATATTCATCAGTATGTTTCCCATCACATTTTGACCAGGCAGTCTATCAAGGGTTTTATACTCGGGTTCACCGAATGGTATGGCTGACCCCCAAAAGGAGTTTCCACAGCCTTCCCAGAGTGCAACACTGCCGGTTGATAGGAGTCTGTTTCTACAGTCATCATGCTGTATGAATTTGGCGAGTGCTAGGGCATGTATGGTGGGGACAGCTAGGTTGCGCCAGTTTGAACCGTCAGTATCTACCTCTCTGCCTTTTGACTTGTTTGCAGGAGCATAGGGTTCAGAGAGAATCTCTTCTGCTGCTTGATGGTTCTGTACGTGCATGGCCTTGCAGTATTGGTAGCCCTGTTCTACAGAGGCAAAGGTGACCTCTGTACCATTCAACAGGCATTCAATTTTACAAGGGTAAAAGTTGCTAAGATATGCCTCTACTCCACTGAAGACTAGACCATGTTTCGTCATTTCAATGCGTTCTTGCTTTGGTGAGGTTGTACGGATGAAGGAAGAGGGTGGGTGCCTCTGCCTTTTAATATTGTTGGTGGGTCTCACTGTGTTGGCGGGTGTGGTTTTAGTGGTAGTGTCATTTATGGTGCAAATGACCACAGGTGGCCTGGGCACTGACTGAGTGGCTGTGGCGCTCGGTCGTGTATTATGACGGGGCATGGTTGTTGTGGAGGCGGCAATCACTGGAGAGACACCAGTAGGCAGAGCCTGGGTGTTGCTGGATTGCGTCACTAAAGTAGTAGTAGATGCTGCGTGTGGCTGTGGGGTGGACACACCCCCTACTGCAGTGGGTGCTCTACTGGCTGTAGGGGCATTAGACGATTTGACAGCCTTAGGATTAGTCGTCTTTTTCCCTGTTGCTTTGGGTTGCTCCAGATTAGGTGGTATCAGATGGGGTGGGATTGTGGATACATCAGCAACGGTTGGTCTGAACAGTTGACCATTAATGGTGAGTCCATCATCATTTAGTATGGTTGACACACTCGGTTCATCACGTATGTGATTGAAGATCTTACGCAACATGTATCTTTGGATCCTCATTGTACGGGGTTCATCGGGGTTGAACCATACCTCATCTCCCAGTGATTTTATACGAGTTCTAACTTCTAAACATGCATGCAGCATTGGTTCTGAGAAGTATTCTATTATTACTGGGCGTGGCCGCTTCCCTAGGCGTCCAATCCTGGCGACTGAGGCTATGTCCTCACGCCGGTAGTGGATTCCAAGGGCATTCATGATTTGTGATAGGATGTTAAAAATGTTCTCATCCTTTTCCTCCTGAAGGCCTACGACTACAGCATTGTAAGTGGGCCTTTTCAGGGTGCTACCTGTGGTAGGGGTGGCGGCGTGCAGGACAGCAGGGGGGGGATGGATGCCAAGGGAGGGAGATATATGTTCCTGTTGCTTAACACCATCCGTGACAGAGGATGCATATCCCCTGCCCCTACTAGCTGCAGAGTCAATTATGCTACGGGATTGTTGTGTCTGTAGCTCTTTAATTGACTGCTTCATTTTGGCAAACTCACTTAGGTGGGTATCCAGTTTGGTAGACATCTGTTGGTGTTTAGCATCTAAGTCTGCCGATAGCTCGGTGTGTTTAGTGTTTATATCTGTGATGACAGATGCTATCTGTTTGGCGCAATTCACCTTTTGATCAGCGAGTGCCTTTTCTACAGTATTTTGGTGACTAGTAGTGGCTAGCTCACAGGCGGTCATTCTGCCACCTAGAGTGTTCAGCTTAGTATCTAGACTGGCTGATAAGCTACTCATTTTTTGATTGAAGTTAGAGGTGACATCATCCATCTGTGATTTCATCTCGTCTTTCACCACCATATTGGTTTTGATGTATTCAAACATCCCATACATTTTGTTGCTCATGACAAGTGTAGGGTCATAAATCACATTACTCTGTAGCTGTTGTGGTACCCAAGGGGGCGGGGCAGACACTCCACGTGGGTGTGTTGTTATTGGGGTATACACAGAGGCGGCCGCTTGTGGCTGCTCCATACATAGTGGAGTAGGAGGGGGCGGCCAGTAGCTTGCCGTGGTGCTAGGGGAGTCTGGTGGTGTAACAGGTGGGGTGACAGCCCTGGTAGAGGTGAGAATGTTTTCCTGGTAGTTGACATAGGACAGGTGCGGGTTATACCCGGCAGTGCCCCTGCTCTGGATGGTGGAATTTAGCTCCTCCATGAAATCTTCTAGTGGGTTTGTGGGGCTGGGGTGTTGTGCTATGGTCGTACCAGTGGTAGTGGTCCCACCCCCACCCCCGCCCCCTGCAAGGATCGAGTCTCCCCCAATCCCGATGCCATCTATACCTAGAGGTATGTGGGGTTTGGGGGTTGAGTGGTGGTCAGCTAGATCCATTAGTGCCGGGGTATGAGTGGTCATTGACATATTTAGGCTAGGTGGTGGTAGGTCAATTAAGGCAGTGTCCGCGGTCGTCACGGCATGTTGACCACTGTTGGTGGTGTTAGCACTAATAATGGCTGCAGTGGTGCCCTTGGTTACCGGCTGTGGGGTGCTCAGAAATTCGTATCTATTCCTTTTATAGATAGGTGAGATCTCAGATGGGCTCCTATTTACAAGTTTTGAAATCTCACCTTCGGTATGAGACCTCTGTCTCTTTGGGGTACCTGTACGTACAGGTGACTCGTCACGGTAGTCAGGTAACTCCTGCGTATGCAGGGCTTTACGGCCTCGGCCACGGCCCTTAGCCCTGCGTAGGAGTTTCCTTTTGTTTTTGTCCTCTTGTCCCATCATAAAATCGCTGGTTGTTAAAGTCCAGTGATGGGAGTAGGCTTATGAAATATCCCACTTTGATCCCTGTACCTTCCTACGTAATCCTATTCTATGATAGTCCGTCAGAGTACACTAATAACTGCTAATATCCATGCTGGTGGCAGGAGCCCGACGTTGATGCGTCAGTAAGTGGTGGCGGCCATGATTCGAGTATGATATGTATAATGCTAAAAGGGAACTCTCCACCACAGGAGGGGAGGTACTCCACTACTAGCAAGCAGCAAGCAAAGCAGGCAGAGCGACAACAATTTTTTGTTTTTGTTTTTTATATTCTAATAACTAGGCCGGGTCACTTTGTGACACACGGTTAACGCCACTTACCATTGTCGTTTACCTTAACCCACAGACTATGGTATCCAGTAATATTCTGATCTAGTGGATATCTCAAGCAGATTTATTCCTTTTTATGTGGAATATACACAGTCTGAACAACACCACATATGTTTCCTCTGAACTTTAAAGCAGGAGGAGTATTCTGGTGACCATCAATGAACAAGTAAGAATGCAGAGTTTCATTTGCATCAGAAAATTTTTGTCTTTATGTCTTTTGGCAGTAGTTTTCTACCTAGAGATATAGAAATAATCTGATCTAGTGGAGTGTTGAACACTACAAGATATGTAGGATTTTTGCTCAGAGTTTTACGCTCTTTCCCATCTGAAAATAAATTATGCGAAAGATAAATGACATTTAGTTCTTCATGATGACATCTTTGAGTAAAAGATTCCCCTATAATCGAATAATTTGCACATTCTTTCATAAGATCATCAAATACTATCAAGCCATTTAAACCAGGTTTTATGTATTCATTAAAAGACAGTGGTAGACCATGTATAAATTGTGTAGCATATTGCCGCCCCGGGAATATGGTGATATATTGATTGTGACAGACCTTAGGTAGTTCCCAGGTCACTCACTAGGGGAACACACCTTACCTCACCCTTCCCGCGTCTCTCTCAGACGCCTTCCAAATCCCATAGGGATCACACGTATTTGCAATGTCGAATCCTAAGAAGTGTGACATCTGCCTACAAGAATTTGATGGTAGGAAGAAGAAATGTCCTATTTGTGAGGCAGTGAAGGAGTCAAATGAACTGATCCGCCAGAGGGAATTACTGGACCAGAAGAAAAAGGAGGAGGAGTCCCCACCCGACCCGACCCCGGTGAAGACGGAGACGGCCGCCATGTTGGAACTCGCCAGATCACTTCAGGGATTAACGGAGGGCATGAATGCCATGATGAAGGAAGTATCTCTGACCTTGAGGGAAGTGAGGCATTCCAGGAGTAAGGATCGTGAGGATCGTGAGGCGGCCAGCAAGGAGCGACCTAAGACAATTATCCCGGACCCCCGGGAGGAGGCCGCTCCAAGGCGGGAAGAAGGCCGCCATTGTTCCTGTTCCTGTGGGCAGCGCCAAAGTCGTCATCATGGCTACTCTCCTGACGACCTGCATGGATTATGGGACGACAACGACGAGGGGTTCCAGGTCTCGGAATTCCTACACCGCGTGGAGAGAAAACGGAGCAAGTTTGACATTAGAAAATTCTTACCCGAGGCTGATAGGAAAAAACCCAACCCCGTTGACTGTATTGAGACGCTTGTCTCTTGTATATCACAGCTTATAGACGAGGTAGAGGATAATGGGGAGAGTACCAAAGGGATTAGGCGTCATTTGTGTTATGTGACGGCCATGTCAAAGACGGGCATTTATGATATCAAAGGACTAGCGGGCTACGACGCTGCTGTCAGGGACAAGGCCGACAGTAAGGGGTTGAGTGTGTTTGACTCTGTGGACACGGACCTGAGTAACTACCACCTCGGCTATTCAGGTGCCAAACACGCTCGCTCACTTGCTCAGGGTCAAGGCCATTCTCAGAGAAAACAGTAGTAGTAGAAAGGTGATAATCAAGTAGTATTCTTGACTCTTAGTCAACATTGACAGTTGACACGTGGATAATATTGACTGTTGACACACATAGATACTGACCTCGATCAGGTAGCTATCCCGGATGTGGTGACCTCAATCCGCCATCTTGATTCTCAATGTCTATTTCCGGTTCCGCTAACCTTAATCCGTTTCCCGTGACCTCAATCCACCATCTTGATTCTCAATGTCTATTTCTGGTTCCGCTAACCTTAATCCGTTTCCGGTTCCGTTTTAAACAACTTTCTATCACATTCTCTGTGTCACATGTACTCATCATAAGTAGATGCTTGTTTATTTTTGCTTATCAAGGGATCCCTAAAGAGGGATCCGTTTTTTGTGGGTCTGTCAACGAGATGTCATATATGACATAAACGTTGACAAACCCTTACCCTTACTGGCCAGGATTTGAGCCTCCTGGGCCATTGTAGTAAGGGGTTTACCGTAAAACAAAAGAGGACATTTTACGGTGAGAGATAATTTGTCTAGCTGTCTGATCTTCTTATGTACTAAAGCTGTAACCAAAGTTTGGGTGTGGCACGTGAAACGTATATGATTTAACCTGTTCATACTAAACCTTTCGATGCATAGACATAGCTAGAGTGTCGCTTATTTATATGAATTTGATCAAAATGTTAAAAGTTGTAAAATGTGTCTATTGTGAGCATTTATAGTGATGAAACACTCCGCATGATTCAGATAAAAACTAAACATCGCTTGGTGGCGCCATCTAGCGGAAATGCGTGAACTATCGCATCGCATGAACCTAAATGCGCGTCTCATGGACCTAGATCATAGATGCTAACACTACACAGCTATGCACGTCAAATACATTCCATGAAGCGGTATATTAGTTCACATATTTGACGTCAGATGGCGCCACAATGCGTTATGAAGCGTTTCAAGCAAAGATAGCGCATGTTTGATGCAAAAGATAGTAGAATACAGCA
The DNA here is from genome assembly GCA_947462335.1 of Harmothoe impar. Lineage (NCBI taxonomy): Eukaryota > Metazoa > Annelida > Polychaeta > Phyllodocida > Polynoidae > Harmothoe > Harmothoe impar. Next base: position 77,585,658 of record OX381704.1, on the reverse strand, counting down.
AAAACGCAAAATATCTGAATAGAGTAGAAATATAAATTGGAAGTATGACGAGCACAGACTGTGTTGTGGAAAAATTGAGGTCGTGATACATAGGACATGAATATAAAAAATGAAGACACCACAACGACGTACTTTAGAATACTTTATATTCTCAGCAGCTCAAAGCTACATCACTTACCTGAACAGCCACCGCTGAAAGCCTCTTGTGAGCTTCTGCGTGTGCGCAGTTTGCATAAGGTCTTTGTACGGTTTTCTGACCGCCAATCTGGTCAAAAAACCTACAGGTCTGGCTTTCAGCCCTCATGTCATAATTATGACTTAGGCGTTGAAAGTCCGAAAAAGGACCCCTCTTCAGGGGTCCGACAAAACAAATAAAATTAAACTTTGAAAATGAGAAGCTAGATTCACAGATCTGTTAGTACACGCTAGCTGAGAGCTAACAAAACTGAGAATTTGAAACAAAACATTAATCAGAAATGATAATGTAATGTAATTAATCATTATTTACTGTTACAAGAAAATCAGTACACTAAAATGTAAGATAATATTGATACTCCAAGCCTAGTCATATGTAGTGTGGTTTTATTTTAGATTATTTTGTAGAATGTAAGATAACTATTGATATTCCAACCCTACTCATAATGTACTGTGGTTTATTTGTCGGGTCCCTAAAGAGTTTATTTTTGGTTTATTTGTCGGGTCCCTAAAGAGGGACCCTTTCTCTCAATCCAGGGTTCCAACACGAGATGTCATTTAAATGACAATGGGTGCTGGAGACCTGTGTTCCATCTCCTTTGCGGGGCACGTAGAGCTGCCTCCAGCAAAGAAGTGAGACACTAAGTCTCCTGGAAGTTTCAGAGGTGGCTGAGCCAGAGCAAACTCACGGCACACTCCAAACAGAGAGATTGAGGAGTGGTGGGATATCGAGGTTTATGTATTTTCGGTACACCCAAGCTTGTGGTGTCTTCCTGTATTTATAGCGCTACTCCTTAGAAATATGACTCATATTGATGTGAAGCATTACTTGGTAAAAAGTATTAATGATAATGTATGTTTGATATGATTAGATATTGCACTTTGCTGTATTTTAGTGGTTTTATCGCTTGGAAATGATGTATCTCTCCACCTCATCTCGAGATCATGCGTAGTGGCGTCATCTGACGGGGAAACTGAATAACTACACATCGCTTAGCCGCGCACTCTCGCAGACCCTGTGGGTCTATGGACATATACTTTTACTACAACACAGCTTTTTCCCTACGCAGTCAGTTAAGTGTAGCCTACGCTAAAAAGTTGGACACACATTCGTGGTAAAATGATGTATGCTAGGCTTTGTTTACTTTAAGTATATATCTAATCAAACCGAGATACCGGTATCATTTTAGCTCATATGTTTACTTGTGGTAATATTAACTTATATCGAAAGAATGAGTCAGACTAATGCATCTTAAAATAGGTCAGAATCAGTTTATAGAGCAGCATGTATCAATCGTCATCTGAATGTATATATAAAGATCATTGCAATTCAGTTCTGTCTTCACTGTTTCTCGCAGAGCTTGGAATGTTATACATGGTGTACAAACAATGGAGCACTATATAGAACTGGAGACTATTTTAGAAAACGAGGACTCTGAATTAGAAGCTATCATATGTGATGAAACAGGAGAAGACAAAGGAGAAAATGACGCGTTTGCTTATACAGGCACCTGTTGTGTGACATTCGGGGTTAAGTCATAGTCCAGTCAAATTACGGAAATACCCAAAACAAATTGCAATAGTTTCGTACCATGGTTTTTCTGAATCCTTAGACATATATGTACATCAGAAAAAAAATCCTAAGAAAAAAAGTGAGGGGCAGACATTTTTCTCAGGGGTCAAAGGTCAAGGTTATGCCAAAAACCTAATTTCCCCAAAAAATCTAATAAATGGTGTATAATTAGGAGAAAAAAAGAGCTGGCTCTTAGATATTTGGTGGACATGTACAACTAAAATAGGTCTTTAGTTCCTGCTAGTAGGATGACCTTGGCTCAAGGTCAAGGTCATCTTTTCCAAGGTCAAACATCCAAATATTAGCCCAAATCAAAGTTTTACCTGATATAGTTTGTCCGTATTCGTTAAATATACATCTTAGAAGAAATATGGCTTGTTTGGTACGAGTCCCCTAAGACAAGATTCTAATTTGACCCTTTATACAGTAGTGTGGTAACCATCTTTGTGTAATTTGAGGTCAAAGGTCAAAGAGAGTCACATATAATCATAGTGTTGATATGTCTGACTCCATTGACGGGCAAACCTCGGAGGGGAATAATTCCTGGACCACAAATAGTGATCCCGGGAGCCCAGTCATGCTACCCACTGGCCGTAAGCCGAAATCCTACAAAGGCAAGAAGAAGGCCCTTGCCCTGGAGGACCTACGTGATTTTATTTCTGAAGGCAATGATGCTATGAATTTAAAAATCACAAATCTGACTGCCTCAGTTGACAGCTCTAATAAGGCCCTCAATGATAGGCTTCATAAAATGGAGTCCAAGCACCGTAAGCAGTCAACCAAAACCCAGGAGGAATTGCAGGAAATCAGAGCAATAGCTGAAGAAGCAAGAGAGTCAGCCCGTACTTCTGCAGACTCCATGGGTAGCATCAAGAAAGAATGGTCATTGAAAAAGCTGACCCCGTCATATTCAGCGGCTGTACAGTATGATCATAATGCAGAATATCGTTCCCCAAGGCGATTTAATGTTGTCGTTGAGGGAATGCCTGAAAATGACACCCTGGAGCAACTGGATCAAGCCATGAATCTCCTACAGGTAATTAAGCTAAACCCAGACCCAACTGAGATAAAACTAGTGAAGCGCATCGCCACCAAGGACCCCAGAGGTGATGACCCCCGGCCCCTCCTAATCTGCTTCAGTACCGCCTGGAGGAGAGATGCATGCCTCAGAGCAAAGCCCCTCCTGGCCCATGTCAATGGTCATGATGGGATTTTTATTAATGCTGATGAGGATCCCGAGACCAGGAGAATTAAGGGCTACCTAAGAGGCATAGCGAGGTACTGCAGGCAACGAAATCTGGCTGATGTGGTGATGAAAGGAACTGCAATCATCATTGATGGTGAGATGTATGATGGCCACGACCTGGCCTCTGTGCCCAGCAGATTTAAACCCCGAGGCTATCTTCATCCCAGTGAACCCAGACCAGCTGACCAGAATCCCAGAGATAGGCAGGCCCATTCCCACCACCTGCGGGAAAAAGATCGCCACCACCACCGTGATCGTGGAGATCGCAACTACAGTGATCGTGGTGATCGTCGCCGACCTGACCGAGCCCCCTCCCATGGTGACCATGACCGCAACCCTGCCCGTGATGACCACAGGGGCTACAAATGGCGTGATGATCGTGGCAACCACAGGGATCGTGGAGATCATCGTGATCATGGTCATCCCACCGACCGTGCTGAGGGAGCCCTGGACACTAGTCATCCTGGACGGCAGAAAGGCCTGTCCAAACGGGAATCTCTAAGCCCAACCCAGCCTATTACCAAACGTCTCCAACACCTGGTGGGTGGTGAATATAGTGGTAAACTAACCAAGCTTGAGAAATCACCTAGAAGTAATACACCACAGTCAAAACAAATTTCTCCTACCCAGCCCCCGATTGATCCCCCTACAGGTGCCCGACCTAAGGACCATGCGGGGAAAAAGAACCCTCCCCCTAACCACAAGCGGACTGCTGATGCTACCGCTGCTACACCACTTCTTTTTATGAAAGAGACTACAGCTGGCATCATCTTTTGTGGCGAGAAATGCTACTTAAGCAACAAGTACCCAGTCAAAATTGAACATGATGGCCATAGATTCAATTCCAGTGCCCAGTTATATGAGTGGCTCCGCTGCACTGAATTGAATGACCATGAAACAGCTGACCTAGTTCTGTCTGCGCCTAATGCAGTCGAAGCTTTATCTGTCTCACTCAGATGTAAACCGTCTTCAAAATGGAAGCGCCACCGACTCCCTGCAATGAAGATGTGTCTGTCCAAAAAGTTCCGCCAGAATAAGCGTCTACGAGACTTGCTACGACTTACGGGTAGCCTACCCATCATCGAGAGCGAGCTCGACTCTTTCTGGTCCGGTAACGCGGATTACGCTCATGATTGCTGGCACAGTGATGACGACTACGAGGGCGAAAACATGCTGGGAATCTTACTCTGCGAGCTCCGAGCGCAGTTCCAGTCCGACCATGACCGGCTTACCAGTGCAGTAACCTCTAAGAATCGGGTGGAGAGTAATATCTCGCCCTACCACGGGGTCGGCGAGACTGTGCGAGAAGTCTTGCAGCCTTCCGCGGACGACGAAAACGACAGCACGGATTCCGAGCAAAGTACAGTTTTCGCGTAACTCAACCAACTTCTGCTTGTGAAACTGTGGCCTGCAGCCATGCGTGTCATTGATGTGATTGGTGACAGTAGGGTACGCCATTTATTTGGTCCGTTGAAATGGAGATACTCGGGAACCCGAGATGTGACAGTCATCCCCGGGGCCTCCATACACCGGCTGTCAGCTGAAGTGGCTGCCCGGGCTCAGTCCGTGTCACCTCCCGACGCCGTCATTCTGATGGGCGGCATTTGCAGCATCACCAGACGCAGTCACCACACAGGTAACCTGTCACTGAGAATCCCCTGCTCTCACTACGCGTCAACCAGTGTGGTTGATGAGTTTGACAAGCTCCTGGCCCAGGCTCATGGGTGGAACCCCAACATGAAGGTAATGGTGTGCGAACTGTTCGGTGTCGACTTCAGACGAACCAATCATCTCCCTTCCGTCACACTACACCCCCAGCAAGTAATCTGTAATGAAACCATTAAAGTAGTAAACCACCGCATAGCGATTCTGAATGACAGTTACCAGCTTCTAACCCCGGCAACTGCTGACATCTGCCATGACCTGGATGTGTTTGGCAACAGCGTGAACGACTACTCATGTTTAGAGGATGGCTGCCATCCCGACAGCGAGGCAGTAAATGAGCTGGCCAATACTATCTCTGTGTGCCTGACAGACAGTGAGCTCCGAGGCCTTATCTAATCTAGAACCGGACAGGTATGCAAAGTGCAAACAGTCATGTCTGAGCTTAATTATTTGAAACTACCACTGAACTGCGTCATAGTCTCTATATTGATACCTTTATAAGTTTAACTGAAATGAATGAACCCCTTGTGCCCGTCAAACTCTCAATATTTTATCTAAATATTTTTAAAAATGAATGTTGAATACATCTAAATTCAAACTACCTATATTTAATGTTTTCCTGTGTCTAGACGACTATAATTTTGATGGTAATGAAACCGTATTACTGCCAATCGCTCAATATATTATCAAAATATTTCTAAAATTAATGATTGAATGTATCTAAATTAACAATTACCTGCGTTAATGTCCTTCTGTTTAAGCACTATAGCTGAATCTCTATTTTTCTGTACACTGTTAAATCGTTACTGGCCATTACACCAATGATAAGAAACTCTATGTTTGTATCAATCGCTGTCTGATGGGTCGACGCTACATCCTATCTAATTTAAAAATACCGGTATGAACCCTACATGCTGCAACTGTATATCTTGTTATTTGTATGTATGAGGCAGTCACATGTTTTGACACGAGTTCTGACCGGTTGTGACCTCAGTCAGACTACAAGTATCTATAGTCTGCTACCTAATAGCTAGAGGTCCTTATTTTTGCTGCATTGATCATTGTGTATTCATAACTGCATTCACTACAACGGGCCATTTAATTAATTTAATTTTTAATTTCTTCCATTTAAACATTTCTATAAAATCAAAACGTGTGTCATTAATTAATAGCAATATACTATGGGTCTAGTAATCAGTACACTGTCTAGTTAAGACAAACTGCAAAGAATGTCGTGTGTTAGCATTCAGTCAATACATGTGTGTATCAACTTAATCTGTCTCCAGGCCAGTGTATTTATTTATGGCTGATTGATATCACAAGTCGACCGGTTGATTATTTTTCCCCAACCGGGTGTGCTTTAATTGCGCTGCTCAGTGCACACGTGTAGGCTGTAATGTTGTAGTATTGCACTGTAGTTCCATAAGTGTTTATCCTGCAACCTCAGTCGTCGTGTTAGACTTATGTAACCCGCCGATTTCTCTTATTCATTGCTGCGTTGGTTTTACTCAATGTTACCAAGCACTGATGAATAGATTTATTTCACTAGAATTTCATAGAACAAGGGGAACATACAGATTCCTAAAAGTAACAGACAGCAGAGGGTATAAACTCGTAGCATTTAAGGTATTGTCACTTTGTGTGACCAGTAGCGGCATGACCGGTAGTCTGTCGTAAATTAAGGTTAGCATTAAGTTCTTTGTGCACTGGTCATTCTTTGACAGGCTATAAACTGATGTAGGTTTATGGACTGTCTGACCGTTTAGAGTAACACCAGATACGCTACTCTACCTGTAGGCCCTTGAATGTAAAGTGCCTACATGTCTACACACTACTTTGTATTTTGTCTCTTTGTGCTCGTCATGTGGTCGTTTATATGGTCGAACAGTGCCAAATGGAGTATCAGACCAAATTTGCACACTGTATAGTAGCTTTGATCAACTAAAGTCTGAAAAAGGTTTGAAATTGTTGACTCTAAATGTACAAAGTCTCAGAGATAAACACGAGTATCTAAATTCTGCTCTAAGCAAATTGGATTACATCAGTGTTACAGAGACATGGTTGAGGCCGACCACCCCTGATTGTTACATGAATATACCGGGCTATAAGTTATATAGAGGTGACCGCTCATTCGCTAGACGCGGGGGTGTTGCCTGTTATGTGAACAATAGATATGCCCCGTACACTGAGGTACTAAATGAATTATGCTTTAGTAAACCAGACATAGAGTGTCTCTGCCTTTTGACCAAATTTCCCGGCCAAAAATACAGGGTAATTTTCACTGTATACCGCCCACCAAGGGGTTCAGTCAAAAATTGCTATGCAACGTTGAAAGAGTGCCTTAAAAGTGATGTTATTTCAAATAAGGAAATTTGGATCCTTGGCGATTTCAACGTCAACACTAGAAGTCGCAATTGCATTAAATTTAAACGTCTATGTTCTTTTCTTAAACAAACCAAACTATATACACCCCAAACGGGTCCAACTTATTATCATAAGTATGGTAAGTCCACCTTGGACCATATATATACAAATTGTAAACATGTCCTGTCTTCTGGTTTAATTAATGAATTGATTGGCGACCATGTGCCAGTGTTTGCAATCAGGAAACAACGACGGGTTGTTAATACGCGGTACAAAACTATCTCGGGTAGAATCTACAAGAGTTATGACAGTGCAAATGTTACGGACTTTGTTACAAATGAAGACTGGGACACTTTTTTTCTATCCAACGATTTTTCTGCTAATTTATCGACGCTGGTGGAAAGGATCCATGCTTATCTGGATGCAAACCACCCCGTCAAAGAATTCAGGGTAAAAATTGATGATCCTGTTTTTGATCATGAGGTTCAGGCATTAATCAGGCGTAAGAACATCCTGTTTAGAAAGTCTAGGAGAATCCCAAGAGGCCAGATAAATAGACACTTGTTAGAATGTAAAAGGCTAATGTGTCAAATTAAATACACTTTAATTAAGAAAAAACGTGAGGTTATAATTTCCAACCTTAATAAATTTAAGAATGACCCAAGAAAATTTTGGCAGGTCATAAACAAAATCTGGAAAGGTGTTCAACTAAACCCAGATATCTTGCTGATTAATGAGGCTGGAGTTCCGGTTTGCCCGGAGAACACTGCAAACTATATTAATAATTATTATGTGACTATTGGGGAATTGTTGGCTGACAAGTTTGATCTCGCCGCGGCGGACCCAGCTATTAGGTTAGTACCGGACGATACTGAAATGACCTTTGTCCCCTGCACTGTTGATGTTGCCAAGAAACTTATTAACAATATAAAAGTTGGTAAGAGCTCGGGCATGTCCGGTGTAAGAACACAGATTGTTAAAGATGTCTTGGTCTGCAGGCCTGAGCTACTGTGTCACCTTCTTAATAATTCCCTTAATGGCTCAAAACTACCGAGCTCCTTGAAAACTGGCTGTGTTGTCCCCCTGCCTAAGACAGGACTCCTTAGTAATGTCTCCAACTGGAGGCCTATATGCCTACTACACCTCTTTAGTAAGCTAGTGGAGAAGTTAATTCACCACCAATTACTTTCATATTTGTTGAGACATAAGCTTGTTAGTGATATGCAGTTTGGATTTATGCCGGGCAGATCGACAGCTGATGCTTGCTATGGCTTGGTTCAGACCCTTTTTGAGGCGCGAAACAGGAGTGAAGTGTCTGCTATTGTCTTTTTGGACCTCAAAAAGGCATTCGATACTGTTAATCATAATATCCTACTAAAAAAACTTGGAAATATAGGCTGCAGCAATTCAACTCTATCATGGTTCCAAGACTACCTCGGCGGACGCCTACAGCAAACCATGGCAAACGGTAGTTTATCAGATACTAAGCCGGTTACCTGTGGTGTCCCCCAGGGTTCTGTCTTGGGACCACTTCTTTTTATCCTGTACATCAATGATATAGTTAGTGTCATAAAAAATTCGCTGTTTTTTCTCTATGCAGACGATTTAGCTATAGTCATAAGTGGTAAATCTACTGCCATTATCACGGCCCTTCTTCAAGAGGACCTTGATAATATAGGCAGATGGTGTTATTCCAACGTACTTACTGTCAATGTCCTGAAAACCCAGGTCATGTGGTGCTACCCTATAAGGCATCCTCCTAACTTGGATAACTGTGATATCAAACTATCTGACTCTGTACTCAAGAGGGTGAATGTATTTAATTATTTGGGAGTATTAATAGACACGGACCTGAGTTTCCGGAGTCAATGTAACAAGGTTATTTCAATGTCATATTCACGTTTCTTACAGCTCTGTGACATTAGAAAAGTTATCAGCCAGAGCTTATGTCTGACTATTTATAAAACAATGATTCTGCCCACAATGGACTATTGTGATTTCATTATTGACAGCGGACCCGCGTTGCGTGTGCGCAAGATACAAACTATGCAAAATAAGTGCCTGAGGCTCTGCTTATGTATCAGAGACCCCCGTGATATTAGCACAGATGCTTTACACATTCTGTGTAAAACTAACAGGTTGCATGAGAGGAGGAGGCTCCATTTATTGACTATGATGTACAGACTATCAAAGAATGCAGATAACATTGTAGTACCCACAAGAGCCCTGCGCGGGAACTCCAAGATTCGTCTTAAAGTAAACAGACCAATCCTGGAAAGTTTTCGTGTCAGCCCGCTTTATAGGGGAATGTTAATGTGGATAAAATTAGATCATAGTATACAGCATGCTGCTAGTGTCACTGTCTTTAAATCAAAAATTTCAGCATGACCTGTAGCAAACTAACTGTGATACGATGTGATATGGTGTGATATACTGTGACTTGAGATCCGTCCCTGTTTTCTTGTGTTTTCAGGCTCTTGACGAGCTTATGCCATCTACGCTATGGTATTTAGAATATAGAATTGTGATTAATCCGCGGACTTCTGTAGTTGTATGTTTCTTGATACTCGTGGAAACCATTTGTCATCTGTTCCGTACTCCCTGTGAGAGACCTGCTACATAATTGCCTATGTAAAATGAACTAGCACTGTGAGCCTTTTTTCTCCTATTACTTTAAGCATGTATGATCAGTACTATTTGTGAATCTGATGCGTCCATGAACTGGCTGTAAAATGAGAAGAATCCTGTTATGATTTTATGGCCAATAAAACTTTGAAAACTCAAAAACTCAAACTCAAACTCATACAAAAAATCTGATTACAATAAAAAATCAATGAATTGGGTATATTTAAGTTGAAAAATGAGCTGGCTTTTCTATATTTGGTGGCAGTGCTTAACTAAAATAGCTCTACAAGTCCTGCTAGTATGATGACCTTGAGTGAAGGTCAAGGTCATCTTTTTCAAGGTCAAACGGCAAGATATTGGCCAAAATTAGAGTTATGCCTGACATAATTTGTCTATATTCATTAAATGTACATCTTAGAAGAAATGTTCCTTCCTTGCTAGGAGTCCCCATAGACTAGCTCCAGATTTAACCCTTTATACAGTAGCGTGGTAGCCATCTTTGTATAATTTGAGGTCAAAGGTCAAGTTCATAAAAAAATCTGATTGCAATTAAAATCAATGAATTGGGTAAATTTAAGTTGAAAAATGAGCTGGCTGTTTCATATTTGGTGGCAATGCTTAACTAAAATAGCTCTACAAGTCCTGCTGGTATGATGACCTTGAGCCAAGGTCAAGGTCATCTTTTTCTAGGTCAAACGGCAAGATATTGGCCAAAATTAGAGTTATACCTGACATAATTTGTCCATATTCATTAAATGTGCATCTTAGAAGAAATGTTGCTTTCTTGCTAGGAGTCCCCTTAGACTAGCTCCAGATTTAACCCTTTATACTGTACTATGGTAGCCATCTTTGTTTCATTTGAGGTCAAAGGTCAAGGTCATATGAAAACCTAATTACAATAAAATATTAATAAATGAGGTATATTTTGGTGAAGAAATAAGCTCGCTGTTTTATATTTGATGGCGGTGCTTAACTAAAATAGCTCTACAAGTCCTGCTAGTATGATGACCTTGAGCCAAGGTCAAGGTCATCTTTTTCAAGGTCAAACGGCAAGATATTGGCCAAAATTAGAGTAATACCTGACATAAGTTGTCCATATTCATTAAATGCACATCTTAGAAGAAATGTTGCTTGCTTGCTAGGAGTCCTCATATAGACTAGCTCCACATTTAACCCTTTATACAGTACAATGGTAGCCATCTTTGTATAATTTGAGGTCAAAGGTCAAGGTCATACGAAAACCTAATTACAATAAAAAATAAATAAATGGGGTATATTTTGGTGAAGAAATAAGCTGACTATTCTATATTTGGTAGGTGTGTTCAACTAATATGGGTCTATAATCCCTGCTATCATGATGACCTTGGGCCAAGGTAAAGGCCATCTTTCTTAAGGTCAAATATCAAAATATTGGCCAGAACTTGAGTTCAACCTGATGTAGTTTCTTCATAGTTGTTAAATGTACATCCTAGAAAAAAATCTCCTTTTCTAAGAGGCCCCACGTATTAGCTCTAAATCTTACCCTTTAACCCTTTAAGGAAGGATGTCATTAAAAGATAATGTTTGTTGTCATGATGAACCAGTGCCCTTGCTGGCACTGCATTGGTGCATCATGCAGACCCTACATGAGTGACTTAACCTGTAGGGTCGGTGTGATGCTTGAATGCAGCACTGGTGAGTTACTCAGCAGGGCTGCATTCATGCATCATCTCCTTAAAGGGTTAAACAGGAGTGTGATAGCTATCTTTAGTTAATCTGAGGTCAAAGGTCACGGTCACAGGAAAACCAATTTACAAAAGAATCTCGATGAATTGGGTATATCCAAGAGGAAAACTAATATAGCCCTACAGCTCATAGTATTGAATCAAGGTTAGAATATTGACTTTTAGTTTCTTTTTTGATGTACTTACATTTCATACCTTTACCTCTTCTTACATATATCCCTTCTCTACATATCCCTCTCTCTACCCATTCCTCTCCACTTCCATCCGACTATCTCTCTCCCTAGCTCTCCATTCCCCTGGCTCTGTCCCCTTGCCTCTTTCCTACACATTCCTCTCTGTCTATATCCTTTCCCTGTATCACCTCCCTGTCTGTCTATCCATTTGCCTTCTATTTGTCATCTGTCATCTGCATCTTTTTTCTCATTATATTTTGACTTACATTTCCTCTCTCTACCTTCCACCCTTTCTATTCACCCACCTATCGTCTTCCTATCTATCCATCTACCTATACCTTCCCTGCCTGTTTACTTTTTGCCCCTATCCTCCCACTGCTTATCCCATGGCCTTTCTATCCCCTTTAAGGAGATAGGTACCGTAAATTCTCCCGTATAAGCCTAACTCGCGTATAAGCCGCACCCCTAACTTTGAACAATTATATAAGCCGCAGAGGGGGTCTGAACATTGCGATTTTGGTACTGTAGTATACTAATAAAAACTCTCGTATAAGCCGCACCCTATATAGGCATGTTTGGTATCAAAAGAAAGCTGAGTCTGACTCGCGTACAAGCCGCGGCTTCTACGTGAGAATTTACAGTAGATGTGGTCCAGTATCCCAACTGACCCTAGTTTTTGGGGCCGACCCTAAATTTGTTAGACATTCTTTTATTGCTAATCAAGACCTACCGACCCTATTTATTTTTGGCCATGTTACCAGAACACAACTTTTTTTAGGCCTGAGCCAGACTCTGAATATATATACCAGACCTGCTTATAAGATGGATATAAAGGCCTATGAATCCCTATCCTGTGTCCATTCCCCTACATAACCCTTTACCCATTCCCTTCACCTATCCCCCTGTCTATCTTGCCCTGCCTCTCTCTTCTCCTCTCCATCTACTTAATCACCCCTGAACTGATCTCTTCCCCTGCCCCTCCCTTCACTCTATCTATCTCTGCTTGCCAATTATTTCTATGTCTATCTCCCTACCTATCACTTCCCCAGCCTCTTTTTTCTTCTCCAGCCTATCCCCCCCCCCCTGGCTTTTACCTACCATCTTCCCCTTTGCTCTTCCTTCTGCGGCATACACTCTTCCTGTATTTTCCTTTTCCTATACTCTGCTATCCCGTTGTTTATCCCTTCTCCACCTATACCCTGGCAAAGATGAAGGAATGAATAGGGGAAGAGAAAGGGAATAGGCAGGGAGCGGAATAAGCAAGCAGAATGATATATACAATCAACCTTCAGTTCCTCAAGCTTTCAAATCCTAGGGTCCCTCGATACCACAAACATAGACCTTGAATATGCATCTTTTCTCCTTCCATCTATGTTCACAACTTCAGATAATTTACTGCTTCAACTTCGGATGTATTTTCCCTACACTGCTGATAGCTAGAATCTGCCTCACTACCTTGATTGTGATATGGGGTAGAGAGGTTGTCAGTATCCTTCTGCTATCATTGGAGGTATAATGTACCCCTACACAGCCACCCAAGGTTTGGACATCACAGAGGAGGGGTGGGGAGGGATGAGGGTAATTAAAGTGCATGAAGTCCAGTTTGGTTTCATATTCTGTCCTACTAATTCACATTCAGACTGAGCTGCTCATGTGGTTAGTATATATATATATATATATATATATATATATATATATATATATATATATACCAGCACCCATCCCCAATTTACCTTTCTCTACGCCCCAACCATGGCACATGGCATGTTTTATCTCCTCAGATAAATTGCTTCCTAAGATATTATTCTGACGACAGCAGATATTCAAGGAACGGAGGTCGACAATATAAGAAGGAGTATTGGGAAGAGAAGGGAGAGGAATCTAGAGGTGGAGGGATAGGTATAGAGAAAGGGGCAGGCAGAGCAGAAGATAAGCAGGGGGCATAGGTTGAGTAAGTGAAAGACAAGAGTATACAAAGTAGTCGAAAACTGATACTGTTTTGAAACTTGTACATCTACTCTATTAGATCTATACCCAACTTTTAGACAAAGTCTGTGTCTATCATTTGGTAAGGGGAACAATCATTCAATCATCCTCCTCTCACACTTTCCTAGTGTAGAACGCCCCATTGAGGGTGCCTATCTTTCTACCTACTCCAATCTCCTACACTTTCCCAGTCAGCTCACTCCTCCAGTTGACCCCTCCTACCACCTCCCCACAATCACACACCTTTGGTACCCTCCTGAACCCCTTCTGGCACCTCTACATACTGATACCCACATCCACACTCAGTCAGCCCCCTCCAAAAGAAGGTTATTGATAAAGATACAGACATCCTTGTGCTGCTAAATCATCATGCTCATAAAGTAGGCGCCAATGTGTGGTTCCTGCAAACAACCAAACCAAAGAGAAAAGATGCCGGAAAATAGGTGCTACAAAATCACACTTAGGTAGCAATATAAGCTGATACATTCTCTTTGCTTTAATGATACCACATCCAAGGTGTTTGGCAAGTCGAACATAGTCACCAAGTTGAAAGGGAGTTTGGAGCACAGGTTTGGAGCACAGGTTTTGACAAGACCTCAGCTTGGTGAGTGAGGAGATGTCACTAATGCATACCCTGTGGCCTGTTGTGGAACTGTTGGTATATAGAGTCTATCGTCACATTCATGGCTAGCTGTGGACTTTTAGTTGCACACCTTCCTATGAGACCCTGTATAGCCTCCTCACTCGTCAAGCTGAGGTCTTGTTAAAACCTGTGGTTTGGAGCTAGTCCATTGGACATCCTAGGAAAAGAGTCAGATTTCTTCTAGAATCTACAAGTGTTGACAAACAACATCCTGTGTAACTGTAAGCTTGGTACACATTTTGATATTTGACCTTGAAAATGGTGGCCTTGAACTTAGCCCAAAGCTAGCAGGGATCGTAGACCTATTTCCGTTGAACACTCCCACCAGATATTAAACAGCTAGCTCATTTTTCTTTCTTGTTGTACCCTGTTTATTTAGATTAAATTGTATTTGAGTTTTCATGTGACCTTGACCTTTGACCTCAGATTACACAAAGATGGCTACCGCGCTCCTGTATGGGGGAGGGGGGGGCCAGATTTCTTCTCAGTTGTACATTTCATGAATGTCAATAAACTAATAAACCAGGTAGAACTCTAATTTTGGCCGATATTTAGATGTTTGACCTTGAAAAAGATGACAAGTTGTAGATCTACTTTAGTTGAACACACCTACCAAATAGTTAACACCCAGCTTGTTTTCCCTCATAAATATGACAATTCATTGATATTTTATCATGATTTGGTTTTCCTGTGACATTGACCTTTGACCTCATATCATACAAAGATGGCTACCACAATACTGTATAAAGGGCTAAATCAGCATCTTGTCTATGGGGACTCCTAGCAAAGAAGTCAGATGTATATTCAATGAATATGGACAAGCTATACATCAGGTAGAACTCTAATTTTGGCTAACATTTTGATGTTTGACCTTGAGAAAGATGACCTTGACCTTGACCCAAGGTCATCATACTAGCAGGAATTGTAGAGCTACTCTAGTTGGACACTGCAACCAAATATAAAACAGCCAGCTCATTTTTCAACTTAAATATACCAAATTCATTGATTTTTATTGTAATCAGGTTTTTGTATGACCTTGACCTTTGACCTCAAATTACACAAAGATGGTTACCACACTACTGTATAAAATGTCAAATTAGAATCGTGTCTAAGGGGACTCGTACCAAACAAGCCAGATTTCTTCTAAGATGTATATTTAACGAATACGGACAAACTATATCAGGTAAAACTTTGATTTGGGCTCATATTTGGATGTTTGACCTTGAAAAAGATGACCTTGACCTTGAGCCAAGGTCATCCTACTAGCAGGAACTAAAGACCTATTTTGGTTGTACATGTCCACCAAATACCTAAGAGCCAGCTCTTTTTTCCCCCTAATTATTCACCATTTATTAGATTTTTTGGGGAATTTAGGTTTTTGGCATGACCTTGACCTTTGACCCCTGAGAAAAATGTCTGCCCCTCACTTTTTTTCTTAGGATTTTTTTTCTGATTTACATATATGTCTAAGGATTCAGAAAAACCATGGTACGAAACTATTGCAATTTGTTTTGGGTTTACCCCCATATGGCAGTCAATTGACTGGACTATCAGAGGATATCTCAGGTATAGCTGCTGTCTGTTTTGATGACAACGCTCAAAACTTAGAACCTGCAGTATTTAATTTAGCTGTCTCTCTGAAGCGTTTTATTTCTATGCTGGACGGGAAAACAGAATACTTTGTCCTCAAACAGAATATATCTCCTGCACACGTTTTGTTTCATGTCATGGTGCATTGCCACAGCTCAGTACAAAGCCAGGAAGACGGATACGTTAATGTAGATGAGACAACAGAATTTGAAGATTTATTAGAATACTCCATGCAAAGAGTTCCAGAATTATTCAAATTCCAGGAGATAGACGGGAAAGCTCAATTTACTCAATTGATACAAAGTTTTCAAAGTAACTCTTCTATGTGGTTTGGAGGGTATGAGTGGATGTGGCCTTTCTATGGGTGGAGTGTAATGGAACAGGTTTGATTGATGTAGCATATCCCACTTCTGATTCAGACATACTTTTAGGTGTAAGTGTGAGCTGAGTAAATAACCTACTCAGACATACCTTCCCTGTCTGAAACAAAATGTCTACATCATATATTCATTCATTGCAAACCCTTGTAGGAATGCCGTAGAATATATGTAGACAGGGAATTACCCTGTTCTGTCTAGCCATCATCGCAAACATTGATCTACGTAAGAGATATCTCTAGGATATACCTAGACAAGAATGACGTAGAAATGTCGATAAGAGGAATGGAAGAAGAGTTGTGTTTAATATATGAAGACAATGTTTCATATGATTTTCCTACTGAACTCTGGTTAGATGAATTGAAATACAAGAACACTAGAAACATAATCATTTCCTTAGAAAAGAAACAACTGATCAATTTTGCTAGGAGGTGGTTGAATCCTTCTTTTAATAATCTATCAGAGAGTTATATCAAAATTTCAGATAGATTATTTGAATTACAGAAGCTTTTTTATTCCCATGAAACAGAATATGTAATATTACTGCATTTTGCTGGTTCTTATACAGATTATTCTAAAGGGATAGGTGCAGTGCAAATATTAGCGTGCTTTACCCCTGGTGGAGTGGACATATCAAACTTCCCACAAGTTGAGGCTTTTTTTACAGCTATCAAAGATTCTGAATTAACGATATTGAATAACTCAGAGACGAAGACAAAGTGGGAATTTTGTAAAGAAATACATTCAGCGTTTACTGTAGCAGAATTATTGTGTAGTGGAGGTTCTTTGGCTTGGCCTTTTTATGGCTGGAGTCAATAATTAAACACCACTGTAAGCATACACAGTAAGAACAAACACATTTATGTTTGCTATAAGAGACACTATCTGAGGTCATCACCTTACTAGGATTTGATCATAGACTATAGACGGAAGGTGGGAGGAAGAATGTGTGACACTTAAAAACTATCCAATAACAGTAAAGCAAAAAAGAGATAGACAAGGGTATATAACAGAGATATCGCGTCTCTCTCCCTATACACAACACAGCATCAGCATGCAGGATCCTTCATAATGGCTACCTCAATGCAAGTTCTGTCTATCAAGACTACCATAGAAAATCTAGGAGATGAGATTCTTGTGCGAAAGAATACTTATCGGGGTCCACGACTTGTCAAAATCCCAACCGGTCTGATTCAATGGAGTATAGCAAACAGAGCTATTATCACTGCAGCCACCCCGGATGCGTCTACTAGTGTCTCATTTGAGACGCCTTACACACAGTGGCGCCTCATTAAGACTGTGTTCAAGTCAGACGGGAAGCTTTATGTGTGCTTCACACACTTCGTGGACGGCACTCGCGTGGGGTAAGTTGACTTTTGTTTATACCCTGTTTATTTTTGTGGTATGTCATGTACTCAGAACAATGCAATATAATAGATTCTGTAGAATAAATGAATGGGAATAATGCAAGTATATATATATATTTTTTTTTTGAATTAGATCAAATACATTTTTATTTTATTTATTTTATTTATTTCATTATATTTAGGATGGACTCCATCAACTTGAGCGTTGAAGAATACCATAAAATGGATCTTACCCAGTGTGTCTACCAAGGACCTGGAGGCGGAGGAGTGGGTGTAGTAAATGTACCTCTAGGTGCAAACGCTGTACCCCTACTCCCTCCCCCTCTCGTCGCAGGGCAACAAGCAGGAGTAAATGCAATACCCCCTGCCGCTATCGTTCAGGGCAACTTACCTCTACTGCATGAGCAACAGGGAGGAGGAGGTAATGGGATGCCTGTAGCACAACCACTGCCTGCTCCTGCCGCTGCTATTGCTGCATGCCCTACCCAAGATGTACCACAAGCTGGAGGTAGCGGAATGCATGCAGCGGTGGCTGGTGTCAGTAGTAGGGCTGTGAGTCAGCAGTTGGGAGGAGGCGGGATGTTCCCTCCCCCTCCTCCTCCTCCTCGTACTGCAGGTGGGTATGACGCTATGATGCATCATGGTATACAAAGACTGTCTCTACCTGATGCAAGTTCAACAGCAGGGTACCCAACACATCCCCCACCTCAGATCCCTGTTTCAGTGATCAACGCTGCCAACATGGGCGGGGGACGTCAAGTACGTTCTGAGGGTGCTTACACTGCTCAGTACCAACCTATAACCCCTCCAGCTTCATCACAGCGCCAGCCTCTGCCCCCTAACTACTTCTTCCAAGATAATGCAATGCAACAACAGAGCCAATACGATCAGCTGCGCCAGCAGCAGCAGCAGCAGCAGCAGCAGCAGCAGCAGTACAACCACCCTGGCACTAGAGGGGGAGCTTGTCGCTATGAGGAGGAGTCAGGTGTTATAGATATCAGACCTTCTACTACACCCGCGCCCTCCTCCAGCACCCACTCACGCTCAGCGGCGGTTTCTATGCCTCACCTCACTGCAGCTCTCACATCTGCTAACACAGAGCGCCCCTCTCCTCACCCAGCCCCAGCAGCCTCTGCTACTACTATGCAAAGAGACTGTGTACGTGAAGAGGATGAAGCTGAAGTACCCCCTCTCAAGAAGGTCAAGAGGGAGGTTACAATACCCATATGGTATTGGCAGCTGGTAAACACTTCAGGTGTTTGTATACAGGAGTCTCCAAACAAGTTCTTCTCTCGAGATAACTGTAGAGAGGAACTTGAAGTGTTGAAGAAAACACGCGCGGAGAAGGGGGAAGATGCTCAGGTGGAGGGAGAGATAATAGAGATGCAGATTGTATTAGATTCTCCCACAGTCCTCTGCGGTAAGATCTACCGTTTCCTGTTGGAGACAGAGCTTCAAGACCGAATAAAAAAGTTCTGTGGGGGTTGTCTAAACAAAACCAAAGCTAAGTCAGGTCACCTGGATGGGTGCCTAGGCACTCTCAACGCTCTGGCTGAGAGGCATGGAAAGGCAGCTCACTTAAGATTGAGCTCAGATAGAGTGCAACAAGCGTGCTACTTCATATGCTCTTTCTTCGACATAGTAAACTATGTCACTCCTGAGGTGGTGCAGGATGTGCTTAAGAGCTCTAATCCGATCAGTGTACTCCAGAGTGCTCCAGTGGCCTATCAGTCTGAGTACTCTCTTCTGAAGTTGTGTTAACTCGTAACTCGTATGAAGGTGTTGTATTCATGCAACTTAGTTATTTTATATCTGCCAGTAACCCGCAAGACATGAAGGAAGAAAAAGTGACTATTACGTTGAATTTATTCCGTATATTAGAAACTATATTATAACATAAATGTGCTGCATGCTTTGATATTATGATGTACTATGATGTACATGATGGACTTGACGTTTAAAGTGTTATGATACAACATGAATTATAATGATATGCATATTCCTCATACATCAAAATGGAGATATAAAAATCTGTAAAAATTACATGTAATAAAGAATTCATTTAAAATTGACTCTTTCCGTTGTTCATTATATATACCCATATGTATTGACTGTTGAGTTTCTCTGCCTCTCTTTCTGCGTCTATATGTTAGAAGGACTAGAACACTACACACGACAAGTAGTATTAGGCTAAATGGTATACCTAACCCTAGTCCTAGTGCAAGTCCTTTAGCGTCGACTGATTCAGAGTCAATAGGATAAGAGCTAGATACAGTAGCCATGGCAGTAGTACTCTCGACAGAGACAGTGTTTGGTGTAGTCTCAGTTAAGTCAACGGGACTTGTATCAATAGGTCGTGTATTACTGCTAGTAGCAGTAGAAGCAGTAGCAGTAGTAGGAGTAGTACTACTAGGAGTAGTAGTACTAGGAGTAGTAGTAGTAGTAGTAGTAGTAGTAGAAGAAGGAGTAGTAGTAGTAGTAGTAGTACTCGGAGTAGGAGTAGTAGTACTAGTGCTAGTAGTACTAGTAGTAGTAGTAGTAGTGCCATTAGTACCAGTAGTAGTAGTAGTAGTAGTAGGTATAGTAGCGCTAGTGCGCACGGCGGTGGAGCGGGTAGTCAAGTCAGCTTTACTATATGTAGTAGCAGTAGTGGATACAGTATGGTGAGGTGTACTCTTAGTAGGTTGGGGGCAGTCTGTTTCAATAATGAAGTCAGTATCCCATGGAATAGTATCACAATCCAATAATGGTATGTCATTTAGCAACAACCTTTTCAGTGCTTTGAATTTAGAGGTTGTATTCCAATTGAATTCTTCTATGTAGCATGTTTTCCAATCCACTATGTTCCAGTCATAATTCTCTTCTATGGTCAGAGCTTCAATAAACTGATACCTGCATGTCATAACATTGTCATATCCCGGGTCACCATACTCACATGTACATGGAACACAAATGTCGTCTTGAGTGTATACCAAAGTAATGCATGAAACAACTCCTATTAATACTATAGAAAGCTCCATCTTAGACATGCTGCTGCGTACTGTTCTGTATGCTCCCTTCTCCAGCTCCGGTCTATTCTATATGAGTTCTATCATTGACGTGTGTAATTCTATATACTCCCCCTCCTATACACAGGTCATATAACAAAGACACAGACAAACAAGTCGCGTGACATCCATATATAATATATTTGATAAGTGTGTGATATATAGAGTCATTTATTGCTAACTGTAAAATAGAGAGAGAAAGAGAGACATCACCAGATAAGATAAGTATCATACTTGTCTAATAAACATAGCTCAGCATTGTATTACGCATGCATAAGCTTACATAGACTGGGATAGTGTAAATAACTATGCACTATATCTGTCATGTCATGATATACAGCCCCAGAATTGCTCCATAGGAAATGTGTAAGAGACAGATACTATACTACATCCTGTAGCGCTATCCTCACCTCCCTCCTCCAGATCCAGCTCCCTCCTCCCTCCCTCCCTCCCTCCCTCCCTCCTCCCTCCCCTCCCATTGTGTCAGCAACCCGCGCGCCTTGCTCGCATACCTCCTCTAGCGGTAACAGCGCTAACTAAAATAGACAGTTACAGTGGCGCCACCTATCTATATCCGCTAGAACTGATTTACACGCCTCGCATACGCTGTGTTTTGTTCAGATTTTCGATTCATGCATAATATCAATTCGAAGCAAGCCATGCATTATAATAATATTCAGTGAAATGAAAGTTATTTAATGAACATAATTCTATTGAAAATATAGTATATATAACTGAAACGTGTTAAAGTAAACACTGCATGTGATGCGAGGCGATCAACTGTCGTCTGCACCACACGGAAAGCAGCATGGCTTGGTTGTGTTTCATAGCTTTTGGAGCTTTAATATGCATTACTGGCGCCAGGAACATATGCATCGATCCGTGTATTTGTGTAAATGATATCCTACAGTGCCGCGGTTTCTTCCTCAAATCCCTTCTGCGGGAACAGGTAGAAGCAGGAGTGCAGTATGCCTACATAACTCGATTGGATTTTCGGCAATCGTATCTCAGTGACATAAATGGCGTAGTGTTGCTTTCTACTCAGGTATTTCCCAATGTGAACAGCATATACTTACAGGACACTTCCATTAAATGTCAACCTGACTACATACATCGGATTAGAGTTTACACAGAGTGTGACAAGTCACGTAAAATCATTTTAAAAACTGAAATGATACTGCGCACGGGGAAAGGTGACACTGCACTGCTTGATAGCACGCCCTCCACCACGCCTACTACTACTACGACTATGTCTGCTAAACCCGGTATTCTGGAGATAAAAGTTGGCTTCGATTCTAATCGAGAGTCAAATCTAAAGAAAATGGTGACTGGTCAACAATGGGTGAACTCTACTTTACATTTCATGGGAGAGACAATTCCACCTAAATGGAGGTTGCTAGCCATTATCTTCAGCACTGTCTGTATCTTGGTCATCTCTGGAGCATCTGTGACATACTGTGTTGTGACATGTAATAAAGGAGGCAGACTAGCTCAATGCGCGGTCATGTCCTTCTCAAACCCTGCGTACAACCTGAACCTTGAGGATCAACTGGTGAATCAAGATGATGATGATGATAATGCCGCTGAGGACGAGCTCTATGCTGTAGAATTTGATCCGTAAGTAATACAATACTAATTTATTTATTTATTTATTTATTAATTTATTTATTTATTTATTCATTTATCTATTCATTTATTTATTCATTTATTATTGATACATAATGGATTATTCATATTATTTCATCGTCACTTTTATCATTGTTATCGTCGTTATTCTATCTAGGAGGTTAATGTATAAATAAGTAAAAGTGTTGAATATTAAATTAGTCTGTACAATAATTCAAAAAGGTTCAATCAATCTTAATCTTAATCTTAATCTTAATCTTAATCTTAATCTTGAATCTTTCTTTCTTTCTTTCTTTCTTAAAATAGATCCGATGGGGGGAGTCCTTCAGACATAGAGGGAAGACTAGCATCTCCTAGCCCTCCTCCCCCCTATGGACCAAGCTCTTTTGCTGACGCTGAAACTTCAGGAGTGCAGCAGCTACCAGGGTACCACAGCGACTCAGACAAGGAAGAAGAAGACCGAGAAAGTTCACCAAAATCAGACACTCGCATTGATTGTGCTGCTACTATCGACGTCGATCAGACACAGGTTAAGGTTATCAAGAAAACGAAGGAGAAAAAAACTACTGTTTTTACTATGTCAACTAGGTCTGGAGATCTAAATTAATCAAAAAATGAACTGATACCTACAAGATTAATTTAGAAAATGATCTCAGGGTAAAATCAATTAAAACTAAAGATGGACTATACATGATCTCGAGAATGAACTGGACTTGAACTTAACGTATTACTACTGTTATATGGAGAACAGTGATCTCAGGGAATGAACTGGACTTGAACTTGCATCACTACACTTATACTAGAAATAGTATATTGAATTATGGCGATTTTATTTCCGTGCTCAAGGAATGACTCGGGTTTATTGAATACTACATATAGTATGGAGATATGATTTTCTAGCATGAGTAACATTCATAGTTCACAGGAATAAGTTGAACATTTTTAACTATTTTTGCGCGAGTATAACTACATTCATTTTAGTGTAAAGTAAGCGCTATATTGAAATAGATTAAGCACGTCTGAATGCTATAGATATATGATATTATTGTTATGCTGCATTTATCACATGAGTAATACTCAGAGTTGATTTAATTTACATTATTTTGATTCCGAAAGTAGGGATTTCCTCATTTATGGTAAATTATGCAGTCAAGTTTTAATCTTTCATCAGTACACGTCGAATATTGCCTCCGTTATTCTCAGTCTTGTTTGTTTGTTTGTTCATGTTTTACATATTACTTTTAAGGAATCAATCGGTGGTTGAACAATCCAAACACAGAAAGCGTGGTATAGAACCGTCAGAAGGAGAGTAGCAAAACATGAGATTGCAACGCTTTGATTCAAATATTGTATAAGGTGAGACCCATACTGAGATGAAATACTAAATAAATAAATAAATAAATAAAAACTGTTTTCTTATATCATTGTTTATTGTTTTATAATTCTATTAAAGCATCATTATACGTGTAATTCTCAGTAAACATTTGAACAAAATGATTTAATGACATATTTCTACACTTGAAGTAGGCATATAATATACAATAATCACCGCATACATCACTCTCCCCTCCTTGTAATCTCTTAGTAGAATATATGTAGGTTTTTCCTTGATTTTTTATGAAATCTAATGCTTCTATGGGAGGTCTTCCAAGAGAGTCAAAGTATTCACATTTATCGTCCAAGAATATGCTAACCCAGTGTTTTCCAGCAGTCGTTGACAAGCCCGTGTTAACTATATATAGTCCTGAAGCAGCAACGCCCTGAGGTAACTCGTCATAAGCCATTACTCCGCGAAAATGCTTGACTACACAGCTGTCAGATGTCAAATAGTGAGTTATATCTAGCTCATTCATGTTTCTACAATGACATTCCTAGCCTCATCTATTTTCATCAGTGATTCAAAACTAGCATATACTAAAACCGTTATAGGTTCATCAACAGCAGTCGCGAACTTCAGTGTTAGTCTTGTCTGTCCTCGTCTGATTGGGTTAGTGAAAGCTGGATCTTTACTCTTCTCTAGATCAAATAGATATATTGTATATCCATTGTGGAAGTCATTGTAAGAAATATCTGGTGGTTCCTTCTGTTGCGGGGGTAGAGATTCAAATAGTTTGGAATAGGCATTGACATAGTTTTTATTCAGGTAGTCTGGTTGAATGGTTTGAGACCCAGTGCTTTGCCCATCAATTTGAAAATCTATGTAGTTGACTGAGAAATTCTCGAAATTGAACGGGTTCTTTTCTATGTGCCCAGAATAATTAACGGAGCTTAGTAGAGTGACGAGGAGCCTTTTCGGGATAGCATCTTGGAATAGATTATCCATGACCCAATTAAAACTACCATGAGATACATTGAATGCTTTAACTTCACTTCTGGTAAAAGGGTACAGTGCCATTTCCTTTTTCAATAGTTCAGCTTGAGCAGTGATCATCCCAGGGTGTATTTTAGCGAAAGGTACAATTAGAGTAGCGTCTTGTATCTCCATGTAATAAGACTTGACCTCAGAATCTGCTGCTTTGGTAGTATACATCAATCTTTGAGCGTCAGTCGTAGGGTAGAACTTTAAATTCAGAGGTAGACTATCCAACAGAAATCTAGGCTGTTGACAAATATCTGAGAAAATTCTTGTCTTATACATCACTTCTTTCCCTGTTTTAGTTCTCATGTGTCTCGCCGCTAGACCAGCATTCGAAGACATGTCTGGTTCATGATGATCCATTTTATTTGCTGTATCTTTACTGAAACCCGCTATATACATCCAAGTCAACTGATCATTTCTCCCATAATTCATCAACGCGTCCAACATAGCTTTGTAGTGGTAGTTAGTCCCAACAGAGCTTGTAATAACTTGGTGTTGAATAGAAAAGTCCAATTGTCTGAAGGCTGTACAACCAATGAAATTAACTAAACCTACTTTGTCTGCCACAGTCACTGGTTCTTTCTTGTCTGTGAACAGTTGTATAGTCAACAGGAGAGACATTTGATGCAATATAATGTAGTCGGACGAGTTATTGAATACATCAAATTCTAGCGTAGTTCTACCGGAAATTTGGCCAACAGGTCGATACTCTTTGAAATATATTTCTTGGATTGCAGTTTCTACTGCAGGAGTGTTGAAAAGAGACATACGTTCATCATACCCCTCCTTAGCTTTTTCTAAAACGTACGTCATTTTCTAGCTTTCAATCTCTTTGTGGTTTTTTCTTTTTCCTCTTGACTGATCCTTTTTTCCTCTTTCTGGTAGAGAGTTTAGATTTTCTCTTGCTACCACCTTTGATGCTTCTCCTTCTCTTGCTAGCAGGACACTGAGCTCGAGACTCACTCAACTGTCTTTTTAGATCCATTTTTGCTCGTTCTACGCTAGCTTCTGCTGGAGATACCACTTTAATAGGATTTCCGTCGCCTTTTTGGATAGGGTAAAACTTTTTACCGTATGGTTGACCTTGTATGTTAGTCCAAGACTGAGCTGATGGTTTATATGAGATAAAAGACATGTTAACTCACTCGTCTCTCCTGCTCAAATGTAGAACTATGTGACAGTATTTTGGTTTTAATTCCGCTGCTGGAGGATCCCCAGCTGTATTCAGCAACTGTATTCGTATTCTTTGTATCAAATCTCTAGACACCTTTATGTAATACGGGTATGCAGGGCTTCCAGACTTTTTTATTTTAGTTAAAACCGGTAGAACTTTGCGATGAACACAGCTATCTTCTACTATGTCACAACATACAAGAAATTCTTCTTCATCGCTGTCTCCAATATCGCACTGTACTAAAGCACAGAACCAATCACCCGTCACTTTAATGGTTCTAGGTAACTCACATAGAAAATCACAGCTGTTGTTTCCTGTGTATATACTGACTGAGTCATCCGATGTAATGAATATATACATAGCTCCTCACTGTCCGGTATATGTAACGTCTTTGAGCTCTCTCTTTGCAATCCAGGAGTTATATTTCTCAGGCCATCCATACCACTTTACAATGTAACCAGATTTGTTCCCGTTCATTTCTTCAGATACAACTCTATCCACTAGATATGATATTTTAGCGTTGTGTACAACTTTCTGTAATTCTTTTTCATAGAATTTCCCCTCTAGTGGTTCATTGTCCCAAGCTTTTAAAGTGTATACCGGTATTCCTTGATTATTTTCAGTTGTTATTATGGTATATATCTCATGAGTCCATTTTTCTGTGTAGGCTCTTTCAAACGGAGATCTGAATCCACTTAATCTAACTCGATCTCCTACTTTAAAGGAAAATAAAGGTTTTTTCGCTGGTCGCCTAGGTTTCCTTGGTTTAGGGTTTTTTGTTTGATATAAATTATTCCAAATTTCTATTCTGTCCCCGTCTATAGCTTGTGTAGGCGTCATCTTTATAGATTGGTGGTATGCGTTGTTGTATGCATGAGTCACATCTTGAATACTACCTAACCATTTTGGAGTATGATTCTTGTGCATGTATCTCGTCAACCTTGTTTTAATAGATCTGATTGCGCGCTCAGCCATGTTGGCTTTTTGTTCGTTAGTAGTGGTGTAGTGTATTACTTTTTGAACTTTGAAGAATTCTTTTACGTCTTTATTAACGAACTCGCTACCTCTGTCTGTGCGAATCCTTTCTGGCTTCTTCTTCTTCTTCACGAACACACTTTTCAAAGCTTTGACCATAGTTTTAGCAGTTAAATCTTTTATCGCGACAGTCCAAACAAACTTAGTGAAAACGTCAATTAACAAAAGAACATAACCTATGTCCTTGTTTTCTTTCCTGTAGTATGACATATTAATTGTATCTCCATCCCACATGTAGTTTTTGTGTGGACTTATAACGCGAGGTCTCTTTATTTTCCTGTTTACTTTTCTGTGCAGCGTATATACTGTCTGTTTCAGCAACCAATCTTTGACTCTTTTCCTCTTTATGCCTCTGTCTTTGACTGCGTCATACAATGCATTCACACTGGAGAAAGAAGCTGCATTGCTAGGATCAAAATATATTCTACTTAGAACTCGATCTATATTGCGCGCCATTTGTTAGTCCAAACAGAAGGATCCATTAAACTTATGGAAGGTTGATCTACCGGGATACCTGGAGGTGGAAGCTGTAAGTCGTTTTTTACAGTAAGCAGGCTATTCAATCCCTCTGACGTGTTGCTTTTTTTGTCGTCTTCACTGATATCTGATTCTCCTTTACCTATTAGTTCTCGTCTGCTTGAATGGAAGAGAGAAGTGGGTGCAGCATTCAGTTTACGGTAAAATAATTCAACACCTTTCGGATTGAATTTTTTACAATTCCCCACTGCATGCTTCACAAGATCTGTGATATGTGAGCCTTTACACGTAAAACCTTCACTTATCAATTCTCCAGCACTGTTCCATTCCATCACCCTTTCCACGTATTTCAATAAAGTCTCAGCTTTTTTCTTGTTTTTTTCCTCGATAGGTAATAGTACAATGCTTATATCTAACTTGTCATGCTTTTTTTCGCTCCCCTCTTTTTCTGGCGTTATTTTCATTGGTTGATCCACTTCTCCTCCTCCTTGTCCTTCTTCTTCTTGTATCACACAGCTAGTTTTATCTTTTTCTGTTAACTCGAAATCAATTAAATCTTCGCTTTTGTTATACTTTTTATTTTGTCTTGTATATTGATCGTACGGTATGAGAACCATTTTCTTCATATTAACCTTAGAAGTGGTTCTTTGATGGATATCAAGATTTTATATACCTCTTTCTTGCTGCGCGATATCAATCTTTCTCTCGTCTTGTCTTTGAATACTTTCTTTGACAACTTCTTTACTAGTGCTTTGTTTTGTTTCACTATTTTAGTTTGTTTCCCATCCAGAGGTAAATGTAGCAAATTCATAGATATTTCACTTATTATCTTAGCTTGTGTAGGTGTTGTGTTTTCTAATATTGTCAAAGCTTGCTTTTCTGATGTCTCTAACAACAATCGAAGAAATGAAGTGTTTTGTCGTAGTAGCTTACTCATATCTCCCTATGTCTCTGCATGTACTCATATCCTGCTTAAGTAATACTTAAGAATCTGATTCTACTTGAACATTCTGCAGCGGAGACAAGAGAGGAAGTGACGGATCGTCCACCTCGTCCTGGGCCCATATAGTCCTGTATGTGCGATTTTCTAGTCGTTGTATTTTCTCTTTCATTTCCTTACACTGGCTTACTAAACTGTACGTTAGTTCTTTCACCAGGTTTATGTTGAGGCTCCCTCTTTCTTTCATGAACTGGCAGAGAGGGGAATGTAGAACATGCTCCACGTCCGCTATGTCAACTACTTTCCATTGATGTAGTCTAACCCCGCAGGAAAAACACTGAACTGTATCATTGTAACCACAGTAGAATAAACCAGACTGGATTAATTTCTGTGGGTGTGTACTATGCATCCATGTCGTGTAGCTTCGCAGACGAGCAGCTTCTTCACTGTATTTAGGGTAAAGAGGTTCCATGTTATTTTGGTAGGTATATCACTAAATCCTCGTCAGGGAAAATACTTGTTTTCAACTTGAAATCCTCGTTAGTGTTGTGAGGTGAGAGGTCTATCAGTAAATAACCGTACGACTTCTTCATGCAGTCTTTATACGCTTCTTCCACTGTCTTCTCCTGACCTAGTTGTCTACCCAACAACTTGACTTGTTGGATGTCTCTTGGGTTTTTGAATAATATGATGTAATGACTGTTTAACATTATAGTTCTAGCATGCTTCCCTTGTTGGAACAGATTCTGCAGAATGAAAACGACAGTAATATTTCGGTGGTGGGAACCTTCTGTGAACAGTAATTCTGCGGTGGGAGATTGAACTACTTGCGACATCAAATGATCTAATACTATAATCATGTGACTTTCCCCATCATTTTCTGGTATGTCCAACCCCTTCCTGAATTCAACTTCAGTCATGTCTTCGAATGCGCTCTGCCAAGCCCCGTAGCAATATATTATCCTGTCAGGTTTAGTTTTAAACAATTCATCACATTGTAAAACCCTTTTCAACCAAGTAGTTTTACCTAACCCCGTAGCTCCACTTATTATTATAGTAGTAGGCGTGTTAAAGGTGTGCAGTGGTACTTGATACATGTTCACTGTTTGTGGTAAACTTATTGTACACGATGCTATTATATATATATATATATGCCAGTGTGTATACTAAAAGCAGGGACAGTCTGAACAAGAATCAATTTATAATGATTTTATTACAAAATGTTATCATTTTTAATAAGATTACATCATATCACTTATAGCATTTATTACAACAGTACATCATAGCACATCATCTTTATCGACATCCCCATCATCATCACCATCGTCATCTCATCATCATCATCATCATCATCATCATCATCATCATCATCATCATCACATCACTGTCACCATCACCATCAACATCACCATTATTCTGGGAGTACATCACACTGAGTACACACATTATACTCTAGCTCTCTGTTCCATTTTGCGTCGGGGCGTTTTCTCTCACATTTGATACATTTCACAAGCCTCATACAGGAGATTTCTTCATGATACACTTCTCTGATTTCTTCCCATATTTCCCCCAAAGTGTTAGACCCACGATGCATCTCGCTTACAGCGACAAGTGTAGGACTCATCCCTATTCCCCAGTATCTATCAGATACACCATACAGAAGAGGGAGGGAATCACTATCCTTCAAACATTTTCTTACACAAGAGTTTGAACGCATTTTTTCTAAAGATATTTGTTTCATTAATTCTGTTCTCTCCTCTAACCAATTAGAGGACAACTTGACTTTGTTCTCAATTATGAACTCTCGATTCTCAATTTTATTTTCACAAGAAAGAGCATAATTGTACGCTTGTCTAGCTGATGCAAAACTGTCACCAAAAAGATTTACCCTTGAAGGGTAATCAAGAGATAGGGGATCGTTTCGAGAAGCAAAACAGTAACGTTCTGGTATAGACCAAGGAGATAATACAATATCTAGAGGACTGGTAGTAACACCGTCAGAGTGCACCTTCCTCTTGACATATAAGTATGTTAAACCTGACCTACTTTGTTCATATGTATAAATAGTATTATTCTTTGATATGAAACCTCTGTTTATAGATGACTCAGATTCTTGTTCTTGTAACACTTTTCGGAAAAGGTCCACAGGATTTACTAGATTTTTAGGATTTATTCCCTTAGAAACTATTTTAAGAATCTCTTCGAATTTTAGTAAGTAAGTCTTACTCGACAAAGCGATCATTAAATCTCCTTCAGCTTCTAATTTGAACAAACCAGGAGTCCTCCTATCAAACAGATTGTGCTTGTCACAACACTCTCTAGGATACCACTGAGTGTCTGAATTGATAGAATCTTGACATATCCCTGTCAACAGGCGTTTGTATTCCATCTTCTCGGAGGGTTTTATTACATCTTCCAAGGATTCCCCAGAGATTCCTACATACGCACTATCTGTATCCATCTCCAAATAATCAAAGTCAGAGCGATCTAATAGCTTATCTAGACAGTCATAGTAATATTGTAACATTCGGAGCTTTGCGTATTGAAGTATGAAATAACCTAGATATATAGGCAAGTCCAGAGTGATCCGTTTCTTTGCAGATTCAATCTCAAACAATTCATCATCTAATTCAGACAGCTTGCGGAAAACTGGTTCATTTACAGCAATGCAAGCTTCTTTCTCACCTGATACATACTTTACGTTCTGGTGCTTTTCTTTGTCCATGATCAATGATCCATACGCGCTGTTACCTATTAATTTCATTGTATCAGAGATTATAGATTTGTTTGGGTCAGCGTCTCCCGCTCTCCTAGCATTAGTTACATCTTCTTCAAAACTTTTAAAGCATCTCTTCCCTGTAAATTCAACTACTTGATATATATTAGTAATTAACATACCATGAGAAATGTACCATTTCAGTAGAGGGGTTGCGATTAATATTTTTCTAGCTTTCATTCCACCTACGAGTAACCGACGCTTCTTTTCAGATAATTCAAAACGACGAATGTGATCTTGCATGTGATCTCCTACACTATCAAATCCTATATCTGAAGTACAGAATATAGGACTCATTTCACAGAAGTATTCTCTAGGAGTGCAATGTTGTTCTTTACCGGTAGGCCATTTCTCAGGGACTTCAATGTCTACTTCTACTGCCCCAAACAAAGAGTTATTTTCTATGGCAGACAAAATAGTTTCATAGTCTACCTCTCCAGGATTCTTTCGCGTGAAGGGTGGAGTGATTTCACTCTGCTCTAATTCAACTTCCGAATATGTCAGCTGACGGAAGTCACACTCCCACATTTGAATGACATTGTAGTTTTCTTTTTTGAGGAATTCTATGCGATCCAGTGTCCTAGAAAATCTCTTAGTTCGAACGTGTTCAAGCATTCTCCCTCTCAGACAAGGACATCCGTGGAAGTAACATCCCTGAAACTGTTAAGAGTTAAAATTAGAGGAGAAAACAAAAGTGATATAGCTTAATTCAAAGTAAAATATAACAAAACGTGTATGTATGCATGTATATGCATGTATATATATATATTAACATAAACAATACCCTATCATCATGTTTGTTACTCTATTCTAATTTACCTCATATATGGTCCGAGTTTCTGCGCAGTATCCATCTACTAGGTAAGGTCCAACTCTTTTTTCGTGATTAGAATTTAGCTTGTGTATTATCTTGACTCCCTCTTTCATCATAACCCAATTCAACCACTTGTACATTGCTACATATCGAGTTTGTTTTTCTGGTTTAAAATTATTTTCTTTCCTCCTTCTTACATACGCCCCTGTTGGGAGAGCTTGCGATATAGAATGCAGGTATAGTGAATTTGCGTCATGGCCAAGTATTTTTTTGCAGACTTTCTCTTTGTTCCCTCTGATATAAGTTTCATTTACTTTGTGATATCTTTTAAAGATAATGGAAGGCCCACCTATTACATTTTTCTTAAATGTTCTATACAAATCCTCGTCTTCTGATCCAAAAATTTGGAAAAAAGTATTAGTTTCTGAGCTAGACTTAAAGAGCATTTGTCTAGCTATCCCCGGGACGGAGATAGCTGTTTTAAATAAGTCAATTCCTCTATTGAAATAAAACTCTTGTAATTTCTTTACTGCGCTAACAAAAGGTCCTACGTCTTTGTTGTTGTACCACTCCAAGAAGTCTTTGAAAGTGTGCATTTTTTCTACTCGCCACACTTCCTTCAAGTACTGATATTCATCCACAGTTATGTTGCTACCTTTCAGTTCAGAATAGAAAGCTTTGTGTGGGGGTAACTCTTCTTCTTCAAGTCTTTCTATACAATCAAAATAATCATACGGGAAAAAGCCTTTGCTTTCCTCTATCTCATATGCAGCTAGAAATCGACTATAAGATGATCCAGCTGATAAATAACAAGATATATCTAGGAACTTAAAACTTTCCGTTGAAATGCAACTGTAAGCGTTTTGTTTCTTGATAACATAACCTTTATTTCTACAGTTATTGAACTTTAAGAAAGAGAAAAGTTTTGATTTAATCAAATTTAGATCGTATTTAGCACTGTTGAAACCTAACACTGGTAATTGAGTAATGTAAGTCTCTAGATTTCTTTTCAGCTTTTTAAGTCTATAGTACATCAAACTACCTGTTCGATCTTCTAATGTAGATTCTTTCTTCTTTTCTCTAGCACCCTCCTCCTCCTCCTCCTCCTCCTCCTCCTCCTCCTCCTCCTCCTCCTCCTCCTCCTCCTCCTCCTCCCCTTCCTCTTCTGTGTCACTCTCCTCACCCTCCACCCAATCACGGTCTTGCGTTTGTGTACCTCCCTCCTCTTCCTCCTCGTCTTCAGAAGCTTCAGATTCTGGACAATATCTCTTCATTTCATTTGACAACCCTGTCAGTATATACCCCCACTTTTCTCTTGCTAACTTTTCTGCCTCGTTTTGTATGAGAGATAGATGTTCAAACATTTGAGCTAACAAGATTTCTAAGTCTGCGTTAATGAAACATACGGGGTCTTCAAACGAGGGAACATTGCTACAAACAGAAACTGAAACAGGGCAATGTTTCTGATTCCAACGCAGTTTTGGGGTGTTTTTTTGTTCTATTTTCTGCAGCATCGATTCAAAATCAAACACTGAGAACCACTTGAATAACCTTTCTTCATGTTTCAAGACATATCCATATTCTTCTAATTCCTTAAAAATATCAGATGGAGGGTTGAAGAAACCTCCAGGAAATTTCAGCTTTGTTCTACTATCACAAGTTGACATATGTCGCTTAAAGTTACAATTGAACTTGAAATGTTTGTGACACATTGGGCATTGAAATTTGCGAGCGTATACAGAAAAGTCATATACATTGGGTACACTTTCTTGGTGAAATTTTCTCACCCTCAACCAGCCTAATGTTTGACCCTCCAGTTGTGACATAGTCACAGGGGGGGGCCATGCATCTAGCCGCGAGTGCGAGGGGAGTGTTTTTCCGCAAATTTTTTTTTTTTTTAACCTAAACATTCATGGGTTGTTCTACCTAGGGATTCCCTGGTGGTGGGGACTGGGTTTGTTCTTACCCACCCACCCACACAGTGGAAGGATTGTATCAAACATGGACTGAGGTGATGCTTAACCTAAAGTTGAATAAATATTCACACAAGTTAAACATTAAATAGATCCCCCACCAAGGGGGCCTATGCAAGTCCAAAGCCAGGTTGGTCTCCCAACCAGACTGTGGCCTTGACCCAATGCCTAGGCCTATCAGAGGCCTGGTTCTGGGACACACCTTAGCAACAATGTAAACACTGACCTGGATTGGCTCTAGGTTGGTCACATGGCATCTTGTGAGTTGTGGAGGTAAATCTTCCTCTGGTTTTGTGTCATATTCGGTCAAGCAAGGGTCCAACCCACTCCTCGTCTGCCAATCCTCACGGATTGGTACAACATAGAAAAGTCATATACATACGACAGATGGCGCTGATACAGATTCAAATGCATCACTGATTTGAACTTAGTACACGTTTTGTATCTAGTAATAGCTACCCCATCTGGTTGTAAATCGTGTATATAGATAGATACATTGAAACAGCGCTCAAATGCTGGAATGTCATCTAACTCTATCCCAAGGTATTCAGTCTGTTTTTTAGGGATGGAATTCCCTATATACTTTCTCCATTTTGAGTAAAGATCTGTCACACAATCAGCTAGCCGAGTCTTTTGTTCTTTATGTAAACTAAGACACCGAAAAATGCACAGAGAATCTTTGTAGTAGTGAGATCTATTCCCCGGGGGGTGTTCTAGAGCTTCAACGCATTTTTTATTTTTTATATAACTCGGGATGAGTCCTCTACCCATCGGGTAGCCAGACTTTGTAGCGTAGTATACTATATTTGTCACAAAAACAAGTTTACTCTTTGTGTCATTTCTCACAGTTTTAAAATACAGATCTAAATCGAATGCTCTGAGTTTTTCTTTGATAGATTCTAAGTCACTGTGTCTAGATATTTGTTCAGTCTCTCGCTCAAACACTAATCTATTGTGATGAGGGATGAAGTATCTATACTTATTTGTTTCAATATTTTGTAATATTAATCCAAAAGTTATGTTCAGCTTGAAGCTTTCATTTTCTTTTTCATATAAAGTACCTAAATTTCGAATTATCTCTTCAGCTCCACCTTCTAAATCATTACTAGGAAAATTGTATGTAGTTTCAACAGTCCCTACAGCATTAGGAGCTAAAATAAAACGCCTGTTTGCATTATATATTGTTTGCATCTCGAGATCTATCTCCCCATTCTCATCTATCCAAGGAGCTTGATCTAAAGGAAAAGGTAATTCTTGTAAATCCTCTGCTCCTCCATGTTGTAGGCCTCGGTGTCTATGTAAAGCACTCCTATCTAGGAATTTTTCTTTGCATAGAGAACATTTTATGTGTTTCTTTCTATGAATAGAAGACGCTCCTCCTCCAGTTAAGATATGAGATCTATTTTTTTACTGTTTGATTATGATCTGTTACAGTATTTCTAGAAGTATTCCCAATTTTTTTCTTTTGACCTGTTTGCTTCAAAGATTTGTTAGCTCTCTCTAACTGTACAAGGGAAAATAGTTTATTTTCACAGTACTGATCACCTGCTAAATCGTTTAAGTTCATAAAACTAGCTAAATCTTCAGAAGTTTTATATGCATCAATACTGCAATGCCAACTTTTTATTTTGTCGTTCAATAAGAATTGACTACGTGATCTGACTTCTTTTTCTATAGCGCAAGCTCTTTCTACCACCAGGTCACTGTTCTGGAAACCATTAACTCTAGACCAATTGAACAGGTCTTCAGTGTTATCAAAAACCTCCAAAAACGTTCTTATACCTATTTCTGAGAAATCAGCTGGTTCACATGCAGTGCCCTGTCAAGGGAGAACAAAATAACCTGTATCAATATTGCAGCATTAAGTAGACACAACAACATTAACACATCATATTACTATGTTCTAGCTCAAGCTAGCTCATCAAAAAATAAATAAATAAATAAATAAATAAATAAATAAACAAATTAATAACATTTAGAACTAGAAATAAACTTACCGCCTGTATCTGAAGTAACCTAGCTTGTACAGCTT
This sequence comes from Harmothoe impar, assembly GCA_947462335.1. Lineage (NCBI taxonomy): Eukaryota > Metazoa > Annelida > Polychaeta > Phyllodocida > Polynoidae > Harmothoe > Harmothoe impar. Next base: position 77,549,877 of record OX381704.1, on the reverse strand, counting down.
TGTCGGATTGAAGGTGATGTGATTGTAAGAAGGAGTTCAAGGATTCAACAGTGTGATATTGACGTAAAACGTCCTCCCATTCAGCTTCAGTGTAGCACCATTCATCACTAGGTTGTTCAACCTATGTGTAGAAAGAAATACAATAATGCTTTTCACGCATGAACTATAGTAGTCTATCTATATGACTTATAAATATGTAGCATAAATACTCACCAATCCTTTCCTTATTTGCCTCAAGCGCTCAATTACCTCACTCCTATTCTCTAATCCATTGCTATTTGACCATTCCATTAATCCTTTTTCACTGAAAAAACTTTCCATGAACAATTTTAGAGAAGTTTCATTCCATACAACTAGGAAAGAATCCATGGTAAATGAAAGATCCCTTCTCTGTGATTCGTGTTCTGCGTTCAGTCGTGATCCTTTGTCCTTCTATGTGAAGTAGAATCAAAGAGGGGGAGGTTTATTATATAGCTAGTTCCACCCCCATTTCACAGTATATATATATATATATATATATATACATTACACGTGCGTCAGTCTCTACTTAGAATTATTTAGCTCAAATATTTATAACATAAACACATGTCACAACGTCTATATGGAGGATGGGTATGTACACATTTAAATATAGACTCTCTCTCTCTATTTAGCCTACAAACAAAACATTTGCTTGCTCTATTTCCTTTCTAAGTAAATATGGTACGGTAGGAGTGCTTGAGATGCGTTAGTACGCGGGTTTCTACTAGATGGCACCACAAAGCATTGTTCAGTTTTTTGTCAAATCCCTTTGAACTTTTGCTTGATGGTTAACCCCTTACTGCATTGTCAAAGGAAGTCCATTCCTTTAGACTGCATCGGGACATGGATCTCTTTTAAGAGATCCCATAAATAAATCAATAATAAACTCGAGACTGAAAATTATGATCGATTCAAGACCATTTATAGAAAGGCCAAGGGTGTGGACTATTTTTACATAACAACGTAGAACATTTACAAATCTGATTTAATATGTGTCTAAATCGCTCTCTGGAATCAATGTATTGCATGTGAAATATGTGGACGCGTTCATGAGCTTTACACTCTTTCGCAGAGTCTATAATATGACTAAAAAATATATGATCTATAGCAGCGGATGCAAATTTCTTGAAGTTTGGTCTGTAAATAATAGCATCCCCGTGTAACATGAAAGTTATGCTGCATATATCCAATTCCAAGTCAGTGTCCCACTGGACAATAAAATAATCTCCATCTGGATGAAACATAGAAGTCACAGTGCGTATGGTTGATGCTAGAGACCTTATGTATTTGTCTGCTCCTCGAAATTGCGGGGCTATTATCTCTTCTTTAAAATCATTTATAAAACGTGAAGGCATCCCAATTGTCATTGCTACAACGCGTTTATACGGGAATAAATCATCCAGTGCCTTATCTTGCTCTGTTTTGTCTGTCAAAATAGAATGTAGATCAGAATCAACTCTAGGATGAGCCATGATACAGTGCAGTAAATATCAAAGTTATGTATACCTCCTCTGAATACTTAAAATATGGTGAGCGTTGAATGAAGTTTATGTTATATTTATATATACCCTCCTACATGCGTCATAATAATGCAGTATATTTATTTACTGTAAGTTAAGACTTTCCTTGAAAACGAGAGATGAGTCAGAACTAGTTGCATTTATTTAAATTGAAGTAGTTGTAAATATCATGGTTGTAGTAGTTAAAGATTGAGGTCATTGGATTAAGGTTAGCGGAACCGGAAACGGATTAAGGTTAGCGGAACCGGAAATAGACATTGAGAATCAAGATGGCGGATTGAGGTCACGGGAAACGAATTAAGGTTAGCGGAACCGGAAATAGACATTGAGAATCAAGATGGCGGATTGAGGTCACCACATCCGGGATAGCTACCTGATCGAGGTCAGCATCTATGTGTGTCAACAGTTAATATTATCCACGTGTCAACTGTCAATGTTGACTAAGAGTCAAGAATACTACTTGATTATCACCTTTCTACTACTAACAGTGCCCGGGACCTGAGACCACCTCGAACAAATCTCAACAAAGGAAGCAGGGGTTTTTGGGGTGGAAAAAGATGTGTGCTGAGAAAATGTGTTGCTTTTCATTTTCGAGTGCCAGGCCGTGTGACGGCTGTGCATTCAAACACCAGTGCGCTCAGTGTGCCTCTACTGATCACGGCTATCTCAAGTGTAAACAAGCCGATCTCACTGTTTGACTAGAGGTAAAACAGCTCTACAATGTTAACCAGGTTCATAGTAGTAACAATGTACTAATTGGTACCCACCAGGTTGTGGATAATCCCCATGATTGTTGTCCTGATTTGTGTTTGTCTGAAATGTGTGAACAACTACTCCCCGACGAAGGTCAAGGTCGCAAAGCGCCCTGTCGTAAATCAGTCCTAGATGTCGCAAAAAACGTAAATTCGGTAACTAATTTCAATGAAATTGTTTGTGATGGAAATGTCGATGGCGAGTATGTAATTGGTAAAATCACTCAAGACGATGCGGATATAAAGTCAGCGGGACTCCCAGAAATTTCGTGTGTAGAATTACGACAGTCGGCGATACGCTTGTTTGTAAATCAAAATGGCGGGGTCGAGCTGGAAGTAATCCTCAAAGAGGCTAGCGATTGGGAGGATTTACCAAAATATGTCGGGATTACTAGTATTGTGAGTATGTGTAAACAATTCTCATTATTGTATGATTGTGCGCTACCGGTTTGTTTGACTGAAGTTGTACCCGGTAGCTATGTTCCTGTGTTTGACGAGTGTGTTAGTGGCACTTGTCAGTGTGTTTACATACTGCAGGGATCTGTCACACAATTACGCCCCTGTCAATTTGTGCCAAAGATGTACATGTTTGATTATGTAACTGAATCAGATTGGTATGTGGCCACTGGAGCCTATAGGGGCTTCCACATTGTAGATAACGATTGTGATACTACATATTTCTGTGAGAATTATGATAAAATTACCAAAGGTGATTTTTACGTCGAAATGTCAGAAAAAATCTCTAGAGAGTTAGGTGAGGGCAAGATCCGTCAGGTTCACTCTAAACCTAAATGTGTTCATTCCTTGGGGGGTGTCATAAAGACTGACGGTTCACTAAGACCTATCACAGATTGTTCATCCCCGGACGACATCAATATCAACCAATTTATGGGGAGTTCTTGTGATAAGTTTTCTTATAAAAGTGTGGATGACGTTGTGGACATGATGAATCCTATGGATTTTTTCGGGGTCTTTGATATTAGTAGTGCATATCGTACTGTGAATGTCCTCCCTTCCCACAGGGAATTTCAAGGTTTCAAGTGGAACTTGGGCGAGGGAGACCGCTGGTTCTGTGACTTGTGCTTATGTTTTGGGCTTAAATCAGCCCCTTGGATCTTCACCCAGATCTCAGACTTTGTTGTCAAATGTGTGAGTCACTCAGGCGTGACTCGCTGTGTAAATTACCTAGATGATTACATAGTACTGGGCTCCTCTGAGAAGGAGTGTGCTGCAGCCCAGTTGACACTACATACTACACTTCAAGATCTTGGTTTTAAAATAGCCGAGAAAAAGGTGATCGTCCCATGTCAGGTGGTGAAGTACCTGGGCATTATTATAGACTCAATCAACCTCACCTTATCTATAGGTGATGACAAAGTGGAGCGCGTCATAAAATGTGTAAGCCTCCTCAAGGACAAAAAATGGTGCGCTAAGAAGCTGCTGGAGCAGACAGCTGGACTTCTCGCCCACTGCTCCACGGTGGTGAAAGGGGGCCGTACCTTCACCCGCCGTTTATACAACACCCTTAGGGATGCCGGCAAAGACTGTAGACGGGTTGTCTTGGACGAGATGGCTATACTGGATCTCAGGTGGTGGTCATCTGTTCTGGTGTGTTTCATGACAACTGACAACTGCCATGACAACTGACGCCTCCAGCACAGGCTTTGGGGGTCACTCAGAGAGTGACTATTTCTGGGGGTTCTGGAATGACAATACCTCCATGTGCCCCCACCAGTCTCCGGCTCCATATGAGCCAATTTACTATGACAATATCAATGTGGGGGAACTGTGGCCTGTGCTTGTGGGTATACAGCGCTGCTGTCACCAGTGGAGAAACTGTATTATAGATGTGGTCACCGACAACACGCAGGTCTACAATGAACTTCGTACAGGTAGGGGTTCCAACCCTACCACTATGAGCTGGCTCAGAGAGCTATTCTGGGTGACAGCTCTCCATAACATCTACATACGTCCATCTTGGATTAGATCTGAAGATAACATTCTAGCTGACTGTCTATCCCGTCTCAAGAACACTGACTCTATTATTGTCTGCAGCGACTACATATTGGACTTTGATTATTGTTGCAGACCTCGACTCTTTGAAGCAGGAATGGGGTAGGATACGCGCCCTGTGCTGGGCAGACTCTACTATTAAAACCAAGAAATCACAGTGGAAACGCTACCTTAAGTTCTGTGCTTATTATGACCTTTTACCGCTACCGGTATCAGTGGAGGTGATCTGCTTATATATGACCCACCTGACGGACTCAGTCTGCTATTCTACCATAGCTCAATATGTATCTGGAGTATGGTCGCTCCATAAGTACTTGGGTTATAATCACCCCGATCCTACTATGTTTCTTATTCAGTCCACCCTAAAGGGTGCTAAGAGGTTGCTAGGTGCAGCTACTAATCCAGCACTCCCTCTGACTCCTGACAATCTGGTGTCCATCTATCATACTTTGGACATGTCGGTCAAGTCTGACCTCAAGTTCTGGGCAGCCCTGGTGCTGTCCTTTAGGTGTCTTCTACGGGTTAGTCATATCACAAGTACACCACATCAGCCTCTCGTCAGTGACATTAAGTTTAATGAGCATGGGCTGGACCTAATCATGAGGAGCTCAAAAACTATCCAATTTAGAGAACGGACAAATATTATACCGGTAGTCCAGTCTCACTCCAGCATCCTGTGTCCTGTCTCGGTGCTTCAGCAATATCTACATGTGTCCAGACGCGAGGGATCTTCTCCCCTGTTTGGGTTCCCCTATAATGCCTACAATGCTAAACTCAAGAAATGTTGTGACCTAATTGGACTTGTTGGTCATTACTCAACCCACAGCGTCAGGAGAGGCTCGGCGTCATTCCTGGCGTCATTTCTCCCTCTACACGACGTCAAGACGTACGGCGATTGGAGGAGTTGGTCAGTCCTACTCTACCTATCTGACACTTATTCATCCAGGAAATCAAAAGACTGTGTGGTGGCCGAGCAGTTATCTGCCTTTAGTTAGTTTGGGCAAATGTTTGTGTTGTGGCTTGGCCTCCCTACCAGGAAAGTGTTATGTGGGGCTAGGGCAAATGTTATACACTGAGTTATGTTTATGTCCAATGAATATGTGTAGCATAGTGCCGCCCCGGGAATATGGTGATATATTGATTGTGACAGACCTTAGGTAGTTCCCAGTTCACTCACTAGGGGAACACACCTTACCTCACCCTTCCCGCGTCTCTCTCAGACGCCTTCCAAATCCCATAGGGATCACATGTATTTGCAATTTTTCTTTTGTGTTTGTGTTTATTATTATTACCCATGTTTCACTTTATTCGTTCAACTTAATAAAGTGCCTCCCTACCAGGAAAGTGTTATGTGGGGCTAGGGCAAATGTTATACACTGAGTTATGTTTATGTCCAATGAATATTAATGTCTAGTTCAATGGAGAACTTAAATGAAGGAACTGTCTGACCATAGAACCATACTACATAATCAATTTTTTTTCTATTACTCGATCACAATTCTTTAACATGTCATATACAAAAGTTGTTTTCCCACTGTTGCTTGGTCCTGCCGCTATCATAGAAAATTGAACTCGTAGACAAGCATTATATACACACAATCCATTGTCAGTTTCTATTTCACACAGTTCTCATCTTTATTAAATTCTTCTGCATAGAAACTTCCAGCCAATATCTCATTTTCTGCATCTATTAAAACATATGTAACAGGCTAAGTCCTTAAAATTTAAGCTATATGGAATATTTCTTTCTTCCAGGGTGAGGTATATCCTCTTCTGAAGGCAGGCTTGTACTTTGTTAGCCGAAACTTGTCCCCAACCGAGAAAGTCAGGTGATAATGTTTAGAGTAAAGATACTTCCCATATTGTTTTTCCCATATTTTTATAACGACTAACTCCCTAATGCAAACTACTGCTGTAGCAGAAAGAAATTATATGAACCATCTTCACTAGGCTATAAACATACCTATATATAGTAGCTACTTTATGGTCAAATTGCATTTTTCTACCATATCATCAGCAATAGCTATACACTGGTAGATGGTAGGGTATCATGACTAACGCCTGGTATCACGACTAATGCCCTCATATTTGATAGCTCTCTGTCTTGTACAAAAAGCTGTCCAACCACCCTGAATCGATGTGTTAGGGTCTTACCATGTACAGCCATTGTTCCCATAGGATATTTAAGATTTAGCATTATAAATAATGTTTTGATCATGCTTTAAGAACATTTTCTGGCCAAGAAGCCAACAATTCCTTGAGGAAACCAAAGATATCCAATAGTTTTAACCTTAACCATGCTAAAACAACTCATATAAGGCAGAGGAGGTGTACAGGAACATAAATGTAGCAGTTAAGCACCTGTGAGATTGGATAGCGTAGAGTAGGGAGCCATATCCTATGTTGACCATGTTGCATGCCAACGTGGTATCATGACTACCGGTAACACCCTGACCAAAAGCTCTCTGTCTTGCACAAAAAGCTGCCCAACCACCTTGAATCAATGTCTGGGGATACTACCATATATCACCCTTCTTCCAATAGGGTATATAAGGATGTAAAAAAATTAACATGATTTACTTGTGTTTCAGATTGTTTTTGTGCAAAAGAATGAACAATTTCTTACAAAAACCTGGCAGCGTGCAGCATATGTATTATGTTGATTATGGTGTCTCAGTCCCTCACCAGGGGACTGTTATCGCCTATTGCCACGCACCAACCGACACAGTTGGTTTTTTGAGAAAAAAATTCTGTTATATAACAGGATTCTGCTAGCATGGGTTCGAATCCCATTACTAAAAGATCTGCATAGTGTTAGTGAATATGCTTTGTGTGAATCATTTGGATATTCATATAAAAAGATTGACATACTTCCTTTTTAAATGCCCACCTATAGCAGCATGTCCTGAGCGGAAACTGAACAGATGAATTATCCTGTGCTCTAACCAATCAACAACTTGACCATGTTTTGGGAGAGGTAAATGGCCCATCATGAGCGGTCACTGTGCCATAGTACCAAAGAAGTTGTTTGATGGAGAGTAAAATAGGTTTGATATGAGGGACCTTTAGCAAACTCGTCTTCGCTCATTGAACTCAGACCTAAGTGTGCTAAAAGTATAGGGTACGTCTAGGTTTAATAGGCTACCCCTGGAAACAAATTAACGTGAATTCCCCCTAAATAACACGGGTTGAACTGGGGTCAGACCCGGGATTAACCCAGGTTATATTCCCGTTATATCACGGGATTCTGTGAGCAAAATTTCCCGTTATATCACGGGATTTTAGTAAACAGGGTGGCATGGGTTCGAATCCCATTGCTACCTGTCTGGTTCTAGTTAATTCGTCATCTGTTATTTATTCAAACTGCATGTACTATAAAAAGATATCTTCTCACACTATATTTAACCACTTAGCAATTCCACACCTGCATGTTCTTAGGGGGAAGGGAACCGGCCACCCTCAGATCCATAGTGCAGCGCTCTAGGCCCTCACCTATATCTGGGCTTGTAATTGGAGAGGTACATAAACTATGACCAATGGTGGCATTGCCATAATACCTAAAGTTGTTGGCAAAGGAGAGAGCAGAATGGACATGAGGGACCTTTTGCAGTCTTGGCATGGCTTATTAGGGACCTTTAGCAACCATGTTAAAGCTCATTAAACGCAGACGTAGCAGTGATGAAAGGATAGGATAAGTCTGGGTTAAATGAGCTATGTCAGGTTTGCTAAAGGTCCCTAATAAACCCATACATATTAGTGATGAAGATGTTTCTCATCCTATTTGTGTATAGGAATCCCTATTTCTCCCCTAGACTGTCCTGATCATATTATTTTGTTTTCCTATTAAAAAAACAACTCAGTTGACCATAGGATACAAGCACTCCTCTTCGCAAACGAAACAACTTTAGGTATTATGGCAGAGTCACCATTGGTCATAGTTTATGTACCTCTCCAAAAACAAGCCCACATAGGTGAGGGCCTAGAGTGCTGCACTATGGATCTGAGGGTGGCAGGTTCCCTTTCCACTCAGAACATCTGTTTTTATATCTGTATTCATATCAATTACACAAGACCAACGATTTCTTTTAGTAACACCAAGGTCACTGGCCATTTTGATAAAACGAATTAGATGTGTTAATTGATATTTGTGCATGTTATGAGTGGGAAGAGAACCGGCCACCCTCAGATCCATAGTGCAGCACTCTAGGCCCTCACCTATATGGGCTTATTCGTAGAGGTACAAAAACTATGACCAGCTATTGTTGTTGGCAAAGAATATGTTTTATATCAATGATTAAAAATGTTTCATACAAATTTATGCAAGTTGTATGTATCAATGTCTAAATGGAGTTTATCAAGATGAGATCCTGTATTAGTAGTTAGTAAAAGGGTTATTCTACATAATGGACGTTTAATGAGCACCCTTGGGATTCGAACTCACAATCTCAAACTGCATGAGGGGTAAATCCCGGGATTTAACAGCATTTTATATGTAAAATCACGTCTTAAATTCTCGGGATATCACGGGAATTTTTGCTCACAGAATCGCCAAAAATTCCCGGGAATATCTCGTGACTTGTTTCCAGGGACGTTAGGTCTGCTAAAGGTCCCTACTGTCAACTGGGGTGTTCTCTACAGGAGAAAATATAATTTGACCAGGAAAGTCTAGGGTTAAATTCCAGTAAAATTTTGATATTTCATCTTGAAGCCATGATCTATAGGATAACTGTTTAGCCTTATGTGTATTTTTACCACACATTATCGAAGGGGATGAGCGAACTTAATTATACAGTTCATATAACTCATTTCATTAGACATAGGCCCCTATACATGCATGCATGGCAGTGGTAAAATCCTACGTTCAGTAGTGACCAACCCTGTAGGCTTGATCAGTGCGGCCATTACTGAAATTCTCAATTCTGGTCACATCTTGGTTAAACAAGATGTTATAGAGTAATTTTAGGTGTCAAAATTCACATTTACAGGGTCTAGGAACACTATGGGAGCATTACATTTCCTTTCCCATGCATACATTGTATGATACAACAGTAGCCATTAACAAAATTCACACATTTTGTTATATCTTATGAAGATAGACACTCATTTGAAGTGCCTACATCCACATTTTCAGGATTTGGGAATTAATGGTGGCATTATTTATGTCCTCTTTGGCATACCCTGCGCTTTGTAGACCTAGAAATGACAGATTTTACCAAATATCTCTGGATCATGGCATTTCCCTCGCAAAAAAGAAAGTTCGTTGTGGTGGAGCTGGGCCACTAAGAATACTTTTCTATGGTTCCCAGTCATCTAGGTATGTAATATAAACCAATCAGCCCACTTCATCGCATACAAGACTATACAATGTATCATGACCAAAAGCCTATTCTATTACCGTGGACCATATCTATAATTTACGAGCCGATTACACATATATATATACATAATTGGCTACTAAATTATAGACAAGTCTGCCTAAATGATCATGATATGGTCAAACATAACTTCACTCCCTGTATATGTTGTGGTTTGAGTCCCATCACAGTCATAAAGATTCGGTTAACTATGGGCTCTGAAATAACTGAATTTTGCATAGTCCTACATAAATATTTCATACAGTGATGGCAGATATCAGGGATTGACTAAACCTTTCACATATTAAGTCAATCTGGACACTACTGTGACTAAAGTTAGTTCAACAATGAACTTCCTGGTGAGGTAAGGTTGATGCATTGATGGTACCAAAAGTGCTATCCAGATCACTACACGATCCTTTGCCCTGTTTACACATTTAATGAAGTTGGCTCTTTTTGATAAGAACAATAATAATCATAGTCTTATTGCCCATACCTTCTGTGCTGGGGTGCGGCCTTCCAGCTGTGGATTTGTTTACACATCTGCATTGCAGTGCTGCAGTAGGTATGTTACTAACGGTATGTAAGCAGTCACACACTGGCTCTTCAGTCTGTCATGGACCATCTTTAAGACACATACCAGCTATCTCCAGTGAAACAATTCCAGATTCCAACCCCCCACCAGGTACTGGTGTCCTTACCAGTTAGCCTTACTACTAGAGGGAGACATTTGATAACTAGCTATGACACTGGTCCTTTGGTCCTGGAGAGTTGTACATTTCATTTGCCACAGGATATTAATTGACTATCTAGCACTGCTGTGCTTTGTAGACAAGCATGTGTTATCATTATGCCAATGAGCGTGGATACAATTATACTTTATCCCCCCTTAGAAGAAAGGAAAGAAAAGGTAATAAAGAACGGAAATGCTAAGACCCCTAGGGGAAAATGCACAGATATGGCCGTTTTTCATGAAACTGCTTTTTTTCATGCACCAAGGGGTCCAAATATAATGTAGGAGGATGCTTAAAACCTTTGGTGTCCATGTACCTTAGGGGGTGGGCCATATATCAGAAATATTGGGGCAGGTTAAATATATATAGGAAATGTATGGTAGAGGGGCAAAGTTGTACGGTCATATTGCGTGGCTTCACGCCTAACGCCCTTTTCTCTTAAGAAGGAGACCCTCTTGTCATGTATAAAGGCATTTCATTCATTAATGTTATGTTATAATATTGAAGTAAACATCCTAACCTGAGGTAGGAATCCATTTATAGCTACTTGATAGGTCATTTTAACGTTTTTTTACCCTAGGAAGCATGATGGTATATCGTGAAAAGTCCTGAAATTTCTATATTACTCATTGTCAAAGAAAATAACTCTGTGGTAACAGGCTATATATGGTTTATTTCTCCATGATGCATTAGAAAACATCCATATCTACAACCTGGTATACATTTGTATGGGTCAAGGGTGATTACATTATGTTTTAAAGCTTTCCGAAAAGGGCGTTAGGCGTGAAGCCAGGATACATGAAAACATATCCAACAGCCTTGATACAGGATGTACCTGTCTTTATTTATTATATTTAACCTTAGATATCCCATAGGAGGAAGCATGGCACATGGTAGTCTCCTCACATATCGATTGAGGTTGGTTGGATAGCCTTTTGTACTGCACAGAGAGCTATTAAGGGGGGCGTTAGGCGTGAAGCCACGACGCTGATCAGCCAGAAAATGTTCTTAAAACATGATTAAAAGGTATCATTTATTATATTAAACCTTAGCTATCGAATGGGGAAAAGGATGGTACACAGTAGCACCCGTACACATCGATTCAGGGTGGTTTGATACCTTTTTGTACAGCACTGAGAGTTATTGGTGAGGGCGTTAGGCGTGAAGCCACGATACTGACCAACAGGGTTAATATAGGACATGCTCTCCCTACTCTAGTCTATCCAGTCTCACAGGTTCTTAACCTGTACATATATGTTTCAGCACACCTCCAATACCTTATTTTATTGTTTAAAGCATGTATAAGGCTTAAAACATTTCTATATTTTGGGTTCTTGTAAGAAATTGTTGTCTTTTTGGCCGAAAAAGGATAATAAAACATATCATTTACTACAATTAACCTTAGATATCCTATGGGAAGGATAGGTACATGGTAGTACCATCTCACGTCGATCCAGGTTGATTGGATAGCTCTTTGTACAGCACTGAGAGCTATCTATTGGTGAGGGCGTTAGGCATGAAGCCAGGGCGTTAGGCGTGAAGCCGGGGCGTTAGGCGTGAAGCCAGAACATGTATAAACGCATAGCTTATGCTACCCTTATGGCAGACTAATGCAATTCAACCAGAAACTAACCTATATATATATAAGTTTATTTATAGCATAGAGATGGTGGTTAAATATAATATCTCTGGATGCTACTATAGTATTAGAGTGCATGTAGGGCGTTAGGCGTGAAGCTCCGTAAAGTTCCCCAACCTGGTCAATGTCCTCTCTAGGCTATTATAGGTAGCCCACACTCTTAATTTTTTTTTTATTCTGTAGGTATATTTTAGGCCTTAACATACCACAATCAGATATTCTGTCTACTGCTTTAATCTCAGAGGGGGGGGACATTGTTTAGGGCGTTAGGCGTGAAGCCAATAAAGTTCCCTAATACATATATGCCTACAGGACCTATGCAATGCTGCCTATATGTTCATATTTGGTACTAAAAAATTCCTTACCTTATTTGGGAAGTGGAATAATAAAGAAATAAGCACATAGCTAATTATTTTATTAATTATTTAGCTTGCAATGTGGTTCATCATGATTTTCGGGTGGAAAAGGGCTGTTTTAGGGTACTTTTTGACCTCCAGCTCTCTTATTTTCACTCACAGATAGGCAAAACCAGGGTACCCTGTAAAGTCCTCGTCTATCCTGACCAGAATACATCAAAAGGATCGATGTATCTATCATATTTGAAAAAATATAGGCAGGAGAAAAAAAGAAGTGAAAAAAAGCAGTTTCGTGAAAATCAGCCATTATATCCATGTTAATAATTCCCCCATGCTTACCTTCCCCCATAGACTCCGAGGAAGAAGCTTACAGAAATGATAAGGTAAATGAATTGGTCCCTCTAATTTTAAATAGAAGTCAACAAGTTGCAATTGGGTACAGGTATGCTAAAGCATTATATGAGTCACACTGCAGGTGCAGCTTATAGGATTCTCCCAAGGTGAGGGTACAGCTTATACAAGAGTTTTGCTACTATAGTACAGTACTAAAGTGGCAATGTTAACAGCCCAGGTTCAGTTTATAGAATTCCCCCAAGTTAGGGGTGCGGCTTATACAAGGACTGGGATGCTTAATTACATCCAGCTACATACATGTAGAAACACATTTATCCCATTCAAGAAAAAACATGGTATAGCATTATTGGAACCCTCCCTACATGGTGTATAGAAAGGTTTATATCCACTGTGGAATTGATATAAACTGTTCTGATTCATGATGGTAATAAACTAAAGGGTCAGAGGTGTAACCTGATCAGCCATATACTGTAATACAGAATGTACTATGTGTATACATTGTATACAAATTTACAGGCAGTTCAGACTTTCAAGATTTCTGGGGCAATGGGTATATAACCTGTGGTCTTTCAGAATTCATGTCCAAGAGTATGGTCCATTGATGGGTCATAGCTAGTTCTACAGTGATACTATACATATGTTGAAGGTGAGGTATTCATAAGGGAAGATTCATGATGCCACCATTGTGTTCCCATACCCTGGAAATGTGGATGTAGCCATTTCAAATGAGTGTCTATCTTCATTATTTGCAAAGATATGACAAAAAGTGTGAATTCTGGTAATGGTACCACCATAGCTTACAGTGTATGCATGGGAAGAAAACTTGATGCCCCCATAGTCTTCCTAGACCCTGTAAATGTAGATTTAAACACTTTAAATGCCTGTCTGACATCTTTTTTAATATATGGCTAGAATTGAGAATTTCAGTAATGGCCGCGCTTATCAAGCCCTATTTCAAAGAAAAACGATTTCTGCAGGTGGCATCAATCCTAAACCTGATCAGTACATGTCATTACTCAAGTGTGGCATGGATGACACCCTGTAACATTCCATACCACATCTAGTTAAATCTCAAAATTCTGCCATACTCTTTACCCCCTATAGTGGAAAATGGCAATAACAGACTTTGATGCAATAACACATTCCCTGAGTACATCCAAATTGCTGGGTTAGTGTTCTAAATGTACTTTTCCCTTTCCTAACACATGACTGAATATTTTAGAAATGCAATTTGCCACATTGGAGGCAATTTAGATTGTCATTAGGCTTGTTTTCTGCCTTAACAGTGTTGAAAAATGACTAAAAACAGGATTTCAATGGTCGCCATCTTAAATTTCACAATGGCATCTTTCCAAAAACTATTGGAATTATTTGAACAGTCTCCTAGGCCTTGGGAATGTTGGGTTTGACACCAGAATTATGATCAAATCTACCTTAGAATCAGAGATATTTTCCAAAAGGTCATTTTTCAGGCCATACCAGGCATATCCCAGAGTGCCAACCAGGTTTTCTGAGGACCTAGGGACACATACACCCTATGAAAATGGTTGGCAGTTTCTACTCAGAATGTTCAGCTCAACTTGATTTTAAAGGCTCTTTCTGGTCCCAGCCTGCGCTCTATATACAGAAAAGTGGGAATAGAAGTATTATATCAAAACTGAGTTTGTATTGACAGTGTAAGTCATAGTCAGCCACTGTGAACACAACCTAGCTCCTGACCCTGGCGAAACTGACACACCTGATAACCAACTGGTGACTGTGGCACAATGTGCCTTGACCGTACACACTGTCAGATAGCATGGGATGGCTGCTCTCACAACCTTTTCTCAGGGTCTCCAGTGGTCCATTGTAGCCTTTTCCCCTCCTGGCTAGGACCACCTTTGTCAACACTGATATCTGCTATCTTTTTTACCAGTCGCAAGTGTATTATGCTTCTACGGGCTGACGCGGATCTGTGCAAGTCTCACGGGAGACCAGGACACTGAAGGTTCACTGCAGTCTGTCTACTGACACTTACAGACGTGACTCTTGTCAGGACAACCCTTGGGAAGATATAGTGCCACAACTCCTTCTGGGATCGTACCCAGGACCTCACACAAGTCCAGAGACTTACTCATTAGGCCACCAAATTTCCTTGTAGAATCATGGTGTATTCCACCCTCAAATAGGTACCAGTACAGAAGACAATGAGGAGACACAAAGTATTCTCAAAGGTCACACAACTTCTTAGTTGTGATACCATGCTAAATTACCATCCAACTTTGCCACCCTACTGTATGGTGTTTACCCAGAGTGAGTAGGGCCGTGAAAACGAGATAGCCGCTACTTTTACACTGAGTACCCATGGTTTTCTTTTAATTTCTCAGTAACTATAAGGTTCACAGTTTACTTGAAAAAACTGTTATAAAGACAAGATTCAGGCCTATTAGGGAATATGTTGTAACTAACTTTGAGTGGGTTTTAATAGGGTAACTGAGTGTGTTTTGGTGGGTATAGTGTACTTGACCTGTGTCTGCCCCAGAGTGCCTTGATTGGGAAGGTATTCTTGGTAACTGCCTGTTAGACACATGGTACTATATTTAAAATCCGCTCTAAGTGACCATTAGATGAAGGTTCTTATTGATGCCACGTTATGGCTGAGGGTTAACACTACATCTGGAAGTTAGCTCCAGATTTCTAGAATGAGTACAAGTATACATGGCACATGAAAATGTAAAAGAAACAGCTGAAACCCTATGATAATGGGGATCCAGCATAAAGGAGCTACGTATGATTGATGCTACTGATATATGGCTTTCACTTCCATCTATTGTGATCAAGATCCATTTGGTAGTTCTGAGCGGAATTAGCATTTTCTGGATGCATGCATACATAGTATAGGTATGCCTAACCAGGCACACACAGGGGTTCGCACTGCTGAGGGCCAGTGCAAGGTACAGGATTTCTCAATCCAATACGACCACTTTCCTCCCCTCTGCTGTATAGGAATATTTTCCAGCAAAAACACCAACCTTGCAGCACATTTAGTCACCTAAGGCCACACCAAATTAAAAAGTTGGTCTACGGATTTCCCGCACCATATTTTCGAAAATGGAAATTTTTTTTTTTTTTTTTTTTTAATTGTGTCTATGGACTGCGCCCACATCGTTTTCTGAGAAATTGGATTTATTTATTTTTTTTTTTTTTTTGGTGGCCTTTACTGGCATCGTTAGCCAGAAAATATAAGTTTGTAAAAATTAAAAAAAGATTTTCCCTCAGGAAAAAAAAAAAATTGTCCGCCCCCCCTAATTTAAGGTTGAAATCCATAGACAAAAAAATATTTTGGAAAAAAAAAAAAAAAAATTCGCCCTTCCGCACCTTTTTTTGGAAAACAAAATCCATAGACCAACTTTTTAATTTGGTGTGGCCTAACACAGAAACTATGACAGATATCAGCATACTGTCTTTTGCTTTGTATTCCAGACATGTTTATCTTTCAGTAGATGGGATATAGAATTATATGTACAATAAATATTTAATCTAGGGGGCAAACACCCTACCTACTGTGCATTTGCTATGTATATTTAACCTGCCCCAATATATCTGATGTATGGCCCACCCCCTAAGGTACATGGACACAAAATGTATGAACTTTTGACCATTTTTCGAAACAATTACTGTGGACTGCCAATTTCTCAGGTGGAGTCAAACCAAAAGGTATCGCTCATATTTGGATTTCCACTTTTATATTTTCCAATTAAAACTTTATTTTCTATCCATTTCAAATCATTCTGGACACTTTGAAAAAGGCATAATTTTAGCTGGAAATAGTCAGGACATTTTGCTGGCCAGTTCAGTCCTGTGTGACACTAGAGGGAGCTGTCATGTTTGTGTGCTAAGTTTATATTCTCCATGCGTTTCAGGACATTCTGAACAGTTTTGTCAAAGGAACTTTTGACCATTTTCTGAACTTGACCATTTTCTCCACAATTTCTTTGAGAAAATTTAACCAACAGCGTTTTAAAATCTATCTGAACTTGACCATATTCTCCACATATTAGTTAACAGTACTCAGCACATAGCACCCCTGGGTACATGAGGTGAGTCACTGCACCCACTCCTGAGCTGCTCTACTTACCACCCCTGGGTACACGGGGAGAGTCACCACGCCCCCTCCTGAGCTGCTCTACTCACCACCCATTGGGACCATGTGTAGGTACACAGGGGTGAATCACCCCGCCCGCTCCTGAGCTGCTCTGCTGCCACATAGAACTGTCTGTGTACTCTTGATCTGTCTCATCTCAGAGGGAGCTGGAGATTTTGCTGGCCGGTTGTTCAGCCCTGTATGATACTAAAGGGAGCTGGAGATGGTAGAATTTTGTCATTTATCTCTGGTGCTAAGTTTATATTTTCTATACGTCTCAAGACATCCTGAGCAATTTTGTCAAAGCAACTTTTGACCATTTTTTTAAACAATTCCTGTGGACTTCACTGGAAATGGTCAGGACATAGTCACTTTGCTGGCCGGTTTAGCCTTGTGGGAGCTGGAGATGGTAGAATTTTGTCATATGTCTCTCACTGGAAATGGTCAGGACATAGTCATTTTGCTGGCCGGTTGTTCAGACCTGTGTGATACTAAAGGGAGCTGGAGATGGTAGAATTTTGTCATTTATCTCTGGTGCTAAGTTTATATTTTCTATACGTCTCAAGACATCCTGAGCAATTTTGTCAAAGCAACTTTTGACCATTATTTTTAACAATTCCTGTGGACTTGTCACTGGAAATGGTCAGGACATAGTCATTTTGCTGGCTGGTTGTTCAGACCTGTGTGATACTAAAGGGAGCTGGAGATGGTAGAATTTTGTCATTTATCTCTGGTGCTAAGTTTATATTTTCTATACGTTTCAAAACATCCTGAGCAATTTTGTCAAAGCAACTTTTGACCATTTTTTTAACGATTCCTGTGGACTTGTCACTGGAAATGGTCAGGACATAGTCATTTTGCTGGCCGGTTGTTCAGGCCTGTGTGATACTAAAGGGAGCTGGAGATGGTAGAATTTTGTCATTTATCTCTGGTGCTAAGTTTATATTTTCTATACGTCTCAAGACATCCTGAGCAATTTTGTCAAAGCAACTTTTGACCATTTTTTTAAACAATTCCTGTGGACTTCACTGGAAATGGTCAGGACATAGTCACTTTGCTGGCCGGTTTAGCCTTGTGGGAGCTGGAGATGGTAGAATTTTGTCATATGTCTCTCACTGGAAATGGTCAGGACATAGTCATTTTGCTGGCCGGTTGTTCAGACCTGTGTGATACTAAAGGGAGCTGGAGATGGTAGAATTTTGTCATTTATCTCTGGTGCTAAGTTTATATTTTCTATACGTCTCAAGACATCCTGAGCAATTTTGTCAAAGCAACTTTTGACCATTATTTTTAACAATTCCTGTGGACTTGTCACTGGAAATGGTCAGGACATAGTCATTTTGCTGGCTGGTTGTTCAGACCTGTGTGATACTAAAGGGAGCTGGAGATGGTAGAATTTTGTCATTTATCTCTGGTGCTAAGTTTATATTTTCTATACGTTTCAAAACATCCTGAGCAATTTTGTCAAAGCAACTTTTGACCATTTTTTTAACGATTCCTGTGGACTTGTCACTGGAAATGGTCAGGACATAGTCATTTTGCTGGCCGGTTGTTCAGGCCTGTGTGATACTAAAGGGAGCTGGAGATGGTAGAATTTTGTCATTTATCTCTGGTGCTAAGTTTATATTTTCTATACGTTTCAAGAGATCCTGAGCAATTTTGTCAAAGCAACTTTTGGCCATTATTTTTAACAATTTCTGTGGACTTGTCACTGGAAATGGTCAGGACATAGTCATTTTGCTGGCCGGTTGTTCAGGCCTGTGTGATACTAAAGGGAGCTGGAGATGGTAGAATTTTGTCATTTATCTCTGGTGCTAAGTTTATAGTTTCTATACGTCTCAAGACATCCTGAGCAATTCTGTCAAGGCAATTTTTGACCATTTTTTTATCAAATTCCTGTGGACTTGTCACTGGAAATGGTCAGTGATACTAGAGTGAGCTGGAGATGGTAGAATTCACGTTTGTGTGCTAAGTTCATATTTTCTATGGGTTTCAAGACGTTCTGAACACTTTTGTCAAACAAAATTTTGACCAATTTCTCAACAATTTCATATTTTCCAATTAAAATTATATTTTCTGTCTATTTCAAACCATTCTGGACACTTTTGAAATAAGGCATAATTTTAGCTGGAAATGGTGAGGTCATTTTGCTGGCCGTTTCAGTCCTGTGTGACACTAGAGTTTATATTTTCTATCATAGGAAGTACCTTATTTCCGATTGTCATTTATCCCATTGTCACTTGTATGTGGCAGAACACAGATTTGCATACTGTGAAAGTACTTATTAACCCGGTGTCAATTTCTGCGGAAAAGTGAAAATCGGCAATTTCGCGGGTATTTATTCCATACTTTAATAAGCATATAACAATTTCGTGGATTTTTCATTTCTGCGAAAATCGCGAAAATATATACACCCAGCGAAATGAAGTACTTTCACTATATTTACTTCCGCCACACTAGTGTTGACTCCACATTTTTATCTCTAAATCATCATTCTGTGTTGAATGCTAACTGTCAAAGACACTTTCTGGAGGATACTTAATGTGTCTGGTTCATGCCAGATGTGCTAAATGAGCTGTCTGATGAATCAAAAATATGAATTTATGTTTCCTGCTACGACACCTCTCCTCTGGGACACTTTGTATATATTAAGACATATATCATATATTACTAATGAAACCATCAAAGCAAGGCAGTTAAAAACCTCCTGGGACACTCCACAACCACATCAAAAAGCAGCTCTCCTGTGGGACAAGCAGCTCTCCTCTGGGACACTTTGTAATACTTTACTAATATTTTCAGGTAAGAGTAAGAGACAGCTCTCCCGGGGAGAGCTGTCTCTTACCTGAACCATACAGCTCTCCTCTGGGACACTTTGAAATCTTTCCTATTCGTTCATATATTTAGCCAAAGTTTCATTAAGTAAGCAAAACTTTCAAAGTGTCCCAGAGGAGAGCTGTATATATACTACTACTAATAGCTGCACTGTGATTTTACTTGAGACAAACTTAGATCAATGATTTAAAAAATTGATATCAAGGCATCCATTTCCCAGTACAGTCAACTCCCTCCGTACGGCCACCCCTCCAGTACGGCCACCTCGCCATTAAGGCCATTTTTGAAAAGTAGCAACCGTTTTTCTCTTTATCTTAATGTAAAAAAATCCCTCTAATGCGGCCGCCCCTCTTATGCGGCCACCTCGCCCTGCAGACACCATTTGTGAGGTACAAAGGGACAGTTTTCTCCCCCTAATGCGGCCACTCTGTAAATACAACTTTAATTTAAAGGGTGTGTATAGGGGTCCATGGAGAGTAAAACTCTGTTATCACAAAATGTAATGTTATATGTATATCTACATGTATAGGATAATAGATAATGCATGGAACAAGTACACTATAAATAGGTTATTGTGCATGGAATAAGTCCTAGTTTCCAGGCCCACTACCTCTGGACAGAGTGGCATAATACTGCTTTAATGATACGTGTAGACTACAGGGGCCCCACCTATTTTTCTGTACATTTTAATTTAGATGGTTAGGTATTACAGCGCCCCCCCTTTCCAAAATTCCTGGATCCGCCACTGGACTACCCCCCCCCACCCCCACCCCCACCCCCACACCAAACATCATGTTAGGAACAGTGAGGAAGCTATGTATGGAGGACGAGGGTGTGAAGGTGGGCGTGCTACAGGCCATTGTCTTAACATCTGTAGGTGTTAAAGCCACAGCCCACCTGACATACATGTATTGCACTCATGTTCTGCTTGACTGACTGAGGGGTGACCGGCAAAGGGGGGGGGACTGTATTGTCTTGTGAATCGGAGTACCTCGCCCACCCCCTACACAAATTAATTGTCTCAAAAATTATCGATAGAATAGTATTGAGCGGGAATAAAAAATCCCGTCATACTTGATGTGGATGTATATAACTTGTTAACAAGTCTTGTTTGCATACTACACACACTACTAATTTAAATACCATATGAAATCTTTTTATAATGAATACCTATAGCTCTAAGCTTGGGTTATGTATAGACTTACTATTGACTCCCTCCAGTGCAGCCACCTCGTCAATGCGGCCATTTTGGGATATTCCCAAGGGTGTCCGCACTAGAGGGAGTTGACTGTATTCTAGGGACAAATGTGACTACAGTAAAACCTCACGTAGAAGCTGCGGGTAGTACGCGAGTCAGATCGCCAGTGCGGCTTATAGGATGTTCCCAAAGTCGGGGTGCGGCTTCTACGCGAGTTTTTCCAATTTTCGATTTCGAAAATCATCATAAAATAGCCTCAACACAACCAACCTGGCGCCACAGTGCCGACTATAAGGCTACCGTACATGCCTGACAGGGTGGCAGGTGGGGGGGGGGGGGGTGTAGTATCCTATTCAGGAATCTTCTAGAACCATGTGTTATACTTGTTTACTGTCTGCTTGATTGGGGAAGCTTCCAGAAGCATGTACTATTGTGTCATACCCAGGTCTGTTCTAAAGTGTTCTAGTGTCTGACATCAGCATCCTCCCAGGTAACATAAGTACATTGGGCCATGATTGGGCCAATATACCACTTAAAATTGGGCCAATAATGGCATTTTGATATTGGCTCACTGCTGGTTTGACCGCTGGCCCAGTAATGGCCCATGCTCGGATAAAGGGATATTGATTTCATGCTGGCCCAGTGTTGGGCCAACATGTATAATTGAATGTGCAGGCATACTTAAGACATCACTCTCAAGAATCATCAGCTTAGAAAAAGCCATTTCTGTCTCTTTAATCCATCTTGATCTCTATCCCAAAATGGTTAGAAATAATACAAACTGTATTACTATCATTTAGGACTTATCTAACTCCATTACCCACAGATGAGGTGTCTTCAAGTTACTTTTGACAAATTCCCATGGGTGTCATGCAGTAAATGGCACTTTTAGAAATCAAATTTCATCCATGAATTTCCTCTGACCTTTAAACATGTAGAGAACACTGGGGATCACGTTTATAACCCAATATGTGGCAAAGTAGGAGCCATCCTGTAAGAAATTCTTCAGGCAACATTGAATCCCCCTGGTGTAGATCACAGCCAATATTGGACAAGTGTAGATAGAGTTGATGTAGGTCCAACATCAGAAATAATATGATGGTCCTGAAGTGTCCCAGCACTGGGCCAACACTGGGTCAATATCAACGATATCAAGCATGGACCAGCTCTGGGCCAGCGGTCAACCCAGCGATGGCCCCATTATCAGTATTGCCAGAGGTGGGCCATCATTATAATTTGTATGTTGAACCAACATATGCATTGCTTACAATGGGCCATGGTTGGTATAACGATTGCGATGGAGTCAATCATTGCCGACATTGGCCCAATATACCCTTGCTACCTGGGCTGTAGGTCTATAAAAGGGCAGTCAGCCAGAGGTGTCAGGGCAGTTGCAGTTGTGATTGTTACACAATCATACAGGAATAAAGATCCACTATCAATCCAGCTACCAGAGTTCTCATCTATTCACACACAAAACTCTACAATGGCGACGATGGCCCCTGCAGCACCTGTTTAGAGTTTTGACATATTTCTATGTGTGATTTTTGGACTTTGAACTTTGGACTTACATTGTGGCTGGATTATTTATGTGGACTTTCTGGAACCATCTCCTGGGAGCAACTGTACTACTTCTGTGCACTTTAGTTTGTGTGATTTTGTTACATTGGGCATCACAAGGTAGGCCAGTTACACATACTTATAGTTGCCTGTGTGTCCTGCTGCTGATTGACTGCTCCTGCCACTTGTTTCCACTGGGTAGTTCTGTGTGCCTCAGCTTACATTAAGTTTCTACAGACATTTTGTGACTATGGAGGGTACATTCCCTACATTCCCTTCATTTGATTATGAGGCAGACAAGGCCAGGGCAGGCCCCAGGTGGAAAAAGTGGTTGGCAAGATTGGAGAATTTGTTTTTGGCTATGGACATTGTTGATGATGAAGGATAGTCAGCAGGAGACGCTCATGGAGAAGGATAGTCAGCAGGAGACTTCAGTGAATGCTGTTAAGCACAGGAACTCTCGACATACTAATCGGTCTGGACCCCCGAAGACAGGCCGTTCTGACACAAAACCGGACAGTGACTATCTGTGTAACTGGTGTGGTAGTGACCGACCACACACAAAAGACAAGAAGTATCCTGCTGTTGGGAAAACTTGCAACTACTGCAAGGTAGATGGACACTTCCACTCAGTTTGTTTCAAGCTCAAACGCAAGGAACAGTACAATAGACACAAGGAACAGTCCAGTTCTAGGGTCAAAGTGAGTGCTGTTGCCGTGGACTCTGCACAGTCCGACTCCAGCGATGATGACTACAGCTACGAGGGAAGACGATGCCAAACTGTGCCAGTCAACCACGTCTGCACGAAAGACTGTATTTGCGTGAACGTGAATTCTGGTCTTCCAATCGCTTCTGTGAAAATAGACAATGTTGCGTGCAAAGTAATGGTAGATACAGGAAGCGAACATTCTTGACGAACAATTATACAGCAAATTAGGTAAACTCCAGCTCAAATCAGGTAAAAAACGATTATGTCCGTATGGGAGTGGTAAGCCACTCAAGGTACTAGGTACTTGTAGTCTCACTGTAGAGACCAAAAAGAGAATCCAGGTTCATGACTTTCAGGTAGTTTCGGGTAACCATGGTGCCCTACTTGGGTACAGTTCAGCGACAGAACTTGGTTAAAGTAAATCCGAATTCAGTACAAGGAGCCGGGGAGCGTGAAAAACTGAAAATGATTTTCCGAAGTTGTTCAAAGGTATTGGAAAGTTGAAGGGTGCAAAAGTAAAGTTACATATTGAGAAATCAGTGAGGCCTGTGGCTCAAAGACACCGCCGCACACCTTTTCACCTTCGTAACAAGGTTGCGAAGGAGTTGGAACAGTTACTCAAGGAGGATGTGATCGAAAAGGTGGAGGGAGAACCGACTCCCAGGGTCAGTCCTATTGTGGTAGTGCCAAAACGCAACAAAGACGAAATCAGGATTTGCGTGGACATGCGTGAGGCAAACAAGGCAATTCTCAGAGAAAGACATTTGTTACCGATGACTGAGGAACTCATCAGTGACTTAAATGGTGCTTCGGTGTTAAGCAAAATTGACCTTAAGGCTGGTTACCATCAGCTAGAATTGCACCCTGAGTCAAGGTACATTACAACATTTAGTACACACAAAGGTCTATTCAGGTACAAAAGACTATTTTTTGGTATCTACTCAGCATCAGAGATTTTCAACGAGCACATCAGAAATGTGATACAAGACATTCCGCATGCAAAGAATGTTAGTGATGATATCTTTGTCTATGGTAAAGGTGAAAATGCTGAAGAAATGCATGACAAAGCTTTAAAAGAGACGTTAGCAGCTCTTGAGAAAGCTGGTTTGACTGAAAACAGTTCAAAGAATGAATACTAAAAAGAAGAAGTTAATTTCTATGGTTTAAGGTTTAGTGCTCAAGGTATATCACCCGACTCTAAGAAGGTCAGTGCTGTTAAAGACATACCTACCCCCGCAGATGTGTCAGAGGTGCGAAGCCTCATTGGTATTGTGCCTGTTTCATTCCAGATTATGCGACATTAAGCAAACCGATTCGCCGACTTCTTCGCAGTGACACTGACTTTGTTTGGACCGAGGAACAAAGCAAAGCACTGGAAATTCTGAAAAACCGACTGTCTGATGAAACTGTGTTGCAATATTTTGATACATGTAAAGAAACAGAGCTCATCGGAGATGCTAGCCCTGTTGGTCTAGGCGCTAGGCTCTGTCAAGACAACAGAGTAGTCGAATTTGCAAGCCGTTCGTTATCGCCAACTGAGTCTCGTTACAGCCAGACCGAGCGTGAAGCTCTGGCATTTGTGTGGGCTTATGAACATTTTGATATCTACCTCCGTGGTGCCCCAAAATTCATAGTTTGGTCTGATCACAAACCTCTCAAGACTATTTGGCAAAAGCTTAAACTCCATCATTACGAGTTAAACGATGGGGACTCAGTCTCCAATCGTATGATCTTGAACATCTGCCCGGATCACAGAATCCTGCAGACTGGATGTCTCGACATCCTGAACCGGGCCAGAAAAGTTCTTGTGAAGAACACGTCGCAGAACTCTATGTCAATTTTATTGCTGAGTCATGTACCTCAGCTTTGTTACCCCTTAGCGATGACAAAACCTATTGTAAGGCTCTGGTAAGTGGTATATTGTCAAAGACATAAACGATCCAAACATTGATGTGTCTGAACTCAAAAGAATAGGTACAGTTCGAGATGAACTCACTGCGCAGGGTGATATACCTTGAGCAGTCAATGAGAGAAGCTGTCAGCTTCATGGGCAGTGCAGCAAGTAAACAGGATTCAAATAGTGGTGAGGGAGCCAGGAGTAAGGAGAGCCAAGGGAAACATGAGCACCGCCGTCGTCGTCGTACGCATCATACTTCCAGTGAGGATTCCAGTGTTTCAAGTCATGTTTCCAGTCACAAAACTGCAAAGGGCAGTCGCCATCGCCAGCGTCGCCGCCGTTCCCCATCTTCAGATGAATCTTCAACTGAATCTTCATCGGAGGGTTCTTCAGTATCTAGGAGCCGCAGCCACGGCCGTCGCCGTCGGCACCGTCGTCATCACAGGGCAAGTTGACATCATCGTGGATCAAGCAAGCAGTTTGGTAAATATGATCATGGTCTCTACCTAGATGAAAATGAAAAAGTGCTCATGTTCAAAAAAACTATCACTGGTTAACCTAAGACTCCTGAAAGACAGGGCTGAACAGGGGAAAGATATTCTTGAGTTTATTGATCACTGTATTCTCATCACTGAGAAGGCAGATACTGGGTTATTTGTACCTGAGGCAATGAAAGCATATGACAGAAATGTGAAAAAAGAGGTTGTAGAACATGGGTTTGAGGAATTTGCAGTGGCTTGCAACATTATAGTGGACAGACACTTTTCATTTGTCGATACTAAGCAGGCTCAAGCCCAACGATTAGCTGCTAAAGCAGGTAAACAAACAAGTTCAGGTGGTCCCAAATTCAGTGGTTGCTGTAACCATTTCAATTGGCCCGTCTTCGGATAGGTCACTCGCTGCTGACACACGGACATCTCATGAGGGGTGAAAACCAACCGCTACCCAGTGGGCACAAAATTCATTTCAACGTTGAATCAACATTGCATCAACATTGAATCAGCATTGTCAACCGGTTTTCAATGTTGATTCAATGTTCTGTGCCCACTGGGTATGTCAGCGATGCCAAGTACCTCTGACCATAGAGCATCTCATGCTCTTTTGTCAAGCAACCGAGAAGAGTAGGGACGACCACCTTTATGACACTTCGTCCATGAACAGTGTCTTCACCAACACTGTGAAGAAAGAACTTTTGACCTTCCTCCGGGAAACAAAGATGTCCGAAAAGATGTAACAGGGGGAAAACAGGCCCCCCCTTGAGACCCGGCCCGGTAGGCTAGAGATAATGATCTCTGGCCAGATGGAAAGTAGTTTCCATACTCGCCAGTTCCTGATCTGCTGGCCCGATGGTATGAAGCTGCGACTGGCCTGCCAGTGTCAGGATAATGGACTGGTCAGATGAGGTGTCAACAGTCTGCGGCACATTGTCTGTGTGAGGCAGCACAATAAAGAGGGGCCTGATGCCAGGAGCATTGTTCCATCGCTACGAGCCGCGTCCCACTGCTACAAGTACACTCATAAACACATGCACGAGTACATGCACTCACACACTTAAAAACACAACCTAGATGTAAGTCATGCCAAAGTACAGGGCATGGCCAACCAGACTGTCCTACAGTGAAGGCTGAGCAGAAAGCTCAGGCTTCGGGTTCAACTAAGTGAAGTGTTGTGGGCGACCGGCAATTTTCCCTAGGGGTGGGTAGCAAAATTGGCTCAATTGAAAATGACCTAGTAAATGCCCTCGAAGTCGAGGCTATTGTCGGTATCGCCCAAAATGATTGCAGTGGTGAAGCAGCCTCTGCAAATATTCAAATTGAAATGGCTGAAAACACACCAAAAGATGAGTGTGTGCCTATATTCAATATCAGTGCTGAAGGCAAGTTTCCTTTTGATGTGTACCATGAATGTTTACGGGGAAAATGTTCCTGTGTGCACTCAATTGGTGGCTATAGTGCCCAACTCCGTCCATGTAGATTTGCTGGCTATCTCTTTGGAGACAATGCGGTGGTCAGTGATGAAAATGAAAGGGATTACCTGTGGAATGGTGTTCTAAATGGGTTTGACAGTTGATAAAGGTTGTGACACAGAATATTTTTGTGACAATTATGATTTAATACTTGCCAAAGAATTCAGATCTCAAATGAACGATACAGTTTTGAAAGAATTTTCAGAAGGTAAAATCTCAAGAGTATCCGAATGCCCCCGCTGTGTACATTCCCTCGGGGCGGTTGAGAAGTCAAACGGCAAACTTCGTCCCATTACTGATTGCAGCCGCCCCGAAGGTGGTAGTATCAATAATTTCATGACAACCACATATAAGTATTTCAACTACAATTCTGTGGATAGCGTGGTCGAGGTTCTTCAAAGGTATGATTATTTGGCAATCGTAGATATAACAAGTGCCTATAGAACGGTGAATGTTAACCCGGAACAAGTACAGTTTCAGGGTTTCACTTGGGACTTAGGGGATGGCCCAAGATTCTATACCGATAACCGTTTATGTTTTGGTCTCAAGTGTGCCCCAAACATATTTACAAGCTTCTCAAATATGGTGATTGATGTTGTCAAATCAAAAGGGGTCCAACGCATAGTTGACAACTTAGACAATTTCATTGTGGTGGGCAGCACATATGCCGAGTGTCTGGAGTCCAGGAACATTCTGACTGGTGTTTTGGAGTCATTAGGGTTTGAAGTTGCATGGAAAAAGGTTACCGAACCGAACATGAGCACTACTTTCCTAGGTATAAACATCAATTCAGAGACCATGTCATTGACCTTGCCACAAAATAAACTGGTTAAACTTAAGGAGTCAATCCTGGAGATATATAATGATTCCTACGTAACAAAGAAAACTCTTGAAGAGATCGGTGGCCAGATGGCTTTCTTCTCTACTGTGGTCAAGGGGGGCAGAACATTCAGTCGACGCCTCTTTGATTTATGTGCGGAGGCCAAGCATTTTGGCAAGATACAGCTGAAGGAAGAGACTCTGCTGGACTTCAACTGGTGGTTAAAGCTGTGTGATTCATTTAACTGCCGCTCTTTAATCCTACTTCCCCCTGGCCCGGTTGCTATTACTTCAGATGCCTCAAGCAGAGGATTTGGTGCTTGGGCAGGGCGTGACTGAGTATATGGTTACTGGGAAGAACCCAAAGCAGAACTGCCTGCTATTGATCTGTATGAATTGTATTGACTTATAGTTGATTTTTTGTTGTATGACATAACATATATACTGTTTCTGTGTGCTGTAGAAAGATATATCCTTATCACATAAAGCTAAGAATCACGTCAGTAAGAGTGCCCCTTGACTGCCACTTACTAGCGCACTGATTTCTTGATGATATTGATTCTGCTTTCTGTATGATGTACAAGCGTATGGCCTTTTCTGAATAAGCTAAGAGTAGCAACAGTAAAGGTAAAGGTACCCCTTGTTGTGATCACTGCCTACTATTGTGGACACATTCATTGGCTCATCCCAGTAAGATAGCTGGAACTCCACTCCAGGCTATGGTAGCTGCATAGGTTTAAATGATATATGGTTCACAAGTGGCAGTCACCAAACATTAATGGTGTCACTGCCTCCCACCAAGCCCCCCCCCCCCGCCCCTCCCCCTGCAGTCTGGGCATTGAATTGCAGCTCAAACTCGGGACATAGCAATGTGATCTAAACATTAGTAGATGCATTTAGTCAGTATGTGTCCCCAGTTTAGAAGGCCTAGTTGTGAACCATCACAAAATCATATGAGGTTTAACCTTCAAATCTAATTGAGGTCCAATATTATCTATTTATTTATTTTGTTTCAACTGGTCTAACTTATCTATTTACTTATCCTGGTTCAGTTTACCGTATTGTCGCATATAGGTGCCGGGTTTTGAATAGGTGCCTGTTTTGAATAGGCGCCGGGGGTAATAGGGGTTTGAAATCAATAGGTGCCGGGCCTTGAATAGGTGCCGGGGGGCAGGGGGGTTCGTGTTAAAAAAAAGAAATCGTGCTTAATTGACAAATCAGTGGCTACAAAGGAACTCTGTGAATGTTACTTTTCACATTGGATGCACCTTTCCCACAGCTTGTGTTGTATGTATACACTGGAGTGAAGGTGGTGTTTGCTTTAAAATTAACCAAGTTTGATCAAGTGTAGACTAGATATAAGTTGGTTTTGTTATTAGAGGCCATAGCGGCTGTCAGTTAGATGCCTTTTACTCTTTTTTTCTTGAGGGGGGGGGGCTAAAACAATAGCTGCCGGGCCTTGAATACCTGCCTGCTTTGATTAGGAGCCGGGTGTATGGGGCTGTCCAAATAAATCGCTGCCCGGGCACCTATATGCGACGATACGGTAGTTTTAGTCTAAAGCTAAAGGCGAAGATGGGCAACCGTCTGCCCAGTACCAATGAATAGCATTGCTACACACACATTACTGGTGTTTATACACCTTTTTTTCCGACTTCTCTGCACCATGGTCAGAAATCCATAGAATACATACAGTCAGGGTGTGACTTTAAAACTACCCATTAACAGTGTACTAACCTCTGCATCTAATGTGCCCCCAGATCAAAAGTATCTGGCTGGTACATTGCATGACCACTTCCTGAAAACGTATGTGGCCATGCACATGTTGTCTCAATTTGAGACCCTGCACCGCACAGACCATTGTCTGTTTGTATATCCACACAAAATGAGTTATCATCTTGAGCACTATCTTCACCAGGTGATCACAGCTATCTACATTAGAATTGTCTGTTTGTATGCTCTTTCTTTACTGCTGCGATCAGCCTAGCTGCCCTTAAGGCCATGAAGGGCATGAAGATTGGCCACTACAATATTCGTAGTATGGTATCACAGAAGAAATTTGAGGCTATTAATGACCTAGTTCCCTTGTTCGATATATTTTGTGTGAGCGAGAGTTGGCTTGTTGAACCTTATCCGAGTAATAAGATCCTAGTTAGGGGGTACCGAACCTTCCGTCTCGACAGAGTAGTAGACAAGACTGGTGGAGGTTTATTGATTTATGTTCATGATAGCATTGCCCCTTACTGTTCACTTGTATCAGAATTACCTGCATCAAATTCTGATATTGAATTATTGGCCAAAAATCCCACTAAGTTCTGGAGGGAACTTAACACCCTCCTAAGTAAAAGTAGCGACCAAAAAGCTGAAATCACCATGAAACACCATATCTCAGGCTCTATGATGCAGGGTGATAAGGTCCCAGATTATATCAATGAGTTTTTCTCAAATGTTGGCATAGACTTGATGAATAAGCTTGGCAATGCCCCAGATGTTGCACAGATTACACCCCCCTCTAAGAAATCACACCAGGAAACTGTTGAAACTATTGTGACCTTTTCTGAAGTTATGAAGCTAGTAAAGGAGATAGAGATTCATAAGTCTAGTGGGGTTGAGAATATCTCTGCAAAGGTTCTCAAAGAAGCTCTTATAGTACTTTGTCCCCAGCTAACAGCTATTATTAATTACAGCCTGCATAATGTGGTTTTCCCTGAAGCATGGGGCACCGCCAAGGTAGTCCCGCTCCCAAAAAGTGGGGATCTTACACATATAGGACATTGGAGACCCATATCTGTCTTGCCCGCACCTAGCAAGATCATGGAAAGAGTGATATACACAAAGATATATAATCATCTGGAGTCAGGTGGTCTTCTGAGCAGACATCAGTTTGGCTTCCGCACGTCGAGAGGAACAGGGGATGCTGTCTTCTCTCTTGTGAATGATCTGTACAAGGCCCGAGACCTAGACATGGTTGTGGCTGCCTGTTTCCTCGATGTGCAGAAGGCTTTTGACTCAATTCACCATGGCGAGTTACTCGCCAGGATGAAGTGCTTTAATATACCAGCAATCTACACTGACTGGTTACATGCGTATCTAGAACGAAGAAAACAGTGTGTTATGTGTAATAATAAGATATCTAAAGTTAGAACCATCAGCTGCGGAGTGCCGCAAGGTTCGATATTAGGACCTCTGCTGTTTATATGCTTTATCAATAACCTACCTCTATGTTTAAAATCCTGTAAAATATCCATGCATGCCGCCGATGTTGTCTTTTACACCAGCGCTAAAACTCCGAAAGGGCCTTACAACCTGATGCAACTCATGTCTATAATTGGTTTACAAAGAGTGGACTATGCATAAATACAGACAAAACAAAAGTGATGCTATTTACTAAGAACAAATTAAGAGGCTTACCAGACCTGAGTATCTATTAGGCTCTAACACGTTATGGGGTGCTGCCACCTTCTGGCACACAGCAGATCTAAATGGTAGGACAACCATCTACTGTGCCTCTTTGTATAGTCTACTTTGGCCAATTCTCACAGTATATTTTTTATCAATTAATGTATGGTTTTTGGATGCATGTCATCTGAATATCATATTGTATACGTCTACCAATTCAAATTTTTGAATTTCTTATCGTAAAACTGAAATAAATAAGAATTAAAGAATTGAATTCTGCTTGGAGAGTGACCAAACATCAGTGTGGAGAGTGAAGGGAGAGTCACTGAACCATGACTGAGTGGAGCTACTTCACACCTGTGCAGCCCTTATCTCTCACAGCTTGGCCCTTATCTCCACTATCTACCCTAAGATAACACTGATAAGCTGGCCAGGGACAATGGGAATCTCATGGAATCTCACTCCTAGGATGAGAATTGGCATGAGAGTTTATGTCCTACCAAAATGGCTGCCCCCACAGAAGGCTCCACTGGAGGAACGTGTTAGAACCCTATATGGGAAACAACAAATTGGGAGTTTGTGACTCCTATGAATATCTCGGTGTCACTTTAGACTATAGATTAAACCTAGATGCCATGACTGGCAAAACTTTATCCTCGACTTACAATAGACTATTCATGTATAGAAATCTCAGGAAGAAAATGGCATATTGGGTTGCTAATCTTGTCTACAAACAAACTATTTCACCAGTACTGGAATACTGTGGTTTTCTCTATAATGGGTTGACAGAGACAAACCAACTCAGGCTCCAACGTATGCAGAACCGGTGTTTACGTGTATGCCTACAAGTTAGATTAAGATATGATGTACTAAAACTGCATGAAGACACAGGTATATCCTTTATTGGTGTCAAACATGACTTACAACTGTTAATGTTGATACATAAATATGTTTATAGTGGTATAGCAGATTTTGACAGCATGGGTCTAAAGTGGAAGACTCAACACGTCATGAGAACACGTTCTTGTGAGACTGGCTTATTAGAATACCCCATCTCTATAAAGCTCGGGTACAGAAAGAGTCCTATATACCGTGGGGTCACATTGTGAAACAATCTCCCACCCGCCTGTAGAACCTGTGTCGACCGAGAAAGTTTTAGACGTAAGGCTAAGACTTGCATGATTTTGCTACATTTGGAGAAATGGCGCAAGATCTATAATTGTAATGCTAATGGCTAAATCTTTGGATAAATCTTTGTATACTACTATGTATTAATTGCTCTCTCTATATACTACTATGTTAACGTTTTGATATTTTCTGTGATAACAATGTCCATGTTCATGTACCAAGAATCCCTATGTTAGTATTTGAAATTGGTGACTGCCGAATTGCACGGTAAAGCCATTCTTGTACATTGATGTGTAATTGTATTTACGAAGATCACCTGGTGAAAAATAAATACTCTTATAAACTCAAAAAAGACTTTATGGTGGGCTGTGGTCACAGAGTAGAGCCGCCAATATGTGACGATATCAAGGATAATATAAATGAATATGAACTCTGGATCATAGTTCGTGGTATTCAGCGCTGGGGCCCTTCCTTCAGGAACCATAAGGTCGAAGTTGTAACAGACAATATGCAGGCACTTGCATGCATCAATACCGGCTGTTCTAAAAATAAGAACTGCATGTCATGGCTGCGGGAGATGTTCTGGTTCTGTGTAGTCTATAATATACAATTGTGGGCCACATATATCAACACCAAGGAGAATGTGTTGGCTGATCAGTTATCACGTGTGGCCTACAAGGGTGTCCCTGAAAAGTGTCTTGAAACTCTAAAATCTAAAGGTATGTGTTGTTTATAATCCTTAACAGTCACTGCCAGGGCACGCCTCAATCATAGGCAGAACAGTTTCCAAGCAGCAGCCACTTCTAGAGCAACAAGGAAATCTCGGATGGCTCAACTACAGCGCTATTTCAAGTTCTGCGAGAAGTATGGGTATGCTAGTTTCCCTTGCAGTATCCACTAAGGTAGTTTATATGCAACCTATTTATCAGACAAATCATCGCCAGCTGCGGTGAGGAACTACCTATCGGCGGTCTGGTCTAAACAGAGGGATTTAGGTATGGTAGTGGATGCAAATAATTATGAACTCAGTAGGATAATAAAGGGGGTCTTCCGGTTGTGTAAGTCAACCAGACTTCCCAGGCATCCACTAACTCCTCTGGATTTATTAAAGTTCAACCAGTCAATGAATACTTTGTTAACGGAAGATTTTGTATTGTGGTCAGCATTAATTTTCTCTTACAGATGTGTGTTAAGGGCATCCCATGTGACTGACTCACCACATAACGTTAAGGCAGGTGAGGTAATTTGTAAAGATAACTATTTGATTGTCACTATCAAGTCTTCGAAAACGGATCAGTTTGGTCTGCACCCCCACGTTATAACAATCAATTCAACTCCGGGCTCTGTTCATTGCCCTGAGTTGTGTGAAACAGTTATTTGATATTCAGAAACCAGGTCCAAATGACCCCTTGTTCCGCCTGCCTACGCGTAAGGGCTATAAGCCTATTAAATATTCACGCTACAACTCTAAGCTAAAAGAGTTAGCATCTGCAGTTGGTCTCAATCCAGCACTGGTGAGATCTCATTCAGTCAGACATGGGGCTGCCACGTATCTTCAGTTCCTTGGTCTCAGTGTTGATGATATCAAGTCCAAGGGGAATTGGAGGTCGTCAGCTGTAAATGTGTACCTCCATCCTTCTGTGCAGCTAAAGTTAGCAAAAGACATGGTTACCGGTATTGCACAGAACTTATCAAATTTTTTCTGAAGTCTATGACTTGTGGTTTGGCGTTGTTTGGCCTGTTTGTATAGTAATTTTGCCAAACCAACGTCTTGTCTTCATATGTTAAACATTAAGGGGGGAGGGGGCGCAAAACATGAATATTCAAAATGGCCACTGTAGGCCTATGCCTGCCCTGTGTGGATTTCCAAAAAGGTTGGCCAGGTGGAATCAACTCCCCATGGGTCCCAGTTATCGGCAAAATACACCAACCTTTTACAGAGAGCCAACACCCTAAACCCCCTCTGGCCCCCTGGGTATATAGATTGTAGGGCAATATCTAGTGAAAAAAGTAGCGAAAATGACTAGGCCTACTCTAATCTGTACATTCCATGTAAATTGTAATGATGCCTACAGTATAGGAAAACGAAGAAAACATAAACTTCTGACTGGAAATTTTACCTTGAACTGCCGATAATAGGGCCTTCTACTCTATGTGTTAAGCTTGAATTTAAGGGGTCATTTATTACTGCACACTCCAGAGTGCACACTCAAAAGAACCCAACCTAATTAGAGTACTGGCTGGTATTTTCGGCCGGGGGGTATTTTCGGCCAAGCTGGCCTTATTTTGGTCCTACCCAATTACATTTTGGAAGATACATCATGTAATTTTTTTCAGAAGATACCTGAAAGCATTGTTTTTGTTTCCTGAAAATGAAAGGGTACCCAGGTTACCCAACTCAAGTATAAATTTCCTCATTTATAGAGAGACCACTAGATCTGTTGGCCATGACCTGAGAACCTTAACGTGTCTGTTAATACATCAATATAAACTCAGCAGTTGCCAAAGGGTATTCATATTGTGAAATTCCATTAAAATTCAGGTATTGCTTAGTAGGGAACATTCACAAATGACGTCACCTTTTTTAGGGTCATTTTCAGAACCCCCCCACCCCCTTGTCACCTTTTGTCACCTACCAGCAATAACCCCCCTAAGAAAGACATCACTAATTTTGAAGACCCCCCCCCTCTACCAGCTTACACTGTTCAACTTAATATAGACATGAGTGTACAATCGAATCCTTCATAAATGTACATACTACCGTAAATTCCCGCGTACTACCCGCGGGTTGTACGCATACCAAACTCAGCTTTCATTTGATACCAGACATGCCTATACAGGGTGCGGTTTATACGAGGGTTTTTATCACTATAGAACAGTACTAAAATATGAATTTTCAGATCCAAAACGGGTTATAGCATTCTCCTGAGTTGGGGGTGCGGGTTATATGCGAGATGCGGGTAGTACGCGGGAATTTACGGTAATACCTGAATAACCTCTAAATTCTCCTCACTGATATCTGTCACTGTCTCATGAAAATGATGCAGGTGCAAATGGTGATGCAGTGTTGCCGAAAACTTTTTCTCAACGCAGGCCAAGGTGGCCTTCGTCTTGGCATCTTACGCAGGCCATTTTCTTCTCACGCAGGCCATATAAATTTTGATGTTTCAAGGTACTTTCATGAACTTCATTATAACTTATACCTACTGCAAAAAAAACTGCAAATTTGGCTCTATCTTTGCTTCTAATTGACCGATTTGAAAAATTATTTCACCATTAGAAAGCTGAGATCATGGCAGGTCATTGTGGCCTGCGTCCTAAGGCCCTACGCCGGCAATTAAGATTCTACGCCGGCAAAAGCCGGCGTGCCGGCGTTATTTCGGCAACACTGGTGATGTATTGTATATTGAAGTTATCCTTGTCCTTGATACATACATTGTAGTCATAAAGTGTTACATTCAGATATCTGTCACTGTAGATACAATTGCTGGGCGCTGGTCAGATGTAACCAGGTCAAATACGTCACTATATTTGCACCTGTATCACTTTGATGATACAAAGTCATATTTGTCCAGTTGTAGCATTATACATATATATTGAGGACTGGTACTAGTCCAAGTAATTTTTTGAACCGTGTGACAATAGCCAATTAGTTGCCATTCCAGCTAGATATGACATCAGCTTTAATACTGATATGTACAATATCAGGGGAATTCCCTTATCCTAATTAGTCATTTTCTTAAATTTTTTTATCTATGCTACATATTGTTGTTTTTATTGATAAATATGTCTGGAGTTGAAAAGGTGATGTCACATAGACCCTTGGACCCCCCCACCCCCATGTCACTTTTTGTCACTAAACCCAAAGACCCACCCACCCCCTGTTGTGATACCGACGTACACATGTTTGTGACGTCACTACTTTGGGGGCACTTGGGCGACGAGCGGGATGGCGCACATGGTTCATAAATACAAGTCATCTTAAACCAAACTAGACTGCCTCCTTTTACTTATCAATATCACTTCATGGTGGCCAGCGGTAAAAGGATGTTTGAAGAGACTGTGTGCCACATATTTGATGTTGTGGGACACCAAGAATTGTGAGTAGAGCACCTTTTCTTTTCCCCACATCAGACCATGTGCTATCTTTGTGTGTCCATGTCCTAAGCTATCCTTGTGTGTCTACAGTCACATAAAGCCAAGCCTTCATATCACCCAAGTCTGCCAAGTAAACCCAATCAATTGTGGAGCCAGCCATATACACAAGTTGTGTAGTGTCCAATGCAACTTAGGCCTACACCAGAACTGTGATTGTTAAATGCTAGTTAGTGCCACTGACACAAATAGCTCCAGTGCACCATACCAAGACTAGTGTTTTCAAAATGGCTGCCAAATACCCTTCTATGAATTGGGATGCTTCTGATGTAGCAGAGACATTTACACTTTTTAAACAGAGGCTACTCTTGGTATGTGAAGATAACGAAGTCACTGATGCCTCCAGAAAAATCAAGATAAGTGTAGGAGAAGAGGGTTTACGCCGTATAAATGCATCTGGCCTTAGTGAAGTAGATCTAAAGAAACCGGAGAAATTATGGGATCTGTTTGAGAAACAGCGGAGAGTTGCGGTAAATTTCCGTATTGAGCGACTGAATTTGATGCAGTACCGACAGAAGAGCGGTGAATCACTTGATGCTTTTGTCACACGTGCACGAACGCAGAGCTTGCGCTGTGAGTTTACAGACGCAGAGTTGCAGGAGCGCATTATCGAGCTTGTCATCGCCAGCACTCCCATTGCAGAGTTCCGGCGGGAACTCCTGGATAAAGACAAAACACTGACACTGCAAGAAACTCTCAACACTGGCCGACGACACGAAGCAACCAAGAAAGGCAATGAACAGATCCGAACTCTTCGCGAGAACACGACTGACCAGACTTCTATAGATCACGTCTCCAAAAAGAAGCCCTGTTGGAACTGTGGTCGTCACCACGCAATCCGAAGATGTCCGGCATTCAGAGATGAGTGTTCAGGATGGGGGAAACAAGGACACTGGGTAGAATTTTGCAGGTCGAAGCCCGAAGACACTGGCAACAGAGGCCAGAACACTCAAAGCAAATCCAGTTCCAAGCCCCAGAAACACTATCCGAACGCAGGGAAGCAAAGGAAGAATGTGCATGCAGTAACTGTACATGAGAATGAGACACCTGGTAGCTCGGACGCAAGTGACCCTGGTAACTATTCAGAAATTTTCTACTGCATTAAGATGTCTGATAAGTGTTTCGATGCCATATCCAGATCTACACGCGATGAAGCGTATACTACAATCGGCATTAAGTGTCCAGGGTTAGACGGCACAAAGGGTCTCAGGCTGAAGCTTGACATTGGTGCCCAAGGTAACGCATTACCAGTACGCACTTTCAAGCAGATGTTTGGGGACATCGACCCTGATGATGTGTTGTCACCTGTGGGCAAAACTAAGCTAACAGCATATTCCGGTGAAGAGATAAAATGCATCGGCAAGCTCACATGCGACTGCAAGTACGGCAGAGGAGACTGGGTACGC
This sequence comes from Harmothoe impar, assembly GCA_947462335.1. Classification (NCBI taxonomy): domain Eukaryota; kingdom Metazoa; phylum Annelida; class Polychaeta; order Phyllodocida; family Polynoidae; genus Harmothoe; species Harmothoe impar. The sequence continues at coordinate 77,511,939 of OX381704.1, read as the reverse complement.
ACAACGTTCTATGTTGTTGATGTGCCAGGACCGGTTGTGCTCGGTCTTCCTATGTGTGAGGCACTCAACTTAGTAACTATAAACTGTCATGTTGAGACCATAGTGGCCCAGCCAAGCCGGAGGGTCAACTTCCTGCAGGACCTTAAAAAGTCATTCCCTTGCCAATTTGACCAGATTGGAAGGTTCAAAGACCCAGCGAAGATATTGCTCAAACCTGATGCAGAGCGGTACATTGACCGTCCCAGGAAGTGTAATGTGAACCTTCTTCCCAAAATCAAGGCCGAGCTAGGACATATGGAGAAAAATGGCATAATCAGAAGAGTCAGGGAACATACCGACTGGTGCTCAAGCATTGTCTATAGCACGAAAGGTGATGGTAGCTTGAGGGTATGTCTTGATCCGAAACATCTCAACAATGCAGTTAAAAGATGTCCTCATAAGACTCCCACATTAGAGGAAATCAACCCATTCTTTACAGGTGCGAAATACTTCAGCAAAGTGGACGCAAAGGCTGGGTATTGGAGTGTTCCTCTGGAGGAGAGCAGTCAGTTACTTACCACTTTCCGCACACCTATTGGTAGATATTGCTTTCAGAGGTTGCCATTTGGCCTGAACACTAGCCAAGACATATTCCAGCAACGAATGGATGAGATTTTGGAGGATCTTGATGGATGTGTTGGCATCGCTGACAATATCTGTGTCTTCGGTTCCACAGAAGATGAGCATGATGCTAGACTCCTGAAGCTAATGGAAGCTGCCAAGATGCATGGTCTTGTTTTTAACTCGGCGAAGTGTGCTATAAAGAAGCAGTCAATTTCCTTTTTTGGAAACGTGTACAGTGAAGATGGCATATTACCAGATCCGGCCAAGGTGAAGGATATCCATGAGATGCCAGTCCCACAAGACCGAGAGGACCTACAACGCTTCCTAGGCCTACTAACATATATGGGATCCTTTATTGCAAATCTCAGTACACAAGCAGCCATACTTCGGGATCTGCTCAAAAAAGATGTCCCATTCGAGTGGTCAGACGACCATCAGCATGCGTTTGAGAAGCTCAAAGGAGCCATATCTGACCAAGCGAAAGTGGCCTTCTATGACTCCACCAAACCAATAGCGTTGGAGGTGGATGCATCACAAAAGGGCCTTGGTGCAGCATTGATACAGGAGGGCAAGCCTATAGCCTTTGCCTCCAAATCACTCACCAAGACACAATCAAATTATAGCAACATCGAGCGCGAGACACTAGCTCTTGTGCATGGGGTAGAAAGGTTCCATACATACCTGTATGGCAGATCTTTCACGATTGTATCTGACCACAAACCCCTTGAAATGATCTGTAGGAAGCCTATTATATCAGCACCCCCTCGACTCCAACGGATGTTGCTGAGGATACTCGGGTATGATTACAGTGTGGTATACCGGCCAGGAGAGGAGATGGTCCTATCAGACACTCTATCACGACTTCCAAACCCGAACAATAAATCGGAAGTCAAACTGGATCTACGTGTTGACGGAATCTCATTTGACCTCATCAGCTTTAGCCCAGGCAAGCAGGCGGAGCTTCGACGAGAGACCCAACGATGCCCAGTGCTTAATGCTCTGGCAGAGGTAGTGTACCGTGGATGGCCAGAAAGGATTGGGGACCTGCCAACTGACCTCTGAGTGTTCTGGTCCTATAGAGATGTCATTGGTCTTGATGATGGAGTCCTATTCAAAGGAAGGCAAATCATTTTCCCGGAGAGCATGCAGGGGGATATCATATCCCAACTGCACCGTGGTCATCTAGGCATAGAGAAGACATGGCTGCTGACACGTGATACAGTATACTGGCCAAGGATAAACAATGATATAGAGAGGTTGGTAAAAGGCTGCAACGTATGCCAGGAGGACCAAGATGATAACAGAAGGGAGCCGATGTTAACTAGCAAGGTTCCAGCCTGTGCTTGGCAAATCATAGGGACAGATTTGTTTGAGATAAAGGGGCGTCAATACATAATTATAACTGACTACTACTCAAAATTCCCAATTGTCAAAGAACTACAAGCACCCGTGACATCTGAGGTAGTTAAGGACATAGTAGAAGAGGCCTGCGGTACCTTTGGCCGACCAGACGAATTTAGGTCCGACAATGGGCCACAATATGCCAGTGAGACATTCAAGAAATTCTGCCGTCACTGGGGAATCAATCATACAACGTCCTCGCCACACTATGCCCAGTCAAATGGCTTCATAGAACGCCAGATACGATGGGTCAAGTCAGTGATAAAAAAATGCATCAAGACAAAAGAGAATGTCCAGATGGCCCTCCTGAACCTGAGGGCTACTCCAGTTGACAACCGATTGCCGTCACCAGCGGAGATGTTGCTGGGGAGGCAAGTAGCCTCCATATTGCCTACAAGGCAGACAAACATTGATCAGGAAGTCAAGGATCAGCTGGAAGGTAGAGGCGAAAGGGCAAAAGAGCATTATGATCACACTGCGAGAGACCAACAACTAGCACTACTGTACCCAGGGCAAGGTGTCCGTATCCAAGACCAAGTGACAAAGACTTGGGCACCAGGGACAGTGGTCGAAAAATGCCTGGAGCCAAGATCTTATGTCGTAGAGACCCAAAAGGGCAGCAAGCTACGCCGCAACAGGCATCACCTCCGGGAAACCCTCCAGATGCCCCGAGCCGCGATTCCACAGCTCGTGGACCTCGGCAGCGAGGACAGAAGGGGGGAAAAAGTCATTATGAGGCAAGAGACTCAGCCTGTGACCGACAACACAGAAGTGGCAGCTACCGCTTCACCCCAGAAGGCTCCTGAGACAGCCCCTATGCCTGTAGTTCGCACTACTAGGACAGGCCGTGCCACCAAACCACCAGCACGCTATCAGGAATAAACCCAAACAGTTAGGCACCACCTGCCAGCCAGAGGACAGAATAAAGCCTCCAGGTGGATGAAAACAAGGGCAGTCTACCCTATGTTTTCTAGTTAAGTAGTTGTTATGTAACAGTTAACAAATTAAGTTCATCTATAGTAAAAGACTTGTTCATACTCATATATAACAAACATTAAGGACTTATTCAATTGAGATGTAAGAGTTCATGTAAGAGCGCTGCTCTCGATACCCCATGGACACAAACTCAAACTGTCACCATGATATGTTCTTCTTGTAACAAGGGGGATGTTGTGATACCGACGTACACATGTTTGTGACGTCACTACTTTGGGGGCACTTGGGCGACGAGCGGGATGGCGTACATGGTTCATAAATACAAGTAATCTTAAACCAAACTAGACTGCCTCCTTTTACTTATCAATATCACTTCACCCCCTAGCAGGTGACGTCATTTGTGAACGTTCCCGTATGTTAAAGTTCTACTTTATATTTTAGTAGGGGAAGGTGGGGTAATACGGGCCATGGGGTAATAAGGGACACTCTCATTTCAGACTGATATTTCTTACTGAAAGGTAACACTAAGAACTCAGTTTTGGTTTTATAATAAAAGGTAGGCATCAGATCATATATATTGCAGCATTTATTATGTTGTTGTAGGAATTATTATTTGAATTATACACGGAAAATAAAATTGAATGCCTGGAATATTGAGGGCTGACATCTTGATTAGTAAAGCATAATTAGACACTGCATTATTATTAATGCAAGCCCCCTAGTTTGAGCAAAATGGTAATATTTTTTCTGGTTTCAGGTGCTAAGGATAAAACACCCAATAGCTTATAAAATTGAATATGGTTTGGTTATTTTCTGTGAAGTGTCTAGGAATGGACACCACTATTTGTGTGGTGTCCCGTATTACCCCAACCTCATTTTTCGGTGGGGTAATACGGGTCAAAGGCAATCCCTATCGTAATTTGTATATATTTTTTCTACAAAAGTGTTAAGCTATTGATCTTATTTAAAACTTCCACATGAAAGAGTGCCTTTGCAGAAACTACTTTTTTTCAAGATATCTAAATAAACTTAGTTCTTTGTGAGATTTTTTTCATGTTTAAAATTTGCATATGGTCATGCTTTGTGTGGCGGCCATTTTCCAAAATGGCGGCATGAAAATACAAGAAATTTCAGGGTCAATTTGAACATCAAAGACAATTCACATTTTTTGCTTTTTCTAGTGTGCATCTCAACATAAATGGTCACAAAATAGCTTGAATTAAAGCTATAGAGAAGCCCCGTCTAATAGATAGGGTTTTGGGTATATCATGACATCCTGGTGACCATGGAAACGATGTAAACACTCCATTTTTGCCAAATTCTGCTAATTGTTTAATATTTTGACAAATTCTCTCGACAAGAATAGGCATGTAGGACTCATTAAGGTAACAAAATATCTTTATAATGTTTTGGGACAGTTTAAATCATCATATATTTTGTACCTCAAAGGCTTCTCATTCAAAGAATTCCACCCATGCATGAAAAATATTTGGCCATTTTCACTGTCGATTCCTATTCCGTTCCGTCTTACCCCACAATGGCGACCCGTATTACCCCACCGTGGGGTAATATGGGTCACAAAATCTTTGAAATTATTAACTACAACCATTGTAGCCTACCTTAGGGAGTTTGAGGACATTTTTCTTCAACACAGTTAAATATAAAAGAGGAATGCTTAAAAAGTAGGTAAACAGATATTTTGCTTATGGTCACCAGAAAGGCAGAATTTGCATGAAAACCCTTAGGTGTCCCGTATTCCCCCATCTTCCCCTAGACATTTTCATTATTTATATTTTCCATCCCTAGTTTAGGGCGGTAGGCCGAAAATAGGTGCCATAATTCAGCTGTGGGGGGTATTTTCGGCCACCAGGCAGTATTAATGCTGTAAAAAGCACCCATACCACTTTTTTAAACTGGCAACAGCTTTCCTCAGCTGGCAAACACATTTAATATGCACATTTAAATATCTATGGAGCAGTTTGTATAGAAAATATATATTTTCCTGTTTGGTATATTCGTTTTGAATAGATTTTGAAACCTAGATCTAGATTTTTGGGTGAGCTAAGACAGATAGACCTACCACCATCATCCATATGTAAGGCAGACCCTGAAAGTCTGGGTTGAATCCTATTCACATATTTTTTATAATAGATACAAAGAGAATAAAAATCTGATTGTGGGAGCCAAATTAAATAAATGTAGGCCTACCTATTTTGCATGTAGGCTACTTCCACTTTTAATTGGCACATATATGCAAAGTGGCCGAAAATACCAACCCCTGGCCGAAAATACCCCCCAAAAACTGAAAATTTAACAATTGGCCATACCAGTAGGCCAACCAGTAAAACTGTTATTGTGGTGCCCCTGCATACACTCATACCCACTGATTGCCTCACACGACCTACGCTGTGGCACCCAGTGAGCGCCGGCTGTGCGCTGCACGAGATGACCCATATGATGGCATTTCTGAAGCTATCACCACAGAGCCTATTCATATAACCTGTACCCGGCCTGGGACCTGCACCATGTGGCCCATGGGGTCCCCTCCTTTCACCATAGCACCCAGTCCCTCCCTTGCATCATATGACCCATATGGTCCCTCCTTGCACCATGGGACCCATGCCAGGAAACTGGCCCCTACCTTGCACCATATGGGTTACTGGGTCCCCTCCTTGCACCAAAGGGCCCATACCAGTAAAGTGCCCCCTACTTTGCACCATATGACCCAGGGGGTCCCCACCTTGCACCATAGGACCTATTCCTTTAAAGTGGCCCCTACCTTGCACCATATGGCCCATGGGGTCCCCTCCTTGCACCAAAGGACCTATTCCTTTAAAGTGGCCCCTACCTTGCACCATATGACCCATGGGGTCCCCACCTTGCACCATAGGACCTATTCCTTTAAAGTGGGCCCTACCTTGCACCATATGACCCATGGGGTCCCCACCTTGCACCATATGACCTATTCCTTCAAGAGGGCCCCTACCTTGCACGATATGACCCAGGGGGTCCTCACCTTGCACCGTAGGCCCCATACAAATAAAGTGGCCTCTACCTTGCACCATATGGCCCATTGGGTCCCCTCCTTGCATCATAGGACCTATTCCATTAAAGTGGCCCTACCTTGGACCACATGACCCAGGGGGTCCCCACCTTGCACCATAGGACCCATACAAATAAAGTGGCCCCTACCTTGCACCATATGACCCATGGGGTGCCCACCTTGCACCGTAGGACCTATTCCTTTAAAGTGGCCCCTACCTTGCACCATATGACCCATGGGGTCCCCACCTTGCACCATATGACCTGTTTCTTCAAGAGGGCCCCTACCTTGCACCATATGACCCAGGGGGTCCCCACCTTGCACCATAGGACCCATACAAATAAAGTGGCCCCTACCTTGCACCATATGGCCCACGGGGTCCCCACCTTGCACCATAGGACCTATTCCTTTAAAGTGTCCCCTACCTTGCACCATATGACCTATTCCTTCAAGGTGGCCCCTACCTTGCACCATATGACCCAGGGGGTCCCCAACTTGCACCATAGGACCCATACAAATAAAGTGGCCCTACCTTGCACCATATGGCCCATTGGCTCCCCTCCTTGCACCATAGGACCCATACAAATAAAGTGGCCCCTACCTTGCACCATATGGCCCATGGGGTCCCCTCCTTGCACCATAGGACCTATTCCTTTAAAGTGGCCCCTACCTTGCACCATATGACCCATGGGGTCCCCACCTTGCACCATATGACCTATTCCTTCAAGGTGTCCCCTACCTTGCACCATATGACCCAGGGGGTCCCCACCTTGCACCATAGGACCCATACAAATAAAGTGGCCCCTACCTTGCACCATATGGCCCATTGGGTCCCTCCTTGCACCAAAGGACCTATTCCTTTAAAGTGGCCCCTACCTCGCACCATATGGCCCATGGGGTCCCCTCCTTGCACCATGGGACCTATTCCTTTAAAGTGGCCCCTACCTTGCACCATATGACCCATGGGGTCCCCACCTTGCACCATATGACCTATTCCCTCAAGGTGGCCCCACCTTGCACCATATGACCCAGGGGGTCCCCACCTTGCACCATAGGACCTATTCCTTTAAAGTGGCCCCTACCTTGCACCATATGACCCATGGGGTCCCCACCTTGCACCGTAGGACCTATTCCTTCAAGAGGGCCCCTACCTTGCACGATATGACCCAGGGGTTCCCCACCTTGCACCGTAGGCCCCATACAGATAAAGTGGCATCTACCTTGCACCATATGGCCCATGGGGTCCCCTCCTTGCACCATAGGACCTATTCCTTTAAAGTGGCCCCTACCTTGGACCACATGACCCAGGGGGTCCCCACCTTGCACCATAGGACCCATACAAATAAAACGGCCCCTACCTTGCACCATATGACCCATGGGGTGCCCACCTTGCACCGTAGGACCTATTCCTTTAAAGTGGCCCCTACCTTGCACCATATAACCCATGGGGTCCCCACCTTGCACCATATGACCTATTTCTTCAAGAGGGCCCCTACCTTGCACCATATGACCCAGGGGGTCCCCACCTTGCACCATAGGACCCATACAAATAAAGTGGCCCCTACCTTGCACCATATGGCCCACGGGGTCCCCACCTTGCACCATAGGACCTATTCCTTTAAAGTGTCCCCTACCTTGCACCATATGACCCATGGGATCCCCACCTTGCACCATATGACCTATTCCCTCAAGGTGGCCCCTACCTTGCACCATATGACCCAGGGGGTCCCCACCTTGCACCATAGGACCCATACAAATAAAGTGGCCCCTACCTTGCACCATATGACCCATGGGGTCCCCACCTTGCACCATAGGACCTATTCCTTTAAAGTGTCCCCTACCTTGCACCATATGACCCATGGGATCCCTACCTTGCACCATATGACCTATTCCCTCAAGGTGGCCCCTACCTTGCACCATATGACCCATGGGATCCCCACCTTGCACCATATGACCTATTCCCTCAAGGTGGCCCCTACCTTGCACCATATGACCCAGGGGGTCCCCACCTTGCACCATAGGACCCATACAAATAAAGTGGCCCCTACCTTGCACCATATGACCCATGGGATCCCCACCTTGCACCATAGGACCTATTCCTTTAAAGTGTCCCCTACCTTGCACCATATGACCCATGGGATCCCTACCTTGCACCATATGACCTATTCCCTCAAGGTGGCCCCTACCTTGCACCATATGACCCAGGGGGTCCCCACCTTGCACCATAGGACCCATACAAATAAAGTGGCCCCTACCTTGCACCATATGACCCATGGGGTCCCCACCTTGCACCATAGGACTTATTCCTTTAAAGTGGCCCTACCTTGCACCCCATGGGTTCCCCTCCTTGCACCAAATGCCCTATCCAAAAAAGGCGTCCCTACCTTGCACTGTATGACCCATACGGTCCCCTTCTTGCATCATATGGCCCACCCAAAAACATGAGGGGCCCCTACAAGACCCATACCAGTGAATTGGCACCTTCCTTTCACTTCATGACCTAAGGGGCCCCAAGCTTGCACCATAAGACCTATACCAACAAAGTGCCCCCACCACTAAGAGCAGGGGGTGAGGGACTAGGGGAGTGGGCAGGGTTGGAGTACAGGAGTAAGAGGAGGGTCTCCGTAGCTCTGTGCTGCCTTGAGCTCCATGCTCCACGGAGCTCTGTGTTACCTGGAGCTCCGAGCGCCATGTGCTCAATGGCTCCCTGGAACTCCATGCTCTCTGAAGCTCCGCTCTCTGGAGCTCCATGCTCTCTCGAACTCCATGCTCTCTAGAGTTCTATGCTCCATGGAGCTCTGGGCTCCCTGGAACTCCCTGCTCCATGACCTTCTATGTGCTCAATGGCTCGCTGGATCTACATGTTCCCTGGAGCTCCATGCTCCCTGGAGCTCCAAGCTCCCTGGAGCTCCACGTTTCCTGGATCCAAGCTCCATGACCAGCTCCCTGGAGTTCAAGTTTCCTTGAGCTCCATGTGCTCAATGGTTCCCTGGAGCTCCATGCTCACTGGAGTACAGGAGTAAAGAGGAGGGTCATACAGCATCATGCTATGCGGCTAAAAATACGATGCTCACTGTGGCTCCTTACTGCCTGCAGCTCCTTACTGCCTGCAGCTCCATGCTCCCTAGAGCTCCGTGCTCCCTCGAGCTCAGAGCTCCATGTGCTCAATGGCTCCCTAGAACTCCATGCTCTCTGGAGCTCCATGCTCCATGGAGCTCTGGGGTCACTGGAGCTCCGAGATCCATGTGCTCAATGGCTCCCTGGAACTCCATCCTCTCTGGAGCTCCATGCTCTTTGGAGCTCCACTCTCTGGAGCTCCATGCTCATCGGAGCTCTGTGCACCCAGGAGCTCTGGGCTCAATGGATACATGGAACCCCATGCTCTCTGGAGGTCCATCCTACCTAGAGCACTGTACCTCTGGAGTTATGTGCACCCTGGAGCTCCCTGTTCCATAGAGCTCTGTGCTCCATAGACTATCTGCACCATGGAGCTCCGTGCTTGCTTGATAGAGCTGTGAATTCGCTCCATCGAGCTTCATTTTCTATAACACTCCATTCTGCATACTCTGTAGAGCTCCCTGCTTTGTGAAACTGTCTACTTAATCCATGGAGCTCCTTATTCAACTACCTGTTTGGTCCCTATATTGCATATGGAGCTCTTTTTGGGCATGGACCTCTTCGGAGCATGGAGCTCTTTGGATCGTGGAGCTATATGGAGCAAGGAGCTCCAGGGAACACAGAGCTCAAGGGAGCACAGAGCTCCAGGGAGTACAGAGCCCTTAGGGAGCAAGGAGCTTCAGAGAGCATGGAGTTCCAGGGAGCACATAGCTCCAGTGAGCATGGAGCTCCAGGGAACCATTGAGCACATGGAGCTCAAGGAAACTTGAACTCCAGGGAGCTGGTCATGGAGCTTGGATCCAGGAAACGTGGAGCTCCAGGGAGCATGGAGCTCCAGGGAGCATGGAGCTCCAGGGAACATGTAAATCCAGGGAGCCATTGAGCACATAGAAGGTCATGGAGCTGGGCACCCCATTAGCACATGATCTCCTTCTTCAAGAACAAATTTTCAAATGAAAATGCCCCGTATTGAAAGACCAGAGACATGTCTTTTGTCTCCAGAGACACACACACGCTTCTGGAAAAAGCATGTCACCACTCTACACTTAACTTGGAAACTGGAGACAGATAACTCTTTTTTCAGCAACATTTATTTTTTTCCTGCCCGACAAGCCTGCATATTTTCTATTTGTACACAGATAACTACTGTCACAGAACTGTGTTATAAACTGCTAATCCTGCACTATACAATGCATTGGGTGTTATTGCATGTCCAATCTTTCTTCCTAAACGAAAATATACGCTGAATCATGCAGGCTAGGTAGATATATAAAACCACGCTTTTGTGTGTCATCACCCAGAGACTGATAATTTCTTGTACAACAGCATTCTTCCCTCTTTATATAGACAGAAAATCCCCTTCATGTTGCGACTTTTTCCATGCATACCAAATTGGTGGTGCCATGTTATAACAAGTCAAGGGGGCTTTCTTATTTACCACATAGAGAGAATTTCTTTCATTGAAAGAATCTTGTGAAAGGCGTAACATTTTTCATTATATAACACTTCTCTATGGCTCCTTATTGTGACAAAATGTTCTATGACATAAAAAACGTTATTTTATTTTAATATGCCCTCTGTACATTTATATAGCAAAATACCCATATTGAATGAGGAAAATACCCAGTATCAAATGCATGTACCCACAGGGAATGCTTAAACAAATAGGATTATCTTGATGTAACCAAGAATTCCTATAATACACGTAATAAACATAGATCAGATAAAGACAGGTAAGGGCCTTTTCAACCAGGCCTGTCATATCAACCAGAGACAGGTAAGCCCTTTTCTAGCAACATTTCTCATTCATCCCAGAGACACCTAATTCCTTTTATTTCAATGTTCTCTCTCCCCCTGAGACGGAAAATTCCTTTTACATTAAACTGTAAATGTATACTTCTATTATCCTCATGTTCAGAGACAGATAGTACCTGCTATGAACAAGACATATTATTGCCCTTTACCTTCTACCCATTACAACAAGCTCTTGAACGTATATTTTACCGTTTTCTTTCCAATGGCCTCCTTCCTGCTTTGATACAGGCGTTCACAACACAGAGTTTTGTTATTTATTTCTTGCTTCTACAACTATTACTACAATACTCAAGCTCCAGCTTTGAGGAAGTGATCATCTGTCAGGTAAGGTACTCATACTTCATCTGAAACATATGTGTATTCTCACCGCATTCCATTGTGTCTGTAGGCCTACTAGACCCCCCCCCCCGACCCCCAATTTGACCTGTAGTATATAGGCACATATAGATACAACATATGAAACACTGTGCCAAATTCCTTTGCATACATTCCTACAGTAGGAAAATCCAGTTTTCATAAACGTTCTCAGGCATGTATTTCTTTTATAACGAATTTTCATTGGGCAGGTAACGATTTTTTTATGGAAATATCCCCACACAAAGGTGACCTTTTCCCTGCTACCAATCTACCTCCCCCCACCACATCCAATCCTGTGCAGTAGGATGAGAGTGTCACCTTACCTGTCCATTATTTCCCCTACCTGGACCCCCACCTACCTGTCCCCATCAACCTTGTATAAACAGTCATCACCTGTCCATACTGCATCCCCTGCTATAGCTACCCATCCCCCTGCCCTATACATCAGCATACATGACTGACTATGACCATCCATATGCTGCCATGCCCCTGATATCCTAAACTGTAAATGTAGATATTCTAGTTTGTATAAATTTCCGCGGATATGATAAAAAGTACAATATCACACAGATTTAGGGAGTGTTCATTCATCAATTAAAGGAGGGTGGTAGGATGAAAAATTGTTATGCCCACCCCCCTCGAGAGTGGATATAACATTTTGCTGTCCCCCTTGCCAAAGGCATTGACATTTTTTATGCGCCCTCTCCTTTGAACTATAGTAATGCGTTGTTGTTTTTTTATCAAAAGGGCTGAATTTTTTATCCCCCCCCATGGACCATGCTGGACCATGGGAGTATTAAGGGATTGGGATATCTAGATATTCCCCCAAATGACCAAATATTGCTTTATGTCTTCTTATAGTATAATGTGTTCTCTTACTTTGTGCCAAGCATGAAATATTTGGGTATGATGGCATCATGTCAGCAACAATTATTAAGAACAGTCATTAGTAAGGGATTGACCAATGAATGTCTCAAGATGGTTGCTATGTTGAAACCTTAATTCTTAATAACATTCTTGTTTGGGAAATCAATAATCTATTAAAAAAATATCCGTTGCACTGACAGCGTGTACCCCATAAAATGAGTTCATTGCAAAGCTCCCCTGAGGTCTCCACCTCACTTGTTTGGCATTCTGTATAAATGATGTTAATCGTCAAACATCTGAAAATATGATTTATACCGGGTATTTTACACCTTTTTCTTTTGAAATGAAGCAAACACTGGTTAACTTTTTTCATCACTGCCAAAGCATTTATGATCCAGTCACTTGTAAATAATAGAGGTTACCCAAGAACTTAGTGTACCTGTGATTCAAAAAAAAGGAGCTAGAACCAGTATTTCGGTTATACTTTAACCAAATGAAGAAGTATAAATCTCCACTCCTGCATCTGTCAATAGTATACACTTTTCCCTACATTTCAATTTTTTCAGATTGAAGCCACGATGCCGCCACCACCACCTGCAGGAACCCCACGCCATGCTACAAAACGCTGTGCAACTTTAACCAAAACTGTGCATCTCCCTGGAGGGATTACTAAGAAATCTAAAATAAAAGTGGATCGTTATCCACAAACCCGACCAGCTATACATCCAATGCAAAACATGGAACAGCTTCCCTCTATTGATCATGAAAAAGTAGTGCCACATGAAGGTGATGAACACAGTATGTACATATTTCCTTTAATATCCGTAATATCACAGAATCAAACCATTCACACATGTAGACTGCTCTTGTGATCTCCACAATGCCTCTTATAACAACAAATGCAACACACAGGATCATAAGGAACAGGGCATACATTTGACCTACGGTATAGAACCTATATTGTGGTGGCATTGTGGTAGCATTGTGTAATGTCTCTCCACTAGGTGTGTTCTGTACATATCATATACCCAACATCTGCTAAGTGTACCGCAACCTACAGGTGGAGGACTAGTACAGTAATACAGGCAGCCTGTACTATTAGGCCGCACAGCACCAGCTAACAACAAACGTTTTCCAAACGTTTGCAAACGTTCCCACATGGTTTGGAGGAAAACTTTTGGAACAGGTTAACCAAAATGTTTTTGTAGAACGTTTTATAAATGTTTAGTGAAATGTTTGCAATAGGTTTGCAAAAGGTTTGGAGAAGGTTACACATGGACTCTCGAACCTGTCATGGTAAGGCCCATGTACCAGTGGTTAGACCACACAGCCATAGCGTCTGTACATAAGAGGCCTTTAGCGAAAGTGATAGTAGGTGGTAGGAGAGCTACTTTTACCTCCATACACATTCATAGACTAGACTATATTTGATGTGAAGCATGTATCAATAATACACATAATTATAATATTTTATTTTATTTCCTTCTCACATAGCAGAGCTAGCACGTATGGGATACATATATAAGTTCCTCTGTAATCAGCTACCGGTTACTACATATTCTATAGTGTAATGGGGAAAGCATTTGTCTTGTAATCCTAAGATACTAGTATACTAGTTTCATGTGTCAAACCAGACGTGGCGCTAGATGACGGGGGCGCTGCTTACGTATGGTTTGCTGGGGTTCACGACTGAGGCTCCTGGTGGAGATTTTGGGAACTAGCCGCTGGTACCTAAATGTTCCCAGCAAGAGTATCACTGAAGCATGATACGGCGATGTAAACAAGCCTAGTTTTGACTGTTCTTGACTGTTCTACATGTGTCATATTGCTCTCATTCAAACCGAGTCTTCTTTAATGGTCAATCATTCTATATTCCAAATGGCATCAATATGACAGTACAGGGAAGGAATGCCAAGGGCAAACAAAATTGGCTATGGAAAATGCAATGCGTAGCGGCCATCTTGTTGTTCTGACAGCCGTCAAAATGAGGTTCCCAAAATCTCCACCAGAAGCCTCAGTCGTGCACCCATCAAACCAATTATCGCCCCCGCCATCTAGCGCCACGTTTAGTTGGACACATGAAACTACTGGTATACCAGCCTGCAGCTCAGGCTTTCACACCTTCTCCAAATAGAGTCTCTGCTACATCTGTGTCACATTAGATAAACTACTGATTTAAACTAATATTTTAGAAATGCAATGGACCAGGCACATAATGCATCTGAAAGTTGGTAGCTGATATACTTATCTATGTATTACATTAATTATTTCGCAAATACAGTAAAACTTCGTTTTTACAAACACCTTATTACCAGCAAGATGAATTCATTTGAAACGAATTTCGTAGTAACCAAATTCAGCATGACAGGTAGGGGTGTGGTGACGGAGCTGTTTGGGCAGGGATGAAAGTAACCATTGAATAAAGACGACTGAATATAGGCCCTCAACTGTAAAGTACATGTCTTTGCCATGTGAAATTAGGGAAACACTTGAAGACTGTTATCCCTGTGTTGGGGGGGGGGTGTAGGGGGGTGCAGCCTCGGCCAGCATCTATCCTACCAAATGGATACACAGCATTGAGTACGGAGCAATATAGGTATGGGAGTCTGAGACTTAGGAGGGGGGGGGGGGTGGCAGGACAGGTAGGGGGCGTGGTGACGGAGGTGTTGGGGGGGAGGGCAGGAGGTGCAAGGCCCGCTCACTGATCTGACCAGTGGTCACATTTCAATGCATAGAAGCCCCCTTAAACACGTGACGAGTGGTCGGAGTTCAAAGCATAGAAGCCCCCTCAAACACCTGACCAGTGGTCAGAGTTCAAAGCATAGAAGCCCTCTCAAACACCTGACCAGTGGTTGGGGTTCAAGTGACAGAAGCCCCCTCACAGACTTGGCCAATGGTCGGTGTTCAAGGCATAGAATCCCCCTCACACACCTGACCAGTGGTTGGATTTCAAAGAATAGAGAGCCCTCACAGAGTTGGCCAATGGTCGGTGTTCAAGGCATAGAGGCCCCCTCACAGACCTGAATTATTCTTATGAAAGTCAGATTTTACTTCGTTATTAACGAATTTGCAGCAGCAGTACTTCGTTATAACAAAGTTTTCTTACTAAAGAAATGTATAGGAAATAATCACCTCCTTGCCAATATGTTTGTTATAAACATATTGGCAAGTAACCTGTGAAAACAGGCCAGAAGTGTTATGCAGGCTGTATTGTAAGTCCATGCAGTCTTCTAGCTGATCTAACTGCATGTCTAATTGTGTTTTACCATAAATTCTCTCATTCAAAAAAGTACAATATGATTCTTTTATTTCAGTCCGGACTTATCCTGAGCGGAAAGAAAGTCGAACAAATGGTTGGGAAACAGCCTTCTCTGGACTTAAAGAAGCTTTTCTGCAATCTAGAGCGCCTATATCTAACATTTGTTGTGACTGCAAAGAGATGGATGAAAATATCATCTTATGTTTGGACTGTGGGCCTTTCGCCTACTTTTGCCACAAATGTATAAATATTCGTCATGAATATGCTCCTCTTCATATACCAATGGAATGGAATGTAAGTGTACCTAGATCAAATATATCATAATGGTCTTTTTTAAACTTCTGATACTGGTATAGCAAATAATATTTCAAAGTTGGAGGAGTTGGTCGAACAGATCATGATATTATCATAGCAATATATATATTTATACTTACTACTGTGAAAGTACTTATTTTCATGGTCTAAATTTTTCGCAGATGAGTGAAAATTGGCAAATTTCTTGGGTATTTATTCCATACTTAAGCATATAAAATTCTGTGGGTTTTCCATTTCCACGAAAATCGCAAAAATATATACTCAGCGAAATAAAGTACTTTCACAGTATGTTCTTCCTTACTGTTTTAACTTTGTTTTGTGAAATTGTCATTTTGCAGATGTATATGACACAATGGAGTATATGAGGTATAAATAAGTTGTTATGTCTTCATTGCATATTACAGGGAAAGTTTTATGTTCCATATGTTTGGCGAAAGATATTGGAGATACCAGGGCACAGTTGTGGGACTGAGGTTCCCTCCAGTATAACTGTTGCTGACCAATTTGGTAAGTAGTCCCTCATACACATATGTTGAAATTATGATTATACAGTTATGATAACATCCCATTTTTTTCCATACAAATTACGTTCCCACAAGGAATAAGGCAGAGTGGAAAATGGTCTAAAGTACCCCCATGATTTTAAATATGTTTTTTACTTCTTACTTTATTCCTCAAAGCAAAACCAATCTTGGCATTCAAATTGCAATATGTACCTTTTTCAGGTCGGCAACATACAGTGGAAGTAAAGTTCTGTAAGTGTTTCACTAAAGTGACCATGCTGATGAAGTTTGGCCTATGGCCTGCGACACCTACATCGCCAGTCACAGCGATACACATCCGATATATGGAGCTCTGTCGATGTATGCTGTTAGAAGGAGCTGTTGCTACATACAAGTCATCAGGAATCATGAAAATGTTCTCATCCTCACTCCCAAATTCAGGTGACAAGGTATGTTCCGGTACACCTGTTTCTGAGGAAATAAATCCTGAAGCAATTTAAAACCGTAAAATGGCAGAAAAGTGCTTAATACTGGTCTAGGACTAACTCTATGCTGAGTACAGAAAACTTAACCATGACGGACCATTATCTTGGTACACCAGTGTACCATGTCTTGGGCTGTACCAAACTCTTGGTATATTTTTTGGTATGTTTTACGTTCATATTTACCCCAATTCATCCCTGTATCATGTGAAACTATAACTCAAATCACACAATCTGTACATCCAGTTTTTCTTTTGTTTTTTTCAGGTTAATCTTTACCAAAATCTCGCAGTTGACTGTGCTGCCTACTACCGGCGCTTCATCTATGAAGTGAGGTATCTTCAAGGGCTCGTCCAGGACTATCCAGATGGGACTGGCTGTCTTATTTGTGAACAGGTGAATGTTATATTGAAATACCATCTAAAGTTAGTTTAAAATAAGATATTGTGGCATATTTTAATAATTATCTACTTGTGTTATGCAGAAGCTGTACTTAGAATGGAAAACCATTTTAGATTGTTTTTGTTGTTTGTTGTTAATTTTTTTGGCAAAAGATCTGGACAAATGTATCGTTTTTATTTTATTAAGATGCCCAAAGTGCAATACCAATAACCTATCGAAAGAAAGAAATACCAGTGTTACGTCTATATTGAACTTCATTTTGATTTAAATATTATTTCATATTCTCTTTAGTAAAAGTCAGTTCAGTCCGGTTCTGGATGTACTAGAAGTACATTCAATAGCACTATTTAAGCATCAGGGATTAGTCTGTCTCCAGATATTACTAGTATTAAACATGGTATCTAGGCTTTTAAAGTGGTCAAAATTCATGAAGGATTTGCAGCATTACCTGTTTGATTCTAAGGTAGTTCAATACCATTTATATCTTCAAAATATCAACTGCAACAAACTGGGCTGAAGATGATTTCAGAACAATACCCTAAAAGCTTTCACAGGGGGCAAAAATTGGCCAATATACGTTGTATTTTCAAATGCTCATGAAACATTGAAATACATTAGTATATTGTCAGTGTAACTGGAGCAAAGATCTGGATGGATCAGTTTGCCATGAAAGTAATGGTCAGTTTGCTGTGAAACTAAAGCTCAGATCGTGTGGTTGTCAAACTAAAGCTCCTAGTCAGATCGCCATGCTAGTAAAGCTCAGTTCATACTTTGATTAGGGGGGGGGGGGTTAAGGCTCAATTTTTCCCAGGGTCATATCCGAATTTTGATACATTGTTTTTGTTATTTGTATAATCTATAGTATGACAGGGCCATTTGCTTTTCTAGACACAGACAAAGCTGCCAAAGGTCGTCAGCATGGATGGCAATTTTCGACTGGTGCGAAAAAAGTCGTCAGGGACAAGTGCATACCCTCCACACCATGAGGGGCACTACTTTATGAATGAACAGGAAGTCCAACCATTCGTCCATACAGACAATGTTGCTCATGAAACGGTAAGTCGAAATTCATCTATGTGTGTTAAAACAAACAATTCCAGGACTCCTGGCCCCCGGACACATGGCCCCCTGTATTTTAGCCCCCTGAACATTGGCCCCCCTGAAAATTGGCCCCCCTGCACCAATGATCCCCCAGACTTGGGGCCCCCGATGAAAATTTTCCAGCAACCTCTACTAACTGCATAATGCTAGGTTTTGGATAGATTTGCCTACTTTAGAAGTGGAGACAACTTATCGCCGCCAGGTCGACAGCCATGCCGCCACTTCAACAGCCTGTCCACCTGTCGACCTGTACACCTGTCCACCTGTCGATCAATCCACCTGTCCACCTGTCTACTAATCCACCTGACCACCAGTCGACATGTCGCTTGTCTACCAATCCACCTGTCCACCTGTCGACCTGTCAACCAGTCCACCTGTCGATCAGTCGACCTGTCCACCACTCCACCTGTCCACCTGTCCACATGTCGACTAGTCCACCTGTCCACCTGTCGACTAGTCCACCTGTCCACCTGTCCACCTGTCAACCAGTCCACCTGTCCACCTGTTGACTAGTCCACCATGTCGACAGCCTAGCCGCCATGTCGACAGCTAAGCCTCAATGTCGACAGCTAAGCCGCCATGTCAACATATAGGCTGACATGTCGACAGCTTAGCCGCCATGTCGACAGCTAACCCGCCATGTTGACATCTAAGTCGCCATGTCGACATCTAAGCTGCCATGTCGACATCTTAGCTACCATGTTGACATGCCAGTGTCTGCCATATGAACATAATAGTAAACATCCCTGCAAACAAAATCATTTCTTGTAGGGAACTCGAGAAACACATATCTTCATTCTATTTGTGGAATTTTTGGTTATTAGCACAAATAAAACCCGGGAAATAAAGATCACCATTGACATACAGGCCACCTAGGGTCCGTCCATAAATGATGTCGCGTCTTAAATTTGTGACAAAATGTGGCAAGGGGTGGAGGGGGGGTTGGCGAGTGCATGATGTCACATTTCCAAATAAAATAAGTTTTTATTTGCATTTTTAACACGTAGGGTAATAGGCTAAATCAGTGTAACCCCAGCAGTCTGTCTCTAGGCCCAGGGGGGCACTTAGTATATTTTGTATACACAGGTGTGCGGCTGGCAAGGTTAGTTTTTCAACAAAATCTCCCTAGCAAGGGTCCTCTTTTGGAGAGAAAATGTCCCTAGCAAGGTCTACTTTAGACAAAATCGCCCTAGCAAGGGTCAGTTTTTCACCAAAATGTCCCATTTTTGTCCATTTTTCGCCCAAACTTTGCAGACACAGGTAAAATTTCTCTGTGAAATTACTCATCCATGGTACATTTTGTTTTTTTCCTCCTCAAAAACAAGGACTTTTCGGCCAAAGGTGCCCTAGCAAGGGTAGGTTTTTGAAGCAAAAGCTACCTAACAAGGGTAAGGGTTGTCATTGGTCCAGCCGCACACCCGTGTCAGAAAAAAATCCCCCCCCGGGTCTCTGGGTCATTACAACTTATACATTGAATACATGTACACTTTTCCTCTAATGAAGTTTTCCAATCAGGTATATTGGGTTTTCTTTATGGATGGCCAGCAAAGATGATGTAAATGTTACGATAAGAGCAGAAGAACAGCAAATTCACCATGAAACTTTGCATACTGTACCCTTCCTATAATGCTTGAAAACTGGGATTATGGGCCTTTAGAAAGATTAGTGTTTATTCTTTCATATAGAAACAGTGGATGTACGCAAGTCACA
The DNA here is from genome assembly GCA_947462335.1 of Harmothoe impar. Taxonomy (NCBI): domain Eukaryota; kingdom Metazoa; phylum Annelida; class Polychaeta; order Phyllodocida; family Polynoidae; genus Harmothoe; species Harmothoe impar. The sequence goes on along the minus strand of OX381704.1, from coordinate 77,492,028 downwards.
CTCAGCTTTGATTTGATTTCTAAACATGCCTATAAAGGGGGGGGGGGGGTCAAAAAGGGCCAAAAAAGGCGTCACATCTTTATGGACGGCCCCCTATCAAAATACAATCCTTCATGTCGACATACAAGCCCCATGTTGACACCTTGGTCACCATATGTCGACATGATGGCCGCCATGTTGACTTGATGGCGACCAAGATGTCAACCTTATGGCGACCAAGATGTCAACCTTATGGCGACCAAGATGTCAACCTTATGGCGGCCAAGATGTCAACCAATCTGTCAACCTGATGGCGGCCAAGATGTCGACCCAATGACGGCCAAGATGTCAACCCGATGGCGGCCAAAATGTCGACCAATCTGTCGACCTGAAGGCGGCCAATCTGTCTACCTGATGGCGGCCAAGATGTCGACCAATCTGTTGACCTGATGGCAGCCAATCTGTCAACCAATCTGTCCACATAATGGCGGCCAAGATGTCGACCAAGATGATGATATGACGGCCTGTCTGTCGACCCGTCAGGGGGGGGGCCAAAAATCAGGTGGCCAAATGTCAGGGGGCCAAGTGTCCTGGGGGCCTCCAGTCCTGACACCTAAAACAAACCTGCCTCCTGCTATTTGTGCATAGATTTAAGCTTTATCTTGTTTCACATAATGATTTATACATATGTGGAAAGAAACAAGAGCTGACACCTGAGAGTCACAAGTGTATGTGGAGGGCAAGTCATGTAACCTACTGAAAAAGAAGATGGCGGTGGCAACTTATTAAGAGTTCCAGTATTTCATTAATATGAGGGCCTCAACAAACAACTTATCTATTACAGTGGGAAGACTGCAATGACTTTAAGGCCGGATCTGAGAGGCGTGCAGCCTTTAAATGTGCCAAGCTGGATGTAAGCGGTGTGTTTGGGTCAATCTGCATTCATGATATACCTCAACTATTTATCAACATGACAAGTGGTGAGAAGTAAGTTTTTGCTTGGACTTCATTCATAAATCCTGATAACCTGATGCATTAATGTAGTTGGAATTACGATCTTTCTTTGTCAAATGAAAAACTTTTAATCTGGCCTACTGTGCCATAGCAGTAATGCGCCTGGGCATTTATAGAACATGCTAGTAGAACACCATATATCAGTGCCTAACACCCCTCTAGCCCTGGCTCATCGATAAAACTGGCACTGTATCAAAACCAGGGTCTAAATTAAATTAAATTTAAACCAGTTCCTACAGCTAGTCACTTAAACTGCTGAGTGAAGTAAGCCTCCTCATCATACGCACCATTATTATTTTATTGCTCATAATGCTGCCCGTAATTTATCTCTCAGGATGGGCTATGCTGTATGCGTTATCAGCAAACTGATGGAGCACACAACTGACATCAAAGTCCTTTATGATGTAGCTTGTCGCCTGCTACCCCAACTTAAGGTATGTATGTTCATACGAGGCTATCCATTGTTAATTCCATGTAAAGTTAGAGGGGTGCATAGTCTAAGTTTTGTGTATATGAAAACGGGATTGACCCTATGTGATCTGTTTTTTTTACTACATAAATGAAGTAGTCTACTCAACATAACAAGCCTACTGAGTTAAAGGTTGATAGCCAATCAGTGTCTCTAAGTATGTACAGACGATTTCCATGGATGGATTTTTGATGACCCATTTTTCCTGACTTATGACTGGTTGATCAGTGTAGACCAGCCAGCTATCAGAACTTAATCAAAGTCCTAACAAACAGGGCATAGAAGCAATGTGGCTGACCTAATGTAGTGGGTCAATTCAATGTTTTATAATTGATTTAGATTAAGTATGAATAACTATATTTTCATATTTTCGCCAGGATGCAGCTGTTGACCTACCAAAGAAAGACCTTGCTGTGTCTGTTTTTCATGGATTTGCGCACACCATGCAGTGTCAGGTCGGCTTTTTTTCTTTTTTTTTGTGGTTCATTCTGATGGTGTCAAACACTGATGTAAATTATGTCTGCTAGTACCATGGCACACAATGCTATTCTGATATCAGTAAATGTTTCTAGAGTTAGTTAATCACATTGCATAAACACAAGGTTACCGACTATATCAAAATACTAGTACTTCGGTATCTCCTGCGATAGCAATCTGCCTGTAGGTTGAAAATAAAGTCTTCTTCCATCACAGCTAGCTAAACTTTTTCCTATGTGGTGGTTGTCTCTTATTTATGAACTTTACACTATATTTATATTCTTATTCAGACAGAGTATAGTCCAAGAAACAAACCTGGATTCCGTCTTGCTGATGGTGAAAATACTGAGAGGTTATGGTCATCACTTGGTGAGTTCAGCTATATATCTAAGGAGATGACTGCTTCTAACCGTCAGGACCTACTCACAGACGTGCTTCTACACTGGGCATGGAAGGCCACATCTTCTGCAGGTAGGGCTATGGTTTAGAACTGTTACTGGCCCGTTGTGTTTGAGCACCATGATTCTGATATATTTAGAGCTCTATGTATCCAGCCCTAATGCATACAGACAAAATATCCAATCATTTAACTTCAAGCCACCCTGTGTACTGTCATTGAAAGTGAATTATTTTATGGTGGATACAATGATCACTATGTTTAAGTACTAGAAATCCTGTATCCCGTCCCCCCCCCCCATCGGATACAATGTTCCCGTATCACATGACCTATGACATCATCATTTGTTCGAATTTGTATGGCCATTGATATGCATTTAAACATATTTTGAAGAATAAAAACCATGAAATAAAGGAAAAGGCCCATGACCAGAGAATATTTTGGTATCATTCCCCCAAAGGTGGGGCTGGGGCGGTATCCCACATAGCCGCAGGCTGAGTGCGATGCGGCCCCGGTCCCCGAAATTACAGTTGGCCATGTTCATTTCATTCTGATGGCACTAATAAGGGCTACCTGACTGGGCACCGCTCAGCAGAAAATTACTTTTCAGCTTTAGTTCAACATTATGTAAAAGCTACACCACAATCTGTTGGAGGATTTTCACATATTTTCCACTTGCCCTATTTTGTTGGAGAATCATTATAATACAGACCTGCTCCTTTTTATGTTACCTTTTTTTTCATCCAGCTGTAAAATTGATCAAGCGCCTAGAGAATGCACGTGCACTGCAGACCAAGAATAGGATTGACCATGACCGAATACTTGCTCCACTAAAAGGTTAGTGTATGCTAACCCACGGCCCTAACTGATGACAGACCTCTCAATCCAACATCTGAACATTTGAACTCTTGATGTACAGTACGAGAGTAAAAGTAGTGCTTACTGTCATACTAAGTCTCATTATCTCTAACCTACTCGGCCCAGTATGCTAGAGATAATGATCTCTGGCCAGATGGAGAGTAGTTTTCATACTCGCCAGTTCCTGATCTGCTGGCCCGATTGGTATGGAGCTTCGACTGACCCGCCAGTGTCAGGATAATGGACTATCCAGGTGATGTGTCAACAGTCTGCGGCACAGCATCTGTGTGAGGCAGCACAGTACAGAGGGGCCCAATACCAAGAGCATTGTTCCACCGCTACGAGCCATTTCCCACTGCTACAAGTAGACTCATAAACACATGCACGCGCACACACACTCATACACTTAAAGGCGCAAGCTAGATGAGAAAAGAACGGACCGAGAGTCCGATAAACTCTTGAGTAAGTCCCAGGCGTCATAGCACACTTGGATGTAAAACAATCAAATCAATCAATCAATCATATTCAGTATAAGTCTCAGTCTATGCACATTCATTGTACCTCTCATTATCATCCCTTTTATATTAGATGCTGGTATAGATGTTTCTGCTGAGGCAATAGACACCTGGGATGAACAATGGAAGGCCCGCTATGATACAAGACGAAAGAATCCAGGTAATGAATATGTTTGCATCATGATACCTGTTCAACCTGGAGGCTTAACTAAATGAGATACACCACCCCCAAACATGTACTTGTCAGACCTATCCTGGCTATATTCACATCGCAGCATGTGAGAATCGCCTCCCCATGAAGAGTCCTTGGCCCTCACGTGCACCGGGGATTAATTCTTGACTTCTCCAGGGTCTTATTCTGCCCATCCGGCTACTCCTGCTGTCCGGGCTGTCTCCCTGCACCTTTCCAGAGATCTTGGTACCATGGTCTTGGTGCTATGATCACCTTGATATTGCCACTAGTTTGCCGCAATAGGAAAGGCCTTTTCCACTCTTTACATCGGCGGAGTGGGCACGGCCATCTCGGATCCCGCACAAACTCTCGTTACCAGCTAGTTGCTGCTGAGGTTGAGACCCGCACCAGACTGCATTTCTTAACTCTTGTGCAGGCTGTACACTGCTGCTGCTGTTGCTCACCACTGCTTTTTTGCCCTTGTAAGAAGGCAACAGGGAAGAGCTGCTCCTGCAGGGACACACTGAGAGCCCTTGTAGAGCTGAGCGAAGCAAAAGGATGGGGGTAGAGGCTGCACAGAAGGATCAAACCAAGTGTATTCATGTCCAAAACTTACAAATGCACCTAGGGATGTCATTGGTATCATAGGTATCCATATGTATATCTTTCCTGTTAAATTTACCCTGATTTCATGTTATACCCAATTACTGATATATCGACACAAAAATAGTGAATACCTGATAACCTATAAAATTCAATAGAAAATCTCATCCCTTAACTCACCGCTGCTGTTTTCTGCCATTCTCTTGCCACATTTGTAAACACCCATGTCTTGTCTGACTGCTGCTACCCGAGTCTTCACTGCTTCAGTACTCATAGCTTCAGAATGTAACCGGGACACGCCACGTTCCTGCTGCCGATGTTAGCAGGCCTTCCTACCCTGAGCTACTGCCAAGGTTGCCTGGTGGGCTACCTCCTCTAGCTCCTGCTGTATCTCAATTCTCCCGATCTATATCCAGCTCTATCTCTGCCAGTGATCCTAAAAATAATTATCTTTAATATCCTAAAAAAATTCTCAAATGGTTTCATAATTGCCGTCCTGGTTCAATGACATTGCCTTGCATGTGTGTTTTTTGGCAGCAGAACAGAACACCTTATGTTCATAGTTTTCCATAGTCTTTTTTCAAATTTTACAAACTGATTTATTCTGCCTTGAGTCAAAAGAAACAAAAGAAAAAAAGAAAATTTCCAATTTTTCAGGAAATGATGCAGGTGGAGTCCATATACACAATTTTTCAATTTTTCAATTTTTCAATTTTTTCCGAAAATAGTGTGCGGGAAATCCTCAGACAACTTTTTATTTGGTGTGGCCTGAATTAGCAAATCTTAAGATTAAACCTGTTTTGGAATGCCAAAACAGTTCACTTGTAGAATATACCCCAAAAGAAAATCTATTCTCATACCCATAAGCCATGTATTCACATGAAAGGTCACATATGAATAATCTAGCGATATTCCCTCACCCCTTCCCGTTTCAAATGGCCAGATCACGCATTTTTGATGGATTTTCAACTCATTTTTTTCATCTATTCAAGCATGCCATTCCTAACTTATGTATAACACAATATTCTATTTAGAATCGTTAGGAATGTGATATAACTTGGCTTCGTTTGGTGCTACAATGACCTCAATGTGATGATTAGTGTATCTAGTACCATCTGTTGAGCATACTGATATAGGTGTAAACACGAGCATATTTAGATTTGGAGCTCCGGGCAGAAAGCATTTTTTGTCAATGTCTAACCTCCAGTATTTAGGTTGAGATTCACATTACATTACTTTGTTACTTTCAGAAACTACATGGGAAACAGACTACGCAGTTCTTCTACAAAAGTTTTTCTCCTTAAGGTACAGAATTCCGATTGGGCGGGATTGATGATAGAAGTTATTGAATTTAAATGCTTCTTTGTCCCTTAGTAGAACCATCGTCTCATAACAATATCATCAAATGATCTGCTTGATCAATTTTCTCGCTAACTTGCATATGAATTACTTATTAACAATTATTTAGGAAAGTGTGACCCTGATAGGACGGCAGCCAAAGATGGAGGTTGTAGTATAGAGATGTAGGGCGCAGAACATTGCTGTTTGAGAATGTGATACACAGCATTATGCTATAAAACATTTGAATTTAAGCTACATATATTTCAGATGGAAGTGGGTTGAGATACCCATAGAGCCTGCAGAATTTGAGGCCAGAGAAGAACTAATGAGGTATGTAAACATGGTTTGGGGGAAGGGTGGTTGGTATTTTCATGAATTGATGTGTCGCGACTCAGTTTGTTTTCAAGGCCTACTTTTTATTGATGTGTATTATGCATTTCTGTAGTTGTCATTTGAAGATCATTTGGAAAAAAGTAGAGTAGAAATCAACAGACAACCACTAACATCTCATTGTAAACTGCACACCATTCTACACATGTTGGGTATCAATTATTTAGCAGAAAAGAAGAAAAAAGAAATAATGGCATACTGTACTAAACTGCACAAAAAGAGTAACACTTGTTTTCACTGTCATCAACAGAATTGATGAAAAGTTGAAGAAGATCGAGAAGTCAAAGAAAATGGGAAGATGGGACAAGGAGTCCCATAGGTATGATACAAACTTGAAGAAAGCCTCTGAAATTCGAAAATCTGAAGTTATGTGCAAGATGCATAAGGAAGCGATAGATCGAAAGCAGCTTCTCATCTTGAAGTACCGTGCCCGTGAGATTTCTTTTTATTTCTCTATTGCATGCAAAGCAGGGGATCTTCTGCATGCACATATTATTCTATAGCTAAGCACTTTAAATCTCAAAGGATTACATATACTGTACATCCAATTTTTTGAAATGAATATGGACCATGAAACATAAATTTCAGTTAATCCTAATTAACCCTTTGCAGTATATATCTATCCCTTGTGTAACTATTTCAGGTGGCTATGATGAAGCATCGAAGTTTGCCGAACAAATAAAAAAAAGCAACACAAAGCTGACAACCTTGGTGAAACAGTACAATGTACTCAGGGATGTACAAGAGCTGAACTTTGATGTCGTGAAAGACCCTGAGTCTGAAATATATAGACATCTTCCTGCACTGAACACTGTACCCTACCCAGTCATGAGAGAAGCAATTGAGTCGCAAAATATGATATTTAGATCACAGGAAGAAATCAAGGCAATTGAAATTGAGTTTCCAGCACTTCTGGCAGCCTATGAACAACGTCACCAGCTACTACACCAGAAGGTGATAGCCATCAATCCACATACCAACCAGACTGAGAAGGGCACCATGGCTTTCCTGCTATCTGAGCTCATCATAAATGAGAAAGAACAAGCATTCATAGCTGGAGTCATGCAGGAAGCTTTTGGCATCACCAAGAAGGTTCAAACCATGTACAATGACAGGTTCCCTCTAAGCAAGTTAGGAAGAATACACTTAGAGGAACAACAGGATAGGCAGAAAGAGAATGAAACAGAACATCCCTCGGATGATGAGATTGATTCAGATGAGGAGTAAACTAACAATTATTTGTCAAATTTTGAGTACCAATGAATTAGAGAATGGACCATTATATGGAAATAATCTGCTATAATAGGTTTATCAAATGAACATTTTATTATGTGCCAATACATGATAGGATACAAGAAAGGTTGTACCACAAGTTTGAACGTTATTCTTTACATAAGGTGATCTTATCCCTAATTCAAACTTTTACAAGAGAAAGATTTATCGAGCATCATTTCAAATTCCATTTGTGGCAGTGTATCACCAGATCAGGCCAAATTGAATGCCTTTGACTGGGTGCCATCTTTGACCGGGTGCCATCTTTGACTGGGTGCTATGTTTGATGAACCACCATAAAGATAAATTCCATTTTGATATGTTAGGGATAAAACAAAGAAAATGGCTGTGGCTGTATCTCCAATGATGGCACCCGGTTAAAGATGTTCATATTGGCCCTATCTGGTGAGCCACAGGATAGTACCGTAAAACCTAGCGTATAAGCCTAACTCGCGTATTAGCCACACCCCTAACTTTGACAAATCACATAAGCCGCAGAAGGGTTCTGAAAATACTGTACTATACATATAAAAACTCTTGTATAAGCCGCATGCTATATAGGCATGTTTGGTATCAAAAGAAAGCTGAGTCTGATCGGTTTTACGGTACTACAGCATACAGGGTAGCAAAAATAAATATTTATATTACCTGCCTGTAGCATGTAAACAGCTTTTTATGATTAGATGAATTTCCCGGTAAGTGGTAGAACAAATGTGATACTGGCACTTTGGTTGTTACAAGTAACCAGCTGTTATTTTGCATGTATCAATATAGTTGATATAGTTACAATGCTAGCTGTATTGATGTTGTGTACAATGGACGGCTTTAGATCCCAGAGAGTAGGCCTTAGGTTGGGGCTAATACTGCAGCTAGTGTGTCAGGTGCCTTGGTACTCTCCAATGATCCATGTCACACCACCAGCTACGAATCTGTATGACAACAGGCAGAACATTAAAAATGTGCCTGACATGGGTTTTCATGAAACAAATTGTGTCAAAGAACATAGGAAGATTTACTGCAACAACTTGTCAAAGTCTTCAGATAAATATTGTGCATAATCATGAATGAACAGCAGATAAGACAGCAGTCAAAAAAGCTAAAATAAAGCAGCGACAACGGCTTAACTATGTATGATTCGACCCTGTGTCACCCCAGTGGAAAGGGTGATGTAAGATTTTGATTTTAATACGGTTTACATAGTAGAAGAAAATCAGGAGCTAAAAACAAATAATCTCCTTCATATTCTAAGTAAAGTGTCCATTATATTCTAAGTAAAGTGTCCAAATAGTAATCCAAATGTAACCAAGGTAAATATGTGAAGAATGTAACTACCAATGTCAACCGAATATGAACTAGTTCCAAACTGCTGCAAATTCCAATGCAGGCATTGCATCGTACTATAAAAGTAAACACACCTTGAATAAAAAAAAAATACTATGCTTGTGTCATTTACTTCTTATATAAAGTTTGAAACAATTTTCTTAAATATATAGACCAAATCACTCTGTCACTTGAATCACCAAATCACTTAAAAAGACAAAGAGTTTATGCCCAAAAAGCCATCAATTTTGAAACAAAAAGTCAGAGCCCAAATGCAAAATGATATGTCAACCATGATTTTCATGTTGAAAATGTGTTTTGTCACTTTATCTACACATGCAGTACAGCATGTGACAGATATGTTTAAGCATTGGGGATAGTGCAAAAACATGACAGGGGCAGAAGTGAGTGAGTAGGAGGGTAAACACATCGGGAATAGGGCACTAAGGAAGTAGGAAAATGAGGGAGGAGGGGAGTGAGAGAGTAGGGGATAGCTGTAGTGGACCAGCAAGAGGGTAGAGTAGTGAGGAAGGAGAGGAGGGGAGTGATGGCAGTTGTAATCCAACTGGTTCCTACTTACAGTTCCTACTGGTATCTGGCTGACACACCCAGTTTCACTGGTTCCTATGATCAGTCCTTGAGGTTAAAGGCGCACAGTTTCCTCTGCAAAGGCTACTCAGCTAGCAAAAAAACGTTTTCCTGATGGTGGGAAAACGTTTGGAGGAGGGTTTGCAAACGTTTGCCAAAAACGTCTATAAAACGTTAAAACTTTGACACAAAAAACTTTTGCAAAAAAACGTTTGTAAAACATTTTGTAGAACTTAAAGAAAACGTTTGCACAAGGTTTGGGTATAACCTTTTGCATCCAACTTTTATTGACCATCAAAAGCGACACTGAGAACTGAACCCAGGATCCGCAGATTGGGAGTTCCAGGCTCTCCCTATTGAGCTAGGGAGGATGTTAGTCCAACCAGGTACAGAGGGTAAATTGAAGGGTTCAAGGGGGAAGAGGGAGGGAGAGAGAGGGAAGATGAACCATGTTAGTGGAGGGTGTTCCTTATTCCTCACTAGCGGGATACCAGTAAAGCCAAAGTTCGGGAGCGGTTAGAACTATCAGTTTACTGGGGCTGGTTGCTGGGATGTCCGAATTCCCTCCAGAACCAATTTCATGATACAAACATCAGATGTCTTTGGTTATTTTTCAACAAAACTGTATTTTTTGCATTATTGGTATTCATAATAAGATATAGTGGATTTAGAGCTTATTTGCCATTTTCAGTTGTACACACCAACCCCGGGTTGACAAGCAATTACAGCAAAACTACTTGGGATATTTTAGCTCAAGATGTCTCATTTTAAAACCTGTAACATGAACTTTGAAAACCATTTCCCCCCTGGAGGCATGTTTTCCCTCATCTGGCCACATATCATCTACTGTAGTATTCCCCATAGGGCTAATTGCGCGCATGCGTGTTGTTACATTGCGCACCTCTTTAGTAGGGACCTTTAGCAACCACGTAAAAGCCCATAAAACGCAGACGTAGCAGTACTGTAGGCATAGGATATATCTGGGTTAAATGAGCTATGTCGGTTTGCTAAAGGTCCCTATTGAATAAAGAACATTTGAACAGTTTTTGTCACTTGAAATATAATCTCATGGAAAAGGATGTGGTAATAGGCTGGCAATATACACCTTTCAATATGTATTGAAGAACGCAGCTCTGTGGCGTCTCTGTCTAGGGCATTGGGTAAGTATTTAGAAGGTTGTGAGTTCGAGTCTCAGCCAAACCAACAATTTTATGCAGTTGGTCTTCTACCTCAAAATACATAGGGACCTCTATATATCTATGCAGAAACCTGTGAAGAAGAAGCATTTTCAATAGCTGCCGGTCACCTTAACAAAAAATGAGTCAATTGATCTTTTAATAAATTTAAAAGAATTTTTGATCTATTGACTTTTTTGTAAATTAAAAAAAAGAAATTCCATTTCCAAAAATAAGGTGTGCAAAATCAGTTGACTTTAATTCATAACAACCACATGAGATTGAAGGTTCTGACATAAAGGTTTGTTTCCAAACCATGTACAAACGTTTTAAAACATTCTAAAACAAACGTTTGTTTCCAAACCAAATACAAACGTTTTAAAACGTTCTGAAAACAATTTTTGTTAGCTGGGTATACTATCCTATACTATGTGCACAGTCACTCCCCTCCTCCTAACCACCCCCCCCCCCCCTCCCCTGTCCTTCTACAGTAAGAGCCATATGGGAGTATTAGCAAAGAGCAAAGATTACTAAGAAGGTCCACTGAATGATGGCGCCCCCTGGTGGATACTGTGTTCAGTTCACATATTCCACCAAAAGCCTTTTTACTTTAACAATAATGAAAGCACATTTCATTTGCTGGGGTTCTTTAGCTACATTTATCTTTTCTACCTGTTTTTTTTCAATAACCATCTTAGATTTGACGGAAAAGATAAATACTAGCTTTAGGGGGTTATTACTTCCCATGGGTTTAGGTTGAAAGAGTGGACTTTATTCTTCTTCCACTTGGGGATGCTGAAGGCAACACAGGACCGACCAGAAATATACAATAATCACATGCTTTGCTAAGGGACACTGCTAGCATATTGGTGTTAGCCACCCAGAGGACCCTCTTTTTTTTAAAGTGTTTAATTCGGGTAAAATAATATTATGACAAAAACAAGTGTATCACCTAGCATGTGTGCTTTGCGTTGCCTTAGCTAGGGGCTATTAACCTTAGCTTTTGGCTGTGTCTCACGACCTTGAGCCAATGTTTTTGTCTCTGACCAGGTGCCGTCTCTGACCAGGTGCCGTCTCTTACCGGGTGCCGTCTCTGACCGGATGTCACTTTGGGAGTTTATTTATGTTCTACCAACAGCAGGAGGCTAATAATAATTACATAAGAGCTGCCATAACGTTTTTACATATCCTTATATATATGAGTATAGGTTAACATTTAAAACACACGTTTTTCTGACACCAGGTCAGAGATGGCACCCGGTCAGAGACGGCACCTGGTCAGGGACTGCACCCGGTCATAGACAAAAACATTGGTTCATGGTCGTGAGACACAGCCTTTTGCTTAGTGCTAAAGCATAATGCACCATACTAAGGTTGATTGACTTTATTTTGTACTCTTTCTATTTTTTATCTACTTTATTATGTACAGAGAAGAGAAAATGGTCATTCAAAGGGCAACCTTTCAGCAAACATGTGGATAAACAGAAAACTGCATAGTACAACATTACTGTAGGGGACATGGGTATGTTCCTAAAATGGACAGGGTGACATGACCATTGTTAAAATCAACAGGGCAACATGGCCATTTATTCAAATCAAGATGGGAAATTCGGACCCCCAATCAAAACTCCCTATAATCAAGTGTACAGCACGTGTAACCCTGCACTGTACATTCTATCCACCAGGGGCGTGATGTGCTTTGGGGGACAAAAAAGAAGAATCTACTTTTTTCTATGTGAGCTATAACAGATATGGCGAAAACAACACTTCATTAGGGAATTTAGCACTTGTTTTGACCACAAGGGGGCGATAAAAACACAAAACAATGAAAATTGACCTGTTGTTATAAAATACCCTTCCCAGCGGTGTCTTTAGGTATGTATTGCACCCAATAGACATATGTTTAATATAAAATGAAAAATGATTACATTAACTTTGCAAACTAATGTCCGAAAGTGGTGAAATTACTCCATTATCTTTACAGGAAATAGTGCTTAGGATATATGGGGGGGAGGCTTTTACTCTGGTTTGGTATAATTAATATTCTTTATAATGTATTGTTTCTTTATTCATATATATGGGTTAAAACAAACGCGGGTTGTTTTGGTTATTGGTACAAAGAGACTTAGCGCCAGTGCTGCCCCCCTGTGGGCTTTGTCAGAACTAAGCGCATGCACTGCATCTACACCCATGGCTTACACTGGAACTGTACCGACCGGGAAGGTCAGGCTTATGCTTGCTCGTCAAATTGAAAATTAATTTTCCTTTTTGATCGCTTCATGTTAACATGTTAATAAATAGGCTGGGTATGTTTATCCAGGCCCAAGTCCAAATCACTGTGACACTGCTTATTGACTTCTGCTATAACTATATGCCAGAACCTGAAGTATCAATAAAGGAATATGTGCAGTGATTTTCACATGTCTTTTTATGGGTTTTACCGAATGAGAGGAAAACAAGAGTCAAATTCAAACAAATACGTTTATTCAGTAAATGAAAAGAAAAACACTTTGTGAAAAAGTACAGCCAAGCGTTAATGCTGGAAATGCTTAGTAAACCATGATCCTTATGTAAGTGAAACTAACTTATTGCTACTGAATGCTTCAGGAACAGTTTGTAGTACATTCAAAAGCCACCGAAAATAACACATATTGTGATTTCTCACACCTTCTGGGCAAACATACTAAAAGTATGATATCTAAAGTTCTTCCTGCATATTGCACCTTGCCATATGCTAAGTATAAAGTATAAGTATCAATTAAATGAACTTGTATGATAAGTAATACCACAAGGAAATCAAGTTTTTCTCGTATCTTACACCTTGTCAGAACATTTTTGCAGACCTGTTATAAATGCTTTATCTATATAAAGAACACTAAATAAATTAAAACAGCTTGGGTAGTTATAAAGTCTCTGATGTGTCGTTTCTTTTTTCCTCATTATTAAATTTATTCCTTTTTCATGTCAATTTTTGAAATATGAGTCTTGTAAGTATTTACTTCTCAAACTGAACGATTAAATAAAGCAATATTATATGGCTGTCAATATTTATTTTTATATTAAAACAAACTCCCCTGGTCATAAGAGAAAAGAATCTTATTTCAAAAAAAGTTTCGGGATTTCAACTTCAACTGGAACTTGATGAATGGATCCCCGATCATTTCATGGCTGTTGAAAAGTAGCTGGTTATTTTCATCTTGTTGTTTCCAGGAGGACCTGAAACAGAAAGATCAAAACATTATATTAGTTGACATATAAAGTATTGCTTCATGTATCTAGAAGTATAGCCCAAAGGCCATGTTTGTGACACAGTCAGCTGCAATTCATGGCAACAAAATAATGCTTTGTGTAGAGCCTGTATCACCACTGTATCACAGGTTGTATCACTCCTGTATGTGCTGCCTCTGTGTATCCCCCGAACAGTGTTTATTTTATCTTTATTTTGCCACTATACACTTTGGTCTATGTTATATGATGACTTATTTACATTGACTTTTAAATGACTAAACTTTCAAGGTAAGTCCTGATCATGATCACATATTTTAGCATCCGGTAAGGTTTAAAGCTCAAAATCCATCTGATACTGACAGGTACAATAGAGGAGAACAGTCTCTGTTTTATCGATTTTGGTCGATGATATCCGCACGAGAAGCCTGTACGTATAACAATAAATATGCTCTAGGAGCTCATGCGTATAGGAACCCTTATTCGCATGAGGTTACGGGAAGATAGGCGACAGCGAGAGAGGCAACCTACACAAGGAACCGGCGACAGAGGCGAGCTGCACAAGGCTTATGATAAGGGCATGCTTGGTATAGATTGTCCATATACCCACATGTATTTAGTGATATGCCTGCCCCCACACTGTTACCCTCCAGGGGTCTGATTCAGAACGACTGCCGTATCTGCTGGGCCATCAAATATGTTGCCGATAATGAAATCTCAACTAGACGAGAGGTCTCGGCAGCGGCAAATCAATGCATCTTCACTGGTCATCAAACTAGATATTAGGGGTATTTCACAATAAAATCCATTTCATGAATTCCATTTGACCTGCACAGCCAAAAACAATTATCTCATTTCAAGAAAATAAGATTATTATGCTCGTCTGGCAGACAAACTAGTTGTTTTAAGTAAAAATATTTTCTTAAAACAAGTGGTTTGTCTGCAGCGAGTTTAATAATCTTATTTTCTTGAATTGAGATTTTTTTTTCTTGCATTGAGATTTTTTTTTTCTATGTGACGTTGGCTCAAGCCAAGATGGTGAGTACCCTAGATGGACTGGGGTTTGCAGATTATCAGCCTACCTGTTGAGTTCATATTTTTAACGATAGTATATTGTGAAACAGTTTTGACGATTTACCTGATTGTCATCGTTCAACCCTAATTTTTTCAGCAGTACATACCCCGGCAGAATCAATGATACCCCAGGATCATGCCCCTCCCTCCTCCATCATGAATGGAGGGGGGGGGGGGGCCATGTAGCACTAAAAGAAGGGTGCATGATGTCATGTTTGAAAAAAAAAGTCATAGCAGAGTAAAGGCAAGGAAATATAAGTCTCATTGTCACGTCGCCTCTCTCGTCGTCATGTCGCCTCTCTTGTCGTCACGTCGCCGCTCTCGTTGTCACATTGGTACATGATAAGAATTTGTCACAGCTGGGATTTGAACCCTGGCCTCGGGCATGGAAGGCAAGCACGCTCACCACTATACCACAGTTTCACTTAATGACATGTAAAAAAAAGAATATGCATCATATCTTAATGCATGTCGCCATGCTCTCGTGTATGTCGCCACTCTCGCCATGCCCTTGTTTATGTCGCCTCTCTCGCCATGTCGCCTCTCTCGCCGTTCCTCGTGCAAAAAGCGGAGGTTATTCACATGAGGAGCTTGTGTAAACATTGCTGGCGATTGATTTTACATTCATCTAAAGACTTACCTTTTCTATATTTCTTTTTCTCTTTGCCTTTCTCTAGTACTTGAACACAACGAACCAAGATGTCTGCTTCTTGGGTATGCACACAAACTTGAGCACTCTTGGTCAAAGTCTCTGGCTCAGTATTCTGCACAGTAACGTTGGCACTCTGGGTCAAAGTCTCTGGCTCAGTATTCTGCACAGGATCGTGGGCACTCTGGGTCAAAGTCTCTGGCTCAGTATTCTGCACAGGAACGTGGGCACTCTTGGTCAAAGTCTCTGGCTCAGTATTCTGCATAGGATCGTGGGCACTCTGGGTCAAAGTCTCTGGCTTAGTATTCTGCACAGGATCGTGGGCACTCTTGGTCAAAGTCTCTGGCTCAGTATTCTGCACAGGAACGTGGGCACTCTGGGTCAAAGTCTCTGTTAAAGTGTCTGGTTCTGGGCTTTGTACATGAACTTGAGCATGGTGAAGAAAGGTGTTTGTGTCTGGGCTGTGTTTGTGAACTTGAGCATGGCGAGTGAAGGTGTTTGAGTCTGGGCTGTGTGCGTGAACTTGAGCATGGTGAGTGAAGGTGTTTGAGTCTGGGCTGTGTGCGTGAATTTGAGCATGGTGAGTAAATGTGTTTGAGTCTGGGCTGTGTGCATGCACTTGAGCATGGTGAGTGAAGGTGTTTGATTCTGGGTTGTGTGCGTCAACTTGAGGATGGTGAGTGAAGGTGTTTGATTCTGGGCTGTGTGCGTCAACTTGAGCATGGTGAGTGAAGGTGTTTGATTCTGGGCTGTGTACGTCAACTTGAGGATGGTGAGTGAAGGTGTTTGATTCTGGGCTGTGTGCGTCAACTTGAGCATGGTGAGTAACGGTGTCCGCTTCTGGTGCATTCTCTGAAAGTTAAGAGTGAACAAGAATGTAAAGTATAAACATACCCTAAAGTCTCGCATAGATGCCGCCCTAGTACGCCGGTCAGATTACCAGTATGGCTTATTGAATCGGGTGCGGCTCATACAGAAGTTTTTCCAAAGGCAGCACATAATATAGGGTGCAGTTTATATGAGAGTTTTAATGAGTATAGTGCAATACAAAATTAGCCAATTTCAGAACCCCTATGTGGCTTATATAATTCATCGAAGTTAGTGGTGCTGCTTATATGCAAGAATTTACAGTAATTCAGTTATATTGTCATGCAGTAAAGAATGAGTGCCCCACACTTTCGGACGATAAATGGAAGTGATAGAGTGACTGAGTAAAGAGTAATCTGTGTTTCCGTTCTGTCTGGCCATACTCTGTAAGTTTTAGTTTTGCGTATTGTGTCTGCATTGGTCGGTTGATTACTCTGAGCCAAGGAGTGGGAACATTGGTGAGTCATGCAGTTCCAAAGACATGTTAACATGATGAAAAGGGTGATTTACACTGTTCCCATCAATCTTTACTGAGTTATTCGGTTTCATTCTACTCTGCACTTACCCTGTGTTGCATTGAGATCCTTAACAGGCAGAGCGATCATATTACCATCCCCATCTGAAGCAAAGTATAGATGTTTTTCTTAGTGCTCACAAACTGCAGTTCTGTGAGACAATCTGTGATACCTTCATTGGTGACAAAAATGATAACTAAACTAAATATCACACAGGATAAGTCTCAATACGCCCATCAGACTATTAATATGTGTGGTGAAACGTAGCACAAGTACTGTGCCCATTTTAATACATGCATGTTGTTACAGCAGTAAGGATGCCTTGGAGCTTTTAACTTTTAACTGGTAGCTTGGTATCTACGTTACCAAATTGCAGACTCAATTTACATTTGCTAAATACAAGTACAAAGGATCAATTCTCAGTAAAGCAGATCTACAAAAAAAAAAGAATTACCCTTAATCATTATGTAGAAGCCGTGCTTGGAATACAAGTCACATTGCCAGTGTGGCTTAGTGGATAGGTTGTGGGGTGAGGGGTGAGGGGCCGGGTTTTAGACGTACACCATAGTACTAAAGTCACAATATTCAGAACCTGTATGAGGCTTATAGGGACTTGTACGCAACAATTTACAGTAAGCCAATATAAATGGAATACATACCAACTTGAATATGGTAACGAACACCTGGAACATAAGAATTATTATAATGTTTAGCATCCAAAAGTGGAACACGAACAAATTTAAACCAAGTGTAGTGACATATACATGTACACTATTGCATTCCCCTTGAGTCTCAGGCCCCCCTCCCCCCCCACTTCTTGTCCTGAAGTGGATCCGCATCTGGTCTGGAACTAACACACTTTATCTACATTTTTCTGTTAGACAACTAAGGTATTTGCACGCATTACAGCTGTTTCATATTAAGGCATTTATATGGGTCATACACTTTTTCATTCTACATATGGCTTAGATATGAGATTTGGGATACATGCTACACTACGTCGTAGTTTTGTTTTCATTTTTTGGGAACTACACAAAGTGTCTCTATTATGAAGAAGAAACGATGTGTATAATAAACTGCTGGGTTACAGGAAAAACAAACATGAAAATTCGTTTTTTACCTGTGTTATCTATAAAACAGTCCTCATACGTTTCTTGAACAATGTCTGTGGCTACTGGGACACCAGAGGCAGTCTCAACTGAAAAAGAATACATTCTTGTGAAATATTGGCAAAACTGTTCCCATTTCATTTTATATTAACCATGCAATGTCAGTGCTTGTTCTTTTCATAATCCAAAATTGCTTAGTCACGTAAAATACCACATTTTAAGAGCCAATTGTCATTGTATTAATGTTGCCGAATAATAAACATCCTTTCATAATTCTTCGACCAAATGTTAACACAATCAAAAAATGAAGATGAAAAGTTTGGATAGAACATAACATAATCCCCAGAATTAGGGCTAATCTCTTTTTTTTTCTAAATACAACCTTGGGTCAATTAGAAGGTATTTCATCAAAAATAGAAAATCTTTGTAGCTTTACATCTGCTGAGTCGTGACTTCTTATATTTTAAAGATGGTGTATATGTCGTTTTGCATTCAATCTGTTCATGTTTAGTGCTGTCTGCCCAGATTATGTTTAGTGCTGTCTGCCCAGATTATGTTTAGTGCTGACTGGCCAGATTGCTTCTCGCAGTACATATTAAAAATCATTTTCACCTGAGTGGAGGTTTAGGTCTGTCTCTGTTTCTCCCACTGAGTCCTCACCTTGAGCAGCTTCTGTTGTTATAAGTGTGCCTTTGCCTGAAAGATATTTCGATTAGTATCAATATCTCGCCCAAGCTTTCCCTCTGACAAACCAGAGGTACAAAATGATATATGAAAGTCCTTCTCGGAGTGCTTCCTACTTAGGCTTGCTTTGGCGAGATGTTCATATACATACAATGTCAAGACCGAGCAGGACTTATTTTGGCTTGACATTTCTGCAATTATATTTTACTACCATACTGCTCTGACTATAGCCCTAAGTCTACTGTGGTAGGAACACACCATATGCTGCGTTAAAACTGTATTGCACCTCTGCCCCCTATATTTCACCTCTATATTGCCAGCGTCCACCAGCTGTCCACAGTGAAACAGAGGCAAAATGGAGGCGGCAGAGGGGTGATATAACGCAGGATCCTGTCGCCGTGGACTTTGGGTTTTAGTTACAAGACACTTTGATAGGGCTAACCTTGGCCATTTTACCACACATGTGAGGTGATAATATTCTAGTCAATATGAAAGGTTTATGCACCCTACCTTAGTGGTATTACAACACTGGCATATTTGAAAAACAGCACAGCCAAAAATAATTTTCTCATTTAAAGAAAATAAGATAGATAAACTCACCTTGCAGACAAATGACTAGTTTAGAAAAAACATGTTTCTTAAAACTAGTCAGTTGTCCGACAGGTGAGTTTATTTATCTTACTAGGAAAATTATTTTTGGCTGTGAGGCTCTATATTGTGATTGCTCAGTAGTGCTATATGTTGTATGATAGTTTGTGCTCACCATTTTTAGGACTCATTCTTTGCTTTTTCTTCTTTTTTGTCTTCTTCTTCTTCTTCTTCTCTTCATTGTCTCCAACTGGACGATTAAAAATACAAAACAGCCTAGTAAGGGAAATTTAGTCCGTAATCAATAATGACTTTAATTGAATCAGATCTCTAAAATGCTATGAGCTGTAGTGGTGGTCTCAGTGGTATGTAGAAACAATGCTTGCTACCTGCTTTGGGTAGGGTAAATGGTCTAGGAAAATGTGACTCCCAAAAATTAAGTAGGAATGGGACCGCATACATTCTAGACAGAAGAATAGACAGTTGTTATACTACTTTATCTAGGCCATTTAAAGTTGATTATCAGTTTTTGTAGATACTGCATGCATCATAAAAAAGGGTGGCATACTTCTTTCCCCATCTTTTGAGAATAAAACTTGCAAAATGATACATATCTCAGCTTGGAAAAACAATACAGCATACATTTAAAGCATAAAGCCCTAACTAGGTATTAACTGCACATGTAACAAAACAGAGTTCAACAGCTACATGAGAAAAACATGTTACCTGCAGAAACAATACTGAGCGGAGCAGCTAATATCGCAATGACATGCTCCTTCTTCATGAAGGCATATCTCTTAAGTATGATACCCTCAGGCACTCCTTCGACCACAAATGTAACAGCATCATTCCGGTAGTCTTCATATGGGAATCGGACCTTTGGTTTTTGAAGGAACGAGCCTGTTGATACAAAAGTACATGCTTAAGTCCTATGAAGTAGCAGCTGATATTCCATACAGCAAAACTATACTACACTAGCAATCCAATTGTTAACATCAACATCTCTCATTTCCCTTAAATAATGATCAGATATTTGGAATTGATAAGTAAAACGCATCATGTTACACACTTCAACTGATCATGCCATTCAGCTTCTCCAAATATACACATTGATTATAAAATGCTCAAATGTCACTTATTCTGATACAAAAGAAAAAAACTTACTTACGGTACAAACTATTTAACTTTTCTTGATAATCTGTTCTTTCTTTGTCCCGCTTAGGAGTACCTTTCAGAGGTTTATCTGGACATGGCTCTTCTAGTCCTTGAAATTATAAGAAAAAAGTATATTGAATTGGCCTCAGAAATGTGAATGCAAGTGTGAAAACTTTTTGATTCTATAAAAGTGATTTACATCACAATTGAGCATGAGGGTGATTGAGGTCTGAGTGAAGTGTTAGCATGAGACAGATTGTTGCTAGATTATGTGGCCTCTGTCAATATAGGCTCTGCGGAAATTGCACCCCAGACTAAGATAGCATCTCAATTATCAATGCTTGAGGTATTTCAAAGGTCGTCATAAGAAAGGACATAACCCTTTTGTAGCAGAGATGTAGTGGAAATAGCATTGAGGTATTAGTTGGTAAGACATACAGGACACCGTTTAGCCCCATGCAGTAGCCCGTGAGCCCCAACAGTAGAGGCAGAGTACCGCTGGTATCCATAGTGGTCAGTAAACTGAAGGTGTGAGGGGTGAGACCACACTCAGAAATCAGGGCGGACATGTCAGCTCAGGGCAGCCTATTCTGTTGGCTGTAACTTAGACCTGATCCCAATGCCTCCGTGCCTCTGCACAGAGGCCACAGGATACCAGTCTGCCAAGAAAGCAAGATGAACCACATGGCGCTGATACTGTGTGGTCTTAAGCTGGCTGTCTAGGATGGGTTAACAGTATTTGAGTTTACTTCACATAATTTGGAACAAAACATTAAAAAAAAGTAGGTGTCCCGCACTACATTCCAAGCTATCAAATTTCAAAAAGTAAAAGTATTTGTGCAGTGTTGCCGAAAACTCTTTTTTGACGCAGGCCACCTTGGCCTGCGTCATGGCGTCTTACGCAGGCCATTTCCTTCTCACGCAGGCCATATGAATTTCGATATTTCATAAACCTCATTATGACTTGTTTTATATTATGCAAAACTTTAAAGATATTGAAAAAGTGTTTAATGTAACAAATTTTACAAATATGGCCCTATCTTCGCTTCTAATTAGCCAATTTGAAAAACTCTTTCAACATTAGGATGCTGGGATTATGGCAGGCCATTCTGGCCTGTGTCCTAAAGCCCTACGCCGGCCATTAAGATTCTACGTCGGCAAAAGCCTGCGTGCCGGCGTCATCTCAGCAACACTGTTGTGTAAGGCTAAAGTGGGAAATCATTCATCTTGTAAGTATTTGCAGAAAAAAAGTATTATCATCTCTTTTAACCCTTTGAGGCTGACCAAAAAAGGTATTTGCTGATGATAGGGGCGAGGCATTTTCACGGGAACTTTTCCTGGGCCGAGCCGTTGCTGATTCCCATAGAGTTATGTTGACTATAGTTGATGCTCGGCCCCCCATGGCATCGACTATACTTGATGCTCAGCCCTAAAGGGTTAAACTCTCCTAAAATATTCTTTAGATCATTTCTGAAATAATGAAGGGAGTTTCAAACTATGGTCCCGTGCATAATTCAGTAGCTACGTGAACTGTGGGTGTTGCCGTGCGTGAAAACGGCACTTGTGTACGGTATCTGCACTTCCCACTATTATTGCTAATTCCCAGATAACTCAAATATCAAACATTATACATGTATGGAATCCTTATACCCGTGTGCATATACCTGTTGTATTATTATAATGTTTCCATTAAGTTATATCAGCATATAGGCCGAAATAATCCGGGAGTGACAATGGTTTCACTGCACCCAGTCACGGCCACTCTGGCCAAGTGACAGGTGTTATATTTCGGCTTTTGCCACTAGGTGGTAGGAGGGGTGCCCTGGACTTAGGGGTAGACATGTAGATCATGCTACACAGTAGACATGTTGATCATGCTACACAGCCAACTTAACAGATCTGCATGCATAGAGCAGGGGAGGCGAGATAGGTCGCTTGGGGGACCCTGACACTAGCTGCAAATTATATTTTTTATGGAATATAGCAGTCCCATTGACTTAACCAAAGAGGTCCGTATTACACTCCCCCCGTGAAATAACCCATTTCACGACCCTGTGACGTGATGAAAACGGCGGTTTGTTTACATTTGAACGGCATAGAAAGAATCCATTTTAGCATATTTAGGCTCCCCCCCTAAAATAATTTAATTTGAATCGAAAAAGGTAAAAACTAAATACAAAGGAACACTTGTTTTAGTCTGTAGCTGGGTTATCTCATTTGTTAAAGGTAGAGCCGCATTTCACTTGGCCTGTGGCCTCGTGAAATACGGCCCTACCTTCAACTTGTGAAATAACCCAGGCTACAGACCAAAACTTGTGGACCTGTGTCTTTGTGCCGTTGGGGACAAAATGTTTGGAATGTGGCCAATACACAAGTTTTTCCAAACGCTGATGAAGAAAGCCCTGTGGCTTGTGGCCGTGGCTTATAGTATACGCCCAAACTTGAGGGTGGCTTATACAGGAGTTACCCTCATACATGTATATAGTTTTACGTTTTTGCTTATAAAGAATTGTTGAATGGAATCTCATTTTGTATTTTTATATAAGATATAACACAAACCTGACTTTTGGTACAGTTCTGTTTCCAATGGCCTTTCGTGTTTTGCTAATACCTCAGTCCCTTTACCACATGAATAGGTATTCAGTCCTGTCCCGTCTATAAACACCCCAAGACCATGGACTGAGAGTTCATGCAGCACATCAAACTAAAAAGAAACAAAGATAGCAGATGATACTAAACATGAAAATATATATGGATATTCACCAGGTCCCAGCTGATCAGGCCTCTTGTTATATCACTACGATAAAAGCCTGTGACAATGAAGACGTATTGCCTGGACCATGTGTCCATAGCAGCATTTTCGCTTTTAAGTCTCTAGGATTACAAGTTTTTCAACCCACTAAGGACATTAATGCGTCATGCCCTTGGTCATCATGAATGATGATGCATGAAAGAAGTCATTGCGATTAAATTGCCAGGGCTGCATTGAAGAATCATGCCAACCCCAAATGGTCGGCAATATGTATCAATTAAGGTCCGCCAAATTACTTGCCGAGGCTGCATTGGTGCATCATGACAACAAATGTCAAGTTTAAGCAATATGCCTAGCTAAAGAGTTAAAAGCTGCAATTTAAATACTTTGCAACTCAGACCCAACTCATGAGCCAAGACCCCAACTTGAGAGTAGAGAAAAGAATTTGGTTTAAAAAAAAGTTTAAATTTTTTTTTATAACCCTATACATCAAAACCTTGGGTTCAAAGCGAACCCCAGATATATTTGTCTTACACGGTTTGCAGTTAAACATAGCATAAGGTATTTAAGAAAATCCATGACCAAAAAAATTGTATTCCATGACAAATCTGACTGTACCACCGATATAGCGCAGTGTACAATTCTATTGCCAAAATTTCTATATCGCAAAACCACATGGTATATTCTAATGTATTTTTTATAATTTTCTACTGTTTTTGCTGACTTCTGCAAAAATTCAACAAAAGCTCATGACTTTGGATGATCTTTCCCGTTTTCAATGACTTCACATGACTGCATTACTCGTTTCAACCCTCAGGATCAGATCTATTTGTTGCTAAATTCTCAGAAAGATTATAAAAGAAAGAAAAATTGATATAGGCTAATGTTTCATCAATTGAATTACTCGTCCCATCTTAATAACCTAGGCATGATATTCAAAATGTACAGTATACAGTTTAGGATATATCCTGAAAAAGAACAACTAGTTACTAACAGTCCCTTTCATTTATTCGATTATGAGGGTACTCACATTGTAGTGAATGTTATTCAATGCACGTGATATTGCTTTCTCACGCTCTTTAGCATTTAGGTCGGCTAATTCTCTCGCCTTCTCCTCTTGTGCAACTATTTCATATGGTCTCTGCCCTTCTTCATCCAAAACACGCCAGCCAGCTCCCCACTCCCGAAGTCTGTCTTTCCCATATTTTGCGGCTACAAAAGTAAAGAGATGGATATTTTAGTGATGACTACGTAAGACTATTGTTGCAGAGTGATACATTAACAAAATATACAAAATATATTCAAAATTGAATGAATGCTGAGAAATGCTTGAATAAAGTTTATCAACCACATGTCAACGATGATTCAAGGTTCTCTGCCTAGCCTGGATTTTGCTATAATGTAATGTACAATTTTGAGTAGAAGGATCATAAATGCATCAAAGGGTTCAGAATGAGGTAAATGCTTATAAATGTATGCTACTGCAACTCACTGCTGGTAGTTTTCTTGCAGAATATATTGTATCCTGTTGGCCCTCGAGCTTGAGGAGGGGGCTTGCTCTCTTTCTCCTCCGCTGGATGAGTAAATCGTCTCTTCATGTTGTGTACCTTTCTCTGTAAAGGGAAAACAGATGCTCAGTACAGGTACTTCTATGGCATACAGTATGTTTGGCGTTCAACTTTCTACAACACATTATCTGTACCGTGAGAGATATACTTCATTACCGACCCATTGGCATGAGGAAATAACTAGGCCCTATTTCATTTTAAGCCAAAATAATTATGACAGAGGTCTGATTCTTATAAATATTGAAATTTGTGAATTATGATCAGTTGACAAGGATTTGGGTGTTCTCCCTGCCACTTTTTCATGGCATGCCCTAAACTGAACTCTTTGTTCAGAGTCCAGGTATACGGTAGTTTGGAAAAAAAAATTCTAAAATAAACCCACAAAACTTGAACTTGTGGAGATACCCAACAGTAAGGGTTAAATATCAATTAAATCTTACAAATTTGTGAACAATGTCGACAATAACAAGTAAAATGAAAGTGCACTCACTTTCACAATGACTCTGGAGAGATTAGTTGCATCCACTATCTCATCTATGTGGGTAGTCATAGCGCCTGATGTGCCAACAAGTCCATTTTCCTTATGATGTAGGAATAGGGCTTCCTGCTCATTTGTGAACTTTGTTCTCTGTAAAAAAAAGATTAAAAAATCTCATAAATGTTGGTGACCATGGCTATCTCTTAAGTCTCAGCTTTTTATCCAAAACATTGCACGAGTTTTGGGATTTACAGTTGTAAAGCCCTGGTAAAACTCGTCCTACTCATTTGAGATTCTGGGCAAAGATAGTCCTCAAGGTTTACACAAATATATACACTAATTTACCTGGCCTTTACTTCCATCAATATTTACATGCATTTACCCCCTTTGTAATAATCAAGGAAATTATATGATGTGCAACTATCATTGTAAATCCATGCATAGATTGTGCTCAAAGGTTACACTTCTTTAGCTTGCTTTTACATCAGTTCATATTTTCATGCATTTATTCCTCCTGTAATTTGAACTAAAAGTGAGTGTAAAGGTGACTAAATCTCATCATAAATCTCTGTAAAGCTAGGGCTTAAAATTTACACCAATTTACCTGGCATTTGAATACATGCTTAAATATTTATGTACATTTACACTGGCCATGAGCTACATTCATATCACAATCAGAGCCATGCTGGCTGGGTCGAGGGTCTTCCCAGACAACCCTGACGCCACATAGGGCCCTGCCGACCTCCCTCCCCTCCCTCCCTACACGTGAGAGGGGAGGGGGGGGGGTGTCCATAAGAAAATAACATTTAAAAAAGTCAACACAAAACAGAATATTTCTACATGTTAAACTGGCCAAAGAAGAATTCCATTCCTCACATTCAACTAGACCTACTATAAACAGTTGTTTAAGTTTTTACACCCATAGACATTTTGTCTACCCAGTGATAACACATTGTTGTAGTACTGTAGAGAGGATGTGTGGGTGTGGGTGTATGTGGTGGGGGGAATCAGTTGTAATGACCTGGCTGGTTGGGCTACTCTTAAGAATGTGGCTTTCTCGGAGGGGTGTGTGAAGCATGCCATGAAATAGTGAGCAGCAAGTGTCACACCCAGGCGTACATCATTATGACTCCTCAATAGCAATTATGAATTAGACTAGTGAAAGCTGACAGCTCTGTATCACACTAGCATCTCTGATTGAGAAGCAAAGAAAATCTTTGCCCAGCACATAATATGTGTACTGCGGGTATACTAACACATGTAACTATTTGTCCCAGAGGTACGCTACTATGATATGGGTCCATGGCTAAATCGTCCATGGTTTAGTCGAATCGCCTATTGCCCAAATCGTCCAGTCAGCCTTACATGAGCTAAAGTTTCCTGTGTTTATCAATTTTAGATTTTGGGGCCGTCCCTATTTTTTTAGACATTTTTTAGATTTTTAATGAACTTTGTCAACCAAAATTGTAAAAAAAAAAAAAGAAATCCGACCTACCGACCCAGTTCTTTTGGTGCCATGTTATGTTACCGGAACACAACTTTTTTTTTAGGCCTAATATGTTACCAGGTCTAAGCAACAGCCAGCCGGATAGGACGGCCTAGAGCACAGGCCTACACTGAGCTGTGGTGGAGATCGTCTGCAGGGGTGCTGTAGTATTAGTATAAAGGCCTGACACTGTGGTGGTTCGGTCATCCAGGTGACCACGTGACCAAACCCTACATACAGCTAGTATACACAGCAGACAGTAGATGTCACTAGTATAGGCCTGGTGCTTACTGTGGGAACTAGCTGTATGTAGTGTTTGGTCACTTGGTCACCTGGATGACCGTACCACCACAGTGTCAGGCCTTTATACTAATACTACAGCACCCCTGCAGACGATCTCCACCACAGCTCAGTGGAGGCCTGTGGCCTAGAGGTAAGGTCCGTCCTCATTCCCAGGGGCCGTCCCTCTGGGCCGCCCACGCCCCCCCCCCCCCACACCTCCCACACCGCACAACCCACAACCCTGCCGTGTGTTCATTAGGCAAAAATGAGCGCGCACCTAGGCGTACCTGCAACAGTGGAGGTATGCCAAATGGCGCGCGCCGCTCGCCAAAAGCGTGCGCCTCCCTGGCCTAATGACCCCCCCTCAGGTACATGTACTGCACCCACGTGACAGTGACAGCTTTCTGTATTCCAGTCTGGGCGGGGGAGGTGGGGGTTATGTATTAGATTATAATTATACACTACCCAAAGGCATTTAAATATCCATGTCTACCGTGGGTAATACTTTATAAGGTATATGAACCATATCTCAATTAGTTACAGTAACATAAATACATTGCAAATTGTCATAAATAAATATATGTTACGGCACTGTATTACATATGTTATCTGTACAATTAAAGTAAAACTTGCAGACAATAATACGACCCAGGTAAATAGATATAATTAAGTTTAGTCTAGATGCTGAACCTATTCTAGATGCTATCAGGGTACAGCTACCTAACCACGTAGCAGCAGAGGAAACACTACTAACAAGTGGCAGTGTGGTTTCACTCCCTCCCGACTTTAATAACAGCTTTCACTCACCCCCTCCCCACCACTCCCCCCCATTCTGTCCATTGGTGTTTGGGGTAGGAAGGGGGGGGGGTGTTGGTCACCTGGACTGCCTGAGTACACCTCAGCATTCAAGAGGGAGGAGGGGCAGGCACTGAATGACAAGCCCAGCGGGAGCTGCAGGGGTAGAAACTGCCAGCCACAGCACAGGTACATGCCTGCTTTAGTGTGTCTAGATGTTGCATTATTGAACTCAATATTCCTCAGTTGCTCCAGTAAGTGGACCTTAATGCTTTTGGATTCACCTAGAGGACATATCTATCTATTATATCATACTAGTGAATTTTTTCTAAAACTTGGCAAAAAAATCATAATCAAGTTATAGTTTCACATTTCATGATTTTTCGCTTTATATAGCCAAATAAGGACATTTTGATGGGATTTAGATGCTTAAAAACACAGGAGTATATAAAGTAAATACTTTGCTTACTATCGCATCTGCTGTTAACCATCATGTAGAAATATAAAGTGGATAATTCAGAGTTTACTAAGACAAATCCTTGATGGTCGTGATACATTAGGGCGCTGCTATTGCTCACACCCTGGGCGTCCTCCGTTATGAGGGCGCCCATGGAGGTAGCCATGTACCAGGAAGCTAAAGTTGCCAGAACCTGGTTACCGCATCTATACCCCAATGTCAGGGAAAAAGTGACACGACACAAGGTCTTAAATATGATATGGGGCATGACAATTTTTCTGATTCTATTACTAACACGACATGGCCATTTATAAAATTCGAGATGCAACAGGGGGTACCCCCGCTTAGACCCAGGGCCCCAGACCCCTACTCTGTAACGTTTATCTGATGCTTCTTACTATGTCAAAATGCTATGTAACATTTTAACATAAAACAGCGTTTTTTTTAACTGGGACTCCATGGTCAAGGAAAAGTATTATATCTCCGATTTTATAGATTTTTTAATGCTTTCTGATGGGTCACAATTTAAATCAGTATGACTATCATGTGTTAGGTATGATAAATAAAATTTAAAAAAATTGTGAGCAAATCCCTGCATGCATGCCTACAAGGGGAGGAAGGAGAATTGGAGGTAGGATACAGATAGAGGAAGGAGACAGGAGGAGGAAAGACACAGGGGAGGGAGAAGGGAAGAGATAGGCGTTGGAAGGACATAGGGGGAGCTATGAGGGGGAGCACTGAGCAGGGGAGTAAGTACATAGGGGGAAGAGGATAAGGGAGGAGGACACAGAAGGAGGAAGGACACAGTGGAGGGAGAACGCCATAGTACTTATAATTACAAACTGGGCATGACCACAATAAGTCAGGGGACCCAACTGTATTACAAAAACAAATGTCCACAAGTCCTCTCACCAAGAATTTATGTATGTATAATTATAAGACCTCTTTACATAGGTACAGGCGCATTTATATAGGCATTATGAATAAAAGCAATGTGTATTTGAAAAATAAAATTCGACCCAAAATAACCTCCTAATCTATTTTTAAAATGCACAATTTGTAGCATGTGCCATATCGCCAACCTAAAACACATTCAATGATGGACAGTCTTTTTTTAAGCAATAGGGGGAGGGGTATTGCTTGGGAAGGGAGTAAAAAATACCGACCCTTTGACCTGTGGAGAAATCTAGATGTAGGATGTTATAACAGATAAAAGGGTGTTGGCGCACTTCCTATAATAAAAGGTGTAGTGAATTATGAAATCACTTCCTGTAATCTAAGGCTACTCCCTAGCCTAGGCCTAGGCCTATCTCAAAACAGGGTACACTTTTTTCATGTTTTAAGAAAGACAAATTTTCTCAAACTTGTTTGCCCTATGAATGAACAACATCTCCTACTGAAACTAACAACATGGGGATCTCCTTAGTGATATGAGACATTGGTGGGGGTCTAGATGGGGGGTCCCCATGTCACCTGTCGATTTTAAGAAAAGCTCATGTCATTTGTCAGTGCCTTTATATTTCTCCTGTCATTTGTCACCAGGCTCCATGTCGCCTGTCAATTTTTAGAAAATGCCATGTCCCTTGTCGATATCTTTTAATTTCTCCTGTCATTTGTCACTAAACCCCATGTCGCCTGTCAATTTTAAAAAAGGTCATGTCGCCCTGTCGATTTTAGGGGTCCACTCCGATATTGGTGTTTCTTAAACCCCCACCACCCCTATTTATAGGGCTGAGTACCTGTCCCAACTGTACTCCGACTCTTGCTTGAGGGGTATCAAGATTTGTGCCTTTAAGATCAACATGTGACATAAGGATCCCCCTATCAAGGGCCGCTGTACACATAGTGCAGTGGGGTCGCCCGGGAGTGCCGTGCACAGACTGTAACTGTGACAGGGCAACACATGCGGTCAAGCCCCCCCCCCTCCACCTCTACACTGTAGTGACATTGCCAATTATACCTGTGTAAGCCATATAGTATACCGCATGAAGTGTAGTGATGTTTAGAAACAGTCTATACTGTACTGACTTATTTTAAACCCCATCTACATCCAGGGCTCCATAATGGTATTACTGTGTATTACTGATACAGTATGGCGGTAGAGAACCCTGTTGAGGGCACATGGTGAGCTAGCATAGTGCTAGGCCTACATCAAGGCGTACACAGGGGAGTAGAGGGATATGGGGTGGGTGGCTGACCTAATTACAAAAGACCAACGTGTATGATCTATTGAGAAGTGTTAAACATGCTGGAGCACAACCTAGAGGTAGACACATATCACACATCTATTGAGAAGGGGCGAGAACATTATGTGAAAATGTATAATTTATACCTTACCTTAGATTGGGGTTCCCTGTGCTCCATAATCCCTGTTTTTGGCGGGTGTGTCAAGATCGAAACTGCAGGAGCAGCACTTAGGTCTGACAGTGCAATATAGTTCGATTTACAAAGAGAAAGAGGTATACAAAATGTACCATGCATTGGATCGTTGAATATTGATGTAAAACATAATATAAAAGGGTTTTCAACCTTCTTTCCCGGTTGAAAACCCAATAAAAATGCCCCGAAACATTAAAGGGGTGTATGATAAGGATGAGTTATATTATTATGGTGGTGATACCTTCCATTTAGGCCTACGCTAGTTTCACACAAAAACACCAGGTGTAGCTTCAGTGCAAAAGATAACAAAACTCTAGTTGTAGAACATGTTTTCTGTCTCTGAATTTTGATACATTATACATACTATACTTTCTTTGTAAAAGGAATGACCTGTCTCTGAAACACAGAAAAATGTCCCGGTAAAAGACGTTATAATGTGTCTGGGATAGGCTTAAAAGAGAAGGGTGAAAGGGTATTTTATGTCTGTGGAGTGGGTGACCAGGAATAAGCTTACACAAGTAGTTTATTATAAGGAGTGTTGATTGTTTCCTTCTTGTAAAGGCCTAGGCCTATATTATGTGTCCGGGCAGGGGATGAGTTTTTAGCTGTTTTGAGGGAGGGGAGATTATAGAAAAGTGACTTTGTTATAAAAGGATTTTCAGTCTCTGGGAGATATCTGAAATAAATTTGTTGGGTTTGGGGATTTACTCCCCCCCCCCCCCCACTCGACAGATGTAGGCCTAATGATTTTGATGCCCCCCCCCCTTTCCCTTTGAAGTACAGTAAGACATGACCACTCACTAACACTGTCTCTGTAATTCTCAAAGTGCATTGATGTGGGTAAACGTTATAATGTAATAGTATTTGTATGTCTCTCACTGAAGACTCAACCGTCTATAGATTCACGGTTTCAAGTACTGGTGCTAAGTCAATATAGGCTAGGTGGAAGTGAAGAATACTTCTTGCAGAAGCGTGTGTGTGTCTCTAGAGACAAAAGACATGTCTCTGGTCTTTCAATACGGGGCATTTTCATTTGAAAATTTGTTCTTGAAAAAGGAGATCACGTGCTAATGGGGTGATAATTCAGAGTTTACTAAGACAAATCCTTGATGGTCGTGATACATTAGGGCGCTGCTATTGCTCACACCCTGGGCGTCCTCCGTTATGAGGGCGCCCATGGAGGTAGCCATGTACCAGGAAGCTAAAGTTGCCAGAACCTGGTTACCGCATCTATACCCCAATGTCAGGGAAAAAGTGACACGACACAAGGTCTTAAATATGATATGGGGCATGACAATTTTTCTGATTCTATTACTAACACGACATGGCCATTTATAAAATTCGAGATGCAACAGGGGGTACCCCCGCTTAGACCCAGGGCCCCAGACCCCTACTCTGTAACGTTTATCTGATGCTTCTTACTATGTCAAAATGCTATGTAACATTTTAACATAAAACAGTGTTTTTTTTAACTGGGACTCCATGGTCAAGGAAAAGTATTATATCTCCGATTTTATAGATTTTTTAATGCTTTCTGATGGGTCACAATTTAAATCAGTATGACTATCATGTGTTAGGTATGATAAATAAAATTTAAAAAAATTGTGAGCAAATCCCTGCATGCATGCCTACAAGGGGAGGAAGGAGAATTGGAGGTAGGATACAGATAGAGGAAGGAGACAGGAGGAGGAAAGACACAGGGGAGGGAGAAGGGAAGAGATAGGCGTTGGAAGGACATAGGGGGAGCTATGAGGGGGAGCACTGAGCAGGGGAGTAAGTACATAGGGGGAAGAGGATAAGGGAGGAGGACACAGAAGGAGGAAGGACACAGTGGAGGGAGAACGCCATAGTACTTATAATTACAAACTGGGCATGACCACAATAAGTCAGGGGACCCAACTGTATTACAAAAACAAATGTCCACAAGTCCTCTCACCAAGAATTTATGTATGTATAATTATAAGACCTCTTTACATAGGTACAGGCGCATTTATATAGGCATTATGAATAAAAGCAATGTGTATTTGAAAAATAAAATTCGACCCAAAATAACCTCCTAATCTATTTTTAAAATGCACAATTTGTAGCATGTGCCATATCGCCAACCTAAAACACATTCAATGATGGACAGTCTTTTTTTAAGCAATAGGGGGAGGGGTATTGCTTGGGAAGGGAGTAAAAAATACCGACCCTTTGACCTGTGGAGAAATCTAGATGTAGGATGTTATAACAGATAAAAGGGTGTTGGCGCACTTCCTATAATAAAAGGTGTAGTGAATTATGAAATCACTTCCTGTAATCTAAGGCTACTCCCTAGCCTAGGCCTAGGCCTATCTCAAAACAGGGTACACTTTTTTCATGTTTTAAGAAAGACAAATTTTCTCAAACTTGTTTGCCCTATGAATGAACAACATCTCCTACTGAAACTAACAACATGGGGATCTCCTTAGTGATATGAGACATTGGTGGGGGTCTAGATGGGGG
Organism: Harmothoe impar; assembly: GCA_947462335.1. Classification (NCBI taxonomy): domain Eukaryota; kingdom Metazoa; phylum Annelida; class Polychaeta; order Phyllodocida; family Polynoidae; genus Harmothoe; species Harmothoe impar. The sequence goes on along the minus strand of OX381704.1, from coordinate 77,458,911 downwards.
GTCCCCATGTCACCTGTCGATTTTAAGAAAAGCTCATGTCATTTGTCAGTGCCTTTATATTTCTCCTGTCATTTGTCACCAGGCTCCATGTCGCCTGTCAATTTTTAGAAAATGCCATGTCCCTTGTCGATATCTTTTAATTTCTCCTGTCATTTGTCACTAAACCCCATGTCGCCTGTCAATTTTAAAAAAGGTCATGTCGCCCTGTCGATTTTAGGGGTCCACTCCGATATTGGTGTTTCTTAAACCCCCACCACCCCTATTTATAGGGCTGAGTACCTGTCCCAACTGTACTCCGACTCTTGCTTGAGGGGTATCAAGATTTGTGCCTTTAAGATCAACATGTGACATAAGGATCCCCCTATCAAGGGCCGCTGTACACATAGTGCAGTGGGGTCGCCCGGGAGTGCCGTGCACAGACTGTAACTGTGACAGGGCAACACATGCGGTCAAGCCCCCCCCCCCTCCACCTCTACACTGTAGTGACATTGCCAATTATACCTGTGTAAGCCATATAGTATACCGCATGAAGTGTAGTGATGTTTAGAAACAGTCTATACTGTACTGACTTATTTTAAACCCCATCTACATCCAGGGCTCCATAATGGTATTACTGTGTATTACTGATACAGTATGGCGGTAGAGAACCCTGTTGAGGGCACATGGTGAGCTAGCATAGTGCTAGGCCTACATCAAGGCGTACACAGGGGAGTAGAGGGATATGGGGTGGGTGGCTGACCTAATTACAAAAGACCAACGTGTATGATCTATTGAGAAGTGTTAAACATGCTGGAGCACAACCTAGAGGTAGACACATATCACACATCTATTGAGAAGGGGCGAGAACATTATGTGAAAATGTATAATTTATACCTTACCTTAGATTGGGGTTCCCTGTGCTCCATAATCCCTGTTTTTGGCGGGTGTGTCAAGATCGAAACTGCAGGAGCAGCACTTAGGTCTGACAGTGCAATATAGTTCGATTTACAAAGAGAAAGAGGTATACAAAATGTACCATGCATTGGATCGTTGAATATTGATGTAAAACATAATATAAAAGGGTTTTCAACCTTCTTTCCCGGTTGAAAACCCAATAAAAATGCCCCGAAACATTAAAGGGGTGTATGATAAGGATGAGTTATATTATTATGGTGGTGATACCTTCCATTTAGGCCTACGCTAGTTTCACACAAAAACACCAGGTGTAGCTTCAGTGCAAAAGATAACAAAACTCTAGTTGTAGAACATGTTTTCTGTCTCTGAATTTTGATACATTATACATACTATACTTTCTTTGTAAAAGGAATGACCTGTCTCTGAAACACAGAAAAATGTCCCGGTAAAAGACGTTATAATGTGTCTGGGATAGGCTTAAAAGAGAAGGGTGAAAGGGTATTTTATGTCTGTGGAGTGGGTGACCAGGAATAAGCTTACACAAGTAGTTTATTATAAGGAGTGTTGATTGTTTCCTTCTTGTAAAGGCCTAGGCCTATATTATGTGTCCGGGCAGGGGATGAGTTTTTAGCTGTTTTGAGGGAGGGGAGATTATAGAAAAGTGACTTTGTTATAAAAGGATTTTCAGTCTCTGGGAGATATCTGAAATAAATTTGTTGGGTTTGGGGATTTACTCCCCCCCCCCCCCACTCGACAGATGTAGGCCTAATGATTTTGATGCCCCCCCCCTTTCCCTTTGAAGTACAGTAAGACATGACCACTCACTAACACTGTCTCTGTAATTCTCAAAGTGCATTGATGTGGGTAAACGTTATAATGTAATAGTATTTGTATGTCTCTCACTGAAGACTCAACCGTCTATAGATTCACGGTTTCAAGTACTGGTGCTAAGTCAATATAGGCTAGGTGGAAGTGAAGAATACTTCTTGCAGAAGCGTGTGTGTGTCTCTAGAGACAAAAGACATGTCTCTGGTCTTTCAATACGGGGCATTTTCATTTGAAAATTTGTTCTTGAAAAAGGAGATCACGTGCTAATGGGGTGCACCGGGAGTTCCAGGGAGCCCAGAGCTCCATGGAGTATAGAACTCTAGAGAGCATGGAGCTCCAGAGAGCATGGAGCTCCAGAGAGCGGAGCTTCAGAGAGCATGGAGTTCCAGGGAGCCATTGAGCACATGGAGCTCGGAGCTCCAGGTAACACAGAGCTCCGTGGAGCATGGAGCTCAAGGCGGCACAGAGCTGCGGAGACCCTCCTCTTACTCCTGTACTCCAACCCTACCCTACTCTCCTATTCCATCATCCCCTGCTCTTAGTGGTGGGGGCACTTTGTGGGTATAGGTCATATGGTGCAAGCTTGAAGCCCCCTAGGTCATGAAGTGAAAGGCCTGTGCCAATTCACTGGTATGGGTATTGTAGGGGCCCCTTTTTTTTGGATAGGCCATATGGTGCAAGAAGGGAACCATATGGGTCATATGGTGCAAGGTGAGGGCCCCCTTGTTGGGATAGGCCATATCCTGCAAGGAGGGGACCATATGGGTCATGCGGTGCAAAGTAGGGACCCTTTTTTTGGATAGGCATTATGGTGTAAGGAGGGGGCCTCCTTGAAGGAATAGGTCATATGGTGCGAGGTGGGGACCCCCTGGGTCATATGGTGCATGGTAGGGGCCACTTTCATAGAATAGGCCCTATGGTGCAAGGAGGGGAGCCCATGGGTCACATGGTGCAAGGTAGGGGCCTCTTAGTTACCCGCTATGGATCCTATGGTGCAAGGTGGGTCCCCCATAGGCCATATGGTGCAAGGTAGGGGCCACTTTCCTGCTATGGGTCATATGGTGCAAATAGGGGACCCCATGGGTCATATGGTGCAAGGTAGTGGGCCCTTTGAACTAGTAGGTCCTATGGTGCAAGGAGGGGACCCCATGGGTCACATGGTGCAAGGTAGGGGTCACTTTGAAGGAATAGGCCATATGGTGCAAGGAAGGGGCCCCATAGGCCATATGGTGCAAGGTATGGGCTACTTTTCTGGTATAGGTCCTATGGTGCAAGGAGGGAGCCCCATAAGGCCATATGGTGCAGGGTATGGACTACTTTCCTGGTATAGGTCCTATGGTGCAAGGAGGGGACCCCCATAGGTCATATGGTGCAAGGTAGGGGGCACTTTCCTAGTATAGGTCCTATGGTGCAAGGTAGGGACCCCATGGGTCATATGGTGCAAGATAGGGGCCACTTTGAGGGAATGGGTCCTCTGGTGCAAGGAGGGGACCCCTTGGGTCATATGGTGTATGGTAGGGGACACTTTGATGGCATGGGTCCTATGGTGCAAAATGGGAACCATATGGGTCATATGGTGCTAGATGGGGACCATATGGGCCATATGGTGCAAGAAAGGGGCCCCTTTTCTGGTATAGGTCCTACAGTGCAAATAGGGGACCCAGTAGGCCATATGGTGCAATATAGGGGGCACTTTCCTGATATGGGCCCTATGGTGCAAGGAGGGGACCCCTTGGGTCATATGGTGTATGGTAGGGGACACTTTGATGGCATGGGTCCTATGGTGCAAAATGGGAACCATATGGGCCATATGGTGCAAGGTGGGGACCCCATAGGTCATATGGTGCAAGATAGGGACCATTTTCCCAGTATGAGTCATATGGTGCATGGTGGGGACCCCGTAGGTCATATGGTGCAAGATAGGGACCACTTTCCCAGTAGGCGTATGAGTCATATGGTGCATGGTGGGTACCATATGGGCCATATGGTGCAAGAAGGGGACCCCATGGGGCACATGGTGCAAGGTAGGGGCCCCCTCCTGGGGATAGGCCATATTGCAAGGAGGGGACCATATGGTTACGTAAAATAGGTATTTGGTGCAAGGTAGGGCCCCCCTTATTAGGGAAAGGCCACATGGTGCAAAGAGGGGACCCCATGGGTCCTATCGTGCAAAGAGGGGACCACATGGGCCATATGGTGCAAGGAAGCGGCCACTTTCCTGACATGGGTCCTATGGTGCAAGGTGGGGACCCCGTGGGTCATATGGTGCAAGGTAGGGGCCCCCTTTTTTGGGATAGGCCATATGGTGCAAAGAGGGGACCCCATGGGTCACATGGTGCAAGGTAGGGGCCTCTTTCCTGCATTGGGTCCTATGGTGCAAGGTGGGGGGCACTTTACTGGAATGGGTCCCTTGATGTTACGTCGAGAGAGGCAAGGATAATGGCCCCCTCGATGGTTGAGATAGGTAGGTCGAGAGAGGGGAATATCCTGTGTCCCTTAATGGGTCGAGAGGTGTAGGTCGAGAGAGGGCAGATTTCTGTGTCCCCTAGTGGGTCGAGAGGTGTAGGGCGAGGCGTGCAACTTATGGGTACCGGTATGCCAACCTGTGCCAACTGTGCAAATAGCAGCTGACCGATTACTGCGGCCACTATAGTCCCTAGGACTACGGCGTCGCCGTCGCCACGCGTATACACGCGTCCCAGGAGCCGCCAGGCACCGTGGGAAAGTGGAATTGGGGAATGATTTTTTTCTTTGAGGGTGGATGGGGGGGGGGGGGGGGGCGCTCAGGATTATCATACTGTAAGATATAGCATAGTCTTGGGGACTGGATCTAAGTCCTGGGGACTAGATTTATAGTCCTAGGGACAATACATATAGTCCTAGGGACTAAAGATGTAGTCCTAGGGACTGTATTTTCTAGACCTGGGATCATATACCATTATGCACAGTCCTTCCAAATATTTGAATGCATGGCCTGCATAGTCCTGAGGACTACAGGTATAGTCCTGAGAACTACAGGTTTAGTCCTGAGGACTACAGGTGTACTCCTGGGGACTACGTGTATAGTCCTAGGGACTACCAAGACTGCTACTACCAGAAAGGTAGATAAGGCAGGCCTACATAGTGCTGGGGACTATAGAAGCATAGTCCTCAGGACTACATATTGAAAGTCTTTAGTCCCCAGGACTATATCTGTAGTCCCCAGCACTATGCTTATGGTCCCCAGGACTGACCATTCTATTAGTCCCCAGGACTGCACGTTAAGTAATTGTAGTCCTGAGGACTACAACTATAGTCCTTGGGACTACAACTGTAGTCCTAAGGACTACAGGTTGGATGTCTTTAGTCCCCAGGACTATGTCTGTAGTCCCCAGGACTACGTAGTCCTGTAACTGTAGTCTTTAGGACTATACAGCTGGCCAAAGTAGTCCCCAGCACTATATCTGTAGTCCTCAGGACTATCATTTTATTAGTCCCGAGGACTACAAGTTTAATACTTGTAGTCCTAAGGACTTCCTCCGTAGTCCTGGGGACTACAGATTTAGTCCCCAGGACTATGCACCAATATTGTTTAGTTCTTTTAGAATTCAGCCAAGCGCAAGCATATAGGCCCTATATGATAGGATAAGGGGGCAGTGCGTAGCTCTATACTAAATTGTAGTCCTCAGGACTACAATGGTAGTCCTGGAGACTTGCATCATGCAGCGGGGCCGTTGCTTGCCTGGCTGACTACTTGAAGTAGTCTTTGCCGGAGCCTACTTCAAGTAGTCTTCTCGAATCATGCAATCAGATTGCAATGCAAGTGAGCAGCACTGCTCCCGTCTGGCACATGTACAGGATGACAGAAAACAGCATAAATCGATTTTAAGAAAAGTAAGGAAAACCTCATCTGGCTAGCATACTACTACACTAGCGCAAGTGTGGGGGGGGGGGGGGGATTGAGTTAGGCCTATAGAATAAACGAGCCTATGGCCTATATGGAGTGGTCATTACTAGGGCCGAGTCATTTATCACCAGCCGGGGGGGGGGGGGACTTTTTTTTGTGAACTAATTTTTTACGCCCCCCCCCCCCCCACTCCCTTGGGAGGGATCGACATTTTTAAATGCCACCAGCTCACCATGCGGCCTCCCTGGAATTAATCTAAATGAACATTTAATATAGACTATCTAGTTAGTGTGATTTCTTTTTAACACATGCAGAATTTTTTGACCCCCCCCCCCCCTCCAGTCAGCAGGCGACATCATGACCAGATGCGCAGGAGTTAATACCGAAGAAATAATGGTCTAGTTCCTCGTTAATACTAGTAGTAGATAGAAGCTATAGCTAGAAGCCAACTTGAAGTAGTCTTCGCAAAGGCTACTTCAAGTAGTCTTTGTAAAGGCTACTTCAAGTAGTCAGCCAGGCAAGCAACGGCCCCGCTGCTACAAGCAGAGTCTTGGAGACTGCAGACATAGTCCTAGGGACTACAGACGTAGTCCTGGGGACTATATATAGTTACCGTCCATATCCAGTCCAGTAGAGCCAGCCACATGCAGGGGTGTAAGGCAGGGCAGAGGGGGGGGGCAGCAGGGGGCTGGGGGGGTGGGGGCAGCAGGGGGTAGGGGGGGGGGGGGGGGCAGGGGCAGAGGCGCGAGGACGCCCGTGGCAGACGCGTAAATTACGCGCGCGCCGGCGCATAGTCCCGGGGACTACAGTGGCCGCAGCAATCGGTCAGCTTCGTCCAGCAATGTTGGAAATACCCTCCCTTACTTTTTCTATCACTTTTTCTATCACTTATCACTTTAAAAGTGCTTAAAATAAATATTTCCATGTGTGGTAGCAAATTAAAGCTTAAGTGACCGAAAATACCCCCCAGTATAGATCTAACCCAGTACTCTAGATCTACCCAGGAATTTTGTCGGCTATTTGTACTTAGTCTAGAGGTTAGACACTCGTACATGCACCCTGTGTCGATGTGACGGTCCTCCGTCGTTGGGCCGAAGGCGAAGCAGGACTAATTTGTACTGTGACACCTTACCAGCGCTAAACAGGAAGCACGTTCGTCTCCCCACTCCCAAACAAGAGAAGCGATATTTCATTTTGAACTAAAGACTAGGTCAATAATGGTAAGTATTATATTTAACGTTGTTGTTAACGTATTTCTCCTTTACAATATCGAATTTCTAAGGTTTCCACTCAACAGTAGTCAATTTACTTCGGTTGTGATATCGCTCTGAATCGCTATATACGCCAATTATCGCCCAATCAGTACCGCCGCCCGCATCGGCAACACCATCGGCGGTCGGTGCCGAACTAGTAGGGGGGGGGGGGGGCTAAACAAAAAGTGAAGGATATATTTTCTGCCCTAACAACCCCCCCCCCCCCCACCCAAGACTCGCACTTTCAGTCTCCCACCTTCGCCACCCTACGGCTACGGGCCTACGACTTTTAGTACTAGTACTAGTAGTAGTACTTCTAGTAGTAGTGCAGTTTATTTTATTATACCTAGCATATGATAATGGTATTCCCTAAGCATAGGAGTAGGCATGGCAGTGGCCGTGAGGGGGCGTGACGGGCGCCGTGGCCGCTAGTACGGCCATTTCTGCCCGAGGACAGCAAGGTGGTATGCTCAACTTTACCACCCCCCTGGAGGAGAACCATTAGACATATTTACACCATTCCAAGTGCTATGATATTCTAGAACACCTCTACTTTTGGTATTAGGTCCCCATTTTAATGTTGACATAATTTACAGGATACTTTTTACAGTTTTAAGTAGTGGTAATACTAGCAAATTCACACAAAAAAAGATACCACCTAAAGAATAGATAGGTTACGTAAAATAGGTATTTGGCTGTTGGAATCAACCCATAATGAATGAATTCATTCATGGCAGTGATAGCAGGCAGGTGCTCTTTGACACAGGGTTGGTACCCTATTTTTGGGTATGTCTACTTTACTGGCCATAAAAATAAGGAAAACGTTATGGCATCCAAAAACGAAACAAATACAGTGATAGTATAATGATTTCCCTACATGGAAAATGTTATTGCATTGCAATCGGTTAAGAATTGTTGTATCTGTAAACATGGAAAGTGAAGATGGCTGATGTGCTTTTTTTTTATCAGTGATGGGGAAAACAGACTAAACAAGCTCCACTGCAACCACTTTTGTACAAAGAATATTCACTCTAACTATGTAATTCCACCTGATTCGCGAAGAGAAAATGTTAGGCTTCAATTTGATTGGCCATAGGTAGCTATATGAGGATTTTTTAATTTTCTCTCTTCCTGACCTGGATCCCCTCCTCGGGCAGATTCAGGGCCTGCTGCAGTACAAAAGCTGTTTCAGGCAGCCTCACAAATAGATCGTTTACACTATCCAAATAATATGAAATGCTAATAAAAACTACTTTTCTATAACACTGCTACCCTATAGTGTCCATCTTTGTCGTTTAGGAAATTTTCTGATATTATTTTGCAAACTCCCTGCCATGCCTACTATTAGGAGTCTGTACGCCCATGGTGTGGCGTAAAAAGGCTGTATGCCCACCTGTGGGCGTATGGCTGTACCAGGGCTGCCAAGTAGTAGATCTACACTTTTGGCGTATTAGTACGCTTTTTGGCCTCATCTTGAGGCAAAATACGATTTTGCATTTTGAGCACGTTTTAGTACGATTTTCAGGTATCCAGTACGCTTTTTGATCAATTCGGCTGTTGTTTCACATATAGGCCTATCGAGTACACATTATGGCCATAGATATTTATTTCACCACAATTGTGCCTCTACATGGGTAGTCATGGGAAACAGAGTGTCACTGTGTCACTTTTTAAGTACCGTACCGTCGCGATTAAGCGCCGGGGCGCTCTTCAATTTGGCGGGGCTCTTACCCAGGCGCTTATACAAGACAGGCGCTTATTCAAGGTCGTGATTTCAGTGCTTAAGAAACATTTGGAAGCCCCTATACCCCCGGCGCTTATTCGAGACCGGCGCTCTTTCAAGACCAGGTGCTTTATCGCGATGGTACGGTACATGTATACATGTATAAGGAATTAAAGAAAGTTATATGCAGGTAGATTTTTATCCTTTAGGCCACTCAAAAAAAAAAAGTTGTTTCTCATCACCCGGCACTGAAAAATATGACGAGGGCGTTTTTTATTTTAATTTCTTTTTTTTTTACTGGAGGCCAAAATACATAGGGAAATTAAGACTTTCCGCGCACCATTTTCACATTTTAGCAGTTAACAGTTTATTGATCCATACAGATTGTTAAAATGCAATCTATTCCTATCTCTCTGCTTTACTTACTGTATAAGCTTTGATTTGATACCAAATATGCCTATATTTGTCCATTTTTTGACAGAATTTTCATTAATAATCTAAAAAAAAAAAAAGCTTTCCCTAAATCATGATTTTCATGATGCGCGCGGTGATGAGAAACGACTTTTTTTTCTTGAGTGGCCTTATTATCCTTTATTTTTCTGTGTCCATGTAGGGTCACAATATAAGGACGAATTTGGCTCAAAAGACAATTTCGATTCTTTTTCTCCCCAATTGTCTAATAATTTCTTCAACCAATTTCAATGTTCAGGCCACACTTAAAAAAAAGTCTGTTTCCGGTGGAGCGGGCGGGTGACTTTTTTTCCCAAGGCCACCCGCCCGATTTTAATTTTTAATTTTTTTTTTTGGGTCAAGAGTGGCCGATTTATTACTTCTTTTGTCCGATTTTTTTTTCTCGGTGGCGGTTCCGTAATCGAAATTATTAGGATAAAACTGCCTTACACTCAGCTTTCATTTGATACCAAACATGCCTATATAGACATATGAAATGTCCAGGTACCGGATGGGAAAGACATGTTCAACATTAAAAAAAAAAAAATCTAAAAAAAAAAGAAGATTTTGCGGCCTACCGGGTGAGTTTTATTTAGCCCACCAGCTCCACCGGAAACTGACTTTTTTTTTAAGCGTGGCTTCATACATTTGATTGAGCCACTCAAAAAATAGTGGTTTCTCATCACCAAGGACTGAGAAATATGACGAGGGAGTCTTTTTTATTTACCCGGGGGATAAAATGTAAAGAATAATGTATGTTTTTCATGGCCAAAATTCCCATTCTATTGGTTAAGAATTGACTGATCTTTAATATTGGAGATCCCCCCCCACACACATCATTTTATAAGTGGTATTTGCAGCCCTATGTCTGACAGCAGGCCTAACTGTATTAGGGAGTGCTCATTATTTAACAACGGGGGGGGGGGGGGGCGGTGAGATTTCGCGCAGAGCGCGCGACATTTTTTCACCCCCCCCAAAGAGGAGTCGAAACTTTTTTCCCCCCCCCCCCGGCAGGCCGAAAATCATGCGCGTTCACGCCTCTTTGTAGCATAGTAAAGCGCGGGCTTTTTCCCTCAAAACAGGTTGAATTTTTTTTACCCCACCCCAAGAGGGGTCTAAATTTTTTACCCCCCCCCCCCCCGTCAAGGGATCCATTTTTTTTACCCCCCCCCAAATCCACCACCCCCCTCCTCTTGTTAAAAAAATGAGCACTCCCTTACGTTATTCTCTTTGTTCTTTCTCAACCTTTAACTTTCTGTTATTTTAATGAAAATATGGCATACTCGTGTTCCAGCAAATGCACTCGCATAACCAGTGGGTTGAATCAAACTAGGATGATACAACACAACATAGACATTAAGTGTTTATAACTTAACCCTTTAACTGCCGGCCTTGAAAAATGTAATTTGGGCCTTCACCACCGGCCCTATGCCATGGGAATATGCAACTTTGCAAGTATGTGTTCCCTAGGATAGTGACTAAGGAATAAAATTAATTGTATTGGAGACATAATTTACACTTTTCTAACATGGGGACGTAGAACTCATGTTAAATACTTTTGGATCGATTCCGAAATTCTCATTCTTTGTTTCATAGCAGGAGCTGGAATTTAGTGGTATTGCTGCCATAGGGCGGCACTGTTGCTGGCAGCAGTGTTTTTCAAGGGTATTTTAGATGCTGCCCAGAGGCAGCAGCGGCACTTAAATGGTTAATATAGTCTTTTTCTTACACCAACAAGACATGCAAAAATGGTGCCCTTTAAAAAATATCTTTTAAAAGTTTATTACGAAAAACTTCTTATTCTTATTGGCTTTGGGACCTTGTCCCCAAAGCCATTTACACCACTGACCAGAGTGTCAGCTTTTCTACAAGAAAAGACTAGCATAGGCCCCCTTGTTCATTGTTAGATATAGCCCTAGCTGGCCCTTAAACCTTGCTTAGGACTGGTATCCCCATGTGTCCTTGTAGGCATGTGCAAGACTAATTGACTCAGGGAGCTTAGCTCCAAGAGTCTTATGCGACGCCTCTGTGAGACGTTTTTCAGGGGAAATTATATTTTTTTCATTTTCCAAATTTTTCATAGAAATATTAGGCCCATTGATCAAAAGTACACATAATCGGATAATTGAAGTGTTTTCCTACCCGGGGATGCAAGAAATATTCTTCTACCCCTACTAGAACCCTCTGAAAAAAATTGATGAAGTAGACCCTTCCAAAAAACATCGTTTTTTCCTCATTGTAGACAAACATGAACAGTACTAGTGTGGACATTTTGTCAATTTCGGCATTTAGTGTTAAACCTATGGGAAATCAGAATTCTAGGTGGGTGAGACGCTTTTTGTCAGACCAGTTTGCTATCTGTGGACATAATTGACAGTGGGGTGGAGTGGGGGTTTGGGGTGTGGTTCAGCTCACACACATCACACTCACACACATCACACTCACACACATCACACTCACACACATCACACTCACATACATCACACCCACACAGATAACACTCACACACATCACACACATCACACACATCACACTAAACCAATGGGAGTGTCGATTTTCTTTCTGCTGAGACGCTTTTTGTAAGACCAAAAGTTCAATAAAATTTAATGAGGGTGGGAAATGATCCGTGGACAGAATTCATGCACAATAGACAGCACACTACAGACAGCTAGGACTTGCCAGTCTTGGGTGTTGGGATATGGGTTGGGACTCTTCCTCCTTGATTGAGGTAGGGTAGGAGTACACATGCACACTACACATGCACACTACACATGTACACTACTCATGTACACTACACATGCAAACTACACATGTACACTACACATGTACACTACACATGCACACTACACATGTACACTACACATGTACACTACACATGTACACTACACATGTACACTACACATGCACACTACACATGCACACTACACTTGCACACTACACTAGCACACTACATAAGCACACTACACATGCACACTACACATGCACAATATACATACACACTGCACTTCACAACAACACATACACACTACACATGCAGACTACACATGCACACTACACATGTACACTACACATGTACACTACACATGTACGCTACACATGTACACTACACATGCACACTACACATGCACACTACACATATACACTACACATGCACACTACACATGTACACTACACATGCACACTACACTTGCACACTACACAATCACACTACACATGCACACTTCACATGCAAAATGCAGGCAGCCTCCCTGAGTCCTTTGTGATTAGGATCACACGCTAGATTTTTTATCCTAGATCTTGTTTTCAGTTACTACATGTAGAACCAATGTACCTTGTGGTAAGGCCTAGACATCTTGTGAACAGCCATATTTTGAGTTCTCTAATGTGGCTGTCAATGGCAAGGATAGGTACCAGCCTAATAACTTTTGACTCCTATGTCAAGCCAAGCTGTCAATGTCAATGCCAATTCCCATGCACATACAGGACCTATACTAGAAGTTGAGTGGGTCCAGGGTGGCTCTTGAAATCACTCAAGCCCGCCCAAAGACAAACTGTGAAGTCCAACATAATTACCCCTCCCCCACCCCACACACACATGCACCAACCCTGAAATAATATTTTACAGTCTTTAAAGTTAGGCCATCACAAGTCTCCTTGTGCCCCCCTCCTCCTCCCTGTGCCTCCCTGTGCCCTCTCCTCCTCCTCCTCCTGCATCTGCCCTCTCCTCCTCCTGCCTTTGCCCTCTCCTCCTCCTCCCTCCTTTCTCTGCCCTCTCCTCCTCCCTCTGCCCTCTCCTCCTTCCTATGCCCCCTCCTACTACCCCATCTACCCCTCCCCCCCACTCTACCCCATTTTCCTCCTTCCTGTTACCTACTCCTCCCTCTTCCCCCTCCTACTACCCCACCTTTCCCCTCCTCCCCCCCCCCCTCTACCCCATTTTCCTCCTTCCTCTGCTTTCCCTCCTTCTGCCCCCTCCTCCTCCCTCCTCCTGCCAAGATGGCTGCCATTTTCAGGCTCAGATTTTCAATCCGAGAAATTTCCAAGATAGCTGCCAAGATGGTCACCAAAGACTCAAGATTGTCTGATTTCCATGAGTAGGGTTTTCTGGGATATAGAATCCATTTTCAGGCTCAGATTTTCAATCCGAGAAATTTCCAAGATGGCTGCCAAGATGGCCACCAAAAACTCAAGATTGTCTGATTTCCTTGTGTGATGCATGGATAGTAGGGGTTTCTAGGATGTAAAATCCATTTTCAGGCTCAGATTTTCAATCCGAGAAATTTCCAAGATGGCTGCCAAGATGGCCACCAATAACTCAAGATTGTCCGATTTCCTTGTATGACACATGTATAATAGGGTTTTCTGGGGTGTAGAATCCATTTGTAGGCTCCGATTTTTGATCCAGGTAATTTTCAAGATGGCTGCCAAGATGGTATTTGCATAGGCATCAATGGAGGTGCATTGGTACCTATTTGATTCCATTAGCACATATTGGATTCTATTGTTATGCCATACATGAATTGCATAAGAACCCCAGAAACACCAAAAATTATAAATCTATGCCCCCTCGTTTTCTCACCTGTAGTTCATAACAATCCTATAAAACCCAAAGCCACTACGGCTTTGCCGTAAAATCCTTGAATTTGTCCCCTGGTTTCTGGTAGCCGCAACTTTCTGAGGTTGTGGGTCTGGTGGCCCATTGTCTTGAGCAAATTTGGTTTTACAGTACTGTAGAGTTTAGTATTTTACGGTCACAGAATAAACAACTCGGAAGGTTCTTTATACGTTCTGGATGCAAAGAGAGAGAGTTTTATTCACGTTTCCTACTACAGTAATCTAAGTTCGGTTCTTGTTCGGGACGAGACCTGATGAGGTCTGTCTACCACTGAGCCTTCTGGCCTTATATATCCCACCCTACCCGATCGCAGCGCCCCCTTTATCAACACTCGCGCCCTCTGTATACGGGTCACGAACTAGCATCTTATGGTGGTTTACATAACTGCGATCCGAGTGGGATTCGAGTCCCCTACATAACCCCCCCTAGACAAAACATACACTTTTTTTTTTTTTTTAAAACGGATACCTTCTAGGTATACACTAATATATAAAAAAATGACGTTATGTCTATTATACACATAGGGGTATGCAAAGCATACGACTCGAATAACACTATACACACAATTGTTGTACATTAAACATGGCACAAGTATTATCAATACGAACGGCTTAACACGCTTCATATTAACTTAGTAACACTCGTGCACCCACGTGGGGATATATATACATATGACACATACCGAAAATATATACTATCACAGCTCTACTCTTTATCCAGAATAACAGTTTATACAATATATACACTGCTCCCTGATCAATGTACTAGTCTTGATCAGGCACGCTTGTCAAAAAAAATTTAGACAGCGGGTCCGTGGCGCTCTCCTCTTCAACAGCTTTCCTGATCGTTGTTGGCTTCGATCAGGCACACCAAGAAGAGCGAATCTTATGGTGGGTGTAAAGGTGCTCTCCACTTCTTTCCCTCGAGTTTTTCCGGGTCCGCATCATATCGATTGTATCATCTCTCATCTCCAGTCGTAGCTCCCTCGTTCCCTGATCCTTGTTGGAATTGATGGATCAGGCACGCCTTCAGACTTACGTCTGTCAGCGGGTGTAAAGGTGCTCTCCTCTTCTCTTCCCCGTAAGTCCCATTCGATTCTACTACCCCTAACATTCCGATTCAGCCCCAATACGGTTCATCACACCCTATCCGTCTAAAGCGTCCTTCTCCTCCAGGAGTTTTAGCGCGGCGGATCGGGTCCCATCCCATTCGTCCAGAAACACTCCGAAACACTCAAGGAACTTAACGTTCATTGCCTCATTTTTGGCATCGAGATCAGATAGTTTCCTCCGCAGTAAGGCGGTGCTGGAAGTAACGGTTTTACGATCCTGCTCTAATTTAGCCTTTTCTTCATTCAACATCTTTTCCTTGTCAATGTAGACCTTCTCTAATTCAGCCCGAGCCTCCTCCAATGCCTTGTCATTCTCTTCTTTATAACGGTCCTTATGCGTCTTCTGAATGGCTACCACCGAATCAGCAAACAGGTTAACGACCCCGGCGTTGAAACGGATCGCTAACTCCTTCTGTGCCTCCTGAAATTCATCTACCAATTTCTGAGCACCCTCACATTCAACTTTCTCAGCCGCTGCGAAGTAGTGTACTACCGGTTTAGTAGACATCCGGAACCGGTTATCGGGCACAGTGGTCATCGGAGTTGCTGGTGGTTTCAGCGCACTCTGAGGTAGCTGTAATTCCGGGTAGTCCGTTGTATCATCGGACGGAACCGACGGCTGTCTCCATACTAACGGATCAGCTGGACTCGGAGTGGGTTTACACGGAGCGGGTTTAGACGGAGCGGGTGGGGTAGGTTTGATCGAGCCACGGTTCAAAGGTGACTGATACGCAGTCGTTGCGGATCGGTTGTGGGGTACCCGGAAGGTTGAAGGTGATTCGTCCCGGCCCCGTTTTGCATCACCCCGTGCCGGACTTCGGCTTGCCTGACGTTTAGTGTCAGTTCGATTCCTAGGTGGATCCCCTCGGAACTCCGCTACCTGGTTCCACATTTCCTGGGGCATATCAAACTTCCCCCGATCCAGTAACAAGGCGGTTCGAGCACTCAGTTTACCATTACGGGCGTCGGCTACCTCACAGTAGGATTCCGTCATGGTCGATATCCCCTGAAAATCTTCCCTGCCCATTCGGTCGTATTTCTCTCTCCATAATCGGTGCAAATTATTGATTCGGGCCACAGTAGCACTCATACCCGGAGTGTGACAGTTTTTATAATGGCGAACCATGTTCGCCCTCCGAGTCGTTACACAGCCATCACATTTCTGATTTTCTCGGGTCGCCTCCGTCTTCTGACATTCGTACACCACCGAGTGATGCATATGTCGTTCGGTTAGGTGCCGGAGGAATCTACGGGCCGTGGTGTAATGTTTCGGTCTCGGATTCTTTAAGCACAAGGCAAACGGACAGATGGTTTCCCCCTTCACCAAATACCACTCTTTGTAGGCCCATCGTATTTTCCAACGATGATCCCTACTGTAGTATGCATCCGAATGATGCCGGATCTGGTTGAACCACCATTCGTAATGGTCAGACGGTAGCGGGTCTTTGATAGACGGGCGGAGCCAATCTTCATCATCCGATTCGTTTTCCATGTTATATTCCGTGGGGCAGCCATATTTGGTCGGTCCTTTGGCGCATTCCTCGAACGAGGCGGGTACGAATAGACGGAACTCAGTGTTTGAATTTTTGTACACTTCCTGCAACCGCTCAAATTCCTCCTCTGTCATTTTCGGTTTCTGAACTTTCTCCGTCGGTTCATCCCCCTCTTCTTCCTGTTCACCTTCCCCCTCACTCATATTCTCATCCTCCCCCGATCCGACGTTATCCCTCAGCTTCCTTTTTTCTATTATGGCCCCAACCCCGGCACTTGCAGCAGCCTGTATTGCCTTCAGCTGTCCGGACGTCGGTTCCTTCTGTTTCAATTCTTCAGTTACCTTCACTACTGTCTTCGGGTCAACTGTTAGATCTACTATTGGCGTTTTCGGGTTCTTACACTTCCCCCCTTTCTTAGCAGCTCGTTTCTCTTTCGGACTCAGAACTTTCTCAAAGTCGGACGAATCCGTGTCCGTCAGACTTTCCTCACTCTTGTCCTTCTTTACTTTCGATTTCCGGAGCACTACCTTTCCTTTCTCTACCGCGTCTTTCCTTAACTTTTCTGCTATCCTCTCCTTCTCGTCCTCTTCGGACGGGTCTCTGTTCATTTTCGGATCATATCCCTTGGTTTTCTTTCCTTCTCGGATCAGAGCACTTATGATCTCGTCTCTGCGAGACGGATCATCGTCGCTCTCCTCCAATCGATCATAAAACTCATCGATGTCGATACTGTATAATTTAGTTTTCCTTTTCCGGTTCGCTAGCTTCTCCCAACATTCTACGTTTCGAGGCAAGATCTTCTTTTCCGGTTCTCTAAAATATATATCCGCCTGGATGTCGAGTCCGGTTATTCCCACTCGAGTCGTTCCCGGAACACTGACTGGGATTACCGGCATTCGTTTCTCCCGGTACATCACCTCGCAGTCAAATACCGCCTTGCGAAACCCTTCGTGCACGTTCAATCCCTTCTGCATCTCGGGAAAGAATAGCAGCCAGTTTGACGGTAACGATTCATAAACATCAGCCCCCAATATAGAGATCAAACAGTCCCGCAGTTCATTCGGAAGAGTTTTCGGTACTCCTCCTTCCGGGACTACGGTCAGTTCATCAGCCAGAAATAGCTCCCGGCCATCGTAACGGCTCACGAATCCCTTCTTGTCGGGTTCGGTATGTTCGGTGGTAACAACTTTAAAAACAGACCGGCCATTCTCGTCGTACTGTCCCGTTTCCTCCTCCATACTCACGTTGCCTAATGCAGCGTCTTCGGTTCTGGTGACGGGTGAGAGCGGTTCATCCATGACATCGGTCATATCGATACTGTCATCTACGGGTGGGCAAGAACTCGCCATGTTTCGGTCTCTTTCTCGGGGTACGGTTCAAAATAAATTTCAGTTTCCTGGTCCTCACCGGGTGCCTGTGGTCACAAGCAACCCGGGTCTCCCACTAACCTTGATTTACAACTCTAATTCGCTTTGAAAACAACTGCTCCTCGTGCGCTCGCTGTTGACCTTTGGTCCACCAAAAATCAATATGGCGGTTCTTTCACCCGGAACGACCTTCCGCGCATGCGTGTTACCCCATGAGATCTCGCTCGGGGCGTGACCTCATGACCTCGTTCCAGATGTAAACAAAGGGGTTTTCGCGCCATTCATTACGGTACTAATTGCTGTCTGTCGGAGTCTTTCATTGGTTCGGAGTGAGCTCGTCAGGAGTATAAGTAGATGTATTTACAGGTGGCATATGCCCAACCCGCCGGATTATCCGTCCACCACCCTCAGGAGCACTCTAATCCGGTTAATTAATCCCCTCCTCCAGTGCCTGGGTATCGTTCCAACACATAGGACAGATATACCCGGTCTGCCCACCGGATAATCATATGACATAACATAAAACTGGATTACATTCGTTGTGATTCAGGCTAGGTAATTGCAGTCCCTGGGTTCAATCTAGGACTGCGTCTCACCCCTTCTGGGTGAGGTTTTAGGTACCTGGTGACGACAGGGGCCTTTTCGGACGGTGAGCGGGCCACACTCAACGTCTTCCCCCTGCGCTTCCCTTCGCCTGCCGAGACTTTGGATTTCTTACCCACCGATCGTTTTGGCGAGTTTTCGTCCTGCACCTTCCGTTTCTTCGGGCGTCCCACCCCACGTTTTACAGCCATATTCTTTATTTCTTTCTTCATCTGATTTAATTCATCCGTCCCCATTTTGAACATTTCCGCGGAGTACTCCCTTCCTTTCCACGGTTTCAGCCGATCAACGTTGGATTTCTGATTCCTACCATGCGTATCCCTCATTAGCACAGTATTGTCACTGATCCGCTGTGTGATCCGCCATGGTCCATCCCAATTATCACTTAATTTAATCCCTACTAACGGTTCATGGTACCTGCCTACCAATTCTCCCACTTCGTATCTTCTAGTCTTAAGATTCGTGTCATAACCGACCTTCTGCCATTTAGCATTCTTCTGTAACTCTTGTCTAACCAATTCGTATGCATTTTTAAACTGTTCTTTCAGAGCCTCCACGAACATTATCTGACATGGTACCTCCGGGTTCATTCCTACTACCCCAAAAACCAGGTCCGCGGGCATGATCAGATCCTCCCCGAACACTAATAAGTTAGGGGAACAGTTAGTGCTAGCATGTACGGTGCTGTTATAGGCATGACATACAAAGTCACATTGTTCATCCCAGTCATCCATTCTCTGATTTACTAGTCCCTTTAATACTTGTATCAGGGTTCGATTAAACCTTTCTACCTGTCCATCACTCTGCGGCCGGTATGGATTAGTACGAGTCTTACAAATCGCTAACTGATGGCACATCTCCTGCCACAAATTTGATTCGAATTCCCGTCCCTGATCGCTGTGTAACATTAGTGGTACACCCAGATACAGGATCCAACCTTTCACCAGCGCTCGAGCACATGTTGCAGCCTTATGGTCCTTCATCGGAAACACTCGTGTATACTTAGTGTAATAATCCGTCACCACCATCATACAAGTATTACCTTCGGGAGTCGTTACGAATCCGGTTATAATGTCTACAGCCACTCTCGCGAATCTCACCCCGAATAGTTCCTGGGTTAAAGGCATCTTACCCATTCCGCTTCCCGTCTTACTAGTGCAACACCTGGGGCAGGTCTCTATCCATCTCAATAGATCCGTACTCATTCCTGGCCAGTAATATTTCCTTCCTAATCGTTCTAAAGATCTCTTTTTCCCGAAATGTCCACTGGTCTGGTGTCCATGGCAGAAGAACATTATATCCCTCCGCATGGCTGTTGGTATCACAATCTGTCGGATCCGATTTCCTAAGGCATTTACCTTCCAACGGTACAGTGTATCCTGTACAATTTCAAGTTCCTCCCATTGTGCAATTAGTCTACGGATTTCCCTGTTCTCTAATGAAATTGCGGGTCTTGCCGGTCTTCCTCCTGCCTCTAACAAGTCCTTCATCCGCTTACAATTCGGATCCTTCTCTTGAAATGCTCTTATCGATTCATCTCCCCATTCTAATACACTTGGTTCCATATTCCTATACGGATGCCTCACCCCAGCTAAAACAGCATTGTGTGCCCCACAATCGGTACAACCAGTGTTCTGACATTTCCTAATAGGTATTCGTGATAAAGCATCCGCATTGACATGTTTCGCTCCCTTCCTATGTTGTATCTGACTATGATCCAATCCAAATTCTGACAAATGAGCGAGCCATCGTCCGATCATTCCTTCTGCATCCTTGAAGTTCAACAGCCACCTCAATGATGAATGATCCGTTCTCAATGTAAAGTCCGATCCCCACAAAAAGTGTTTGAACTTTTTAGTGTATACAACCACCGCTAGTAATTCTCTCTTGGTCGTACAATAGTTCCGTTGCCCCTTATTCATCGTGTTACTTGCAAATGCTATGGGTACCTCTTCCCCATCCTGTACCTGAGAAAGGGCTGCCCCGATACATTCGTTACTGGCATCCGTGTCTAAAATGAAATGGCCATCCCGAGTCGGATATCTGAGTACCGGGGTTTCCTTGAAAAGGTTCTTTATCTTTCGGAAAGACTCCTCCTGCTCTAAACCCCACGGAAACACTTCCTTCCTTCTCCCCGGCGTCCAGTGTGACAGACTTTGAATCGGATAACTCAGTTTCGAATAACCGGGCAAGAAATCCCGATAGTATGAACAAAAACCCAAGAACGAGCGCACCTCCTTTGGACTTCTTGGTGCCGACCATTCCATTACAGTTCGAATCTTCTCCGGATCTGCCTTCACTCCATCCGTTGATATGATTCGTCCCAGATAGTTGATACTCTTATGAAACAAACTACATTTCTTCGGTTTTAGTTTCAACCCATTCGATATAATCCGCTTCAATACAACCCTCAAGTTTTCTAGACAATCTTCGAACGATTTCCCGAATATTATGACATCATCCAAATATACCAAACATTTCTTCCATAAGATGTCGCTCAATAAAGTCTCCATCATTGCCTCGAATGTGGCCGGGGCATTACATAACCCAAAAGGCATCACATTATATTGGTATAAACCAATATGGCTCGAAAACGCGGTCTTCTCCATATCATCCTCCTTCATTCCTACCTGCCAGTATCCGGATTGTAGATCAATCGTACAAAACCATTTATTTCCGCCCAGGGAATCAATAGTCTCATCTATCCGAGGGAGAGGATAGGAGTTCTTCTTGGTCAATCCATTCAACTTACGATAATCGATACAGAATCTGATGCTTCCATCTTTCTTGGTTACCATACATACCGGGCTACTCCAGGGGCTCGTACTCGGGACAATCACCCCTTCTTTCAACATCTTTCCGATTTCTTCCTCAGCCACCACTTTCTTGGCTAGAGGCAGTCGGCGGTATGGTATTTTGAAAGGTTCCGCATCCCCAGTCTTTATACAATGCAATACTTTATCAGTCCTCCCTAATGGTTCTCCTGGTTTTGCGAATGCCGTCGCACATTCCTCCAGTACGTTCCTTAATAAACCTTTCTGCTCGTCACTCTCCAACGCGGAATCCTTCAACAATTGATTCACTCCCTCTTCCAGTTCAGGTTTTTCACTTATACTGCATATGTCCATTCGACTACCGGTGACCGCCTCCGCGAGTACAACCTTGCCTATTATAGTGCCTTTACTTAGATATACAGTCTTCAAACCTGGATTGGTCACAGGAGTTACTGCCCATGAGGCATTTCCCACCAAAGTGTCTGCTGATTCCAATCCCTTCTCTTTCAGCATTCCCATGTCCGGTTCGAATACTCCCGCTTGACCCCTAAAACATCGGATGGATGACATCAAGACATCACAGGCCGTTCCGGGCGGTATTTTTACGGTTTGTGCTACACATGCCATTCCACTAACATTCTTGGCTATACATTGGATTCGGTCTCTATACGGATGGTTCAACTTCAATTTGCCCGTAACCGGGTCCAATATAGCGCCATATAATGACGCGAAGTCCATTCCTAAGATTCCAACATCCTCTATCTCCGCCACCGTCGGTGAAAATACGTATTCCCTTCCTCCCAATACTACTATCATACAAGTCCTACCAAATGTCGGTATTTTGCTTCCGTCGGCCCCACATGCACTTACCCTCGTTGTGAGGTCCTCATCCATGTCGGACACCAAATCGAAGAACTTCTTGGAGATAACGGAGTGGCTAGCCCCACTATCTATCAAAAAATCTCCCAACCTGCCATTCACAGATACCGACACATACCATCTCTTCCCGTCCAACACAGACGGATTACTAGCGAATCTCTTGATATCAGTTTCCAACCCAAGATCGAACCCATGGTTCTTCAAATAATTCAGACACGGATGACCTCGGGGAAGGCGGATGCCACTTACTCTGGTCAACTCCTCTATCCACCCGTCCTCTGTACTAGTGTCCGGTTTCCCGGTTCTGCTCCCCATGGCAATTTCTTCACTAGTCCCCCCAGCCCCACACGATTCTGGCCCTTCTTCTTGACCCGTGCTGCTGGGCGATTGGTCGGTACCTGATTCAAATACATTCGCGTCGAAGGCCTTTTGGCAACTTTCTACAGGGGTTATCCGTTTGCCGTTACTAATAACCCCCTCTAATTTCCCGATCCCTCCTCCTTACGTTCTCTCCATACGGGTTTCTCTGCAGTACAAGACGAGGCGAAATGCCCCATTTCTTGACATCGGAAACATTTAATAGTTGATCGGTCCGTTCTCGGCTTTCGTTTAACCTCCATCATATCTTTCATCTGTTTCATCATGGCCTCCATGATCTTACCCATACTCGTTTCTTCCGGAGCATTACTGCTGGTGGATTCAACTTTGTTTTCTATGGGTTTCTCAACGGATCTGACTTGAGTATCTGTTGGAGTAGACCTTTTCTTCCATCGATTTTTGTTTTTCCCGTCCACTTTGACCCCAGCAATATGTTCGTCTTCCGAATCACCGGAGGAATCATCCCTGTCCTCCTCATGTACTGCATGTACCCGACTCTGCGGTACGAACCCTGCTAACAAGCGACGTTTCTTTTCAAACTGGTCCAATGAAACAAACAGATCAACCATGGATGTGCCTCGAACCCATTCCTTTTGTACTAATTTTGCATGTGCCGGATCCCTCAATCCTTTAATGTAGTGCGTGAATAATTCGTCCAAAAAATATTCATCATCACGCCTCCAGTTCGGTCTAGCCTTCTGGAGCAATCGTTGCAGCTCGAGTCCATAAATTTTCGGAGATTCCTTCGGTTTCTGGGTACGAGATTGAAACTCCTGCCATGGGTCAGTTGCCACTAGGGTGCCGAATAGATAAGTCGCCGAATTGACCAGTTGGTCGTATGTACCAGTGTCTCCATATATCAACCGCCACTCATCAACAGCAATCCGACCCGGGCCCCCGTTCAACCATTTTATCAATGGTCCCAGTGAAGCATTCTTATCCCATCCGTGATATTTGTTATCATCACAAAAGTCCTGATAACTCTCCTTCCAGTCCAGCCCATTAAATTTCTTCGTTTCTCGGATCGGTTTCCTCGCAGCATTGGCACTCCAAACCAGGCGATCCGACTGCCTCTGACTCCAGTCCATTATTTCCGCTGCCTCATCCCCCTTTCGGCTACAACAATCTACGCCCATGCTTTGGATACAAGGATCCGCGTCATAAATCGCTGCTGTGGCGGGGGACATTGAAGCCCGTCTTGTAAGCCTTCGTTTCTCAGCAACCGATCCAGCATTCCCGCCACCACCCGTCGTGCCTGTTGTACCCTGATTGGTACCATTACCGGTGGTGCCCGTATTGTTTCTTCCGGGATGCTGAGTCTGACTAGGGTTTGTGGTCTGGCCGGAGTTAAAACTGTGCGGGTCTATCGGTGCTGCACCTGGCATAGCGTACTGGTACGTGACGTTATATATCGGGGCTCCACTTGGCGGTTGCGGACCACTTATTGTGTCATCCGCAAACGGGTTCAACGATCCGTAGCTGTGATTCACCCGGTCTTTCGGAACTTCCCGCGGCGTAATGTCCCTCGTGTCGGTATGACCAATGGTCACTCGTCTATTTGAGTCCTGGTCGGTATGATATCGGCCTTCCGTTACATTTGACATGCCTTTCTCACTAGTAAAAGGGTTGAAACCTTTCAGAATAGGCTTCGGAGTCGATTGGGCATCAACCTCCTGCTCCTTTCGTTCCTCCTCCAATGCCATCTGGTAGGCCAGAAAAGAATCGGTAACCTCCTCTTTCCGTTTTCTCAACTCCTCCAACTCTTCTTTCGCTAACCTTCGTTCCTCCGCAATTCTCTCTTTTTCTACTTCATAATCTTTAAAAAATTGCAGCGCGTCCGCCTCTTTTTCCTTACGTTCCCTTATAATGGAATTCATTTTCACGGACTGTCGATTCACTTCAATTTCATACTGGTCCCTCAGACTTCTTGACTTCTTTGCCTCTTCTCTATCCTTTTCTAAAATCATCCGCTCCTGCTCCATTCGTTTTCGAACGGAGTTCTCCTCCCCCTTCTGTATTGCTAGAAGTCTCTGTTGCTCAGCCAGTTGACTAGCGATGTAATTTTTGTCACGGGATAACTGTTCCGTTCCTTCCTTTAACCCCATCGTGATCCTTCTGTTCGCTTCAATCTGATCATCCCTATCTTTCATCAATTGTACCAACTCGTCATTCATGGCACTATACTGTTGCTGCATGATGCGTTGATCGGCCCGTACTTTCTCCTGGTATATCCGGTCCTCCTCTAATCGTCTCTTCCGATCTCTATCTTCCGTCTTCTGACCTATATCGAATATGCCCGGCGTAATCAATCCTAACGAGTCCATTAATTCCCGTCTCGCGGTTCGTTTTTCAGTTGGGGTTTGCATTTTCGATGCACTGGCCCATACTCGATCTATATTCCTCAGACTGCAATCTAGTTCCCCATCCTCTAACGATTCCTCAATTCTCGATTCCCCCTCCCCCTTTTCTGGTCGGGCCTCCGCCACGATGACCTGCTATCTCGACTGGTCACGGCACCAATGTAGAGTTTAGTATTTTACGGTCACAGAATAAACAACTCGGAAGGTTCTTTATACGTTCTGGATGCAAAGAGAGAGAGTTTTATTCACGTTTCCTACTACAGTAATCTAAGTTCGGTTCTTGTTCGGGACGAGACCTGATGAGGTCTGTCTACCACTGAGCCTTCTGGCCTTATATATCCCACCCTACCCGATCGCAGCGCCCCCTTTATCAACACTCGCGCCCTCTGTATACGGGTCACGAACTAGCATCTTATGGTGGTTTACATAACTGCGATCCGAGTGGGATTCGAGTCCCCTACAGTACTAAGGCAGTCAAACTGACCACAGGTGCAGGTTATAGATTTTCCTCAAAGTCAAGGTATGGGTTACCTATATGCAGAAATTTATGGTAACTATAGTTGTCATTTTCCCATGCCCTTTTGTTTACAGACACTTTTCACTGAAACCAGGTGAACCTGTTTTTTTTGCCCCCCCCCCCTCTCCCAACACCACAATGCCCCCTTAGTGCAAAAAGGTTGTAATCCAGTGTTCTATGTTACTGGTTTATTATAATCCTTATTAGGGGAGACCTATGGTTGTACCTCCTCTACCCCATCCAGTGTTCCCAAATCGAATCAGGGTCGTATTTCACAAAACCAATACCTTTTTTTGGCAGGGCAGAGGGCGGGGGGGGGGGGGGGGGGGAGAAAAAATTTATATGTAATATCATAGGGATGAGGTGAGAGAAACATAATGTTGCTGAGACCTGGTTGTTAGATGGTGCTGCATTTACCCAAATTAGAGACTTCTTTCTTATATATTTTTTTGAAAATTGTTATGTAACACTTGCTTAGACCCCCCCCCCCCCTCCCCCCTGTAACACTTTGTAACAAACCTTATGACCCCCCCTCCCCCCCTATGCTGTTACGTAATATTTGAATGGCCCCCAAAAACAACCGAGAAGTTTCTGTTTTTAGTTGTTTTAAGCACAGCACAGGCACATTTTCTTGTGCAGCACTGCAATTAACCTGTGTGTGTGGGGGGGGATGACTTTTGGAAATGTGAAAGCCTAATGCTGCATTTTGTTTGGGGGGTTTGGGGGATGCCCCCAAGAAAATTTAGAATGTCTAGCCTGGAAATGGTGCATTCTGATGCATTTTAGTACAAAATGTATATATATATAAAGGATCAGATCTCTATTTTCAGGCCTCTTATAACTGTTTTTTGGAGGAAGGTTCTAAAAAAAATTGAAATTCAAAACTTGAAATTGTGCAATCTGCTGCTTTTTGGAACAAAATATATGAAAGCTCAGGTCTTCATGATTAGGACTGGAACCTTGTTTTGAGGGGGAAAGGTTTTAGAATTTTTTGAAATTCTAGCATTGAAACGGTGCTATCTGCTGCCTTTTTGGAACAAGATTTATTAAAGCTGAGGTCTTTATGGTTGCGACAGGAACCTTGCTTTTGGAGGAAAAGGTTTAGAAAACTTTGAAATTCTACAATTGAAATGGTGAAATTGAATCTGCTGTGTTTTGGAACAAAATATATTAAAGCTCAAGTCTTTGTGTTAGCTCTCTATCTGCAATGCCCCCAGCCCTATTCTCTGGGGCTGGAACCTTTCTTTTTGGAGGGAAAGGTTTTAGACAATTTTGAAATTCTAGAATTGAAACTGTGCTATCTGTTGCTCTTTGGAACCAAATGTATTAAAACTTGTGTCTTAATATGTCCTCTATGATTGGGCTGGAACCTTGTTTTTGAAGGGAACTGTTTTGAGAAAATTTTGAAAGCCTAGACTTGAAAACTTGCAATCTGGTGCATTATATATTTGACTATAGTTGATATCATGATGGGCAAGCATCAACTGTAGTATACTATATCAGTTTTTTAGCAGGAGTTTTCAGCCAAGCACAACAAACACAACGCTGCAGGGCTACCTTCCCATCCCCCTCACACCTTAATCCACGACTGAATGAGTTAAGTGTCCATTTGTAAATCAGATGGCACAACAGTACTAGGGGGGTTTGGGGGCATGCCCCCCAAGAAAATTTTGAAAACAAAGGAGGCAAATGGTACAATTTGGTGTATTTCAGACTTCTGGTCTGAAGAATCAGGACTTCACTTTTTGGAGATTCTGTCTGGCAATTGAGTAGCAGACCCCCCCCCCCCCCCCACTGAAAAAATATCTCATTGGATCTGGGAAAATCATGAGGGTCGACTTTTTAGCTCTATTTGGTAGGAAATCCTACCAAAGTAGGAGAAATCACATCCCTGAAAACTTAGTTTTGAGGTTGGCAGCTCTGCTGTACGCCCACGGCTGGGAGTAGCCGTGGTCATACAGCGTGTGGAAAGGGGTGTCCCCCCCCCCTCAATCGACATAAAACAGTCAAATAACGTTATTGTGTAGTTATTGGTGTAGAACATCTCGCTGGTGTAAAATAACATAAATAAGGTTGTTGGACTCAAGGAAGATGGACGAGGGGTTGACAATCTGCCACTACTCAATCAGAACTGAGAAATTACGTTGTTGATTTCATTGACAATCATGGCACTTTTTTTTTTTGTTTCGCTAGGTATAATAAAGTCAAAACCACACTCAAATGCATCCAGACTTCTGTATGGCCATGCGCGTATGACTTTGTACGGGGCTCTCGTGCTACGCTGCGCTACGCACTTGAGCCCGTACAAAGACATACGCTTATGGCCGTACAGAGTCTGGATGCTTTATCGTGCAGTTTTTACTTAATACCTAGCATAGGATACAGGCATACTTTAACCCTAGAAGGCTGTATGCTCACACCCTGGCGTAAAAATGTCATATGCCCACGTGTGGGCGTACAGAGGTACCGTACCGTGGACGTATGACTATGTGAAAGTGGTGTGCGAAGGTCGGCAGTTTCTAGAACACATCTAGATTCTAGGCCTACAGACGGCATAATAACATTCAGTAGCTGCATCTTATAAATAGACAATAGAACACATGGGGGTGAGGAGGGGCACACTCTTAGCGATATTTGGAATAGTGAAATCGACAACGTCATGATATTATCTAGGCCAACTGGACGGTGTTGGTGCCCTATTAAAGAGTGCCTAAACTATGACCAATTCTCACGGCCAACTACGGATAATTCTGACAGGTACAGTTGTTTTGTAATTGGATAGGTATAATAAAGCCAAAACCACACTCTATGACACGTATGACTGTGTACGGGACTCTCGTGCTACGCTGCGCTACGCACTCGAGCCCGTACACAGTCATACACTTATTGTTGTACAAGGTCTAGATGCTTTAGCGTGCAGTTTTGGGTTATTACTAGTAGGCTAGGTAGCTGTGTACAGCGGGAGCCGAGGTAGAACGCTCAATTATTATAGTATAGGGCATTTATCCCTGAATTGAAATAATAAGTCTACAAAAATGTGAGACTTATCACTAAAAAGAGAAATATGTCTAGAATATGATGCAAAACACAGAATCACAGCATATTGATATCTGCTCTAGAGGGGGCCTGGATGGGGAAATACTAGTACCTTAGGGTGCGTGGACACTTAGGGTGCAGACAGTTACAGTGCATGACAATGGACACATAGGGTGCAGGGACAGTTACCGTAAAACCTCGCGTAAAAGCCTAACTCGCGTATAAGCCGCACCCCAACTTTGTACCGATCCTATAAGCCGCACCAGCGATCTGATTACGGTGACTTCAGTACTGTACCATAGTAGCAAAACCCCTCGTATAAGCCGCACCCCGACTCTGGGCCGATCCTATAAGCCGCACCAGCAATCTGATTCGCGTACTAGCCGCGGCTTATACGCGAGGTTTTACGGTAGGGTGCAAACAGTAGGACACTCAGGGTGCATAACAATGGACATGTAGGGTGCAGAGACACATAGGGTGCAAATCACAAGACACTTAGGGTGCAAAGTATTTTGTCATATAGGCATCATCTATTCATCCAATTCATCCATATCAAAATCATATATTGTACAAAGGTTTAGTTATTTTCACTTTCCATGGGTTAAGGCCAGACCAAAAAAAAAAGTTGGTCTACGGATTCCCCGCACCATATTTTCAAAAAAGCTAATTTTATTTTTTTTGAAAAAAAAAGTGTCTACGGATGCGCCCGCACCATTTCTGAGAATTTTTTTTTTATTTTATTATTTTTTTTGTAGCACTTTTCTGATCGATAGCCAGATTTGAGAAAAATTTAAATGTTGCCCATTTCACTAGATATAAGGTTAAGATGCGCAGACAAAAAAAAAATTGAGAAAAAAATTAATTTCGCTCGCTCGCACCATATTTTAAAAATGAAAATCCGTAGACCAACTTTTTTATTTGGTGTGGCCTAATGAAGGTATTTTAGGTCAAGTTTGGCGGTGCTATAGCCAGAAAGGGCAGGGATTAGCGCTCACACCTACAAGGGGAGGGGGCGGCCTTTATACCTGACATCACCGGGGGGGGGGGGGGGGAGGAGCAGGGTGAGCCCAGGAATTCCTGGAATTTGACTTTTAAGAAACTTTTATATATTTCTGTAGAGTAAAGGGCCCTAAAGCCGTGTTAAGGAACTCAAGCAGACATGTGTTTTTCTCCTTTTTTTAATATGTATTTTTAAAAATATGTCTCCATTCACTATCCCTAATCTATATTTTTATCAGATTTCTGGCCCCATTTTTAAAATGGCGGTTATGTTATTTTCAATTCTGACCAGTTTATCTAAAATAATGATCAATTAAACATTAGTTTTCCCAAATTATAGTCAATGATACTTACAATTTGCACCCCAAGTTTTGATGAATTTCTCCCCAAGTGTGGGTTAAAATACCCCACAGCTTAGACATTTTCCATTTCTTAAAGCATCTAAATACTTTGTTTTTGAGCCTCATGTCGCATGTCACTAGGCCTCATGTCGATTGTCGATTATAAGAAAAAGCTATGTCGCCATGTCGAATTTGGTGGTCCACACCCATTCTAGATCCAGCACTATTAGCCTTAGGCGGAACGTGAGCTAGGCCCAGGGTCTGAGCAATTTTGTGGAATCCTCCCCATGTACTCACCCTCCCCAGGGTCATTGGTGACCCTGGGGAGGGTGAGTACCTGTAGCAATGAGGGCCGTGAGAAAGGCTGTTTCTCTACTCTAGGGATGTCATTGGTATCACATGTATCGATACATTGCTATTTCTCATGTATCTGATAACCGAATCGACAAGCGATGGGTATCGATATACCCCCATATTGGATTCTTATTTTGCTATGTGTCATTTTTTACGGCGTGTAATTCGGACCATTATTAAGGTATTCAGGTAGGAAAATGTGATAAAAACCTTTTTTTTTATTCAGTTTAAAACATTTCAGTTTTTACGGCATGCAAATAAGACCATTATTATGCTTTTTAGGGAGTTAAACATAAATTTGATTTTATTCAACATTTCTTTCATTTTGTCCTCTGTACTCTGTACCCCAAAAATACAATATTAATTTGGCCTAATCTTCCTCCTTTTTTTGTATTATGTGCTATATCGACACCAAAATTGTGAATAACTGATAACCTATAAAATTTGATACCAATGACATCCCTACCAGTCTACTCCACTTGCCCACTTCAATGGGTCATCATATCTTTAATAATCAACATAAAATAGAAAATCCAAAGGGATATTAAAGCCATGACATCACACAATAAACCTATAGGTCTATATTGGTATATAGGGACTTTGTAAATATTCTCTTTCACCTTAGGCCACCTTTTTTTGATAACTTGGATTACGGGCTTTTGCTTCCAAATTTTTGGAAGGGCAGAGGCAAAAAAAAAAAGAAAAAAGCTGCCCTACGGGGGGCACCAGATCACAAAATTTCCCGAAGGACAGAGGCAAAAAAAAAAAAAAAAAAGCATGGAAAATTTCTAGGCAATCTAATGAAGATATTATTATTTTTTTTTTTTTGCAAAATGCCAAAAATCTCGGCGGCGGATCCGTAATCCAAGTTATCAAAATAAAACGGCCTTACAACCAGGGAGTCCAATATTGAGCCAGGGATATGTCCTTTAATATATAACCTAATTTCCATTCTTAACTATTAACAATATGATCTAACATGCAATAACTTTTTAAGAGCTAAAATGCTGTATTTCAAGATATGTGTAGGGCCCAGATGATAATGATAATTTTGCATGCCAATACAAGCTGCTCAATGCTATTTTCTATTAGCAGATATACTTAAAATAATGATAAAAAGGGGGGCCTAGCATCCAAATGTAGTGGACAGTCTCCCCTGCAGCCCAGGAATATCAGAACAATATTTTTCTAAGCCATAAGCCACAGATTCAAGATGACAGAAGACATCTCCAACTCAGAGACTCCACAAATATGCCCACTCAGTGCAGTGACTGCTATACTCAGAATGGGTACTATTATGTTATCAAAATGTGGATTTTTCTGGCAGCCCAATGCATGAGCTGTTGCTCAGAGCCCTGGCTTTCTTGAGGTGTCAGAATATTTATTATTTTCCATTTATTTCTAACAAAGAAGAGAATAATACTAAAGTGGAGTAGAGAAACGGCCATTTTCGCGGCCCTCAGCGGCCCAGGTAAACACCCTATGTAGTAGTAGGCTACGTAGGTACAGAGGCCTGTCTATGAATACCCGGTATCAAACTCGACTAGTCTCTAGGGCTAGGCTTCCATTTATATGCATATGGCTCCCTCAGCTGATAGCATTCCTTATGTGTACTGCTATACAGTTAGATATTATACTATAGCGTGGTGATTTTTTTTCTCCTTCTAGTCGCAGCACACAATTCTCCTTGTCCAACCAGGAAAGAAACCTGAAGGCCGGACATATTCAGACTATGAATCCCTCAATGAGTGCTTAGAAGGTGAGTGAAGAACAGTATTGATGCATACATACGGACAAAATGGTTATGAATAAACGGTGTGTTACTGATTACTTTCATTTAGGGATTATCAAACAAATCGACTCATTTTTAATTGATTAAACTTACCATTACCAGTGTTGCCACTTGATACTTTAAATAAAGTAAATACTTTATTTCAGCAATTTTCCAAATTTATACTTTATTTAGATAAAATACTTTGTTTATACTTTATTTTCAAGAAAAGTGGAGAAATTTGCCCTAAATTACAGCATTTTATACTTTAGATACTCTATTTTCAAGAACAAGCATGCACGCAATTTTTATCTTTCGAGGGAAGCAATTTTCTCGCGTTGCGCACAAAATGTCAGCCTACATTTTATCTCAACCCCTTGGTCCTGAAATTGCCAAAAAAGAATGAACAATTAAGATTTCATAGAAATGACTCAGGTTCAAAAGGTATTCCCTCAAACTCTCTATGTTAAATGTTTGTCAACATGTAAAAATTAACAAGGCAAATAGTTAATTGTTAGAGAGAACCGACACGTTTCGGACATTGCTGTCCTTTGTCAAGGTTGATTTATTTAGACAAGTGGACACTCTAGTTAAACTGGGAGCCTTTTCAAGCTATTTGTTTACTGAGGTCAAGGTGATCATTCTTTGTGATGTCAAGTAACAATAACAGATGAAACAGATGACTTGACAATAATTCAACATTAGATATAAATAGTAGGCAATTTACAACAAGCGCAGAGAAAAAAACCTATCAAGGTTTAGTCCCCATGGTGTAAGAAGTTCATTTTTCACCATCATAGAAATAAAAGTTTTCAGGGACTGTGATTATACTTTATGTACACTTTATTTGAGCTAGATTTATACTTTATTTCGGTAGTGCTGATACTTTATATTTTCATGAAGGATCGGTGGCAACACTGCATTACCTCTTTTTATCACCATACATTTAGGAAATCATTATGGGGAAAGTTAGGGTTGGTACCGGTACACTTTTTCTTAGAAATGATTGAAGTACCAGAAACTACCTCAGTAACGAGGACCTTTCAATATGATCTTCGTTTGTATACATGTAGCCTGTAATAAGGTCAGGGGTCAGCCATAAAGTATGTCACGAAAATTTCGGCCATTTTTACCACCACCCCCCCCCTTTCCCCGGCCCCAAAGCTCTCCCCCCCCCCCCCCTACCTCTATCATTGGGGACGGACGTACGTTATGAGTCGCCCCTTAGGTTCACCTACATTATACATGTATATAAACCAGATCTCCAGTCCTCATTGTGGCCTTATCATTGCAAATATATACGGGTACAACTGAACTGAACGGATAGAAGTCACCAGCATCTCTGTGTTCTATTTGTAGGGGTTTGCAAAATCTTCGAAGAATATCTAAAGAAGAAAAATCCCCATGTGCCCAGCATTACGTACGACATATCAGAACTCTTCACTTTCATCGACAGCCTCTCAGACCTCAGTTGCTTAGTGTAAGTATAACATACTGCCTCAGCCCATATGTGTCTGTCCTTTCCACTACTGGTATTTTACGGACACATATATAACCCGTTTCTGGATGTGAACATTTCTGATTTAGCACTTAACTATAGTAATAAAATCTCTTGTATGACTCGTACCCTATATAGGCGTGTTTAGTATCAAATGAAAATTGGGTTGCGTAACAGTCGGGGATAGTATGTGGTAATTATGACCACTAATGCATATTGGTTATACATTCCTTCTCTGTTAACAGGTACTCCCAGTCAACAAACACCTACGTACCAAAGAACAAAGACTATATCAAGGAGCAGATTTACATTCTGCTCAGAAAGCAGGCAGGCCATGCTTGATGATTCTGAAGATGTGCTTGGATAGATTGTGAGAAATGGGACCGTTTTCTTCTACGTGGGACCGAATGTGAAGTTTGAAAGAGTGTAAAGGAACAGAAGTTTAACAAACCCAAGTCTCCCCTAAGTGTTCACTGTGTATATTTGTACGCGATGTGTGAATGGATGTTTGTAATAAAACTAGTACTCAGTTAGTAATGATATATGCTATGTGTTACTTGTGTTCCTTGATACATAAACGTTAACGTTCCATTCAGGTTGCATGTTTAATGATCTCCAATTAAATGGAGTTCTATGAACATTTGTCTCACTGGGTGCTGTTTCTCCACAAGGTATGGATGTCCACAATTTGCGGAGACAGAAAACAATAGAACGAGAAGGATGTAAGGACATGCATCATTTGTAAACAAATGTGGCTAGCCCTGTGTCAGGCATGGGCCATTAACCTATGAAACCCATATATACATATATATATTCCAATTGGTACCAATAGAATCGCATTGGTATCAATAGAATCCTATAGGTACCAACAGAATCCAATAGGTACCAATAGAATCATATAGGTACCATTAAATCCAATTGGTACCAATAGAATCCAGTAGTTACCGATAGAAATCTATAGGTATCAATAGAATCCTGTAGGTATTAATAGAATCCATTAACTCTTCCTTTACCAAGGCATTTTTGTGTGATTTTCAGACTCTAGGGGATGGGATAACCTTTCCAAAACTGCATCAATCATGTAAATATTCCAAATAGAAGTCAAATGGTGATGTTTCAACCTAGGCTAGTAGGCAGAAGAGCCAATTCGCCAGTTATGTGTATTCATATCAATAAGGGAGATAAAGCAGATTCAGCATAATCATTCATATTTTTTAAAGTGATGAATTAATTAAAGTTCAAACAGTAATATTTCAGGCCTCCCTTCATCAAATGAGATGAAATAAAATTCATAAGGTAGGTACCTATAAGTACTTTGGAATATTGTGTATAGAATGGGTATGTTATGCACATTCTATTTGGTTACCATGGCAACCAAAGTCTCACCAAATCGTTATTTTTGGTGAATCTGTTGCTATGGCAACCCATAGCTTTGCAATAATGCACCAAAATGAGCAAGAAATGTTAGGACCATCTTTTTTATCATGAAAAACTGCCCAAAGTAGGTTTTCACTAAAAAAATCGTATTGTCTGACATATTTTTACCCTAAAAATCTATTTAATCTGGATAAAATCGGACTAATTTTCTCTCAAGTTGGGAAAGCCACCATATTAAGGGAAATGATGTCAGAGACTTATGGTTCAGGGTAGTCAGAGACAATATATTGGACGGATGGAATCCCAGAGATTTAGGGATTAAACAGATTTTTGAGTAAATGACAGAATACTCAAAATTGGCCAAAAAGCGGCCAAAAATTCGCCAAAAGGCGCGATCGGTAAAGGAAGAGTTAAGTACCAATATAATCATATAGGTACCATTGAATCCAATTGGTACCAATAGAATCCCATGGGTACCAATAGAATCCATTAGGTACCAATAAAATCCTATAGGTACCAATAGAATTCAATAGGTACCAATATAATCATATGTCCCATTAAATCCAATTGGTACCAATAGAATCCAGTAGTTACCAATAGAATCCTATAGGTACTAATATAATCCATTAGGTACCAATATAATCCTATAATTACCAATAGAATCCAATAGAATCATATAGGTACAATTAAATCCGATTGGTACCAATAGAATCCAGTAGTTACCAATAGAATCCTATAGGTAATAATATAATCCATTAGGTACCAATAGAATCCAATAGGTACCAATAGAATCATATGGGTACCATTAAATCCAATTGGTACCAATAGAATGCAGTATTTTCCAATAGAATCATATAGGTACCAATAGAATCCAATTGGTAACAACAGAATCCAGTAGTTACCAATAGAATCCTATAGGTACTAATATAATCCATTAGGTACCAATATAATCCTATAGGTACCAATAGAATCCAATAGGTACCAATAGAATCATATAGGTACCAATAGAATCCAATTGGTAACAACAGAATCCAGTAGTTACCAATAGAATCCTATAGGTACTAATATAATCCATTAGGTACCAATATAATCCTATAGGTACCAATAGAATCATATAGGTACCAATAGAATCCAAGTGGTACCAATAGCATCCAATAGTTACCAACAGAATCCTATAGGTATCAATATAATCCTATAGGTACTAATATAATCCAGTAGTTACCAATAGAATACTAAATGAATGGAGAAATAAACGGAGAAAGGGAGAACGGGATGAAGGGAGAACGGGATAAAGGGAGAATGGGATAAAAGGAGAACGGGATAAAGGGAGAACAGGTTAAACGGAGAACGGGATAAACGGGGATAAACGGAGAACAGGGATAAACGGAGAACGGGGATAACTGGAGAACAGGGATAAACGGAGAACGGGATAAACGGAGAAAGGGATAAATGGAGAAAGGGATGAACGGAATAAAGGGAGAACGGAATAAAGGGAGACGGGATAAAGGCAGAACGGGATAAACGGGGAACAGGAAGAAACGGAGAAGGGGAAGAAACGGAGAAGGGGAAAAATGGAGAACGGGATAAAGGGAGAACGGGATAAAGGGAGAACGGGATAAATGGAGAACGGGAGAATGGAAGAAAGGGAGAATGGGATAAAGGGAGAATGAGATAAAGGGAGAACGGGATAAACGGAGAACGAGGATAAATGGAGAACGGGGATAAACGGAGAACAGGATAAACGGCGAACGGGATAAACGGCGAACGGGAAAACGGGATAAATGGAGAACGGGATAAATGGAGAGAGGGATGAACGGAGAACGGAATAAAGGGAGAACGGAATAAAGGGAGAACAGGATAAAGGGAGAACGGGATAAAGGGAGAACGGGATAAAGGGAGAACGGGATAAAGGGAGAATGGGATAAACGGAGAACGGGAGAAAGGGAGAATGGGATTAAGGGAGAACGGGAGAATGGGAGAAAGGGAGAACGGGATAATGGCAGAATGGCAGAAATGGAGAACGGGGATAAACGGAGAACGGGGATAAACGGAGAACGGGGATAAACGGAGAACGGGGATAAACGGAGAACGGGGATAACTGGAGAACAGGGATAAACGGAGAACGGGATAAACGGAGAAAGGGATAAATGGAGAAAGGGATGAACGGAATAAAGGGAGAACGGAATAAAGGGAGACAGGATAAAGGGAGAACGGGATAAAGGCAGAACGGGATAAACGGGGAACGGGAAGAAACGGAGAACGGGAGAAACGGAGAACGGGATAAAGGGAGAACGGGAGAAACGGAGAACGGGAGAAATGGAGAACGGGAGAATGGAAGAAAGGGAGAACGGGATAAAGGGAGAACGGGATAAAGGGAGAACGGGATAAAGGGAGAACGGGATAAAGGGAGAATGAGATAAAGGGAGAACAGGATAAATGGAGAACGAGGATAAATGGAGAACGGGGATAAACGGAGAACGGGATAAACGGCGAACGGGATAAAGGGAGAACGGGATAAATGGAGAACGGGAGAATGGAAGAAAGGGAGAACGGGATAAAGGGAGAACGGGATAAAGGGAGAACGGGATAAAGGGAGAATGAGATAAAGGGAGAACGGGATAAACGGAGAACGAGGATAAATGGAGAACGGGGATAAACGGAGAACGGGATAAACGGCGAACGGGAGAACGGGATAAACGGCGAACGGGAAAATGGGATAAATGGAGAAAGGGATAAATGGAGAAAGGGATGAACGGAGAACGGAATAAAGGGAGAACGGAATAAAGGGAGAACAGGATAAAGGGAGAACGGGATAAAGGGAGAATGGGATAAACGGAGAACGGGAGAAAGGGAGAATGGGATTAAGGGAGAACGGGAGAATGTTAGAAAGGGAGAACGGGATAATGGCAGAACGGGAGAATGGCAGAAAGGGAGAAGGGGATAAACGGACAGGGGGCGGGGGGACAGTGGATCGACGGCAAAGGCATGGACGCGTAGCACACGCGGCCCCGCAGCCGACCAACACGGCGAAACGGAAATGCCGATGGTGTCGTAGCTCACGCTCCGATCGACTCGCTTTTCGGCCGAGAGGTAAAACAGCGGTTACGTGCTGCTGGGCGCTGACACCCACAGCCACCTGCTTGCCCCCAGCCACCTGCTTTCCCACAGCCACCTGCTCACCTACAGCCAAAATCATCTGCAACGCACGCCACCTGTGGCCGCCAGACACGGCGAAACAGATACATGCCGCTACAGTTTACACTCCGACCGACTCGCTTTTTGGCTGAGACGTAAAGCGGCGTTTACGGGATGGCGTGTGACGACGCCCACCGCCACCTGCTTGCCCCCAACCACCTGCTTGCCCATGCCCACCTGCTTGCCCACACCCACCTGCTCACCTGGAATTTGATCAAATAAGGCGTGTGACCTATCAAAGTGCATCAGATTTTCCTGTAGATTACGATTCTGCTGTCAGAAATGAGAAATAACGTATTGTACTAAAATTAGATCACTCATTCGATTTTCTAATGACAAAAGGGGTATGTGTGAGGCTTGTGGTGGCCTGGTAAGTAGCAGAGAGCGGCATAGGAAATAGCGGGATAAAGGGAGAAGTGGAGATCGCGAAAACAAAGAACGCGAAAACGGAGAACGCGAAAACAAAGAACGCGAAACCGAAGAACGCAAAAACGGAGAACGCAAAAACGGAGAACGCAAATACAGAATCATGAGCGGGCGGAGTGGGGAGAGCGGAGAATGGGAAATTCAATATAGAGCATCGTCAAAGGCATAGACACGTAGCACATGCCACCCCGCGTCCGACCAACACGGCGAAACTGCAAGGAAGATGGTGTCGCTGCTGACGCTCCGATAGACTCGCTTTTTCGGCCGAGACGTAAAACAGCGGTTACGCGCTGCCGGGCGCTGACGCCCACAGCCACCTGCTCGCCCCTAGCCACCTGCTTTCCCACAGCCACCTGCTCACCTACAGCCACCACCTAGAATTCGGTTAGATATGACTTTCAATATATGAAATTAGGGTAGCTCCCGGGGGGGCCACTCCCTATCTTTTCTATAGTCACTATGTGCGAACATCACCCCAAATTTCCTACCCTTATCATGGGGTGAAATGTTCAAAAATCACACCCTTTTCAAGGGAAAGTTAGCGAAAAAACAGACCCTAATCACAAGTAACCCTTGAAAAATGCACCCTAATCATGGGTGACCCTGAAAAAAATACGCGAATCAAGGGTGACTTAAAAATATCATAGCAAAATTAAGTTTAATAAACCTTCAAAGAGTGATTATGACCTGCAAATACACCCCTTTCTCCCAAAATTTGCTTAAAATGTGACCCTTATCAAGGGCCCTCGCGGGTCCGTGCCTAGGACCCAAAAACGGACCCTTTCCCTTGGAATCGTGTTCACACATAGTATCCAATGCTGAGGGAGTGGCCCCCCCGGGGGGTAGCTTCTTCTGGCGATTACGATTCTGCTGTCAGAAATGAGAAATAACGTACTGTACTCAAATTAGATAATTCATTCGACTTTCTAATGACAAAAGCGGTATGTGTGAGGCTTGTGGTGGCCTGGTAAGTAGCAGAGAGCGGCATAGGAAATAGCAGACGACATTCACCATATATTTAACCCTGAGTCTCCCTTTAAGGGCCGCAAATCGGAACTGGCAGAAAAATCGTCGTATGATCAATGTCGGCGATTTAACATACAAAATTTGGCAATTCAACATCAACACCCGGCGATTTATCATATAGGTACCATTAGCAGACATGTGTGTGTGTGGGGGGGGGGGGGGGTATTTTGGCGAGTTCCCAAACCGGAACTGGCAAACTGCCCTGAGCGATAATAGCAGAAAATTAGCGATTCAACATCAAAAGTCGGCGATTTAACATCAAACTTGACAATTTAACTTTTCCTTTTGGTTATAGGCCTATCACTTAATCAGCGAGTTCCCTTTACTTCAGGCACAGTTCTGGACCATACCATTCACCCAAAAGCCTAAGGGGTGGCCGCTAGGTCAACTGTGACCTGTCATAGGAAAATCCCCCTTTAAGGGCAGCAAACCGGAACTGGCAGACCTGCCGTGACTAGCAGTAGCAGAGTAGCATGCTCAATCTCGGCGATTTAATATCAAAACTCGCCGATTTAATATCAAAACTCGCCGATTTAACTTCAAAACTTGACGATTCAACTTTCCCTTTTTTGTTATATGACTTAATCAGCGAATTGCATTGTTATATCTGCGAGTTCCCTTTACTTCAGGCACAGTTTCGGACCATACCATTACCATGCACCAGAAAGGGGTGGCCGCTAGGTCAACTGTGACCTGTCATAGGAAAATCCCCCTTTAAGGGCCGCAAACTGGAACTGACAGAACTGCCGTGACTAGCAAAATAGCATGCTCAATCTCGGCGATTTAATATCAAAACTCGCCGATTTAACAAAAACTCGACGATTCAACATGTAGAACAG
The DNA here is from genome assembly GCA_947462335.1 of Harmothoe impar. Lineage (NCBI taxonomy): Eukaryota > Metazoa > Annelida > Polychaeta > Phyllodocida > Polynoidae > Harmothoe > Harmothoe impar. The sequence continues at coordinate 77,418,918 of OX381704.1, read as the reverse complement.
ATATGTGTATGTGTGTGTGTGTTGGGGGGGGGGAGCCTTAATGGGGGGATGGGTGGAAAGCACATAGGCCTACACAAATACTGCCAGTCACAGTCCCGGACCATACCATATACCCAAAAGGGGTGGCCGCTAGCAATTCAATTCAATTCATATCAGATTACACTGGCACACTTACCGCCATACTTCAAAGGGGCTCAGTCATGAAATCACAATGAAAGAGAAATGGCTAGGCCACAGGGGCTCAAACATATTTAAGACCTAGGACCTATTGAGCCCCGGCCTAGCCATAAAAATGGTACTGTTACATACAAATACGGACGTCTGCAGTTGAATATGGATGTCTGCATTATATAGAATTCGACAAGCAGAAGTAGTTTAGGCCAATGGATTAGGGGGGGGGGGGGCATAATGAAAAACCAGCCCTCAACGTTCCAAAATGTTAGATGGTATTTTTTGTTCAGTGGAACACTCTGCCCCCAGAAGTAGAAATGGGCAGATGCCAAGAGGTTAACAGAAGAGAAGGCAGCCCCCAAGAAGGCTAAATAGGAGAGTAGATGTAAAGGCATATTCATAGGCTTGCTATTGGAAACAACAATGTGCATGAGGCTATATTTCATTATATACTGGAACATAACATTGAAACCACATTTACCAAGCTACAGATACATAAACTGTTTTATTGGAGTGGGCCACTCAAGGTATAAGTCATAGTACCAATTCAATGTCCAAAGTGTACCTTACTTCAATCAACATTTTCACAATATACTACACAGAAATCAATATTTTTTACTTGTCTACAGCATTCAAAAACAGTGTCCCAATGAAAAGTGCTGCATACTTCAGGAGGAATAGATCACTCTTTCTACATGTAATCTGATATCAAGGTTGACCATCACCTGACATCAGTTGACATTTTTTGTATGTAGAAGGTAGGCTAATTTGAGCATTGCTCGACCTCCATAGGTATCTTTAAGACTTTGTTTCAAGCTGTAAAGCAATGGAGAATTGTTAGAAAATGGTAGGATAACACGAGCGAAACCTGCTAAAACTTGACCTACCCGGTATGACCTATTATAGTTCTGAACGCCGACACCAGGGGTCTCATTTTGCAATGCGATCACATTTTAAATCTTATGATGTCTAAAATCTCTGTCAGAGGTATCTAAATTGTCCTATCTGATTTATGATAAATACTGGAGGGTATACTGAAAACTGGTATAAACGTTATCCCTGCAACATGCCCTGTAGATACCTCCATATCACATCTTTCTGACATGTCTAAATCTAGGTGTTTTAGCCATCTTTTACAGCTAGTCACGCATATGTCATTATTGTTAAGTTCAAAGGTACCACTGATAAATATGTCCTTTTCATATAAATTTGTTGATGTGAAATACACACAAATACCATTAAATGAAAAACCCATGCCAAAAAAACAACCCGTAAAAACGTCTTGCATATGTGGCATCTTGGGAATGAAAACTGATATTATAAATCGTTTAAGAACTATTTATTTTACGTAAGGTGCTAAGCTGGGCACTGGGATGACGTACATTTCACTACTCTCATTAAACACCATAATAGTCGTTTGGTTAAAGCCGACAGGCTTGAAGAATGCAGCACCTGGTGTATTTGCCCCAATAGCGACGTCATGGGCTGCAGCAGATAAGCCTGCTGTGCTCCCTTCTAATAGTTCATGCTCTACTAAATGCATTAGAATAGTGTTAATTATTACGACGACTATCGATTGAAGTTATCATAAAAATAGGGTGGTGTTCTCTTTGAGGACCATGTTGTAAGGTATAATGCTGAATTGTTATTTAATTGGGATGTTCCCCAATGACATCCAGCCTAAGGGAAATAAATAAACTGGAAGTCCATTCACTCCAGCATTAAATTGAGTACAAATGTTAGGGCCAGGTTATTGGCAGTTAGTGGGGGGGGGGGGGGGAGGGGGGGAGGGGGGAGGGGTAGTAAACAAATAAAAAAAAACTCAGTTGGAGGGGGGGGGGGCGCAAAACTTGATAAGTCTCCATGATGGGTAGGGGGTGGGGTGAGGCAGGGGACTCATCTCTCAACTCCAAGGCCGGGGCGGATAGTGCACTAATGCAGACTGCCCTTTGTCGTCATGAAGTATGAATGCTGCCCTGGCGAGTAATTCCCTCCGCCCTGGCCAGTAACTCTCCAGGGCTGCATTCATGCATCATGCTGACGTTAAGTTATGGGGTCGATACACTCTCGAAGGGTCAGCACCCTGCATTAATGCAGCACCAGGGAGTTACTCATTAGGGCTGCATTGGTGCATCATGAACCATCATGACGACATGCGTCGTTAATTAATACACCCTAGGGGAGCAGTGCAACTGTCGCTAGTGCACTGTTTCTCTGTTGCATGACGTCACATTTTAAGAGAGGGGGGGGGGGGGGGCAAGGGTTGCATGACAAAACATGACAAGGGGGGGGGGGGGGCAAAAATGATCCAAAAAAGCATGACGTCCTTCATGGATGGCCCTCTTCTATCGAATTGGCATAAACGCGCGCCTCAGCAAGCAAAGGTGCCTACGTAGTATAAGTTCCCCTCCCGGGGGGTTCTCAATTTTCTTTTGACACGGATGTGAGGCTGGCCATTTGACAACCCTTACCCTTGGTGAAGGGGCTTTTGGTCAAAAGTGACCCTTGGTGAGGGGCATTTTAGTCAAAAGTGACCCTTGCTGAGGGGGATTTTGGACAAAAGTGCCTAGGTTTTAGCAATTTTCCCCGAGGAGTCGGCCTTGGTGTAAGAATTTTGGTCAAAAGTGACCCTTGTTACAAAGAATTTGGGCAAAATGTGACCCTTTTGGGGGGACTTTGTTGAAATCTCTGAAAAGTGACCCTTGGTGAGGAGGATTTTGGTGAAAATTGACCCTTGGTGAGGGGGATTTTGGTGAAAAGCAGACCCTTGGTGAGGGGGATTTTGCTCAAAAAGTGCCCTGCCCAGCCGCACACCTGTGTATACAAAATATATGAAGTCCCCCCCCCCCCCCCCCCCCCCCCCCGGGGTTCCCCTCTTACAGGGGGGCCGTTCTCTTTGTCCAGCTACCACCACATCCCCTCTTCCTTATTGTCGCCAAAATTTGGAATATTGCTGACACTTAGCCTTTCATGTTTAGCACTGTCTTTAGCTACCACCAGAGTCATGTCTCCATCGTCTGCTGGGGCTGGCGGCAGGTGGCGCTGGTGGTCGGCGAGCGGCGAGATTCTGGCCACACCAGTAAGCGGCACGTGGACGCTGCCGTGAAGACTTTTCATGGAGTTGAGGCTGACCTGGACACCCTTGTCCTGGCAGGACGCCTGCCGATATTGGTCCTTCACATACTCCTCTTGAGCCGCCATGCTACCCTCCTCCTTATCGGCCCTTTCCTCCTTCACCACAGCGCGGCTGTGGGGCGTTGTTGGTGGCACCACGTGAGGGGCCCGGGTGTAGGGTAGCGTCCGCTGCAGGCCGCGGGTGGCGGCAGGGGGGTCGGCGGACGCCGTGTAGTGAGGGAGCAGCTCAGGTGTCGGGTACTGCTCGTCAGACAGGTACAGTGGGAAGGGACTCGTAGTAACAGTCGTCTCCATAGTGAGTTGGGTGTCTAGGGAACGCTGACTGATGGTTTTTATACTGCTGCCGGTGGGCGTCAGTATCTGGTCTGTTGGCCGAGGATGGTCCTCTTCTGAACCCTGAATTACAGTGGAAATGAAGAAGTTTAACTGAATAGGTTACAACCAACATGCCCGGGGGGGGGGGGGGGGGGGGCACTCAAAAAGATTTTGACACGGGTGTGCGGCTGGCCCTTTGATAACCCTTACCCTTGATGAGGGGGATTTTGGTCAGAAGTGACCCTTAGTGAGGGGGATTTTGGTCAAAAAGTGACCCTTGGTGAGGGGGATTTTGGACAAAAGTGCCTAGGTTTTCCCAAGGAGTTGCCCTTGATGTAAGAATTTTGGTCAAAAGTGACCCTTTTTGCAAAGAATTCTGGCAAAAACTGCAAAATGTGACCCTTTTTGGGCGGATTCTGTTGAAATCTCCGAAAAGTGACCCTTGGTGAGGGGGATTTTGGTGAAAATTGACCCTTGGTGAGGGGGATTTTGTGGTGAAAATTGACCCTTGGTGAGGGGCATTTGGTGAAAAGCAGACCTTGGTGAGGGGGATTTTGCTCAAAAAGTACCCTTCCCAGCCGCACACCGTATATACAAAATATACCAAGTGCCCCACGCCCCCGGAAGACATGGAGATGGGCGTAGAATCAGAATGAATGAAAAGTGTTTTCTTCACCCCATCCACACTGCTAAGGGAGTGGTCATTTTTTAAGAACAGGGAAATGACCACTCCCTAAGGCCAAACAACAACAAAAAGTGTTCCGGCGATGCAGGGTATCACCAGAGGGGACAGAACGCACTTAATGGCCTTCACCTATCAGAATTACCCCCCGGGGGGGGGGGGGGCACTCCATTTCTTTTTGACACGAGTGTGCGGCTGACCCTTTGACACCCCTTACCCTTGGTGAAGGGGATTTTGGTCAAAAGTGACCCATGTTGTGAGGGGGATTTTGGATAAAAGTGCCTAGGTTTTAGTCATTTTTCCCGAGGAGTCGACCTTTGCGAGAGGGATTTCGGTCAAAGTGACTTTTTGGTGAAATTTTTGGTGAAAACTTTGGTTGAAATTTTCAAAATGTGACCCTTAGTGAGGGGATTTTGGTGAAAATTGACCATTGGTGAGGGGGATATAGGTGAAAAACAGACCCTTGGTGAGGGGTTTTTTCCTCAAAAAGTACCCTTCCCAGCCGCACACATGTGTATACAAAATATACCAAGTGCCCTCCCCCCCCCCCCCCGGGGAATTTCCCCGGTATCATGCTTTGAGCGATTAGAAGGAGGACATTCCTTTGTGGTAGAAACGGACCGATAATCAAAAGGACATTCAATTGCTTGGTACATTGATAGTAGGGGCGATGCACATGGATATTTGTTACCGGCTAGTACACAGCAGGGAGGGACCCAGCCCAAATCATAGGATGAGGTGGGGTGGAGTAGTTATTCACAAAATATAGGCCTAGATATGCCGGGTATTGAGGATGAGTTGGTTGTTCTGTTATTTGGGGAAAGGGTTAATTTAGTGATCTCTGCATATCATCAAGCTAACTAATAGTGACTAGCTACCCAGAATGTACTGCATGAATGCTCAGTGTTTAGAATCCTCGATTTCAAACATTGATTCGTATGCGTCTCTGTCATGTCGTCCTTAAATGGTTAAATTTGCAATGAATCACCATTGAAGTGGTCGACGATGCATGCTTGACGTAAGAAAAGACAAATGGCAATATGGTGGAAAACTGAGGTCGATAGGACCAATATGTGCTTTTAGAAATTTTATTTTATACCCCTTTGATTAAAATCCAGAGACATCTAAATATGAATTATATGTTCATTTTTAATGGAGTAGAAATAAAGGAGCGGAGAAGCTTAGGGGTGGTTGAGGAATCGTTTAAGGGCAGGTAAAGGCAATGTAAAGCGCGGATGTGTATAAGATGCATGGCCGCCCACAATGAGGGCGTTAATAATACACACTGTCCGTTTGTGGACATTTTGCAGACAGAGTCCTGCCAGGGTAAGCGTCCTTCCTCCATGGCTGGACAGCTATCGATGGCCCCTTAGAAGTATAGACATAATGGGCTGATGGACGGCATTCCTCTCACCTGCATGGGTAGGGTGTTCCATCTGAAATTAATTTATTGTCTCAACTAAAATGTAAATAGCAGACTTGATAGAGAAGACATGTAGTAATCCAATGTAAGAAACAAAATAATGATATCTTTAAGGGGAGTTGTGTAAGAGCCAATGGAAGTCGAGAATTCTCCTATATTATTACCCCCTGCTGGTCTGTATGTAGGCTATTAGGCTGGAGGCACCTATACTCAGGTACAGTGGGGTCTGCAGTGGGGTGAGTAACCACTCATGCATGCAGCTATACATACTGGGAGTTGAAAATACATAAAATCCAAATTCCAATATATCATTGTGTAAATGGACTAGGCATTTAATTATTTCACTGACATATCATATGAGTCGGTGCTTTTCAGGGTATATAGTGCAGATATCTGTTCTTTAAGGGATTAATAGTGTAAATGTGACCATGACTAAGCTTCACCTCAGGAACAGGCATTAATAAATTTTGAAAATTTATCAGATGGATTCCATAACTTAATAGCATAGGTTACAACAGTTAGATGAACATTTATGTTCAACTTAATATTTCCATGTCTTGAGGCTCTTCTAAATATGTTTCTTTGCTAAATATATTTAACCATTGGTAATATTAAAAGTGTTCATTCAATGGGATATGCCCTAATATCTTTAGAATGATCCTGCACTGTTTGTTTTACTGTGGAATACATATTCTCTTCCTGACATCACATTGACTGGGGTGGTGCATACTGCTCCTATTGAAACTCTATGTGCCACGCAGGGCCTACTCATGCAGTGCTGGCCTGTGGGTACACGGCTGTGCGACCAATGTAACTCCCTAGCATGGGAGATCAATACACGGCTCCGGCCGATATGGGAACACGCACGTGCAGAGGAGACTGGGATTAGGGGTCCCTATCCCAGTCAAGCCCCCAGCATGGTCAAATATTCTTTTATACCGAGGTGCTTTTTGTGACTAAGCCCCTCGGTAAATACCCGAGGATTGATTATCAGGGGGATGAAAACCTGCATGTACATAATGAATAATACAGATTCAAGGCTCTCAAGCTGCGTTTGGATTTCCGGTTCCCATAGATGGTGTTGGGATGAGGACATGCTAAGGACTGTGGGATGCGTTTTATGAGGCTGCCTGCAGTCTCTCCTGATAACTTGTTCTCTTCAATGTCTATATTCTGTATATAGATTAAGTTGATATGTAAATAAGATATTGCCATCGATTACAGTTGCATTCAATAGGGCTTAGGGCACACATACTTTCTAAATGCGGCACCGTTGCGATAATTCCCCTGTTGTTGACAGCGCACCGATCGTGTATAAGCACCAGGACGATGAAGGGCATTCACATCTTTAATAGGCACTAACATGGCACATTGAATAGGCGTCTGTATTGATAGGCACTGGGGCAATGGCCCCGCTTAATTGAAGAGCGCATTGTCGCAACGTGCCTCATATCCAGAGGCCCAAAGTATGGGCATTGTTAACACTATGGAAATGATCATTGATACCCTAACTAAAGAGAGTTCGTCTTCCGGTTTTCACATACCTATTTATACGTTCGAAGTTCATTGCTATGGGCTCATCGTCCTTCTTGCTATGGTGTAAGACATCAAGACAAATAGTTTAAGGAACAGGTGAAAACTAAACCCGTGACCTCCGAGGAGGTGCAAAGATTAAACTGAAGCTACATCAGCGGCGTATACATGCATGGTCCTACAGTGAAAAATTAAACAAAAAATAGAAACTCCAAAACAGGCGATTATGCTGTAAGTATTAAATGTAGGATGTAAGAGTGTCGCACCTTGCTGTCCTCCCTGAGCAGCTCTGTTATCAGCTCCTGTGTGGAGCTGATGGTCGTCGACAACCAGGCCAGACCCAAGAAGAGCCAGATAACCAGCACAGACAGATACCACGGCGTGCTGCGCCTCCCTGCAGCAAACAGGGCAACATGACAATGTCAGCAGGAGGTAGACACATCATCCACATGAAGTACATGAGTCGTTTAACTGTCGTAGGCACCGAGTTTTACATTTACTTGTTAACGAGATGTGCATGGTGAAGCCACACGAATATGGCAGGAGAATACCAACATGCAAACCTGTTCATGGCAGGTTATGGGTACGCTACTGCAACATTTATAGTCTCACATTAAGCATACAGATACTGTACTAAATTAATACTCACCACTAGTTCCTATATCTGAAATGTAAAAGCAAAAGTATAATGCATTTCCTCAAAGAAATCACTATCGGATAACGTCAATGAAAACGTGCTCATGTAAAGTAGACCTTAAAAATGTGTTGATGGTTATAAGTCATAAGCGTTTTATCCATAATGCTCATGTCGAAATGTTAAATAACTACTATCCTAAACTTATTGAATGTACATACAGTGTCATTTTTGTATCGATAGTGATTGTTATGAAGTGTTATGAAGCCTACCTGCTACGAAATCCCCAAGCCCCACCGTAGACAGGGTTATAAATGCATAATACACACTATTGGCAAACCCCCACTTTTCCACCAAGGAGAACATGTAGGAAGGTAAGAGGACAAAGAAGCACAGCCCGATGGTGAACAGTGCCACGCAACGCACGGCCTGTGCACGGCGGGGGTTCCGCTGAAGATACAACATATAGGCCTCTTAAATTGTTAAATACGAAATGTACATAGAGATACCTTCAGCATTGGGAGACAGGAGCGGTACCAAAGTACCGAAAGGGTCGCACCTCGAGGATTATGTTGAAATTTATGTGATAAAATGGAATATTGAAGAGTAGTTATACATGTACAATACTGTGGTGTCAATATAGTAGTTTACATTATAATTTAAATGACCTTGTAATGCTACATCTGTAGGCCTATATCAAATATTATCATTTATACCAAATTCAGATGTATCATACCGTAAAAAGTAAGTACTTACCCTTAAACAATCGACTTTGTTATCGATCCGTTTAATAACAATGTAGAGAGCTCCTCCTACGTTGGCGAGAAGTACCAAACATGTAGGAATACCTATTAGTGCATATACACAACAGAATATCCGTCCCTCTGAGCTCACAGGCACCACGTCACCATAGCCTATGGATTCGATATAAAGAGATGGAATAATTGTTACATTTTAGCCATTTTAAATTGCAAATCATTAACCAATAATGAGGCACCTCAACCCTCTGTCCGTGGACTACCTCCAAACCTACGGTAGTCCACACTTAGCAACTTTACCTTTACTACCTTGACATATCTCCCTGTACTGTACACATCGCCCAAACTCGTCACAAAAGACCCCATTCCGTGTACACATAGTCTCTGTGGTGTCAATGTAGTACATACTCCTACCCTGACAAACGACCCCATCCCCCGGTACTCCTCACACCCTGACACAGGACCCCATCCCCCTGTACTACTCACACACTGATACAGGGCCCGATCTCCCTGTACTACTCACACCCTGACACAGGACCCCATCCCCTGTACTACTCACACCCTGACACAGGGCCCAATCTCCCTGTACTACTCACTACCTGACACAGGGCCCCATCCCCCTGTACTCCTCACACCCTGACACGGGGCCCGATCTCCCTGTATTACTCACACCCTGACACATGACCCCATCCCCCTGTACTACTCACACCCTGACACAGGACCCCATCTTCCTGTACTACTCACACACTGACACAGGACCCCATACCCCTGTACTACTCATCTCCTGAAACAGAGACCCATCTTCCTATACTACTCACACCCTTACACAGGACCCCATCTCCTGTACTGCTCACACCCTGACACAGGACCCCATCCCCTGTACTACTCACACCCTGACACAGGACCCCATACCCCTGTACTACTCACACCCTGACACAGAGACCCATCTTCCTATACTACTCACACCCTGACACAGGACCCCATCTCCTGTACTGCTCACACCCTGACACAGGACCCCATCCCCTGTACTACTCACACCCTGACACAGGACCCCATCCCCTGTACTACTCACACCCTGACACAGGACCCCATCTCCTGTACTACTCACACCCTGACACAGGGCCCCATCCCCTGTACTACTCACACCCTGACACAGGACCCCATCCCCTGTACTACTCACACCCTGACACAGGACCCCATCTCCTGTACTACTCACACCCTGACACAGGGCCCCATCCCCTGTACTACTCACACCCTGACACAGGACCCCATCGTCCTGTACTACTCACACACTGACACAGGACCCCATCCCCCTGTACTACTCACACCCTGACATAGGGCCCCATCCCCCTGCACTACTCACACCCTGACACAGGACCCCATCCCCTGTACTACTCACACCCTGACACAGGACCCCATCCCCTCTACTACTCACACCCTGACACAGGGCCCAATCTCCCTGTACTACTCACTACCTGACACAGGGCCCCATCCCCCTGTACTCCTCACACCCTGACACAGGGCCCGATCTCCCTGTATTACTCACACCCTGACACAGGACCCCATCCCCCTGTACTACTCACACCCTGACACAGGACCCCATCTCCCTGTACTACTCACACCCTGACACAGGACCCCATACCCCTGTACTACTCACACCCTAACACAGAGACCCATCTTCCTATACTACTCACACCCTGAGACAGGACCCCATCTCCTGTACTGCTCACACCCTGACACAGGACCCCATCCCCTGTACTACTCACACCCTGACACAGGACCCCATACCCCTGTACTACTCACACCCTGACACAGAGACCCATCTTCCTATACTACTCACACCCTGAGACAGGACCCCATCTCCTGTACTACTCACACACTGACACGGGACCCCATCCCCTCTACTACTCACACCCTGACACAGGGCCCAATCTCCCTGTACTACTCACTACCTGACACAGGGCCCCATCCCCCTGTACTCCTCACACCCTGACACAGGGCCCGATCTCCCTGTATTACTCACACCCTGACACAGGACCCCATCTCCCTGTACTACTCACACCCTGACACAGGACCCCATCTCCTGTACTACTCACACCCTGACACAGGACCCCATACCCCTGTACTACTCACACCCTAACACAGAGACCCATCTTCCTATACTACTCACACCCTGACACAGGACCCAATCTCCTGTACTGCTCACACCCTGACACAGGACCCCATCCTCGTACTACTCACACCCTGATACAGGACCCGATCCCCTGTACTACTCACACCCTGACACAAGGCCCCTGACACATCCCCCTTTATTACTCACACACTGACACAGGACCCCTCCCCCTGCACTACTCACACCCTGCCACAGGGCCCAATCTATTAATACCGATCTCCCGGTACTACTCACACCCTGACACAGGGCCCCATCATCTGTACTACTCACACCCTGACACAGGACCCCATCCCCTGTACTACTCACACCCTGACACAGGGCCCCATCCCCCTGCACTACTCACACCCTGATACAGGACCCCATCCCCCTGTACTACTCACACCCTGACACAGAGACCCATTCTCCTTTACTACTCACACGCTGACACAGGGCACCTGACACATCCCCCTCTCCTACTCACACCCTGACACAGGGCCCCATCCCCCTTTATTTCATGGTCAATACGGTCTATCAATGATAAACCAATGGGCATGCCATTCCCTAGTGCAGCGTGCAATAACTGTGGGCCGTTCTGCACGCTCTGGCCATATAGCACACTCCCAACGGTCAAGTGACTTGTGCGGAATTCAAAATGGCGTCCAGCGGAAGTAAACAAACACCGCGGAAGTAAGCAAACACCGCGGAAGTACGCAAACATGGACTGTCAATGTATTTTAGATAGAAATACCCTGAAATAAATACAGAGCGTCACTTAAAAGTGACCTCTTTGGTGGTTATTGCACTCGTGGTGCTAGGGCCGTATTGCACTCGGCCTACGGCCATCGTGCAATACGGCCCTAGCACCACTCATGCAATAACCAACAACTCAGTCACTTTAGCGTGCAGCTCTGTCTATGTACTACTCACACCCTGACACAGGACCTCATCCCCCTGTACTCCTCACACCCTGACACAGGGCCCCATCCCCCTGTACGACTCACACCCTGATACAGGACCCGATCCCCCTGTACTACTCACACCCTGACACAGGGCCCCATCCCCCTGTACTACTCACACCCTGACACAGGACCCCTTCCCCCGGTACTACTCACACCCTGACACAGGGCCCGATCTATCAATACCGATCTCCCTGTACTACTCACACCCTGACACGGGACCCCATACCCCTGTACTCCTCACACCCTGACACAGGGCCCGATCTCCCTGTACTACTCACACCCTGACACAGGGCCCGATCTCCCTGTACTACTAACACACTGATACAGGGCCCGATCTCCCTGTACTACTCACACCCTGACACAGGGCCCCATCCCCTGTACTACTCACACCCTGACACAGGACCCCATCCCCTGTACTACTCACACCCTGATACAGGACCCCATCCCCCTGTACTACTCACACCCTGACACAGGGCCCCATCCCCCTGTACTACTCACACCCTGACACAGGGCCCCATCCCTCTGTACTACTCACACCCTGACACAGGGCCCCATCCCCCTGTACTACTCCCAAGGTAATATAAGTATATAAGCCATGATTGGGCCAATATGCCACTAAAAATTGGGCCAATAATGGCATTTTGATATTGGCCCACCACTTGTTTGACCGCTGGCCCAGTAATGGCACATGCTTGGAGAAAGGGATAATGATTTCATGTTGGCCCAAGGTTAGAAATTAAACATCGGACCAACCTTGTAATACATACGTCGCCCCAACATATAATTATCAATATAGCACCACTGCAACAATCACTAATATTGAACAATAATATTTTTATGTGTATAATTGAATGTGCAAGCATACTTAAGACATGACTGTCAAGTATCATCAGTTAAAAAAATGCCATTTCTGCCTTTTTAATCCATCTTGATCTCTATCCCAAAATGGTTAGAAATAATACAAACTGTATTACTATCATTTAGGACTTATCTAACTCCATTACCCACACATATGAGGTGTCTTCAAGTTACTTTTGACAAATTCCCACGGGTGTCATGCAGTAAATGGCACTTTTAGACATCAAATTTCATCCATGAACTCCCTCTGACCTTTAAACCTGTAGAGCACACTGGGGATTACGTTTATAACCCAATATGATGGCAAAGTAGGAGCCATCCCGTAAGAAATTCTTCAGGCAACATTGAATCCCCCTGGTGTAGATCACAGCCAATATTGGACAAGTGTAGTTAGAATTGAAGTTGGTCCAACATCAGAAATAATATGATGGCCCTGAAATGTCCCAACACTGGGCCAACACTGGGTCAATATCAGCAATATCAAGCATGGACCAGCTCTGGGCCAGCGGTCAACCCAGCAATGGCCCATTATCAGAATTGCTAAGGGTGGGCCATCATTGTAATTTGTATGTTGAACCAATATATGCATTACCTACAGTGGGCCATGGTTGGTATAACGATTGTGATGGAGTCGATCATTGCCGACATTGGCCAAATATACCCTTGCTACCTAGGTCACACCCTGGCCACAGGCAGCTGGGCCGATGTTCAGCTTTATGTTCACCCCAGGTACACTCCGCCATCTCATTAGTAGTCCACTTCAGGTCAACAAGAATTGACCAATCACAGAACAGCTTCCTGCCCCTACTTAGTGTAATTACTCAATTAGGCCCACTAGTAGTCTACTCTATCTCAGGTACACAGTGATCATCCTATATGTTTACCTGAGGTACACTTTCCCACCCTACTGTACCTTAGGTACACATCCCTACTGTACCCCAGGTACACATCCACACCCCTAGGGATCATACTACACATGTGTTTTCTCTTCTAGAAATGTAATTGCAAGGAATGCTCTAGTATGACATGCTGTATACCTGGGGTTCAGAAGGATGTGTACCAGGGGTACAGAAGGATGGTCACTGTGTACCTGGGGTACAGAAGCCTACTGTGGCAGCAGCAGGCCGCCTGCTTATAAGCTGGTGGATGTGATTGGTCGATTCCTTGTGTACCTGAGGTGGACTACTAATGAGCAGGGCAGAGTGTACCTGGGGTGAACATCCCAGTGGGCACAGAACATTGAATCAACATTGATAAACAGTTGTCAATGTTGAATCAATGTTGATTCAACATTGATTCAACATTGACCTGATTTTTTTGCCCACTGGGATAAAGCTGAACATCGGCCCAGCTGCCTGACGCAGGGCCCCATCCCCCTGAAGTTACCTCCCTATATCTCTGTACATCTGGCCCCAATCACTGACACTCGATCCCATGTACTACCCCATACCCTGGGTATAACTATTTAGTGATGTAATCGAAACGCCATTCATCCTGCCAGGATAAGTAAGTAAATATGAAATGAAAAGAAAGTACCGTAAGATATTGGATATATTTGTAAAAGATCTAGTTGTATTAAGTGCATTCGAAACAACCGACCTAATCCCCTCTAAAGCAGCTTTCTGAAATAGATGAGGCTTTATACAATGTATAGCATTAAGATATGTACTACCTATAGTTGTTATGACGGTGATGACAAAATACACGGCGGTGCCGAAGTCCCAGTTATTGGTGTTGTCGCCAGTGACGTGGGTGAGGTCGTACGTGTGGAGCTCCTCGCTGCTGAGGTACACCTCACGGGAGAAGTTGTTAAGCAGCTCCAGGACGCGCGCCTCTCTCACCTCAGGGTACGACTCTAGGGCAGAACACAGAGTGCATCACAGCATGGTTATACTCCTTTAAGGTCTGTAAAAGATGACATTTGTCGTCACGATGCACCAATGCATTAGTGCAACATGCCTACTGTTCGAGGTGTCTCAACCCCGTGGCGTCGGCATGATGCTTTAATGCAGCACTGGCTAGTTACTTGCCAGGGCTGCATTCATGCATCATGACGACCGAGTGCATGATGCAGTAATGCATTATGCCAAGTATACTTAAAGGTTTGATATGATAACTAATATCATGGAATGTGATGGTTTGGTAGGCCAGGTTGGGTAATTTATACGACAACGACAACATATGAAAATGCAATTGCGTAATAAAAACTTGGAAGACAACCATGTGAAACTGTGAGAATGTGAATGTGATATATTATGTTTAATGAGAACACACCTAAGAATTCCCGGAGCACCTTTCTCTTAGCATTTTCATGGGTGCGGCGGGCCGGAGCTTCTAGGAAGTAGAATATAGCAGCTCCTAGGATGACGTACGCAATGACAACCACGAGCAAAGGGACAGTGAGACGCCAATTGACGTTACGTCCTTCTCCGCCCGAGTATGGCATCCTTTGCCCCTAATATGGATAGAGACGAAGGAGATATAACATGGCGATGTGTGATCATTAATTCCCCATTCATTGACTGTTTTACTCAAGGAATGAAATGTGGGATAGTGTTAAGTGGCTAGGACTGGACACTGATGCTCCATTTATATTACTACCCCATTTTCATTGTAGAAGAGACATACATACTTTTCAGTGGAATAATAATAACTTTCCGCGGGGAATAATACCCTGTGGAACCTTCATTACTTCGAAGGTGGCCGACTTAGGGTGTGTGGCCACCTTTATATATGTCTGTATGACCGGCTCTTATTGTTGGACATTCAAGGACGTTTTCTAAACCAATGTCCATTTGGACCTGCCCTCCTAGGATCGCATATGGCACTTGTAGGGTCTTTGAAATAATCAAGCCTAGATATTTAGATATCTTTAGGTCTACTGATATGTATAGGCCTTGGCAGTGTGGAATAAAATGGTAAAAACCCTGACATTAGATCCAGGTAAACCATCAGTATATTGGAAAATGCAAAGGTTGGTGATTTAATCACATTAAATGTGTTTGTTAGAAAGTAGGCCTACCTCTAATATTGATTATTTTCTATGTGCAGACTGCATGTCAATTTACATCTTATAGAGGATATCGCATCAAACAATAATCGGTTCATTAGCTTACGATAGAGTGCCATAATCACTACTGGTTTGCCTATCATTAATCGTGTAAACCACCTTAAACCAAATATATACCCTGTTTCAATACAATAGTTCCCCATCCCGTTTCACCGACGAAATAAATATCATTGGACGACTTTTAAAATGTTGGCCACTATACAATGAAGTTCTAATACAGAACAAACCAATGGGCAGCCAAAAATATTTTTTCATAAATATTTAAGATTATGTACTACAGGTACACAGAATGAGGACCCTGGCCATCCACAAATAGAGGCAGATGTGTCTTTACACACCATGCCGCCTCCCCGATGTAGGCCCATGTGGGTTGACACAACACAGACGATTTGCATCCATTTGAGTCAAGATTATGTAGCCTCCTATAGACTTTGATAACGTGTACTGATTTAATGATGCATCTGAACATACTTGTTCTGTATATCCTGAGCCTAAATTGTGTCTATGGAGCCGATAGCAATAGACTCACAGTGACACTCATGAAATTGCTAAGATTCTGAGGTAAACTGGACTATAGTCATTTACTATACCCGCCCCCCCCCCCCCAAAAAATAAATAAATTTGGGTATAGCGAACCTGTAGCTGTACTAGAACTGTTAGATATGTACGGTAAAGACACACCTTAAGTAGCGATTTCAACATGCACCATCTTACTATAATAGGTATAAAATGACGCAATAGCCATTATAGCTGTGTACCTACCTTTGCCAAGCCTATTCCACTATCGATGTCCTTAGAAAGTGAACGTTTATAGCTACCTCTCTACTCAACCATAGCAGTCCAAATAGTGATATTCGCATTGCAGACATGTTCAATACAAGTACCTGTAGGCTTATGTGGCAGGTATCTATAGCTTGTGGCTGCCTGGGAGATGCTTATGTCCTCTCGATAACATTGTTACCCGCGGGAACTGTGCAACAAGCTGTTGCTCCAGGGCTGAGTCTGAGAGAGCACATGTCATGGCCCGCCCTGGAGGCTCTTCTGATGAACAGGTGTGTCTCGGCCCCCCCCCCCCCCAGGGCCGCCAGGAGGAGGTTATCAGGGGGCGGAGGGGGAGGAAGGGTGGGTGGCACCGTGTCGGATGTCAATGTCAACTGGGGGCGCGCACAGGCGGTATGTGTAAGCACGAGTGTAAACATTTATCCCTAACCCAACCCCCCCCCCCCCCCCATGTCACTGCGTCCAGGTACATGCTTTAGCCTGCTTACAGGCCGAGGGGAGCAGCTCGCATGAGAGGTACACTGAGTCACAAGAGCAGTCCAGGCTTTAAAAAGAGAGCCAGACCTCCCCTTGGCTCTCTCTTCACACTGTCTAACTCTCCCTTCTGACAATGGCCCTGACTCCTATTTAATTAGATCAAACAGAGTCCAGCTCAGTTGAGGCGAGTTGCTTGGACTCCTTAACAGAGTCACAAAAGTAAGTATACAAGACAGACATAGGAAACACAAGGTGGCACTACGGTACAATGACTGTAATGCCATCTAGCATATGTTTAGAAGCAATCTGACTCTCTTTTTAATCAGAGTCAAGGTCCCCAACTCCCTCTTCTATTGATTCATGGATCCAATGTCAGTTGGGGATGTCACATGTAGCCTAAATTATTAAAGAGAGTCAGTGAATGCATAAGTGAGTCAAACAGTTGGTTATGATTAGACCTGCTAGGTGGTAGCACTATGCTTAAAATGGTATTATTCTCTAAGATCTCTAGATTATATAATTTGTGACATTGATAATTATATAAATAATACATGTACATCATTGTATATATTAATGTCAGAATTTCATTTCATGACACCGATTCGTATTCCAAGTCATCGTTCTTATATCAGTTTTTAATGCATATCATGCAAAACAATTCCTGAGTATGAAAGGAATTTTTGAGTTTATGAAGTATTTTTATTTCACTTGGTGATTTTCAAAAAATACAGTACACTTCAAAAGATGAGATATATCACAATAGGTACAGACAATATTATGATATGTTGTATGATGTTGTTTACAATCTCATCAGCTATTCCACATATATGTTCATCCGCCTACATCGCCGTACAGGCTGATGGGAGATGTCCATACAGGGTATCGAGTTTAATAGGTATAATACATGTTATCAGTCAAAGTTGTAATCTTAATTTGGTACAATACAGTATCAGAGATACCCGGGTATACATAGTAGCTTAGACGGTGACTACAGTACTAGCGCATCTATTGTTTCAGTTTTAACTCATAGAGCTGTAGCAGTCGGAGTCTGGCTTTGGTTTTAAACAGCTCCTTAGAACTAATGAGCCTACATGAGGCATTTAACTTATTCCAAAGGTCTACACCACGGTAGAGCGGGCTTCTGTTATAGCCACATTTTACCGATACTGGACATTTGAGAAGACCAGTCCCGGTCGACCTGGTCACTCGGGCCTCCGGATTAGGCTGGTGAAAATCTAGGCCAAGCTCGCTGTGCTTGTGTGACTTACCATACATGTATTTATACAATAGTAACAATAGTTGGAGATCATAATGAATAGTTAGGCGATCTATGCCGGTATCCATATGAAGATCCGAGACATGATATTTTATTTTAACATTTAGACAGGTACGTAAACATCGGTTTTGCGTCAGTTGTAGGCGCTTACGTTGGGTGGCTAGAATGCCATTATAAAGAAAACCACAATATTCTAGGACAGGGAGGATTGTTTGTTTGTATACAAGGGTCGTTGTATGGCGACTGAGGTCTCTTCTCATTTTACCGAGCATATGATTTCTGTTACTCGCTGTACTAATTGATTTGATTACCGTTTTTACTAGAGAAAAGTCTGAGTCAAGAACAATGCCCAGATATTCGTATTCAGTTGTGTGCTCTAAAGTAGTGGTACCCATATTTATTTTTATACAGTCATTTACAGAGGGTTGCAATCCAAAGGTAACAATTTTCGTTTTTCCAGTGTGTATTGAGAGGCCACTTTTACTGAACCAATTGTAGATGGCAGTAGCATCTGTTTGAAGGAGGTTTGTTACCGTCGACAGACCAGTACAGTAGAAAACTACATCGTCAGCATATAGAATAATTTTACAATTTTTTACAATATTAGGCAGGTTATTTACGAAACATATAAACAGGAGGGGGCCAAGTATAGACCCCTGTGGAACGCCATAACATACAGGTAAGGTTGGGGAAACAGTGCCATTGCATACTACAGCTTGACTGCGACGCTTAAGGTATGCACAGAGCCAGTCTGTATATATGCTCGGGAGGCCCATACTGCGCATTCTGGCAACAAGTCCCCCCTGGTGGATACTATCGAACGCTTTCCGTATATCTAAAAAGCATGTTAGCATGTATTCGTCTTTATCTTTGGCTAAATAAATGTCATTTACCAGTTTAAACACTGCATCATTTGTGCCTCGAGCGGTTCTGAAACCATACTGACTATTGGATAATATATTATTATCTTCCATGTGGGTGTTTCTGCGGGTGTAAATGATACGCTCCATTATCTTACTAGGGGCTGGAAGCAGCGATATGGGGCGCCAGTTTCCTACCTGCCTTGGGTCTCCCTGGTTGGGTAGGGGAACCACCTTAGCACTTGCCCAGCTTTCGGGAAAGGAAATGGTGTGAAGGCAGGTATTTATTAACTCACATAATTGGGGTGCCATAACCAGTAAAGCATCCTTTAACACTGAGGTATTTATGTCCTCTATACCACTAGACTTGTGTCTCTCAATGTCACTTACAAGTTTGAGAACTTCCTCATAGCAAATATAAGTGTCAGCGGTTTAAGTGTAGGAATTTTGTACAGGGGATTTATCTTGAGTACACTGGGGCGCATTTCCAAGAGAGGTGAAAGGTTTCTGACCAATACCAGCAAAATATTCGTTTATATAAACCAGGACATCTTTCCCCTTTATTTCTACACCACTGTCATGGTGGTCCATGACAATGTCTGGGGATGCTGTACCTTTGTTGCCTAGTAGCAAATTTAGTTCT
Organism: Harmothoe impar; assembly: GCA_947462335.1. NCBI lineage: Eukaryota > Metazoa > Annelida > Polychaeta > Phyllodocida > Polynoidae > Harmothoe > Harmothoe impar. The sequence goes on along the minus strand of OX381704.1, from coordinate 77,399,192 downwards.
CTCCAGAACTTGGTAGGGTTTTTTGACAGATTATGCAATTTAGTTTTATAATAATTTTCCTCAGCAACACGGGTCTTGGCGTTTATATCCCGCCGACATTGTTTGGCCAACTCATATAGGACTGGGTCGCCTTGACCCCCAGAGCAGAATTCTAGCATATACTCATTACGCTCATAAATGGTCTCGTATATGTCTCTAGTCATCCATGGTTTGTTCCTATCTTTAAACTGCATGTCCTTAATAGGGCAAACTACATCAAGATAATCATTTATCCGAGAAAGCATGAACTCCCACTTCTCATCTACATTAGTGTCTGTATCAAAGTTGGACCAGTTAGTCTCCAGGAGATAGTCTACAAAATTATGATAATCGTAATTCTTATATTAACGCCCTGTCATAGTTATTATCTGATAAGACTCTTTTGGCTTTTTCTTAATTGCATAGACAGGCAAATGGTCACTCATCAGCTGAGGCAATGTGCCTTGGTGACTTACTATAGGGCAGTCTGTGGCAATTAAGTCTATGCATGTGCCCCCTGGAGTACCATTTGTGTATGGACGGGTTACATGGTAGATTATATCACTAAGATTCAGATCATTTATGGCCCTCTTATAATACTTTGTTTTACAGTCATTTGGCTCAAAAAGATTTACGTTTAAATCCCCTAATAACCATCTTTCCCTTGAAGATACCAAAGGATCATGGCATATGACTTCCATTGTGTCTATACACTTTACATAACTACCACTAGGTGGTCGGTAGACAAGGATTATTGAAGTTAGCTTATGTTTATCTTGGGTGTAATTTATAGCCAATGATTCAATGTCTGCATTTGAGTGTTTTAGAGAGGGAGCACAGAGCAATATGGTGCCATTTTGTTGCATACATATAATAGTAGACCGCCGCCGGTTTTATCAACCAGACGGTCGTGCCTGAAAAGTACATAGCCCGGAATGTGAAGTTTGTGGTCCAAGTAACCTTCCGCCAGCCAGCTCTCGCTGACACACAGAATATCATACATTTTAACTAAATCATACAATATGTCTGTTTTGAAATAAACATCAAACTACATGTACCTGGATGTAGAAACTGAGAAGAGTTTCCCAAAATCCTTCTTGATAGAATGGCAACAATTGACCGCCCACCTCCCCTATAACGTCCACACGTTACTGTAGTTGACTCAAAGTTCCCCCGAGTCAAAGGGACCAAAACCAGATTGATGCCACAACAAAATAAATCGGACATCAATATCATATTGAAAAATACAATACAGAAAGTGTCACAAAATTTTCTGATATTGTCTGCAATGATACCTACTATGTAAATGTACTGTGGTCTTTGGATCGTTGACAAAATGTTCATATTGCTCAGTCTCATGAGTTTGTAACAATTGAAACGTCTTTGACCGGGTGTAGTCTTTGGCCGGGTGTAGTCTTTGACTGGGTGTAGTCTTTGACCGGGTGTAGTCTTTGACCAGGGAGTCATAAGATGTAATAAATGAGGCTTATATAGTAAGAAAATCGGTGAAATACTGCAATACTATGTTAATACACGTTTATTGGCAACATAAGTAAAATTTTATATATTTATATACTGAGATTACTATGCACAGTGCAGCTGTTTAAACTCAAAGTTATATATAAAGTGACGTCTTTGACCAGGCAGAGGGAAATACATGTAATAATATTATGCTGTACTATGCATGGTATGCTCAGTATACACTGAAAATTCTGGGGGTTAGTCAATGCTAATATATCTTAGTCAAAACCACTAACTTATCAGCATTATTAAATCGAACTAAGATTTTGCTAAACTATGACTAACTTTTTACTAACCAGCTACCCACAGGAACTCCACACCAGGTGACAGCACAAGCAAACCATGAGATATTTATCTATATGATAAGATTGTAATTGCACTTGTTATCATGCTAAGAGGTAACCTTTTCTAATTTTGAATATGATATGGGGTGTAACATAATGTATGCATGTATCTACTTAGCCAGATTTTTTTTTTAACTGATCAACCTATTTCAACTAGGTTTTCTGAATGGGACACCTTTTTTGTGTTTTTGAAAAATGCATATATATCAAAGACAGACTCAAGTCTATATATGGCCAATTCTACAGGACAATAATTGTTATGTAGACAAACTGGCTTCAATGGATGGAGTTACCATTGCACAGGTAACTCATGATGTGGTTATTGCATATTAACCAGGGCCATGCCACTGACTGGTTATAGATGTATTAATCACTAATGAATGACTACCGTGAATTCCTGCATGTAACTTGTGGGTTATACTAGAACCAAACCTAGAGCTAGTGCAGCTTATACAATATTCTCAGGTCTATGGGTGGGTAATACAAGGGTTTTTTAAGGTATAGTACAGTACTAAAATCACAATTTTCAAGTCCTAGGTAGAGGTTATAGGATTCTCTCAAAGTCGGGGTGTGAGTTCTATGTGAGATGCGGGTGTACACCATATTTTATGGTAGCCTTATAAGTTCAGGTGACCTGGGCAATGCTAACTTTTAGCTAAGGGTTAGCAGCAAAACGCTAAGATAGGATAGGAACTTTGGGCACGTAATTTTCGCTAATGTTTGTACAAAAGTTAGTAAAAAGTTAGTACAACCTACTAACTTTTGACTAACATTTAAGATTCAATATTTTCAGTGTATAAATATAATTAAATTGACTTATGTTTGCTATATACATGTATCAGTAAATGGATGCACTATTTCCCCGCTTTTGTTACTACATAGGCCTCATTTCTGCCATTTTAATGCTGCCTGGTCAAAGACTACACCCGGTCAAAGACTACACCCGGTCAAAGACGTTCCAATTGTTACAAACTCATGAGACTGATCCATATCCATATACAGCGCAATATGCTATACCTATGGGAGGGCTGGGTGAGACACAGGAAGCAAGCTCAAAGTGCATGAACCTCAATGGAACTGCATGACCAGGTCAGTGTGCTGTGATGATGCCCAAGGACAGCCGCGGGTAGTATGGGGGTTGGGGTTTGGAGGTTGGGCCAATTGTTGGGGGCATCTGTTGGGGCAAATGTTGGGGGGAAATGTTCGGGGCTAAAGTTGTGAGCAAATCTTGAGGCAAATGTGGGGGGAAATGTTAGGGGGCAAATATTGGTAAAACAAGTACAAACACAATCACCCAATTTAATTCTGACACTGTGACAATTAATCTCTCCTTCCCATGAATCCGCCTGTGATGTTAGCCACTTGCTCCCTCTTTGAATTCAAAGAGGAGGGCGTGTCTCCCGCGAGAAACCACCAACACAGCCAGCCCCGTTGTTAAATAATGAACACTCCCTTAGGCTTAAAATGTGTGCTTCAGATAATAAGGTCTGAACATCTAGACCAGGTGCAATTAATCCTTACAGTCTGTGAAAAGGCATAAAAAGTAGGTTTTAACATTTTAGATATTTTCCTTCTTTTGTTTTGCCCCCTTAGAGGGAATTTAGCGACTAGTCGGATGTCCAGGCATACTTTCTGTTACAGGGGAATGTGATCGCCATTGAGGGAGATCAAAGATAATTTCTGTGTATCAATGCGGAAATCAACCACCCCCCTGAGTTGTTGATAAAAACCCTTGTATTACCCACCCCTAGACCTAAGAATATTACACAATCTGCACTAGAGGTTTGGTTCTAGTATAACCCACAGGTTATACGTAGGAATTTAGGTAGTCATTTATTAGTGATTAGTACATCTATTACCAGTCAGTGGCATGGCCCTGGGAAATATGCAACAACAACAGTATACTGTGAAAGTACTTATATTCACAGGTGTAAACTTTCGCTGAGGTGGCAAAAAAGATTAAATTCGCGGGTATTTATTCCATACTGTAGCATATAAGAATTTCGCGGATTTTTCATTTCCGTGAATATAGCTAAAATATATACCCAGAGAAATAAAGTACGACCACAGTACCTGTGCAATGGTAACTCCATCTATTGAAGCCAGTTTGTCTATATAACAACTATTGTCCTGTAGAAGTGGCCGTATAGAGACTTGAGTCTGTCTTTGATATATGCATATTTTTCAAAAATACAAAAAAAGGTGTCCCATTAAGAAAACCTCATTGGAGGAGGTTGATCCGTCTTTACAAAAAGATCTGGCTAAGTACACACATACATACATAGGGTTTTCCATAGACTCAAAAATCACACCGTAAAATTCTGGCACGCCGACATATAGAAAGTGTGCCATGTAATGTTTTCCAGTGTAGGGGTTTACTACGGTAATCATTTATATCCAGGTGACCGAGGAGGATTAAGTTCGGGTTGTTCCCGCCTGGCGTTAGTGTGGGCGGTATCCCAGAGGGGGCGACTGTCCTCTCTCGGGTACTGCGCACCACGTTTCAGGCGGGAGCCAACCGACACGTGACCATGTTCATTTCACATCCAAAGGGGGTATATAAACCTCCCCTCCTCGTATAGTCGCCAGTCAGTGCAGGCCCGGCTGACTCCCCGCATTACCCTACCCCAATCGCTAGATTGAACCAGGACTGCTTCGTCTTACCCTTCGGGTTAAGACTAGATTCAATTGTAATAGGGATACGTTGAATAAACCACGCTTTCTACTTCGCACTTGGAAACTGACGTTCTTGTTCTCTTTCTGAGATTCCGAACCACTACACTGGTGCCGTGACCAGGATCAGTTTCGAAGTAGCAGTCAGGTGAACCTGGCCGGAGTAGGAGAGTATGGGGACGGTAACGTCCCGGAGCGGAACAACCCAGTTGTTCCGACCAGCTTCGAGGGTTTCATGCGTGAAACCGAAGGAGCTTTAAATCCAGGAGCGACTTTGGAAGAAGGAGAACTGGAGTCCACCCGAGTGGACCAGATGGAACCGGAGGAAGCGAGGGGGTTCACACCGAACTTCATTGCCACTCAGGGCCAAATCATGTTGAACACTGGGCGTTCTTTGTTCAACACGACTGACTCCGTTTTCTTCCCCGGAGGAAAGAAAAGGGCGAACCAGAAGGGCTCCTTTCTGGACCCGACGGTATTAGAAATACCGCCACAACCCCTTCGGGTCGTACCCGAAGGAGGTCCCATCGTCGGGACCCAACCTGATCTTGATCAGGACGACACCTTGGACCGGGACAACGAGTACCGGAACAAGGAAGAAATGAACAAGCAGTACGATGCTCTGCACGACGAATTGGTTTCGTTGATCTCTGAAAGGAATAGGTACATCCTAGAGAGTAGACAGGTCCATCAGGATATGGAGTGGAGAACGGATCAGTTGACCCGTGACAACCAACTGGTGAAAGACCAGATGGAGAAGAATCAGGAAACCCTGAAAGCGGAAAAGAAAAGATTATCCGAGTTAGGTCAAGCAAACCGGAAGTCTTATGCCTGTCAACAACAGTATCAGGCGGACCTAGAAAGATACTCTAGGGAATGGCACGCCGCCAAGGACGCTCGCAACCAGCAGGTGGAAGACAATGAGGCAGTAAGAACCGCTATCCTAGAAGCAAACGAAGAGTTAGATCAGAAGAAACTAGAGGGCATGAAGGCGGTATCTATACTGGAAGCTAGACGAGTAGAGTTGGAACTCTACCTAGGTAACCAGAAGGTACCTGACCCAGAGGTGACCCTCACCCCTGGGGAAGGAGTGGAGAACCCTCCACTCCAAGGAGTTCTAAAGCCCGCCACCCGATACCCTTCCGGAGGACAGGTAGAGAAAGATGTCTACTATACATCTGCTCCCCCTGCTCCGACGGGACCTTCGGTAACCATCGATCCGACGGCATATTCCGCGGGAAGTGCACCGGGAGTCGATAGTTATGACACCTTGAACCCCTTCGCTGGGGATAGTCCATCTCAGTATGGAGCTGTTCCACCCCCTTCGGGTACGAGCAAGAACACCACCACCCATGAGGATCAACAGGGGGGGTGGTATGGTTATGATCATTGGGGTGACCTGATTTTTCATCATAACCAGGAGGCAGAGACCCGAGAAGGGAGAACTCCGGGAAATCAAACCCGGGGGCATGCCACCCAAGGCAGGAGAGCAGTGGAAGGACCTTCTGCTGGATGGTCTAGGGATCAGAACCGACAGTACCCCCGTACTGATAGTCCTGTTAGACCCACAAATGGTCAGGGAAGTCGGCCTAGACCCCAAACCCATGACCAAACAACCACCGGGAGTGTTCCCCCTTATCCGGGTACCACTTCTCGCCCTCGACCTACCCGGTTTCCCGGGTGCGAACCAGTCTCTCCAGTCCGACCATTGACCCGAAGAACCTCAATGGCTCCCGGATTGAGACAGGTTTATGATACTGATCCTTGTATCAAGAGCCTTGGCTTAGATAGCTATAGCCGGGGACAGGATGCCACTGAAATAATGGACTGGAGCCGGAATCTATCGGATCAGCTGATAGAAGGGGTCACCAGGGGTGCCCGACGGACCGCCCGGATCACTAAATCCTACAAAGGGAAAGGACCCTGGAAGGATGAATACCAAATATTTGTGGATGACTGCAAATACAATGGGTGGTCTAAAGAAGACTCGTTAGGAGCCTTCGTGATCTGGCTAAATGATGGGCCAGGTAAGTCAGCAGTCTCCCAATGGAGAAGTACATATGGCCCTTCGGGTACATATGATCAGCTCGAAAGTACTGCTGTATATATCTTTGGGAACCTGGTGACCGTGGATCACTGGTTGGTCTTCAAGGGAAGAACCCAGAAGCCAAAAGAGTCCCCAAAGATATATGGTCTAGAGCTTCAACGGATTCTGCATCAGGCAAGACCCGAATGGGCTAGAGACGCCGATTACTACATCGAGACTCTCTTTGTCCGGTTTATTAGCGGACTGAGCGACCCTGATCATCAGGAACTAACCAGAAAAGCTTGGAAAAGCGATTCCTCCCTAGCCGATCTATTTTTAGCCATAGATGGTCATGAGAAGAAGAAAGTTCTTCTTGCCGGATTGGTGCCTAACCAATCCCGAACGTCAGCGGTAGTTGACTATAGTAGCAGCGGGGGATCCTCGGGTGAGGATACCGAAGGAGAGGAGACCATTGGGGCGGTAGCCTTCAGTGGGAAGCGCCGGGACAAAAAGTCCGGTGATAACAAAAGGCGGAAACCTTTTGACAAATCATCCTCTAGCAAAAAGCCAGAGAAACCTCCAGGGGACCATTCAAAAATCCCTTCCAAACCTCCCTCGGGTCCACCAGAACCCAATGTTCCGAAGAAATCGGAGCCTGACCAGTCCCTCGGATTGGTAGAAGCCATGATGCAGCGTATGATGGCGATGTTTGATAAGAAAGAGGAAAGGAGGGTTAAACCCGAACTGAGTACTGTAACATGTTACAGATGTCAGGAGAAGGGGCATTACGCCTCCTCATGCACAGCTGAGAAACCTGTGATGCGATTCTCCGGAAAGAACTCGGAAAATTAAAGGGGATCCCTGAGGAAGGCGACTCAGAGATCCCGAAGGAAATATGCCATGATACTCCTGACGGAATGGGAGTAAGTTCACACTCAGTAGTGACGCCCGGACATATGGGGGACAAGCAGGCGCAGCTTGGGAACCCTGGGGCCGGGGCCATCAGCATTCCAGTCATACATTCGGGAAGTGAGTCGGGGAAACCCGGTGCTGATGCGGAGGAGTATAGTGCAATGGTTTGTGGAACCAGGCTCCCCCTAGATCACCCTTGCCTGGAATACATAAGAGGGCGTGGATTAGATCTAGGTACTGAGAGTGACTTACAGAAGTTCACTAGTAACCCTTCATTGAATGGAGGAAAAAGGTGGTATTTAGCCGCTTCTGTGAAGGGTAGAGTCGGGGAATTTCTGATAGATACTGGAGCCAGCCACTCCATCATCTCTCGGAGGTTCTACACTCTTCTGCTGGGCACAAATGATGACCTTAAAATGAGGGTAAATGCGTGCACAGCCGACGGTAGCAGATTGCGGACGTTTGGACGTACTTTCCTGTGTATCTCGGTGGTGGGGAAGGAGTTTTTATTCTCCCCAACCATTGCTGAGATCGAGGATGATGGCATTATAGGGATGGACTTTGCCGACCTGTTCGGGATGATGTTGAACCCGAAGACAGGTGAATTGTCCATACAGAGTCCCTATAATATCAAAGCACAATGTGTGCTGAGAGTTATCAGTAGTGTAGCAAGTGTCGCACAGACGGTGAAACTTCCACCGGGAACCACATGTGATGTGTTAATAAGCGCTTCCTCTGAACTAAGAGGAAGGGCCGGGGTCATGGAACCCGACGTAGCTTATCTCCAATCCCTCGGGTTGGAATCTGCTGATACGTTGGTGGGAAATGCCCAATGGACCCTTGTCCCCATTTCCAATCCTGGTGTTCATATGGTATATCTCCAGAAAGGCGCTAAAGTAGGCAGTGTGGTACTCGCGGAGGCGGTCACCAGCAGCCTTCTGGGGTTGCCATCCGAAGAGCCGCCAGGTACGGCCGTAATCGAAGAGGAATTAGAAAAGCTAATTCTAGATGCTTCGGAACTAGATCCGAAGGAGCAGAGGGACCTTCGGGTAATGTTAAAACGTTGCCGAAGGGCCTTCGCGTTCCCCGGAGAACCCTTAGGACGAACTGATAAAGTCCTACACGGAATTGACGTGGGGGAAAGTTCCCCCTTTAAAATTCCTTACCGTAGGCTACCTCTGAAGAAGAAGGAGGTAGCGGAAACTGAGATCAATAAGATGATTAAGGATCATGTTATTGTACCCAGTTCCAGCCCCTGGAGCAGTCCAGTCTGTATGGTCACAAAAAAAGATGGGACCATACGGTTCTGTATTGACTACAGGAAACTGAATGGGATGACAAAGAAGAACTCATATCCTCTACCGAGGATTGATGAAACCATTGACTCCCTAGGAGGGAATGAATGGTACTGTACCATAGACTTACAGTCTGGGTACTGGCAGGTCGGAATGAAGCCTGCCGACATGGAGAAGACGGCCTTCTCGAGCCATGTAGGATTGTTCCAGTACAACGTCATGCCCTTCGGGTTGTGCAATGCGCCAGCCACCTTCGAGGCCATGATGGAGACATTACTGAGCGATCTACTATGGAAGAAATGTCTAGTTTATCTAGATGACGTCATTATCTTCGGAAAAACATTCCAAGGTTGTCTAGACAACCTGGAAGAAGTCCTCCAGAGGATAATGAGTAATGGGTTGAAATTAAAACCTAAGAAATGTCAGTTGTTTAAGAAAGATATTAATTATCTGGGAAGAATCATTTCCACACAGGGGGTGAAAGCAGACCCGGAGAAGATCCGAAGTGTGACGGAGTGGGAAAAACCCAGGTGTCCCAAGGATGTCCGTTCATTCCTCGGGTTCTGCTCGTATTATCGAGATTTCTTACCAGGCTATGCCCAGGTGAGCTATCCTATCCAGTCACTGTCTCATTGGACACCTGGTAGGCGTAAGGAAGTTTTTCCATGGGGAAAAGAGCAAGACGAGTCTTTTGAATCCATCAAAAGACTCTTTGTTGAAACACCAGTGTTGAAATATCCGACAGCCGCCGGTCATTTCATCCTGGATACTGATGCCAGCAATGAGAGCATTGGAGCTGCTTTGAGTCAGGTCCAAGACGGAAAGGAAGTTCCCATTGCTTTTGCTAGCAACACCATGAACAAGTCACAGAGGAATTACTGTACCACCAAGAGGGAACTCTTGGCAGTGATTGTTTACACAAAGAAATATAAACATTTTTTGTGGGGCTCAGATTTCACGCTGAGGACTGACCATTCCTCCTTGAGGTGGTTACTTAATTTTAAGGATGCTGAAGGCATGATAGGTCGGTGGTTAGCACACTTATCAGAGTTCGGGTTGGAACAGAAGCAGATCCAACACCGACCCGGTGTGAAGCATGTAAATGCTGATGCACTATCCCGCCGACCTATCAGGAGTTGTGGAAATGGGAAATGTGATGATTGTGGAGCCCACGGGGCGGTCCTAGCTGGAGTCCGGTTGCCACTGGAATCCAGGGGAACTGGTATCCTCCAATGGTCTATGGAGACTATCAGAAGGTTCCAGGAGAAGGACCCGAACGTGGGGAGGTTGCTCGGGTTGATTCCTAAAGGGATCAAACCTGTTCGACCTGAAATCTCGCTAGAAAATAGAGAGATGAGGAGATTTTTAGCCCAATGGACAGAGCTTGAAGTATCCGAAGGTGTTCTATATAGATGGAAGATCAATCCTTCGGGAAGAAGGATCAGACAGGTGGTGATCCCCTCCGGTATGAGGAGGGATTTAATGTATTATTGTCACGGTCATATGACCAGTGGTCACTTTGGGAAGAAACGTTCATTAGAGCGACTGTCCCGAAGATACTACTGGCCAGGAATGAGCACTGACTTATTACGTTGGATCGCCACGTGTCCCGATTGCTGTAAAAATAAACCCGGCCCTGGGATGGGTAAAATGCCCTTGTCCCAGGAACTGTTCGGAGTTAGGTTTGCGAGAATAGCAATCGACATCATCAGTGGTTTTAAAACAACCCCTGATGGTAACACGTGTATGATGGTAGTCACTGACTACTATACTAAGTATACGCGGGTGTTCCCCTTACCCGATCACAAAGCAGCGACCTGTGCGAAGGCCTTTGTGAAAGGTTGGGTATTACACCTAGGAGTGCCTCTGATGATGCATAGTGACCAAGGCCGGGAATTTGAGTCGGATCTATGGCAGGAAATGTGCCATGGGTTAGCCATCTGTAAGACCCGAACCAATCCTTACCGACCCCAGAGTGATGGGATGGTGGAAAGGTTCAACAGAACGCTGATTCAGGTTCTGAAACCCTTGGTGAATGAAAGTATGACTGATTGGGATGAACAATGTGAATATGTATGCCATGCATACAACAGCACTGTTCATAAAAGCACCAATTGCACCCCAAACTTATTAGTGTTTGGGGAAGACATGATCATGCCAGCCGATCTTGTTTTTGGAGTGGTCGGGTTGAATCCGGACGCACCCTGTCACGTGATGTTTGTGGAATCACTAAGAGACCAGTTCAAATTCGCATACGAACTTGTTAGAACAGAGTTACAAAAGAATGCGAAATGGCAGAAGACTGGTTATGACCATGGACTAAAAGTCCGTCGGTTCAAGGTAGGGGATCAAGTAGTAAGACTACACGAACCTCTATCCAATTTAAAGTTAGCAAGCAACTGGGATGGTCCATTTGTAGTGACTAGAGTAGTAAGTGACTGTACTGTCATGATTAGATCCTTAATTGGGCGGATCTATAAATCCAACGTGGCTCGGCTCCGTCCCTGGAAGGGGAGGGATCTGACCACAGAAACGTATGGGTTAGGAGTAGATGAATTACTCCAAGAAGTAAAGAACAGGAAAATGGATCAAATAACCCCGAAACGTGGCCGAGGAAGGCCTAGGAAGTTGGGGGGCAGTGATCCGAAGGTGCAGAAGAAGGAAAAAGTCTCGCTAGCTGTAAGCAAACCTAGGCGGAAGAGAAAGGGGACGGCTAACCCTGCCTCTGAAAAGGCGCCTTCGGGAGCTAGGTCAAAGAAAATACCCATGGGAGGTACCCGACGCAGTCCCCGCCTGATAGAAAGGGCTGCGGTAACCTAAGCTAGTACACAACGAGTGTGTTGTCCTGTACTATGTTAGGAGAGGGAGGGAAGAAATTCCTGGCGGGAAAAATTATAAATTTATTTCCTCTTTTTCCGAGAAATTGTTTTGTGTTGTCATCTGTTAAATGTTGGAATATACACGAGTGACCGGGTATGGAGCGTGTAAACCCCCCAGCAGGGTACCAGTGGGTGGTGAGCGGATAATCCGGTGGGTTTGCGGGCATGCTTCCCATAAAAACCTCACTAATACTCCAGCAGAGCTGTTGGTTGCGAATGGTTCGGCTACTACCCGAAGCACCTGTTTATAATAAAAAGCACCGGCGCCCTGAGGGCGCGGGAAAAGAACTGGGTCAATGAGTGACCTAGTTAGGGCAGTCTCGCGGAGGGCCCGAGACGCGCGTGGATGCGCGTGACCTCTGCGCAAAGAGGTCGTTTTGGTTCATTAGATTTCGAATCTTCGCCGGCACCGCGTGCTGGCCAACGAGGAGGATCTAATAAGAACCGAATTCAAGCGTCAAAAGTAGGTGAATACGTTTCAAAAGGAGAACAGGTCCTCCACAAAGACCTGTAGTAATAGTTAGGACTCTTATTTAGTATAAATAAGAGCGCCCAACCCAGCATGGCCTCACGGCAGCTCGAGTTGGGCGGAGGGGAACGGCCACACAACATGGCCGATTTGCCCCACGAAGACAGGGTTGGTGCCGCCAGCCCTGTTACTCTCTCCGAGGAGCAGCTCCTCGGAGAGGAAGACATGGATGTATCCACGTCTGAATCAGCCCTCACTGAGGCTGAACGAAGGAATCTTCATGAAAAAGATCGTCTTCTTGCTCTGAAAATAGAGCAGGAGGAGGCCCAACATCTGAAGGATACGTGGGATAGGTGTGGTAATCCGAACATCGACCCGGATAACCACCCGAAGGATGAGAAGCCAGCTAGCCTGGTGAAGACAACTGATAAAAGTTGTTACGATGGAAGGGAGATGAATCTCCATCCAGACGTGATGTGCGCCACGGAGATAGGCCTAGCGAGACCTATCCCTAACGACATAGTGGATATGTTGCAGGAATTTATTGATGCGGGAGCTCTCCGCATCATGCCCCCAGAGTGGTTCGCCACCTGGGAAAATCTACAGCAAGGCCTCCGAGTGTGTAAAGCACTTCGGAAGGGCTTGTTTGACGCCGAGATGGCTGACGTCGGGATGTGTGTGCCTCGGATGACACCCATCTCTGATGACACTTCGTGTGGGGCATTCGGCGCCACTACCCTCGCGGTAGGTTGCTACCGCAGATACAACCCGGTAGGGATGTTGGAACCGAGATCGGTTGAAGGATATAGGGACTTAATACGGTCCAACTTATCCTACGAGGTCTATCAGATAGACTATAACCGCATGAAAACAATCATGGCGGAGAAGGACCTCAGCCGTCACGAGGCCATCATCGAGACGGTGGAGGAAATGGTCAAGACTCGGACTAAGAGTTTGACTCAGGCAGAGGAGAAGGCTGCAGCTAAAGCCAGCAGGGACATCCGAAGGGGTGACCCTGCAACGCGCACTAGCAGTCCCCATGGTCAGGATATCCGGACTGTGGTAGTTACAAAAGGTGAATCCCCTTTTGTCCAGCCTCGGGGTCGCCAAGCCTTGAGGAATGAGGCAGCCCGGTTAAAGAGAGTACCAGACGCCCAGCGGATTGTGACCGATGGGTCAGTATCGGATAAATCTGATACGAGCAGTACTTCCCAAGGGAAGTCTGCTACAGGGGAGGACGATATGGACATTGCGGCTCCAAAATCTCCTTCCGAGACGAAGGACCCAGTGACCACAGTCACCCAAACCGACCCGACACCCGACCCGAAGGTGGCTGCTGGACATCAGTCCGACGCCAGCTCGGGGAGCGAGTCGGGTACTGCCCTGGAAAAACACATCTGGAATAACGCCAGAGGTGGATTTCAGGGATTCATTCCCTCCTACTGGGGGGAATGCGCAAAAGGAACGGGGCGTTTCTCCATCCCGCCCGTAATCAACTTAAATGGGAAATCCGACGATGAGGATTGGTGCAGAGCGACCCAAAGGGATCCTCTCGTGAGCGAGTTCTACGAGGACTGGCTTAAGAAAATAGATTTCTTCCCAGAGACCTATTATACCAGGGATCAGAAGGCAAAGATCCGCTGGGCTGTCCGACATTGGGACAGGGACCACCTTCAGTGTCCATTCCAGAAATGCCAGTCATCTCTGGAATTACAGGTGTCCTTCGCCACTAAGGCGAGGTACCTACGCCACTTAGTGGAAAACCACACCCATCACTATATGGTGTACCAGTGCGATCCGGAGGGGGCAGGTACTACTACCTGTTCGGGTCACCTGCATCCTAGGCGTGGACGATTGATAAAACACATGACCATACTCCATAATATTGGAGGTGGTGAGGCCAGAGCCAAGGTAATGGCCCTGCATGAACGCGTAATAGACGCGTTCAGAGATGTCCTGAAGAAGGATCCGAAGAGCCTTAATTCTTCTAAGGCGTATTTCTGCGAGGTGGCAGAAAGCAAATCAAAGCTCACAGTAGCTAGGTTTGCGAAGGTCCCGGGTTCACGGAAGTTTGATTTGGATCCGGACCAATACCCACCCGAGATGTTCCGTCGGTCTGCCAATCGAGGCCGGGGGAGAGGTGGGAGAGAACCCGACCCGAGGGACTACTACCGGGGTCGGGGGGAGCAGCCGAAAGGTGATCGGGGACGGTCTCGGTCCACCAGCCCGGCTACTCACGTAAGAAGAGGAGGGACCCTCAGCCTTGAGGAGATTGACTCCCGTTATTACACGGAGTCCTCTCATAGTGGTCGTAGCTATGAGGCATCTGCGGATAGACATACTGACTATCCGGAGATGGACTTGGCGCCTGGACAGGAGTCCCAGACGCTCGGCCAGACCCCCCAGGACACCCGAAGGCGTGAGAATGAACTCTCTCGCCAGAGGGAGGTTGATAGGGAACTGGCCCGACGGGGACGCAGGAGTCCTGGGGAGGAACCCTCCCGGACCTGGTACGACTTGGTGCGACATGTGGCGTCCACCTCGTCTGCCCAGGGAGGTGTCCTACCCGACGCCGGTTACCGAGGAGGCCCGACAAGCAGACCTTCATCTGCTTCGGGACGGACGGAACCATCCGCTCCTACAGGAATACACCAGCAGGTGTTAAAGCATGCCAGTAGGGATGCTTCGCGGCACCAACAACAGCCGCCATCACACAAGGCATTTAAGCCTGCTCACCGGATCACTGGGCCGGATGGGGAGGCTATGAGACCTCCTCCTCCGCCACCAAAAGGTCCAGTACCAGCTCCGGCGATACCACCCCAGAAGCCGGCTCCACCACCAGGGAAGCCGACTGAGGTTGGGAAACCAACCATGGATCCTCCTGTTAAAACACAGGAGGTCAAACCCAAGAAGGAGAAGCCTGCGGCCACTCTTAATGTAACGCCGATAGCATCCTACTTTCCTAAGGATGCTCCGCTGTCCAATCAGATAGGACAGGAGATTCTGGATGACTTCCAGAAGGAACAGCGGGTGATGGCTGAGGATTACCACAAGAGGGTGGTACAACACTTCATAGAAGGGGTGAGGAAGTGTCACCGGAAGGAAAAGGAGAGCCTTCAGAAGGACACTGCCGATGAGGTGGTTACCAAGACCAGGTTCTTGGAAGCACAGCGCGACAAAGCCGCTGTGCTGGAAGCTACAGTCCGAGAGGAGTGTAAGGAGCTCCAGGAAGAAATCCGGGAGATGAAGGCCAAATTTAAAATTTGCCTCGGGATGAAATTCTCGGACTGGGATGGGAGCATGGATCAGCTGAAAGATGCCATCCAGAAGAAGGAGGTACCCGAAGGCTGAAACGAAGCTCCTTCGGGATAACTGAATACAGCTGTAGTTGTTTCAGGAACTCTTCGGCTACGGAAGCTGAAGGTGAATATGAAGGGACTATCCCTTCATATTAAAAGAACCTTTAGGTTCTGAGGTAATAATATCCATACCAAGTGTTAATAATATTTCCACATATGTAAACGTTTTAACATACATCGCACCTACATGAGTCTACCATTTGCTGGTAGACCCGAAGAGGAGAGCACCTCACTCAGTCGTCCAAGATGAAGAGGAGAGCACCTCACTCAGTCGTCCAAGATGAAGAGGAGAGCAACTCACTCAGTCGTCCAAGATGAAGAGGAGAGCACCTCGCGTACTCGTCCCGAAGCAGATCCGGAGATCAGCCCAGTATCCGACTTCTTATAAAGTCAACATAGCACTTTTTGTGAGGTTCTGCAGTACACCGCTGCAGTTCCAGATTATTTATTAAAACGTACATTCTCGTCCATGTTACTAATATATATTTATGGTGCTGATACACTACGATAGTTTATGATACTCAGGATAATACCAAAGATCTGTATAAACCATGACTGTGTTCAAACGTTAACCACTTCGGGTGGGTGTAAATAAGAGTATGTATATCTAGTTGTATATATATTTTGTTATGGAAAACGGAGGTGATGAAAATTTGATTCTGGTGCGAAGAAAAGTTATCATGTATCCCTATGTAATTTTTTTTTTTAGGCTTGTGAGTCCTTTTTAGGACTGGTAATAATTCTTCGGAATTGGTACACTTGCCGATTAAATTTGTAAAGGTCCTTATCAGGACTATATATGTATTTCCTATCAGAAGATAGTTACAATCTGTTAGTAACTACTTCGGGTACTACTTAACGTAAAGGTCATATCATAAGGTTTCTATGACAGTGTAATGCCTTAATTCCATTAATATTGTTCAACATATATTACATATGACTAATGGTAGTAAAACCCTTTGTGTATAGTGTGTAGACAAACTACTTCTGGTTGTCAAACTATTTTATTATGAGTCTACTACTCAGGTTTTTACCACACCTAGTGTTGTCTAGGGGGGGTAGTGTAGGGGTTTACTACGGTAATCATTTATATCCAGGTGACCGAGGAGGATTAAGTTCGGGTTGTTCCCGCCTGGCGTTAGTGTGGGCGGTATCCCAGAGGGGGCGACTGTCCTCTCTCGGGTACTGCGCACCACGTTTCAGGCGGGAGCCAACCGACACGTGACCATGTTCATTTCACATCCAAAGGGGGTATATAAACCTCCCCTCCTCGTATAGTCGCCAGTCAGTGCAGGCCCGGCTGACTCCCCGCATTACCCTACCCCAATCGCTAGATTGAACCAGGACTGCTTCGTCTTACCCTTCGGGTTAAGACTAGATTCAATTGTAATAGGGATACGTTGAATAAACCACGCTTTCTACTTCGCACTTGGAAACTGACGTTCTTGTTCTCTTTCTGAGATTCCGAACCACTACACCAGTAAAAAGGGCCAAAATGGGAATAACGTCATGGATATATGTGGCTCTTTTTCAATAAAAAGTTCTAAAATGAGTATAATTCTAGTTTTAATGGATGGATATAACAATTTTTTCAATAAGAAGAAAAAGTTAAAATGGGTATCTATAACTTCTGTTCTAATTGATGGATTTTCAAAATTTAAAAACCTATAGATAGCCAAAATTTGGGGAATTTGACGCCGGCGGCAGTAAAAACAATGCCAGCGGCCCGCCGGTGTCAATGCAGTATGGGGAGAACCCTGGATGATACATTAAGTTACACCCCATATTATATTCAATATAAGAAAAGGTTACCTTTAAGCATGCATGATAACAAGTGCTATTACAATCTTGTCATATAGATAAATATCTCATGATTTGCTTGTGCTGTCACCTGGTGGGTAGCTAGTTAGTGAAAAGATATAGTTAAGCAAACTCTTAGTTCGATTCAATAATGCTGATAAGTAAGTGGTTTTAACTAAGATATATTAACATTGACTAACCCCCAGAATTTTCAGTGTGATTCATTATTGTCGCACCACTCAACGCTGTGAGTAAAAGACAGAAGAGGTCACAATGGTAGAATGCTAGAATCAACTTTAATATCAAACACGGACACAATAACTGCACAGTTACAATGGAAAAATACAACGCAGAAAAGCAGTTTAAATATCTATATTAAAAGTTCTTAATTTGAGATAATACTAAAAGACATTAAGATACTATGATAAAGCATGTTGTATAAAGGCACAAAGAGGATCAGAAAAAGAGGCGTCATCCAAAGTAGGGTCATCATTCATGTGAATAATCAGATGATGTACCGCACCCTAGCTAATTAGCACAGGGCATTCTTCAATTTGGCAGGGCCTTTAGGACCGAGTCATTTATTGCCAGCTGGGAGGAGCGGGCCTGGTGGATATAGAGGGACTCATAATGAAAAACAGGCCCTCCATGCTGGGGTGTTAAAATAAAAAAAGGTAAATTAAAATACCCCGAACATGCATGATTCACAGGCAGATACAATTTTAGGGGGAGGGGGCATTTCTCAAAATCTGAATGTAGCGGAGGGGTCGAGATTACTATCGGCTAACTTGCTGGGGAGTAGGAATGAAAATTGCCATTTTAGGAAGATCCACCAAGCCTACCCTAAGATAGTAAAAAACGAATCAGCCTTACATCGCAAAGACAGGCGCTTATATGAGATATTATTTTATTAATAAAGGAAGATTTCAAGACCTCTGTACCCAAGGAACTTATGCAAGACCAGTGCTCGTTTGAAATGGTAATTGAAATATGTACCGTAATTTCCCGCATACTACCTGCGGGTTGTAAGCGAACCAAACTCAGCTTTCATTTGATACCAGACATGTCTATAAAGGGTGCAGGTTATATGAGTTTTTTTTCACTATAGAATAGTACTAAAATTGAAATTTTCAGATCCAAAAACAGGTTATATGATATTCCTAAGTTCGGGCTGTGGGTTATACGCGAGATGCGGGTAGTACGCAGGAATTTAGGGTACAGTTAATGAGGTGAAATAATTAAAACATGGAAGACCCCAATCAATGATGAAGTGCACTCCTAATTGCAAGTAAGAGAGGTCCATTCGCATCTTTTCTTGTTATCATCCCATACCAGTTCAGCAGGACATGGACAATTGTCATGGAGGATTTCATTGGAGCAAGTCGCATAGACACCGCAGCCCTCACAGGATTGGTAGTCTCCATCTTTCCTTCCCTTGCAGGATGTGATGCATGGTCAAGTGCAAGGGTTTGCTGTTGTTGTTGTTTTGACTGGAGGTGGTGCTGTGGTTGAGGTGGAGGCTGAGCCACATGTGGTAGAGGTCCATTCGCATCTCTTGACGTTGTCATCCCACACCAGATCGGCAGGACATGGGCGATTGTCATGGAGGATTCCATTGGAACAAGTGGCATAGACACGACAGCCCTCGCAGGATTGGTAGTCTCCATCTTTCCTTCCCTTGCAGGATGTGATGCATGGTCCGCTGGGGCCGGGGCTTGTTGTTGTTTTGACGGGAGGTGGTGCTGTGGTTGAGGTGGAGGCTGAGCCACATGTGGTAGAGGTCCATTCGCATCTCTTGACGTTGTCATCCCACACCAGATCGGCAGGACATGGGCGATTGTCATGGAGGATTCCATTGGAACAAGTGGCATAGACACGACAGCCCTCGCAGGATTGGTAGTCTCCATCTTTCCTTCCCTTGCAGGATGTGATGCATGGTCCGCTGGGGCCGGGGCTTGTTGTTGTTTTGACGGGAGGTGGTGCTGTGGTTGAGGTGGAGGCTGAGCCACATGTGGTAGAGGTCCATTCGCATCTCTTGACGTTGTCATCCCACACCAGATCGGCAGGACATGGGCGATTGTCATGGAGGATTCCATTGGAACAAGTGGCATAGACACGACAGCCCTCGCAGGATTGGTAGTCTCCATCTTTCCTTCCCTTGCAGGATGTGATGCATGGTCCGCTGGGGCCAGGGCTTGTTGTTGTTTTGACGGGAGGTGGTGCTGTGGTTGAGGTGGAGGCTGAGCCACATGTGGTAGAGGTCCATTCGCATCTCTTGACGTTGTCATCCCACACCAGATCGGCAGGACATGGGCGATTGTCATGGAGGATTCCATTGGAACAAGTGGCATAGACACGACAGCCCTCGCAGGATTGGTAGTCTCCATCTTTCCTTCCCTTGCAGGATGTGATGCATGGTCCGCTGGGGCCGGGGCTTGTTGTTGTTTTGACGGGAGGTGGTGCTGTGGTTGAGGTGGAGGCTGAGCCACATGTGGTAGAGGTCCATTCGCATCTCTTGACGTTGTCATCCCACACCAGATCGGCAGGACATGGGCGATTGTCATGGAGGATTCCATTGGAACAAGTGGCATAGACACGACAGCCCTCGCAGGATTGGTAGTCTCCATCTTTCCTTCCCTTGCAGGATGTGATGCATGGTCCGCTGGGGCCGGGGCTTGTTGTTGTTTTGACGGGAGGTGGTGCTGTGGTTGAGGTGGAGGCTGAGCCACATGTGGTAGAGGTCCATTCGCATCTCTTGACGTTGTCATCCCACACCAGATCGGCAGGACATGGGCGATTGTCATGGAGGATTCCATTGGAACAAGTGGCATAGACACGACAGCCCTCGCAGGATTGGTAGTCTCCATCTTTCCTTCCCTTGCAGGATGTGATGCATGGTCCGCTGGGGCCGGGGCTTGTTGTTGTTTTGACGGGAGGTGGTGCTGTGGTTGAGGTGGAGGCTGAGCCACATGTGGTAGAGGTCCATTCGCATCTCTTGACGTTGTCATCCCACACCAGATCGGCAGGACATGGGCGATTGTCATGGAGGATTCCATTGGAACAAGTGGCATAGACACGACAGCCCTCGCAGGATTGGTAGTCTCCATCTTTCCTTCCCTTGCAGGATGTGATGCATGGTCCGCTGGGGCCGGGGCTTGTTGTTGTTTTGACGGGAGGTGGTGCTGTGGTTGAGGTGGAGGCTGAGCCACATGTGGTAGAGGTCCATTCGCATCTCTTGACGTTGTCATCCCACACCAGATCGGCAGGACATGGGCGATTGTCATGGAGGATTCCATTGGAACAAGTGGCATAGACACGACAGCCCTCGCAGGATTGGTAGTCTCCATCTTTCCTTCCCTTGCAGGATGTGATGCATGGTCCGCTGGGGCCGGGGCTTGTTGTTGTTTTGACGGGAGGTGGTGCTGTGGTTGAGGTGGAGGCTGAGCCACATGTGGTAGAGGTCCATTCGCATCTCTTGACGTTGTCATCCCACACCAGATCGGCAGGACATGGGCGATTGTCATGGAGGATTCCATTGGAACAAGTGGCATAGACACGACAGCCCTCGCAGGATTGGTAGTCTCCATCTTTCCTTCCCTTGCAGGATGTGATGCATGGTCCGCTGGGGCCGGGGCTTGTTGTTGTTTTGACGGGAGGTGGTGCTGTGGTTGAGGTGGAGGCTGAGCCACATGTGGTAGAGGTCCATTCGCATCTCTTGACGTTGTCATCCCACACCAGATCGGCAGGACATGGGCGATTGTCATGGAGGATTCCATTGGAACAAGTGGCATAGACACGACAGCCCTCGCAGGATTGGTAGTCTCCATCTTTCCTTCCCTTGCAGGATGTGATGCATGGTCCGCTGGGGCCGGGGCTTGTTGTTGTTTTGACGGGAGGTGGTGCTGTGGTTGAGGTGGAGGCTGAGCCACATGTGGTAGAGGTCCATTCGCATCTCTTGACGTTGTCATCCCACACCAGATCGGCAGGACATGGGCGATTGTCATGGAGGATTCCATTGGAACAAGTGGCATAGACACGACAGCCCTCGCAGGATTGGTAGTCTCCATCTTTCCTTCCCTTGCAGGATGTGATGCATGGTCCGCTGGGGCCGGGGCTTGTTGTTGTTTTGACGGGAGGTGGTGCTGTGGTTGAGGTGGAGGCTGAGCCACATGTGGTAGAGGTCCATTCGCATCTCTTGACGTTGTCATCCCACACCAGATCGGCAGGACATGGGCGATTGTCATGGAGGATTCCATTGGAACAAGTGGCATAGACACGACAGCCCTCGCAGGATTGGTAGTCTCCATCTTTCCTTCCCTTGCAGGATGTGATGCATGGTCCGCTGGGGCCGGGGCTTGTTGTTGTTTTGACGGGAGGTGGTGCTTTGGTTGAGGTGGAGGCTGAGCCACATGTGGTAGAGGTCCATTCGCATCTCTTGACGTTGTCATCCCACACCAGATCGGCAGGACATGGGCGATTGTCATGGAGGATTCCATTGGAACAAGTGGCATAGACACGACAGCCCTCGCAGGATTGGTAGTCTCCATCTTTCCTTCCCTTGCAGGATGTGATGCATGGTCCGCTGGGGCCGGGGCTTGTTGTTGTTTTGACGGGAGGTGGTGCTGTGGTTGAGGTGGAGGCTGAGCCACATGTGGTAGAGGTCCATTCGCATCTCTTGACGTTGTCATCCCACACCAGATCGGCAGGACATGGGCGATTGTCATGGAGGATTCCATTGGAACAAGTGGCATAGACACGACAGCCCTCGCAGGATTGGTAGTCTCCATCTTTCCTTCCCTTGCAGGATGTGATGCATGGTCCGCTGGGGCCGGGGCTTGTTGTTGTTTTGACGGGAGGTGGTGCTGTGGTTGAGGTGGAGGCTGAGCCACATGTGGTAGAGGTCCATTCGCATCTCTTGACGTTGTCATCCCACACCAGATCGGCAGGACATGGGCGATTGTCATGGAGGATTCCATTGGAACAAGTGGCATAGACACGACAGCCCTCGCAGGATTGGTAGTCTCCATCTTTCCTTCCCTTGCAGGATGTGATGCATGGTCCGCTGGGGCCGGGGCTTGTTGTTGTTTTGACGGGAGGTGGTGCTGTGGTTGAGGTGGAGGCTGAGCCACATGTGGTAGAGGTCCATTCGCATCTCTTGACGTTGTCATCCCACACCAGATCGGCAGGACATGGGCGATTGTCATGGAGGATTCCATTGGAACAAGTGGCATAGACACGACAGCCCTCGCAGGATTGGTAGTCTCCATCTTTCCTTCCCTTGCAGGATGTGATGCATGGTCCGCTGGGGCCGGGGCTTGTTGTTGTTTTGACGGGAGGTGGTGCTGTGGTTGAGGTGGAGGCTGAGCCACATGTGGTAGAGGTCCATTCGCATCTCTTGACGTTGTCATCCCACACCAGATCGGCAGGACATGGGCGATTGTCATGGAGGATTCCATTGGAACAAGTGGCATAGACACGACAGCCCTCGCAGGATTGGTAGTCTCCATCTTTCCTTCCCTTGCAGGATGTGATGCATGGTCCGCTGGGGCCGGGGCTTGTTGTTGTTTTGACGGGAGGTGGTGCTGTGGTTGAGGTGGAGGCTGAGCCACATGTGGTAGAGGTCCATTCGCATCTCTTGACGTTGTCATCCCACACCAGATCGGCAGGACATGGGCGATTGTCATGGAGGATTCCATTGGAACAAGTGGCATAGACACGACAGCCCTCGCAGGATTGGTAGTCTCCATCTTTCCTTCCCTTGCAGGATGTGATGCATGGTCCGCTGGGGCCGGGGCTTGTTGTTGTTTTGACGGGAGGTGGTGCTGTGGTTGAGGTGGAGGCTGAGCCACATGTGGTAGAGGTCCATTCGCATCTCTTGACGTTGTCATCCCACACCAGATCGGCAGGACATGGGCGATTGTCATGGAGGATTCCATTGGAACAAGTGGCATAGACACGACAGCCCTCGCAGGATTGGTAGTCTCCATCTTTCCTTCCCTTGCAGGATGTGATGCATGGTCCGCTGGGGCCGGGGCTTGTTGTTGTTTTGACGGGAGGTGGTGCTGTGGTTGAGGTGGAGGCTGAGCCACATGTGGTAGAGGTCCATTCGCATCTCTTGACGTTGTCATCCCACACCAGATCGGCAGGACATGGGCGATTGTCATGGAGGATTCCATTGGAACAAGTGGCATAGACACGACAGCCCTCGCAGGATTGGTAGTCTCCATCTTTCCTTCCCTTGCAGGATGTGATGCATGGTCCGCTGGGGCCGGGGCTTGTTGTTGTTTTGACGGGAGGTGGTGCTGTGGTTGAGGTGGAGGCTGAGCCACATGTGGTAGAGGTCCATTCGCATCTCTTGACGTTGTCATCCCACACCAGATCGGCAGGACATGGGCGATTGTCATGGAGGATTCCATTGGAACAAGTGGCATAGACACGACAGCCCTCGCAGGATTGGTAGTCTCCATCTTTCCTTCCCTTGCAGGATGTGATGCATGGTCCGCTGGGGCTGGGGCTTGTTGTTGTTTTGACGGGAGGTGGTGCTGTGGTTGAGGTGGAGGCTGAGCCACATGTGGTAGAGGTCCATTCGCATCTCTTGATGTTGTCATCCCGCACCAGATCGGCAGGACATGGGCGATTGTCATGGAGGATTCCATTGGAACAAGTGGCATAGACACGACAGCCCTCGCAGGATTGGTAGTCTCCATCTTTCCTTCCCTTGCAGGATGTGATGCATGGTCCGCTGGGGCCGGGGCTTGTTGTTGTTTTGACGGGAGGTGGTGCTGTGGTTGAGGTGGAGGCTGAGCCACATGTGGTAGAGGTCCATTCGCATCTCTTGACGTTGTCATCCCACACCAGATCGGCAGGACATGGGCGATTGTCATGGAGGATTCCATTGGAACAAGTGGCATAGACACGACAGCCCTCGCAGGATTGGTAGTCTCCATCTTTCCTTCCCTTGCAGGATGTGATGCATGGTCCGCTGGGGCCGGGGCTTGTTGTTGTTTTGACGGGAGGTGGTGCTGTGGTTGAGGTGGAGGCTGAGCCACATGTGGTAGAGGTCCATTCGCATCTCTTGACGTTGTCATCCCACACCAGATCGGCAGGACATGGGCGATTGTCATGGAGGATTCCATTGGAACAAGTGGCATAGACACGACAGCCCTCGCAGGATTGGTAGTCTCCATCTTTCCTTCCCTTGCAGGATGTGATGCATGGTCCGCTGGGGCCGGGGCTTGTTGTTGTTTTGACGGGAGGTGGTGCTGTGGTTGAGGTGGAGGCTGAGCCACATGTGGTAGAGGTCCATTCGCATCTCTTGACGTTGTCATCCCACACCAGATCGGCAGGACATGGGCGATTGTCATGGAGGATTCCATTGGAACAAGTGGCATAGACACGACAGCCCTCGCAGGATTGGTAGTCTCCATCTTTCCTTCCCTTGCAGGATGTGATGCATGGTCCGCTGGGGCCGGGGCTTGTTGTTGTTTTGACGGGAGGTGGTGCTGTGGTTGAGGTGGAGGCTGAGCCACATGTGGTAGAGGTCCATTCGCATCTCTTGACGTTGTCATCCCACACCAGATCGGCAGGACATGGGCGATTGTCATGGAGGATTCCATTGGAACAAGTGGCATAGACACGACAGCCCTCGCAGGATTGGTAGTCTCCATCTTTCCTTCCCTTGCAGGATGTGATGCATGGTCCGCTGGGGCCGGGGCTTGTTGTTGTTTTGACGGGAGGTGGTGCTGTGGTTGAGGTGGAGGCTGAGCCACATGTGGTAGAGGTCCATTCGCATCTCTTGACGTTGTCATCCCACACCAGATCGGCAGGACATGGGCGATTGTCATGGAGGATTCCATTGGAACAAGTGGCATAGACACGACAGCCCTCGCAGGATTGGTAGTCTCCATCTTTCCTTCCCTTGCAGGATGTGATGCATGGTCCGCTGGGGCCGGGGCTTGTTGTTGTTTTGACGGGAGGTGGTGCTGTGGTTGAGGTGGAGGCTGAGCCACATGTGGTAGAGGTCCATTCGCATCTCTTGACGTTGTCATCCCACACCAGATCGGCAGGACATGGGCGATTGTCATGGAGGATTCCATTGGAACAAGTGGCATAGACACGACAGCCCTCGCAGGATTGGTAGTCTCCATCTTTCCTTCCCTTGCAGGATGTGATGCATGGTCCGCTGGGGCCGGGGCTTGTTGTTGTTTTGACGGGAGGTGGTGCTGTGGTTGAGGTGGAGGCTGAGCCACATGTGGTAGAGGTCCATTCGCATCTCTTGACGTTGTCATCCCACACCAGATCGGCAGGACATGGGCGATTGTCATGGAGGATTCCATTGGAACAAGTGGCATAGACACGACAGCCCTCGCAGGATTGGTAGTCTCCATCTTTCCTTCCCTTGCAGGATGTGATGCATGGTCCGCTGGGGCCGGGGCTTGTTGTTGTTTTGACGGGAGGTGGTGCTGTGGTTGAGGTGGAGGCTGAGCCACATGTGGTAGAGGTCCATTCGCATCTCTTGACGTTGTCATCCCACACCAGATCGGCAGGACATGGGCGATTGTCATGGAGGATTCCATTGGAACAAGTGGCATAGACACGACAGCCCTCGCAGGATTGGTAGTCTCCATCTTTCCTTCCCTTGCAGGATGTGATGCATGGTCCGCTGGGGCCGGGGCTTGTTGTTGTTTTGACGGGAGGTGGTGCTGTGGTTGAGGTGGAGGCTGAGCCACATGTGGTAGAGGTCCATTCGCATCTCTTGACGTTGTCATCCCACACCAGATCGGCAGGACATGGGCGATTGTCATGGAGGATTCCATTGGAACAAGTGGCATAGACACGACAGCCCTCGCAGGATTGGTAGTCTCCATCTTTCCTTCCCTTGCAGGATGTGATGCATGGTCCGCTGGGGCCGGGGCTTGTTGTTGTTTTGACGGGAGGTGGTGCTGTGGTTGAGGTGGAGGCTGAGCCACATGTGGTAGAGGTCCATTCGCATCTCTTGACGTTGTCATCCCACACCAGATCGGCAGGACATGGGCGATTGTCATGGAGGATTCCATTGGAACAAGTGGCATAGACACGACAGCCCTCGCAGGATTGGTAGTCTCCATCTTTCCTTCCCTTGCAGGATGTGATGCATGGTCCGCTGGGGCTGGGGCTTGTTGTTGTTTTGACGGGAGGTGGTGCTGTGGTTGAGGTGGAGGCTGAGCCACATGTGGTAGAGGTCCATTCGCATCTCTTGACGTTGTCATCCCACACCAGATCGGCAGGACATGGGCGATTGTCATGGAGGATTCCATTGGAACAAGTGGCATAGACACGACAGCCCTCGCAGGATTGGTAGTCTCCATCTTTCCTTCCCTTGCAGGATGTGATGCATGGTCCGCTGGGGCCGGGGCTTGTTGTTGTTTTGACGGGAGGTGGTGCTGTGGTTGAGGTGGAGGCTGAGCCACATGTGGTAGAGGTCCATTCGCATCTCTTGACGTTGTCATCCCACACCAGATCGGCAGGACATGGGCGATTGTCATGGAGGATTCCATTGGAACAAGTGGCATAGACACGACAGCCCTCGCAGGATTGGTAGTCTCCATCTTTCCTTCCCTTGCAGGATGTGATGCATGGTCCGCTGGGGCCGGGGCTTGTTGTTGTTTTGACGGGAGGTGGTGCTGTGGTTGAGGTGGAGGCTGAGCCACATGTGGTAGAGGTCCATTCGCATCTCTTGACGTTGTCATCCCACACCAGATCGGCAGGACATGGGCGATTGTCATGGAGGATTCCATTGGAACAAGTGGCATAGACACGACAGCCCTCGCAGGATTGGTAGTCTCCATCTTTCCTTCCCTTGCAGGATGTGATGCATGGTCCGCTGGGGCCGGGGCTTGTTGTTGTTTTGACGGGAGGTGGTGCTGTGGTTGAGGTGGAGGCTGAGCCACATGTGGTAGAGGTCCATTCGCATCTCTTGACGTTGTCATCCCACACCAGATCGGCAGGACATGGGCGATTGTCATGGAGGATTCCATTGGAACAAGTGGCATAGACACGACAGCCCTCGCAGGATTGGTAGTCTCCATCTTTCCTTCCCTTGCAGGATGTGATGCATGGTCCGCTGGGGCCGGGGCTTGTTGTTGTTTTGACGGGAGGTGGTGCTGTGGTTGAGGTGGAGGCTGAGCCACATGTGGTAGAGGTCCATTCGCATCTCTTGACGTTGTCATCCCACACCAGATCGGCAGGACATGGGCGATTGTCATGGAGGATTCCATTGGAACAAGTGGCATAGACACGACAGCCCTCGCAGGATTGGTAGTCTCCATCTTTCCTTCCCTTGCAGGATGTGATGCATGGTCCGCTGGGGCCGGGGCTTGTTGTTGTTTTGACGGGAGGTGGTGCTGTGGTTGAGGTGGAGGCTGAGCCACATGTGGTAGAGGTCCATTCGCATCTCTTGACGTTGTCATCCCACACCAGATCGGCAGGACATGGGCGATTGTCATGGAGGATTCCATTGGAACAAGTGGCATAGACACGACAGCCCTCGCAGGATTGGTAGTCTCCATCTTTCCTTCCCTTGCAGGATGTGATGCATGGTCCGCTGGGGCCGGGGCTTGTTGTTGTTTTGACGGGAGGTGGTGCTGTGGTTGAGGTGGAGGCTGAGCCACATGTGGTAGAGGTCCATTCGCATCTCTTGACGTTGTCATCCCACACCAGATCGGCAGGACATGGGCGATTGTCATGGAGGATTCCATTGGAACAAGTGGCATAGACACGACAGCCCTCGCAGGATTGGTAGTCTCCATCTTTCCTTCCCTTGCAGGATGTGATGCATAAAATATCCACGGCAACATCAGATTTTTTCATCGTTTTTCTTTTGAGATGTTCTTTGAAGAGCACAACTAATACATCATTCTCTTTCACTCGGCCATCGATGCATAGTAATTTGCCTTCTCCCAGATTACAAGATTTGTAAACTCCATTTTCCACACTCCTGCATGATGAAATGCAGCCATTTGGTTTTGTTGGTTTACCTAAAATGAAAGTCGAAAATTCTCCATTAGAATATTCAGTGATTTTCAAACCGTTCAAGCTCGCTCATAATGTGCATGCTAGGAGCTATGAAAAGTGTTTGCATTAGAGGGGCACGCTGCAACCTAACCATATTGTCTTCACAATTCACTCTAGATGCATCATGGGTAGGATCTTGAAAGTAGTGCCATGAATTTCAATACTCAATTGGAAAGGAGAGGAAGCAGACAGCAGACAATGAAGCCTTCAGTTTCAAAGTAGTACTTAGCAGTGATACAGCCCAGTGAATGGGGTGAGGGATGAGTGGCTATTCACAACTTGTTAACACATACCTGGTATTGAGAATAGATTGGAGGCCTTGTATTGGGGTTAGGTTCGAGTTGATTGTTGGAATTGGGGGGAGGAGGTTGCCACAAGGATCTATGCATATCATTAATCGCTAGCAGTTAGCTACCCACAATGAACTGAGTGAATTGTCAGTGTGAAGAAACCACACAGTTTCAACACACTGATAGAGTGTTGCATGACGTTTGTTCCAGTATTCACTCTTAAGTCACTCTCATGTTGCTATATGTACTCAGCCCTATATGTAAGGGCGCTGGGGGTTTAAGTCACTATTATGGAATTGTGGTAAGTGGTCCTTAGGCAGAATGTAGGAGTGACATCTCTGTTAACGCTTATAGTGACTTGGTATCCATTTGAGTAATGGTATTACCAAGGTAAAAACAGAGAGGGAGGGCTGCAGGGAGGGGGCACAAGCGCATTGACCACTGACACGGGGTATCTGCTAGCCAAACTGAAAACCCAAATAAAGTGGTTTCTCATCATTGTGCGCATCAAAAAAATCAGGTTTTGAGGAAAGCTTTTTTTGGTGAATTTTTTATGAAAAACCTACCGGTAATAAAAGTGGACAAAGATTATCATATTTGGGATCAAATTAAAGCTAATAATGCCATGTAGCAATAACTTGCATTTTCTCCACTTTTAAAGGTCAGTTAATTTTTAACCAATAAAATGTGAATTTTGGTCACGAAAAATGTAAATTATCCTATACATTTTAGCCTGCGAGTATAAAAAAAGAAAGAAAAAAAGCCTTCCTCGTCAGATTTCTCAGACCTTGGTGATGTGAAACCACCCATTTCCTTGAGTGGCCTTATTCTTACAGATCCAATTCAGTTAAATGAAACACAATAAGCATGCATGTGATCATTGATGATGACCACAGGTGGTCATAATGACTACCTCAACGTGTAGCAAAATGTAATTAAAATGATGACCTTGAGTCATATGTGATTATCTTAGTGACAAGGGGTACGTGCTCATGACACCAGCACCCTGATTGCCCAAAGTTGTCACTAGTGATGACCTTACGGCCCCATTAGGTTTTCAGTGCAGGCTAAGGACGGCATGTTGGGAACTGTATATATGCGTTTGTGTGTGGGTGTGGGTGTCTGTGTAATAACAAGGTCGCAGGGAGACTGTTGTGCGGTGAGCACCCCTTGCTTTCCAATGATTAATCAGTGTGTTAAATTAGTAATAGCCTTGCCGGGTCAGCTAAGGAACTGTGCAGAGTGTTTGTGATTATACTTGATTGCTTCTATTTATATGGGAGGTGCGGCGGGTAAACAGAGCACTGGACTGTGACCCCTAGGTATATGCCCCATGAATCAGTCATTTATATCATACATAAAGAAGTGTGTCCTAAATGAGGCAAATACTATCCCATACATATACCATGCCTTATAATATATCCTATACCTGAAATCTGGCACCTCATCTAGATATGTAGCTATTTTTGATCTGCCGTTGATACATTATTTTCTATGATTTTCTGAAAACCATACAAAAGTTGGCATCATGCACCTGTCAGCTTTTACCACTGTGTTACTCCTTGGATTGGACCCAGGCTCTTCCCAGGCTAGATACTCAAGGGACTTCCAGAACTCTCCTAACTTTGAGGGGCTCTCTAGCATTAACTTTTAAAGATATGATCATTCTGTTTCTTGCATTTGATTGGTTAAAATCGTTTCTCTTGGGTCAACTATTCACATATAATGTGTGGTGCTATGCTAATATAATATAGGACACTCTACTGGAGATGGCACTTTTAGGGTAATCAACCATTTTCAGGGAAATGATTATAGCTTAAAATAGCCCACTCATTTTTACCCTACAGTCAACGTGGCTACCCTTGGGACTATGAAAAAGTGGCCGCATTGGTGGGGTGGCTGCATTGGAGGGAGTCATTTTCTATACATTGTAGTATCTTTGAGACTATGAAAAGTGTCTGTATTAGAGGGATTGGTTGCTCTGGAGGGGCGGTCTTTAAGAGGGAGTTGACTGTATACCAAATTATTCTTATTCGGGAGCCTCTATCCTAATTTGTGACTGGGGGCACTGTTGGTCCCAGGTGATTCTAGGGTATAGAAATTGCCTTCAAAAGTAATGGATTAAAGTAGTTATACTGGATTAAAGTAGTTATTGTTGTCATACAATATAAAATATAACATATCTCAATTCCATGCAATCATTAGAGTCCATAGCTGGTCGGGCTATCTAAGTGAAACCACGAGACAACAACCGTAATGAGTTCAATTAGAGTTTACTAGACATTGACTTTATCAAAAAGCACATAGATAATTATCGTCAGATGAACCGCACGGTATCAACAGGTACCAGAGAATATCAGTATGAAAATATCTGTAACTGGGAGTTAACCTCCAGCATAGGTAGCACTTAGAGTACAAGAGATGGTGCCAGCAGCGCAAACCGATATTGACTGGTTTTTGATGAGATCCAGGCCTTCTTATATACTATCTGAGTAGTGGTCACATGACTAGCACCAGCAGCATCATCTAGTGGTCGATAGTTATGTAACCAGTTATATATAAAACCCATAATGACTTAACATTGGTATAACCCTCGGTATATAACCGAACACATAACGGCGGTATATGTAACGAACCATCGGTACACATTAAGGAATGAATAAAACATGCTATGAAAACCCGTACACACATAGTAATGTTGCATCATAACATTATTAAAATAGATATATCATAATAACCAGCAGTCATAGATGCCTGTTACACTATAATTGTTACTTTTTGGGTTTCTCACACAGAGAGAAGAAACCGAGTCAAAAGGGAGTCCAGGCTTGCCTCCAGAATGACTCCCTTTTCTGACTCTCTTTCTGACTCTCTTGATAAACCTGACTCCCTTAAAAGGGAGTTATGTGACTCCCTTAAGAGAGCCCAGGTTTTGCCTCCAAAATGCCTCCCTTTTATGACTCCCCGCTACAGACAGAGTCCAGGTCTATGCTGCAACTCCCTTTAGAAAGGGAGTCTAGGCACAGGATGGCTCCTTTGGAATAGAGAGTCATAATTTATAGGTAATTCCTACCCCCTAACCCTCTATATAACCATTTCAATAGCTGTCTCCCTAGCTGATGTTTCTACATTATGTTGGTGCAATGCCTCACAAGGAGGAGGGATCTCAGAAAGATCCCTCAGAGCACATTAGTTAATATACAAAGGAACATATGAGCTTTTGGGATTTAACTTTCTCATGTTGCTACAAATTGGGTGTCTATACCTTATACATCATGCTTATGCTACAGTTTTAAATTAACTGTAATTATTTCATAAAATGTAATTCTGACATTACATGTTGATGCTACAATGATATACACGTATCAGCAGAATTATCAATGTCACAAATAACATGGATCTAGAGATCTGAGCATGCAGAATATTTCCATTTTAGGTATAGTGCTACCACCTAGCAGGCTTAACTGTAACCAACTGTTTGACTCCCTTGGGGGAAACGGGAGTAGGGACCCTTGACTCTGATTAGAAACAGAGTCAGATGGCTTCTTAACATATATCCTAGATGGCATTACAGTCATTGTACAGTAGTGTCACCTAGTGGGTTTCCTATTTCCGTTTTGTATGCTCACCTCTGTGACTCCCTTAGGGAGTCCAGGTAACCATTGACTCACCTCAGCTGACATGGACTCTGTTTGATCCAATTGAAAAGGAGTCAAGGCTGTTAGAAGGGGGAGTCAGACAGTGTGAAAAGTGAACCAAAGGGACCCTGGCTCTCCTTTTATAGCCTGGACTCCCCTTGTGACTCGGTTTCTTCTCTCTGTGCAGGGCTCGATTTTGGGTCCCATTTTAGTGGCAAGGAGCATGGTGAGGGAGAGGTGTTGTGTTCCGTATTGTCCACATGCCACAAGGGTCCACTTTACATTTATGTCCACAGCCTCCCATTGCAAAGTGTCAGCAAAATATATATGTGAGGGGAGAGGGAATAGGGGAGAGCTAAGAAAGAAGACCTGAGACCAGGGAGCTGAGAGGGAAGATAGGATGGAGAAGAATGGGGCCCAGGAGGCTAGAGAAAGGGACATAGGAGGGAGGATAACGGGGCAGAAGAGGGAGGAGAATGGAACAAAGGAGGGGGAGAACAGGGCACAGGAGGGAGGAGAATGGAACAAATGTACATTTTCTTGTACATTTTGACCAACATTCATCAGTACGTGAGATATACTCAAATTTAGTGATTTTTCATAGTACATGACCTTCAAATAACCTTGACCCCAAGGACAAGGTCATTCATAATCAGCCATGGTATGGGATCCATAGGAGTGGATGTCTGGACCAAATTCGGCAGAGAAATCAGACGAAAACTGTGAAAACATGGTTTTGGTGACCTACAACCTTTACTCATGTTCAAGGTCATTATAGGTCACTTTTTTGCATTGCTTATTAATATGTTGGTGCTTATAGCAATCCTCTTAAATTATGACTTAATTGATTTGCCCCACCGATAGAAGACATGGGGACCTTTCTCCACTGACTTGTGGTAGATGTTGGTGTGTAGAAGCCAACATGAGGTGTGCCCAAATGTGTAACTGCCGGACAAGCAAGACTGAAAAGCATGGCTCTTCCTATATGTGCATACATTATGCTAATTAGCTAATGTATAATGCAATGATAAGTTCACATTGACTTAATATATATATCCCAGGGAAATGGGGCACCTCTCAAAGATGCATTCTAAAAGATTATTGCAATCGTATGATCCAAAAAGTCTGCTTGATTGGAAATTTGCGGTAGATAATTATGCAAATTAGGACATTAACATGCAAGTACATAGTGATATGCATTATTCATCTGCAATCAGATTCTTTCCAGAAACAATTAATGAAATTAAAAACTCTTGTCATTCAGTCTAAAGTAATGCTACTTGCTACTTGCCCCTGGTCACATGTACTAGCCTTATCTATGGTTTTGTATGAATTATGCAAATTAGGAACATTAGTAAATATAAGAACAGTGCATTTATAATTAAAAAAAACTGTCATCAGAAAGCACATTCTAATTAAAAACTAAGAATGCTATGCATATACCACATTCAATCATTTCACCTTCGTCCTATCTAAATAGCATGTACCTAATCATAATATGCAAATTAGCACCTCAATATGCAAATTTATTGTTGTAAAAGTGATGATTCGGATTCTTTCCAATAAATGTACATTGTTAACTATACTTTTAGCTGACTATTAGGCTTCGTAAATAGGTGGTTTTGGCTACAGTGACGCTCGCATTTCTGTGTGTGTATGGTTTATCATGCAAATGTTAGGAGCCATGTTTTCCTGTAAATATACAAAAGTATACATTTATGTAGTCCCTAGAGGGAGTCAAACGCTCTATCTATACATCCGGAGTCCAGTGCTCAGGGAGGGAGGGAGGGAGGGAGGGGGGAGGGGGGGGTGGGAGGGAGGGAGGGAGGGAGGGAGGGAGGGAGGGAGGGAGGGAGGGAGGGAGGGGGAGGGAGGGAGGGAGGGAGGGAGGGAGGGAGGGAGGGAGGGAGGGAGGGAGGGGGAGGGAGGGAGGGAGGGGGGAGGGGGGTGGGAGGGAGGGAGGGAGGGAGGGAGGGAGGGAGGGAGGGAGGGAGGGAGGGGGAGGGAGGGAGGGAGGGAGGGAGGGGGAGAGAGGGAGGGAGGGAGGGAGGGAGGGAGGGAGGGAGGGAGGGAGGGAGGGAGGGAGGGAGGGAGGGAGGGAGGGAGGGAGGGAGGGAGGGAGGGAGGAAGTCTTAATAAATATTTTCCTTATTTTTTACCTCTCTTTTTTTCTCCTGTTGACTAAGCTAGGCATTTCATTTCAAAACATGTGGATACAAAACGCGCAGTGTGGCAAGCCATTTTTTTACCCTCGATATCAAAGTTTTCAAATCCGATATCGGAGTTTCTAATTCCAATATTGCAGTTTCTAATCCCGATATCGGATTTTCTAACTTTGATATCGGAGGTTCTAACTCCATTACCAGAGTGTATTACTCCGATATCGAGGTTTTCAACTCCGATATCAACGTTTTCAACTCTGATATCAAAGTTTTAAACTCTGATATATCGGAATTGGAAGCTCCATATATCGGAATTAGAAACTCCAATATCGGAGTTAGAAACTGCGATATCGGGGGTGAACATATCGCTTGCCATACGGGCTATGCCCTTCCTCCAGAATAAAGATATTATCAGATCAAAGACATTCTTAATACATCTGTCGTTACACATTCAATGTAACACAACGGGTTCATTTATGTATCGTTTTCTTTTCTTCCCTAGGCATGCAACCAAATTCGTCTTTTCTCATTGTTCTCTCATTAGGGAGCTTTAGCAACCCCAATGTAGCTCAACAGACATAGACGTACCCCATCATACGTGCATTGGTGGAAATGTTTAAACCTACATTACGTCTACGTTTTATGGGCTTTGGCATGGTTGCTAAAGGTCCCTAACGTCTTCATTCTTTAGCTCTCTGCCTCGCCCTCTGTCTATGTCTCTCTCTAAAAATATCACCAGGAATTTCCACCCAAGTATGGTATAGTGGTTATGGCCTTAGAATCGTACTATCACAGATTCGAGTCTCATAAGATGCACTATTTTCTCAATAAGTGTTAGTCCCCCAAATACTACAGTTTCGCCCAGGTTTTCCATCACTATTTTATAACGTAAAATAACTGTTACAAACGTTATTTATCGGTCAAACCCTTTAAATAACACATAAAATAACGTTATACTTATGATAAGATTGTACATTCAAACGTTTTTACAAAACGTTAATATACGTTAATTGGAGTCAACGGATTTGCGTTAAATAACGTTATATCTCCGTTTTTGTCAAACGTTTTCCACACCCACAGGGATTTGAATGAAGAGTGTCCTTTCGAGGGACTTTCTTCAAAACCTGACACTTGGATATACCCATGTATACGAATTATACTAGCCTCGCAGGATTCTGGCATTTCTAGTCTATTTTTTATCAAATGAGGAGTTTGCATGTGTACCAAAGCAAATTACATCAAGTTTGGAAACCACTGTATCCCAAGTGTCGCCTACAGATACGCGATATGAGGTAACAAAGTAGAAATGAAAAAAAAAAAGTACCGTAAAGTAATGGCAATACACTCACCTTTACACTGTGAGGCTTGGAGTGCCAATATACAGAAGGCGGCACACACCAAGGACTTCATCTCAGCTGCTGACCCACACCTGTAGTGGGAGCCCTCACCCCGTATCTCACACTTGTACCCCTTTATATCTGTTGTATTGATCTACTTGAGGCGGCCTTAGTGATAGCCCACTTGAATACCTTGACGATAGAAGCATTTATTTCTTATTATTGTCTATTAGGTTAGGCTCATATTATCAATTGTCGTCATCAAATACTTTTATTTTAAGTGCACGACCATGCCTTCCTTATCGATTAAGATAAAACCTTTAATTTATGGTAGACCTATTGAGCAAATCCACAGATGCACTCAATGAGAATACCTCTTTAATAAGCAAGTGGTCATTATCTAACAACGGGGAGAATGGGGGAGGGGGGGGGGTCGGGGGGTTTACACGAGTTGTTTTATTTCATACTCGCCCCCTCGCAGGGCCGAAAACCTTTTTGACCTCCCCCCAACGGGTCAAAAACGCGCCCTTTGATGTAGAGTAATTTGCGGGTTATTTTTTCTCGCAGAATATAGGTGTTTAACAGCCCAATAGTTGTGATACGACAAACAAACCCTTCGTTGTCCAACTCGGACGGCAATTTAAACCATACTATTACCAGTACTACTACTACTGCTACTACATGTTGTACTACTACTACTATTACTACTACTACTACTACTACTACAACTACTACTATTACTATCAAGTTATTGTACAGTGTTGATAATGCCCAGCCAACACACCCAAATTGGCCCCATATGGACGTGTTTCTGGGCACCCTGGGCTGGCCCATATCTGGGGTTTGACTGGTAATTGTCAGGGCTTCCAGATGGGGCCCATGTGGGCTGAGTCCAGAATATCAACATGTCATGTTTGCACTGCAAATCCTTCCAATTCATGCTCATTTCTGAAAATATTCACATTTACATTTTAAATTGATATTATATGCGTGTTTGCAAAAGTGGGTTTCACCTGGGTTCGAAATGGGCAAACTGGTTTTTTTTCATACTCGCCCCCTCGCAGGGCTGAAAACCTTTTTGACCTCCCCCCAACGGGTCAAAAACGCGCCCTTTGATGTAGAGTAATTTGCGGGTTATTTTTTCTCGCAGAATATAGGTGTTTAACAGCCCAATAGTTGTGATACGACAAACAAACCCTTCGTTGTCCAACTCGGACGGCAATTTAAACCATACTATTACCAGTACTACTACTACTGCTACTACATGTTGTACTACTACTACTATTACTACTACTACTACTACTACTACTACTACTACTACAACTACTACTATTACTATCAAGTTATTGTACAGTGTTGATAATGCCCAGCCAACACACCCAAATTGGCCCCATATGGACGTGTTTCTGGGCACCCTGGGCTGGCCCATATCTGGGGTTTGACTGGTAATTGTCAGGGCTTCCAGATGGGGCCCATGTGGGCTGAGTCCAGAATATCAACATGTCATGTTTGCACTGCAAATCCTTCCAATTCATGCTCATTTCTGAAAATATTCACATTTACATTTTAAATTGATATTATATGCGTGTTTGCAAAAGTGGGTTTCACCTGGGTTCGAAATGGGCAAACTGGGCAAACTGGGCAAACTGGGCAAACTGGGCAAAGGTGTCCCTGAGTTTCCCATGGGCTCAGCTACTGTTTTCAATGTCTCTCTGGTTAAGTGGGGCCATAATATTTCGTCAAATTTGCTTATTGCAATTTGTTTTTAATACTGAGGTGGAATTTATTTACATCTTCCATAATGATTTCTGGGTCAGGAGCAGCTGGGGTACATAGAAATGTTAGATGATCCGAACGATTGACAATACCTGAGGAACAGTGTAAGGTATTTTTACTCTCAGTATTGATTATTGCATTACCATTTGAATTTTGGTGTGAGTACAATGGTGAGAGGTATTCTAAGCAGTAGATCTCGAAAGCATCAATAAAAAATATTGTCCTAGAAGGGATTGTCACTTTTATTGTTTCCCAAAGGGTTAACTTGATAGCGCATTGTTGAGTCTAGTTTAGTAGGTTCAGGGCCTCCTTGGCGGAGCAGATCCAACAGGTCCACACGGGGGCCACTGAGTGTCGTCGCCGCACCTTCTGCTTGGCTGGGCTCTGGACTGATTCTGTTGGTTTGGTCTTCTCTGTTGGTTGTTGTTCAGGTTTGCCACCCCCTGGAGCTGCGACGGCGGGGGGCTCTCTGGGGGTTAATGAGGTATATTAAACAATAGGAAACATGTAATTGGAACGTATATAATGCATAAATACAAAGCATTTAATACATGGAATGCGTGAGCTGGATCCGCTACTGTTAAGCCACTTGGGTAGACGACCAACAAAGACAAACTGGTTTGCGTTCTGAAGATAATATAAAACATAAAAATTACCAATGGCAAGGAACAATGAACTACATAGCTTGCCCCTATTCAGAGGCGAAAAAGAAAGAGTTGAGTTTGAGATTTTTATTGACCACAATTCCACGACAAGTCACGTCTCTCAAAAAGAGCCAATGTATACAAATCATCATTCAATATATAGTAAAGACAATTCGTTTAACATGTGAGAAATTGCAAACAAATTCCCCACGGACAGAAAACACAAACATGGAGACAGGTAGCGCGCGGCGGTGGGTGAGACTTATATGCAGTCAGACATTCATATTTCACCTCAATACCGAAGTACAGCAAAGTACAGCAATCGGGGTAATCAGAAAGTCAGATAGAAAGCTCGGACGTTGGGGGTCCAATGGGTGTACATATGATAACGCAGCTACTAAATTACATATGAGAACAAAACTCAGTCATCAGTGGCACAAAGGACTTGTTGTTTATGAAGTTAATTACTCGTGTACACATAAACATACGGATACAGATAAATAGATATACCAGTATATGTATGTAAGTATGTATACCGGGTAGTAGGCCGAGATGCACACAAAGACTTTCAGAGCATAGGGAAAAAGTATGGTACACATCAACTGTTCTTGATTTTGTTCATGAAAAGGCCATAGCCAACAGTCTCTTGAACATCGGGAGCCACCTCGTCCCAGATAGCTGACCCTCTATACAGGGGTGAGGTACGGTACCTATTGTCCTTGGGTCATTGTAGCTTTAGTAGCATTTTGATATTACTACGAAGTACCCTGGCAGGGACAATCAGGTTGTCACTGTTCCTGCTGTGTTTGTACATGAGTCCAGACATATTAATATCCCTCCTCTCATGGAGCCTGTTCATGGAACAGTCTGCATGTAGGGCAGTCCTTGTTATCAGTCGGGGGTCA
The DNA here is from genome assembly GCA_947462335.1 of Harmothoe impar. Classification (NCBI taxonomy): domain Eukaryota; kingdom Metazoa; phylum Annelida; class Polychaeta; order Phyllodocida; family Polynoidae; genus Harmothoe; species Harmothoe impar. The sequence goes on along the minus strand of OX381704.1, from coordinate 77,360,092 downwards.
CGGATGCCTTTGCAACATCGCAGGCAATGATTTTGTATAGTCTGCATGTGGCTGACTAGGCTATCCGGCCCACTTTCAATGATGAAGTCACAGTAATCAAAGCAGGGTAGTATCATTTTCTTATAGAGTAACAGGGATAGATTGAAATCCATATACTTCTTCAGCCTCCTGAGGTTAGTCAACTTAGCACCACCAGAGGCATTCACCTTAGTACAGTTTGATTCAAAAGATATCTATTGATTGTTACATACAGGTAGTTAAAGGTGGCAACCACATGCAGCAATTTACCATTCAGCTTAACACCGAGGGGGGCGTAGTCCCTATTGTCATTATCAGGTTTGGACCATAGTACATGCATTTTATCAGAATTGACAGTAAGTTTATACAATTTGCACCACTCATTGACTCAGTCCAAGTCATCTTGAAGTAGTTCAAGGGCAATAGCAGGGTCGCGGTTACTGACTGACATAGCGAGGTCGTCGGCATACATAAAAAAAAAAGAGTGTTCCAGGCATGACGTAACACTATTTATATATTTTATAAACAGCAGGGGCCCGAGCACAGACCCCTGTGGTACCCCACAATGGATCTCCCTAGAACCTGACACCAGACCATTCACCAGTGTACACTGACTACGATTAGTCAGGTAACTCCTGAACCCTCTGATGGATTGGTCCGAGCAACCAATTTTGCACAACTCATTGAGCAGGAGGAGGTGGTCGACTGTGTCAAAAGCCTTCCTGAGATCGAGGAAGACCACAGCCGCCACCTCCAAAAGCAGCGTCAGTGGTGGACGGTCCTGGCATGAAACCAAACTGGTGGCTGTCAATAATACTATGCTCCAAAAGATATGCCATCAATTGATGACATTTTCTATCAATTTGGAGAAGATGTTCAATTGAATGACAAGATGCCAGTTGGTTACTTTGGTGAGGTCACCAGATTTCGGTAAGGGCACCACGACAGCATTTTTTTGAGTCTGGGGGAAAGATGCATCATTGATTGATGCATCAACCAGTTTCTGTAGGAGGTCAGGCTTTACTTTCAGGATATCTTTGATAACTGAGGCTCGGATGTTGGGAATAAACGATGCCTTGTAACCCTTAATTCTTCCAGCAAGCTTCTCAGCATGAGCGAGTGAGATATTAGTAAACATAAACTTGTCACGATCTAAGGCTACTTCAGCAGCAACCATCGGTTGAGGTGTGACCACCTGCGTGAAAGCAGCAGCCAGTTCAGCACCGATACTGCTGTAGAACACATTCACATAATCAGACATCTCGTCGTCTGCTAAAGACACATCATTATCATTAACCAAGCACATCACAATTTGCTTACGGGGGCCACGCCATACCGTATTTACTTCAGCCCAAAATCTCTTGGGGTCGTCACCAAATGTGTTCAATTTATCCTTGACATTGTTCTTGCAGTTCTTAATCAACAAGAGACTTATATGTTTGTTTAGATTTAACAGTGTCGACAAATAAATTAGGAATACCACAGGCTACCTTCCTTGAGCGCCTGAGGGCCCTTTTTTCCTGGTTAACAATCTCTCAACCTCCGGCGTGAAATCTTCAGGGCCATTGACAGTGACCTTGAAAGTTCGGGGTGAGTTCGGATTGGATGGTTCACGTCAAGGTAGGAGACAACACCAGAGGTTATATTATCAACACATTTGACGGCGGTAGACATTTGGTGCAGCCTCCAGTCCATGTCAGAAGCAAATGTCCTGGTCTTGGCCAAAGAGTAATTTTTGTAGTTTCTACCGGTAACCATTTTGGTTTCTTTAATTTTGACCAGGGGAGCCTGCTTCTTGACGACATAGACAGGGACGTGATCACTGAACATGTCGTTGGTTAACCCAACCTCACTAAAAGGATTGCTATAATTCCTGACTTAAAAACGGTGACCAAAAACCCTGTGGCTGATATCTAGACTAAATGTGACATTGTGTGTAGGCTGAAGGATGCTGGTTGGTGGGCACTCCTGGTGCGGAATCTTGGTGGGGAGCTGTCATAATGACTGCAGCTTGCAGGGTCTGCCCTTGGGGCCCACCAAAGCAGTGCCTCGCGTTTTTCATGATGTTTGCCGGGGAGGGGCGACTGAGGAAGCCGTTATAATGACCGCACCTGTTCTGAACCTCGGACTCGCACTTCTATGAATTAAGCAAATGCCTGATAAGAAACACTGAACGAAACCCAGACTTGTTTTCCAAGCCCAGTTAGAGTCTTAAAGGTCACGATCCAACAGTTCCTGATCATGATCAATCGTTTTTTGGCTATTAAAATGTTGCTTGAAGTTTGTTTGAACCATGCCCTAGCTACCTCTATTATCCTTGTGTGAAAGACTTTTATTTTTAAAAGACACATTTGTTGACCACGTATTATTATTTGTATATAATGTTGCATATCTTTGTTTTTGTGTAACACAAATATTGCTTTGGTTTCAGAATTGCAGCGTGAGTGTCCCTCAGCCCTCAGCAGCCGCGCGTCGGGCACTCGCCATCGTCGGTGCATATGCATCACGACAGGACTGAATATCATTATCATTTCTTTTCATAATTAGTTTTTATAGGTAAAAGATAGGTAGCAGGGAAAGCAAAAATGGTAAGGACTAATGGCATCCCATGCTTATGTGATAAGACCTTCCATACTTGTGTTAGTGAATTGGTGTGAACTGAATATTTTAGACAATTAATCTTTGGTCTCCAACGCCTTTATGAATGGCGTTTCGTCGTTAATAAAGGCCGGAGTTAACAATGCAAATAACGACGAAAATAGGTTTAATGATAATTTAGGCAGATGCTTAATACAATAGTCTTGGTCGCTGAGTGGGGGTACATGTATTATATCAGTTGTTGATTATGCAACGCCTTCCTGGACAAAATAGGAGCGAACTGCAGCAAAATATGCTAGAACAAAGGATCTAGAAGAATGTAGCGTTTCGCAGCTACGATGCTTCACGATGTAATGCCACATACAATAGTGAATGAAAATAAATAATGGACACATTAGGACATCCATTTGTATGGGGACACAGCAGAGACTGAATTATTTCTCTATTACACTGTGGCAAGGTTGGAAACAATTTGCTGTTGCTGACGACATCCACCAAACTCCCCCCCCCCCCCCCCTGCCCGCCATAATTTGATAAATCACTTGTCCCTTGGGTCATAATCTTGCAACAAAAATGTAGGCTTTATGATGTTGATATGAGAAGAGCGGTATGTGGTCGTGTCTGCGCATGCTAATCATGCTGCCTACACCTAAAAGGAAACTACCAATATTTAGTCTTACGGTCAACATTTCTAATCTTTTATATTGCTCATTTGGCATATCAATATTTATGAGGTGTCCATTGAAAAGGACTACTGGTACATATTGGCGGATTATAGAGGCTACCGTCAGATGGAATATTAAGTATATTTAATGTAATTATGTAGAAATACTCAACTCAAGAGTTTAATTATAGGAGAAGTTTAAAGGCTACGATGGTATGGTGTGATATACGATATGTAAGGTTTTAATTAAACTTGCACAGGATAAGATCTATGCACGATATGAATTCATTAAACGCGCAAAAACAGAAAGGAAATATATAAACTAGAAACGTGAAGTATGTCATAAACTTACTTAATGAATATGGCTGTGTCTCACGACCTTGGGCCAATGTATTTGTCTCTGACCGGGTGCCAGCTCTGACCGGGTGCCATCTCTGACCGGGTGCCAGCTCTGACCGGCCTGAATAAAAACGGGTTATCAAGGGCAGATGATGATAGAATTTGGCTGAAAAGGTGAATGGATGTTATAACTCTTTAAACTAATCATTAGTTGCCATTTTTATCATAATCTGCCCTAAATAACCCTTTTTTATTCAGGCCGGTCAGAGCTGGCACCCGGTCAGAGATGGCACCCGGTCAGAGCTGGCACCCAGTCAGAGACAAAAACATTGGCCCAAGGTCGTGAGACACAGCCCTATATATACTGTACTTTCTTTGATATACTATATTATCAAACTTGGCCAAGAGTTTGACGCCTCTGGCAATTTGTCCTTTTTTTGGTACATTTCTGATTTAGGACGTCTTCCTGTTCCAACGACAAAACAATATTGAACTTCCCTGTGCTATCTCATCTTCAACTAAAGGGTTATAAAGTACAGTATGTATACATAAACTATATACCACCAAAGATGGTGTACATGTACTAACGTTGGCATTTCAACACTGGCACAACCATGGACACCAATACTATGTTATTTAGACTCGTATCCTGGCACAACATTGTTTTGGCCAGAGGCATACCATTCCTAACTTTGTTTTATGCTCATTGAGTATCAATAATCACTGTGATTAATTCTGCTAAAGACATGGCTGTCAAGAATCATTTTAGAAAAAATTGAACGTGTAATTTACATCACAAATGGCTCAGGGTCAAGGTGATTTTATAAAAGTGATTAAATTGATTGATTTCAACTGCAAATCATTTCAGGAACAATGGATTATTTGTCAATTCTGAGAGCAGGGGTGTATTCCTGGCTCAACCCTCAAATCATGTGTCACACTTGTATGCTATTCCATTTCAACCTGGCAGGTGGGTGTGGGTGTGGGCAATCAGGTGGGTGTGGGTGAGCCCCCAGTCAACATATGTGTTTTTACCTGGGTAAGCTGATTTGCCCACCCTGGGTTTTGGTCCTTTTTGTACAGGGCTACCAGTGGGAACCCAGATGGGTCAGCCCAGATTCAAAATGCCCAGATTTAGCACACACTATAAAAGTGTACAATGAATGGTAATTTCTGGAGGGAAATTAGATGTCATGCAGTATGTTTCGAAATATTTGCAATGTATTTATGAAAAGAAAAAGTTTTCGTGGGCTGACACATCTGGGCTCCAACTGGTAGCCCTGGACAAAAAGGACCATAATCCAGATATGGGCAAGCCCAGCTGGCCCAAGTAAAATACATATATGGGCCCCAGGGACCAATGCTGACTGGGCAGGTGGGTATGGGTGAAATTGCGCGGCTCCTGGTGCCCTCCAGTTTCTGCCCCTGTCAAAAATTGAGGCAATCAGAGGCCGACAATAAATGTGTTTCCCTTTTCTCTGATGGAGTCCCCCCCCCCCCCCAATTAGGCGAAAGTCCCGTCCCCCCTCCAATAATCCACCAAGCATCCCCCCCCCCACGACTTGTACCTCCAGTCCCCAACTCTGCCACCCTCCGTATCAATAAGCGACCACCCCTCCCCCTTTATGTATACTGGGGCAGGCTACATCCACACCCTATAGGGCGTTCATACCATTTTTATTGAGTGCAGAAAAGTTGTGTTTTTTTGTGCAGGATAGATAGACGGGATCTTAACTAAGAGAATCGTAAATTTATAACCACTGGAACCACGCCATTAAAGATACAGTGTCAGGAGTTTTACCACAGTGAGCAGGACACTTTAGGCGTCATTTTGATATATTACAAGCGGGGGTAGGTCTATTGGAAGTATATTTAATCAAAAAAACAAGAATTTTTGGGAAATTTTCAGCACTTTTTCTGAATATTACATATACATATTTGGGGTCATTTGAAAGGTATTTCTCTCCCTATCAGATGCACTAGCGACCTAGTTGGTATGTCTTATGGTGTAAGAGCGAAATTGGAATAAAGGTCCCAACCCCTTGCAGCCCTGTAATAGATATTGCTTTCACTCCAACACCATTGCAGATATGGACCCAGGAATTTTTCCATTGATAGCAGAACAATTTAGGCTTCTTTTTGAGGTATCACACGTGGGAATAGATCTATTATTATTATCTTCTAATAAAGAAATAAGAATTTTTGGGCAATTTCTGGCATTTTTTGACAATTCTTTGAAATTTTAGATACACCAATTTCAGGCCATTTGAAGGGTATTTCTTTGCTCTATCAAATGCACAAATTACTTAGTTGATATGATGAACGGTGTGAGAGTAAGAGTAGAATAACCTACTAACACCCTGCACCAGCGTCTATGTCTGAAGGTCTCATATATTTGTTATAAAGATTAAATAACATGCTATATCTATACATATAATATATATACACATCTAAGGATTCCCATACATGTGATTCCATACAAATATATCAATTGCAAACCATTTGTTCGCAACATGGAATACCACAGTATCAGAATTTGCGAACCATTATGTAATGGGCCTAAAAGTAACATAATTGCATTGTCATTTAATAGGAAAAGTATAAATGAGTTGATATTAAAAGTTGAATTCAGAGGTCAAGTAAAAATGTTGTCTGGAGAAGCTATTAAGTAGACCTATATCGGTGATATTTCAGCAATTTCAAGGAATTTCATGATTTTTATCAGTATTATGTAATACTTTTAATGGGTAAAACCTGTTTTGAGCTGATGTATACCATATCTATAGACCTATGCCTATAGAAGAATTCAACTTGATATATGCAACAACGGTTGTGTAGTGTTGATTTGGAGTCATTTTCACTGTTCAAGGACGATGGGACTATTGGTGTTTTCCTCATATTTAAATGAAAATGGTGAAGTTGACCTTGGTTATTCAAATCAGGAAAAGAGTAGGCATGGTCTTCATGATGTGTATAAGGGATTTCTGCAGAACCAGCAGGATACATGGCATGTTGATGAAATGAGACACTTCCGAATTTGAGATATTCTAGCAGATCTGTGCGGGATCTATGTGACCATATGTAATATATTTATACGATACCTTATAGTAACATGTGTTTTTTTTATCATTAGAATTTAATTATTGGTTTATGATAAACAATCTCTTTATTATGAATAAAGTGCTTCCTACCACCAACAGGTCTATAGTATATAACTTAGAACATGGCAACATGTACCAACTATAGTGTACAAACTAGAACATGGCAGCAAGCGTCTCTAGTAAATATACCCTAATACATCGGCCATATGTATTAGTCACATATTTATACGATACCTTGGAGTAACATGACATGACACAGAAGAATATTTGCCCTAGACCGCCAACCTGTTGGTGGTAGGAAGCCAGGACCAAACAAACAAACATTTGCCCAAAAATATATTACATGTAATAATTCACACAAACTCGGCTAGCCTGGTAGCCACAGCATTGTCTTTCTGCTTCCGTGAGTCATGAGTGTCTGATAGGTAGAGTAACACAGCCCAACTGCGCCAATCACCATAGGTAGTCCAGTTGCCAGCTTGATAACCTTGCAGAAAAAAACCCCGAAGAGGTTATAACTGATTTGGGTACAGGAAGTCATATACTTTCAGAATCTTGACGATGCCAGGCTGGCATCATTGAGCGTTTTCCGAAATTCAAGATGGCGTCCAAGATGGCTGACGAAAATGTTTAAAGTCATAAATCAGTCAATTCTTATGTGATTTGCATGTGTAATACCTCTAAATTGGGGTAATTGGGCAGGCCTAATTGATTAAAAGAGTCAAAAAGTCATTTGAGTAGGTATCCCTGATGATAGCGTGTTTCCATAGCAACCAGCATGCCTATTCTTATACAAAATAAATATTGTTATAAGAGATTTGTCATTTCTCAACACCTACACTCATGTAATATGTCAAATTAAAGGTCTCATTGACACACATCATTTTAACATAGTTTTAAAGTTGTCACAGGTCCTAGGTAACCATGCAACCAGAAATCAACAACAATAATGCCTAATGATTGATGCCGAAACATTATCATCCTTACTGATAACTGCAAATACATGACAGAACAAGCAACATGGCCACCAGATACTGATTCTCTGCTTGATGTCAAAATGTCACCTGAGTGGTTATCTATTGAGATGGGTCAATTCCATAGCAACCAATATGCTAAAAATAATTTTCTGCTGTACATACTGAATCTGGGACCTGCTGGCAAGCCACCTGACTCTGAGGTGATGTCAAGTCATATTAGTGGTGTCTATAAGATGCATCCTCAGAGCTTCCATAAGTCTATGATGTTTACAGTCATTGAAGCAGCTCATACCCTGCCAGTCCTCCTATAGTGCACTTATTATTAGCCTGCACCTTTGTCGTCCTGGCTGCCCCTTTGTCGGCCTGGCCAGCTAGTGAATAATGCAGTATAGCTGTTCAATATCAGCAAAACACAAACATATCAACATGCGGATGTGTATCATTACTGTGTAATAACTCCAGTCTGCTGACATACCTTATACAGACACAAAATGTATAATGCTATAACAGTTTGTAACTATTTGCTTGATGGTTAGTTTAGTTGCACACAATAATGGCTTCAGTCACTATCACTTTATTGCTATATACAAAGACCAGTCAAATAGCAGAGGGTCGTTTTCTGGAAGTTCTGAAGACATAGCACCCCCTCAGGTTAGCAGAATAATGACACCGGTGTCATAAGAGATGACATGTATCCTTTGATTTTACTACACAAATGTCATATCTTGATTGGTCATGATTGCATTCGCTTGTTCATTTGTGATGCTTGATCATGTAGCTGTATTCTCCTATTTAAAGAGGAGTCTTTGAATTTCTCAGTTCTTGAGAATCAAGATCGATAGAGCCTGATTGATTCCAATTGATCCATTGACACTTCTGTGTCAACTGAATCTGCCTCCCTTATCTATGACCTTTTCCAGTTCACAGCCATGGCAGTTACTTGACTGGTGTCAATGAAACCATCTGAAAGCTTTCTCATGTAATCTTCCATAGAGAACTTTGCCAGTCTATTAAACTTCATCTTGTCACTTTTAGGCCAATATTTCTGTGACAATGTTGAACAGTGAGGCTGAATGCCCCTCTTGATGCTTGAGGTGTACATGGCTATTGATATTCTCATGTAGCTTCTTTCTGTCCTTTTCATATTTTGTTATGTGGGCCTGGATTTATTCCTTGTGTATGTTGGCCAAAGTGTATCAGTCTTTGCGAAAACGTTTTCAGCATACAGGACAGTCCGTCCTGCAGCTAGCCAATTTTGCAGGACTGGATAGATGGTATGGTTTTCATAAAGACTGTCTTATTGGGACTGCAAGTGTCCATTACCACATGTATTAAATCAGTGTAGCTATCTGGGAATAGTTACATAGGTTAGTCATCAGAGGGTAGGTACGGCAGTGCAGGACAGTTGGTCCTGCAGCTAGCCAATTTTGCAGGACCGGATAGATTTTTGCAGGACCGAATACCAAAATCAAAGTTTTGCATACTATTTAGAATAGAATAACATTTACACAAGAAATGATAACAAAAAGTGCTCTAATTTGCCTAGAATATTTGTGTGCACTCTAAAACTTGCAACTTCAGTTCGAGTTGGAATATTTGAAAATTCTTTTAATTTTGGAAAGCCCAGAATGTGGAGGACATCTGGTCCTGCAACACTAGTCATTCTGCCGGACCAGAGCCATTTTAGGCGGACATTGCCACTGTCTGGCACGTTTTGGCAAAGACTGGTGTATCATTACTCCCTCAGAGTAGTATTGTATGTATCGGAACGGGACTATAGTTAAGTACTGTTTATTACTCAATCGACCTGCAGCCAATCAGAGGCCTCCATTTGGTCACGTGACCGGAAGTGACCTACTTAGGGGATTAGTGGTGACATCACGTGACCTAGTTAGCCAATCGGAGGCCGCCATTTGGTCACGTGACCGGAAGTGACGTCATATGACCTACTTATGGACCGGAAGTGCCGTCATATGACCTACTTAGGGGACCGGAAGTGACGTCATATGACCTAATTTAGGATCACGTGACCGGAAGTGACCTGATGAGTAACGTGACCGGAAGTGACGTCACATGACCTAATGGCCAACCGGAAGTGAGTGACCTCATTGAGGATCACGTGACCGGAAGTGACCTGATTGATCACGTGACCGGAAGAAGAAGTGACGTCACGCGACTTAATGAAGAGATGAGCGTCTTTAAGGGGTCACGCGCTTTAAAATGTGATATCTTTTTTTTGGAGGAGGAGGAGGAGGAGGAGGAGGAGGAGAAGGAGAGGAGGAGGAGGCGAGTCTCTTATTTTTTTCGGTAAACTAATAAAAAACACTACGATATAAGTTTTTTTTTCATTTTTTATTGTTTTACGAGCGACTGGAAGTGACTTATTGAACTAGGTAGAAGCGTTCTTTAGAGTGTATAAGGGGGGGGGGGGAGGGGAGGGGAGGGGAGGGGAGGGAAGGGGAGGGGGGCCCCTTTAAGATGCATGGGGAGGGGGGCGCTTTTAGGATGCATGGGGCGGGTGGGGGGGAGGGGGGGAGGGGGGAGGGGGGCACTCTAGGGGGGTGGGGGGGCACTCTAAGGGGCGTTTGTCTCTTTTAAGAAAAAAAGAAAAGAAAAAGATTTCAATCGAGAGACACGCTTCTTCCTCTCGAGAGGAAGAAGCGTGTCTCTTCATTTTTTTTTGTTTAGGAAGTGAGGGTCTTTAGGATCACGTGACTGGAAGCGACTTGATGAAGCATGTGACTAGAAGTGACGACGTCACATGCTTTAATGAGACGATCAGCTGTGACTGGCGGCGGCGGCGGTAGCGGCGGCGGTGGTGCTGGTGGTGGTGGTAGTAGACGTTACTGTGGTCGGACGTGATATAGTTTTTTTCCAACAGAAATCAGAGCTTTTATACAGAGGGAGTTTAATCCTATTTCCAACAGCACCCCAGCTGTCTAGCAGCCGCTCCGCTCCTTAAGAGCTTCTTAAGAGCTTAGATGACGAGGGGTATGTCATCGCCATCTGTGGAAGCCAGCTGAAAATGGTGTTTTTTCCTTATCCATAGCTTTACCTCCTACCCCCTACCTGAGGACGACTCTCTCCCCCTTTGGCATTCATTGTAACAAACGTCAGAGGTCAGGTGAAAATCGGATTTTCATGCACAGCCTTAGTCAGCTGTCACCCCTATTGAACTAGCCGGCCGCCGCCGGCCAGTCTACTCACCACGGCAGGAGGCGGTGATTTTTTTTTGTTTTACACTTAAGTCGCTCACCACATGCACACGACTCTACTCACAGACAGACACACCCGTCTTAGGGGGTCCTGCTTCACACCACACGCCTCCTGTAGTTTTTTGTATACACACTCTAAGCTCATGACTGCTTAATCCTTTATACAGCTAATGCGCGTTGAATTAGCACAGTCGGTACACCGCCCGCTCATGGCAGTCGATCTCTCAAAAAAGGGGGGAAAGAGATCCAGCTGAAAACGTCATGACTTATGTCTTTTGTTTCTCTTTGTGAATGTCCGCCGGTCAGCCGGCGGCAGCAACTGCTTAATCCTTTATACAGCTAACGCACGTTGAATTGCTGAACAAGGCAGTAAGTAGCTTAGCTCATGTCAGTCGATCTCTCAAAGGGGAGGGAGAAAGGGATCCAGCTGAAAACGTCATGCCTTAAGTCTTTTTGTTTCTCTTTGTGAATGGCCGCTGGTCAGCCGGCGGCAGCTGAACAGAGCCGTAAGTAGCTTAGCTCTAGAAGCGAGAAGGAGTATATAAGGGGGCTGGAAACACCCATTCACTCACTCAGTCTTTTGCTGCTCTCTACAGTCACCACCATGAGCAAAACACAACAACTAGTGTCGTCCAAGGATCTAATCGAGTTCAAGAACAAGAAGAGTACGCAGAACGGTGATCGTTTAGCGTCAGCGTCTCCTCTTGCTACTGAAATTGAGACTACCGCCGCAACCGCTTGGTCTTATCACCCTCCCGCTGTAGCGAGCGCACGCAGCAGTAGTAGTGGTAGTAGTAGTCGTCGTGGTAGCGACGTTGTTACACTCGCGACGGTTGTTACTGCTAAGCACGCTGCTGCTGCTGCTACTGCTGCGCCTGCTGCGGCTGCTGGTGATCTTCGTGCTGCTAGTGCTGCTGCTGCTGCTGCTGCTGCTGCGCCTGCTACTGCTGCGCCTGCTACTGCTGCGCCTGCTGAGGCTGCTGCGCCTGCTGCTGCTGTGCCTGCTACTGCTGCGCCTGCTACTGCTGCACCTGCTGCTGCTGCTGCTGCTACACCTCTTGCTGCGACTGCCGCTACTAGTACTGACACGCAGCACGTTGCACAGAACCTCTCCACCGCTACATCAACCGACGCCATCAACGCCGCTCGCGCTGAGACTTACAGCTATTCGGACACTCAGCCCCAGCAGCGCGTAGTAGACATACATGCCCTAAAGCAACAGGGTGAGACAGAGAACGACGCTGACGACGAGGCGTACGAGGAACCCGAAGGGCTACGGGCACACAGTCCGTTTTTCGACCTCATTTCCACTGGTAGCGCGTCCTGTCCGTGGCGACTGCCCTCACCACCACCTTACGAAGTCGTGTGGTTGCCCTGTTCCGACAACGAGTCGTCGGATACCAGCGCAGACGCTGCTCCTGTTATTGGTTCTGCTGCAGTAGTACCTGTATCATCATACTTCAAAGCAGAGCCGTTAGGATACTTGTCAGACGCTATGCTACTGAAAATAAGTAGTAAGTTGCCGACATCAGATTACATACGGTTAGGTTCATACCTTGAAGTGAACTTGAAGGATATGGGATATCTCAGTTGTGAGACAAGTGTCATAACTCAAGCTAGAGAAATGTTCACTACTTGGTACCAGAAAAGTTGTACTACTAGGTGGAAGGACCTAGCCGCCGCCTTGGAAGAATCTTACCGTATGGACCTCATCAAATTCTCACGTGAGTACATGGACAAGCATGACATGTGGGATGGCTTAGAGAGTGGAGACATGGAGTGGAAAGTGCAGAAATATTTCTCTCTTTTAGCTGAGCTCTGCCCTAGAGACTGGAAGACCATAGGGATCTACTTAGGGTTGACTTCTCATGAAGTAGCTTTCATCTCTCAACCTGTGCCTTCTGACAGGACTGTGAAGAACCCTGTCTATGAAGTGCTGAGAGCTTGGAAGTACAACGAGACGTCTGAGCCTATGGCTCTGATGAAAGTGTTGCAAGACGACATGGGTCGCAGCGACGTCGCAATGTATGTTCAAGGGTTGTATGCAGCTGTACCCAAAGACATAAAAGTGAGCTGTGACACTCCAGTGTTGACCACTCTTGTCTGATCCCTGCAGTAAGATGGTCATCTGTTGAATTCGATCCTAGACTACAGTCACCTTTCACTATGCTAATAGTATCGTGTGGTAAGAGGTGTCTAGTATTCGAAGTGATAAATAACGTTTTATTTTTTTTAATAATTGGTAAATAAGTGAAAAAACAAAAAAAAAGAAAAACATGACGCAGGACGTTTGCGAAAAGTGTTTCAAAATTTTTAAAAGACCGTACAATCATGAGTGACCCGTAGAAAAATGAAGAACAATACCTAAGTTTTGCCCTCTATGCGGCGATGTCGATTGCTGAAAAGATCACCTGTCGACGCGAATCTCTGGACGAGGTGACTATCCCTCCACGTACATGCGCTGTACCGAACGGTGAGGAAACGTTCACGGCGAATTGGCCTGCAATACGAACGAGTGTCAGGATGCACGGGACTCGCGTGATTGTAACAAACGTCAAACTACCAACCGGCGAGTTGAGTGACGCTGTAGATACTATGCGTCGCAATCCGCTTCACACAATGATAAAAAGTGGGTTTCTCGGTAGGCTTACTCTTACAACACAGAGAAGACAAGAACATACTGCGCTACTTTCACGTCTCCCAGAACAACGCAACTCTCATTACAACCGCTCCCTACTATAACTAATTCAGAAACTTTGGAAGAGCTCCTCTCAAAGATGGAAAACACCGTCGCTTGCGAGGAAGTACGGAAACTTTGCGACGCTGACACCAAGCGGTGCGCTCTTTTTCCTACTAATTTTGAACATTTGCGTTTACATGGGACCTGGGGGTTTTCCCATAGGCGGTAGGAACAGTCAGGACGGTCGAGTTGGAAAGAGAAGCCGTGTGTTAGATTTTCCCAACAAGGACAACCTCTGCGTCTTCCGCCACATTTCCTTTCACTTATACAACACCAGCAAGCGCGCTTCAAATTTGTTACGTCAGTTCTGTCCCGCTGCCACACGTGAAACTTTTCCTCCCGACGGACATTCCAGAATCTACCCTTACAACATTACCTTCGATTTCGAGGCTTTCTTCAGACCGTGCAGATGACCGTCGACCGAACACGTGTCCCTGCTGTGGGATCACGTCCCTTTGTCGGCTAGCGTCGCATACGACTTTCCGGGGTAGGAGGGGCAGTGTACGTCAGAGAATCCGACGCAGATTCCGACCCCTTGTTAGACCGAGTTTAAAATCACATAAACGAGAACGCCAAAGTCATCGAGAAAGCTGTGCTAGAAGTTTACCGACCAACGTTAGCGAAGTTACATGTGGCGATAGGTGAAGCTCTCCTGCTAGAGGAAGCGACATTCACCCCTTCTCCAGGCGGCTTCGCTGCAGCTCACACCAGACAACCGTTAGTTCAACTGAAGAAGCGGCTTCTGAGATACATCCGTCAAGCTCCAGTCGTAGGCTTCAACTCGGAGCGTTACGACTTGAACCTGATCAAAAATACGCCTTCACTCGTTCTTTGCCTCCGGAGACCGAAGAAACCAACAATTCAGCGTCATAAAGAGAAGCAATCAATACTTGACGGTTTACACACAGTTTTCTTGGACGTAGTAGTCAACTATTTGGCACTTGGTTACAGCTACGCGAATTATTTGCGAGCTTTCACCAGAAACGAAGAGAAAGGTTGCTTTCCTTACGAATGGATGACGTATACCAAGAAACTGGTAAACAGAACCCTGCCACCGAGATCGGCTTTTGACAGCGAACTGACGGGCGTCAAAATGGCCGAAATCCGACTACGCCACATGTCAGAAAGTTTAGTATGACAAGAAGAAGCAAACTATGAGAGATTACTTGATCCACTACAACAACGAAGACGTCAAACCTTTCATAGAAGCTTTTGAAAAAATCACGCTAATTTTTTCCAAGATAGCAGCATTGTCATGTTGAAAGACGAGATCTCTCTCGCCAGTTTGACTTTACAGGTCCTCTTCCAAAAACCTATAAGCTGTGTTCACAACGTTCCCTCCGTTCGACGCCGTCCTCCACGCTCTGATCAAAGAAAATCTAGTCAGTGGTCCTTCCATCATCTTCCATAGATTTCACGAGAAGGAGTGTATAGGTGTCTTATAAGTCGGCAGAGGGTGAATACTAGTGAAAAAGGAAGGCAGGTGTGCAAGTAGCTTTTTCTAACAGACACGTGTGTGAACTAAGCTGCTTAAGTCTAAACCCACCTGCGGTAGAAGCTCTGTACTGAGAGAGTCTTTTCAGCCGTTTAAGAGGCTTATCTAGGACAGGGTACATAAGGAGTGAAACGCCGCTCTCACCAGTCACACTTTCTCCACCCGCCCTTCATCTTCGTAGCATCGTCCACTCTACGCTCGCTCAGCACGTTACGATGATTAGTTCTGCTATTTTCTTTATTTATGAAAGTGTTGACGCTACAGAGCATCGAAACCCTCTCGAAATGAGTCCAAGAAAGAAAAAGCAACTCCCACTTGAAGCAAGAAGAGAAACAGTGCCCTATGATGCATGTGAGGTAAAGAAACATTGGAAGGACGTCACCAAGGAGCAATGGATAGAAGCATGCTTCAACTTCATCGGAACAGTAGTTTCATTTGGACAGAGGGAGAAGATTTTGTTAGAGCTATTTTTCTTAGCTCCGTATACTTGGCCTGACTGTGGTGAAATTCCTTCAAGTTTGTCAGTCTTCGCCATACAAGTTATCAACTCCTTGAAGGAGCTTCGATATATGCAAGGCACTCAGGAGGAGATTGTCAAGAAAATGACGGAATTCGAAACAGGCGAAGACACAATATGGTGCGAGGAGACGACATATGCGGACGATGATCTAGAGTCCATCATTTGTAGCCCGTTGGAACATTATGTTAAAGACTTTGAGGACATGCTAGACAGCACTGAGATGAACCCGAAAGAGAGATCCCTTACTGCACAGAAAGAGGCCAAAGCTGTGTTGGAAAAGCACAAGTTTGGTCAAGGATTCACTCTTCAAAGCAGCTGTGTGAGTGTGATAAAAAGTCTTGTGTTGAAACATTCAGACATGAAGTTTTCGCGTGCTGTCGACACACTTCCTTTGCCTGAACTGATGATGAACATGATCGACCCCATCGTACCAACACGTTTCGACTCTGCCAATTGTCCCATGTATAAAATGGTTTCAAGTTTTGCCCGTGGCCGATGGCTAAACGATCCACTGAAGTGAGAAAACCTCCTTGATTTAATCAACTGACTAAATGTATTTTCTCATACTAGTATTAGTAGCATTAGTAATAGCGGCTACTCAGTCTCGTGCAGCACAAGCAGCAGCATCTGTCAGCAGCATCCGTGACATCGTCAGCAGCAGCAGCAGCTGCACAAGCAGCACAAGCAGCCACATCTGTCAACAGTATCCGTGACATCGTCAGCAGCTGCAGCAGCTGCACGAGCAGCGCAAGCAGCACAAGCAGCAGCATCTGTCAACAGCATCCGTGACAGCGTCAGCAACTACAGCAGCTGCAGCTGTCAGCAGCTGCAACAGCTGCACGAGCTGCACAAGCAGCAGCAGCAGCAGCAGCGGTAGTGTAGACCGCTAAATTCGAGATGACGTCATGTCTGTTTCTTAGCATCGACATTCGACATGAGACCTAGTGACATTTGACATGAAGCTTGAAAAACATAGTGACAGGTGACATGAGCAATTCTTAAAATCGCCATGAGAAATGAGCATAATTAAGCGACATCGACATGTGCCATGGCTATTTTTTTTTAAGACAAACGCCGTAGTCTCCTCATCCAGACCTCCGCTAGTAGCGCTCTATAAGCGCAAGCTGTGGCTGTGAACCCCCTCCTCCCACCGTACACACGGGTAAATATCAGAGTCGGCCAATGTCGCCAATACTACTCTCATACAAGGGTCAGGCGCTGCTGGACTATAATAGATGGGTCAAGGACTATTCTACTGAGGGTCAGGCTACGCCGGACATTCAATAACAAGCTGGACTTTGGCAAATTTGCTTGAAAGTCTGGCCAGCAAGAGTCCAGCATACTCTCCCAAGAGTTCAGCATTGCCAGACTATGGCATGAGGATCCCGCATGGTCAGACTTTCAAGCAAGTTTGCCAAACTCCGGCTTGTTATTGAATGTCCGGCGTAGCCTGACCCTCACTAGAATAGCCCTTGACCCATCTATTATAGTCCAGCAGTGCCTGACCTTTGTCTGAGAGTAGAATTAGCGCTATTGGGTGCCTCTGATATTTGCCTCTGTGTAGTCAAACCTCGCCTGAGAGAGACATACTTCAGAAAGAAACGAAAGCGGATTCCGACATCGGTGTGTGACGATCACTTAGAGCTTTTCGTGAAGATAAAAACGGAAAAAAAGTGCGAAAATAGTGTCCGCCGCCCGGCGGATGTTGTGAAAGACGTTACCTTCACGATCTGAGAACTTCGGGGCTTATGAAAGCGGCGTGAGAAGGTGACGGGATCCTAAGTCTCAACCCTAAGACTTACATTTGCTACGATCGAGTCAGCGGCACAGGTGAAAGAAAATCCCAAAAAAAAAGATAGCGTGCAAAAAGTGTACAGAAGTAACAAAACCCTAAAGAACCAGTCGTCTTCTTAGATGTTTTCGAAAACGAAAAACTCTCCTTGCGGTAAATAGAAATTTCAAAGTGGTACGAACCAAAAATGGACACTTACACCATAGAGAAAGATGACGTGCGCTACTTGTATTATAAGCGTTGCGTGCATTCTAACGGTGTGACAACGAGTCCTTTAAAATATGAAAAAAAAGTGTGTTATTGATTGATTGAGCGCATCTTTTCAAAAATAGCGTGTTTATAAGAATTGAAAAAAAAGTAAATAAAAAAATAAATAAAATTATTGTTGTGTTTTATTTTCATACGTCTTCTTTTATTAGTAAGTAAAAAAAATTATAACAATTAACTAGCGTGTCCTCTTAAAGTGACACTTCCTCCGGTCGCTGCTGATCGCCTAATTAAGGCATGTGTCGTCGTCACTTCTAGTCACGTGACTCATCAGGTCACTTCCGGTCACGTGATCCTAAAGTCGATCACTTCCTAAACAAAATTAAATTAAGAGACACATTTCTTCATGACCCAACCAATCAGAGGTCTCCATTTGACCAGAAGTAGTCCCCTCATTTGCATAATGGGTCACTTCCGGTGTACCAGCCAATCAGAAGCCTCTAACTAAGTCAAGGTCACGTGACGTCACTTCCGGTATGCCCTTATATGGACATGTGAAGGTCACATGACGTCACTTCCGGTATGCCCTTATATGGGCGTGTGACGTCACTTCCGGTCAAATGGAAGCCTCTGATTGGCTGAGTCATGACCTTGACCTCTAACTAGGTCAAGGTCACGTGACGTCACTTCCGGTATGCCCTTATATGGGCATGTGACGTCACTTCCGGTCAAATGGAGGCTTCTGATTGGCTGCAGGTCGATTGAGTAATAAACAGTAGTTAACTATAGTCCCGTTCCGATACATACTATACTACTCCTCAGTCTCTTATAGTGCTTAACAGCTAGCTGCAAACAGCTTGAATAGTTTCTTACATTCTAATTTGAGGTTATGTTAGTCAGTACAAACCACACTGCATTGGAACTGATGGGTTGCATGGTGTGCTTGCCCTGGATCAACTTAGGCCTACATGTGGTGATTTTAGAGTAAGAGGCCGGTTGTTCACTAGGGTCAGGCCAGTAAAAGTTGGTGGGAAGGGAGGTCAGGGGTCAGATTATGGTGGTTACCTTGGATGATGAAAGGCTGCAGACACAGGGTATTTGGATTGCAGACACTGACCAGAGAGACATAGTGCCTAAAAGTGTGTGGGAGTGGTAATTTGAACTACCTCTATGTCAATCATTATGGATTATTGTTGTTGAATTCCAGTTGTCATGGTCAGATTTGAATGCTTGCCTAATACAGCAATGACTGCATCTATGGCTGATTGAATGTATGAGATGAATGACCGCATCTATGAGATGAGGGAGAAAACCGCTACCCGGCCACTTACCCTGCTCTTTTCATAGGATAGCAAGCATTCTTTTATTTGCATGGTCCTACATACCTGGGCTAGTATTATAGTAGGCAGGGCCAGACAAACAAGGATAATCCCCCCCTGGCAACTGGACTATAGGCCTTCACGTCATGCAATGGTAGGAAGGTTGCCAAATAGCTGGCCGCGCCCCTACGGACACTATGTGTGCTATACTGGCCTGCAAGTCCTATTGCAGCACACACTGCCTTCAGCTTTGAAGAATAACTATTGTAAGTCAGGTTGAAGAGAGGGGAACCAGGTCCTGCCCTGGCCTCCGTCACATGCTCTTTTAGTATTGCTACCGGACACAGAAGGCTACCACGGGATTCCTGCACCGGTACAATATTAGTCCTTTCTCTGAATTGAATAGTCTTTGAACTCCTGATGGTGACGTCACACCCCCCCCCCTCATGAAAGGTGATGTCTCTTATTTGTAGCTGGTGAGGGGACAAAGTCACATGACCTACTCTCAGCAAGCATCTAAATGATAGCACAAGGTGTGCACCCTATGATGTTTCGTATTCTATATTGTGTGTTATATATTTGCTGAGTCCGGTAGTCTATACCATAAATGTCTTAGCCAATGTCTACCGTATAAAACCTAGTTAGTCTTCAACTTCATCTTCAGGGATCCGCGACGAGCTCTATCCGATCCGCATCCGACTTCTGTTTCCAACTGACCTTCCCAGGGAATAGCCATTCCCTGAGTCCTCCTCCAATAACCAAGAGGGCATTAACTTTAGGGGATTTAGATGCTATAGAGACGGGTCCCTGTTATTCATTGGGCTTTCTCATCTGTTAATGTCAGAATGGACTTATTTATATTATTTAACTGAATGCTTATAATAATGTTTTAACGATGTAAAAGGGGTAACTATGTTTGTCTCAGAGATAGTTTTAACTCTACTCGCTAGAAGGAGCGCCTCCAGGCACACAAATAAAGACGTCTCCGGCATGTGAAATGAGGTACGAATTCATCTGAATGTCATTGATGTTCTATTAACATTTTCTCTTACTCATATTGAAGCAAGCCTACTAATTGTTAACATGGCTACAAGGTTGCGTGAACGGCACAGGTGCATAAATACTAACTAATACTGATCTCTTTTCATTCTACCCGACAGAGCTTACCTAAAGAGCATGCGGCTTTCAACATGTGGAATGTATTAAGTATGTAGGTCCGACCGGAGGGGTCTGACAATCCATACACTCACCTGGACAGGTACAAATACCTGTCCTTGACTCCTTCCTTAAGCCTTGGTCCCCAGGCCATTAATAATAAATTCATACTATACCATAGATCTGTATATAATCTACTGAGAGCAGGGTCCATGGGGGGGGAGGTTAAACTAAATGCAGGGAGAGAGAGAGACAATTCCTCAGGTTCCACTTTATCTATTATATTTCTCAAAAATGCCTAAATGTGCTTCAGGCCTAGATGGTAGGCAGTCATACCGAATATGCTATTAGTTATTATTTGTCCCAGCGTCGGGTATTTCTTATGGGTACGCCTGTTAGAGGATGGTACCTCTTAACTTATCTGTAACAGCCACACAGTAAGGTTGTGGTTGCGGGCCTCTCCGGGCAGGGAGACGGGCCGACCGCCTTGCCCGCGGCGGTGATGACAGCCGGCTAATCCCGTGCCATTATTTCGCAGCAGACCTATCTCCTGCTGCTGCGAGCAGCTCACCGTGGGCGGCGAAAGCCCAGGTGGCACGCATTAGCTCCAGCCAGTTTAACTCCGTCTCAGAGGGCTGATTCCTCTTGAGGATGGTTTATATCAACTCAGATGTTACTCCCTATACGGCTGTTTGGTGCGAGGCCGGCGGGAGGTATTATTCCCAATTTTGACAGCAGACTGGTATTGTCCGCCAATATACACTCCCCTGGATCTTAATGATGCAGCAAGTCTCCCTTCTCCCTCTCTCTGCTGCCTCTGGGCACGGCAGCACGTTATGTACTGCCATTAGACATTAGCATAAGGGTGGCCGAGGGAGGCATCTCCCTTTTCATTGGAGATCGTTGACATGAGCATAATGGGGGATGATCATCACCCCAGCTAATCATGCTTCTGTTCTGTTTCTACCACCAGGTGCCGTGTCGTGCTCGCGCCGGATTGGACGATAAAGTGTGGCGTGTTTCCCGTCCTTCTACCAACTTCTAGTCGGAAAACTAATGACTTAAAAAGACTGCTTTGATGCTCTACCTGGGGCGGCAGTCGCTTTCCCATAAAGCCTCCCGGATCGGGTTTCCCGCTCCGGCTTTTAAAGCGATGACATCTTATCTCTAATGTTTGTCTCTAGTCGGCAAATTGTTTGTGTTTTAATGCTTATGGTGTCTGAATAAAACTACACATTAAAAGTAATTTTTTTGTTATTCTGTCTCAGTCTGCTCTACCCTGCATACGGATGTCCCCTTTCTCTCTTTTATCTTTCGAAGCGTACACACGATTGGCCATACTTTTCCGAGATTTCTGGACACGGGCTACCCCTTGTTGTGGTACTCTGCTCTCACCTTATTCACCCGCTCTGTCGGTGGCTAACAATCACTACCTCTACTTGGTTATTAATTTGATTTCCTTTCTAGATACTTATAAGTTATCGCTACGCTAATTCGTTCTGTCGGTCGACCAGATAATGGTTTGACAATTCTCGTCCCATGTTTTAGTCCTCCATCTTAACATTCAGATTATTATATCGGCACTATCGGTGACCATTAAGTACATTTAGACGACAATTACCACATTAATGTATATTCTACGTTTACACTATGGAAGCTAATGTTCTTTTTTGGTTACCTATCTCTTCCATTTTCTATATCTACCTTGGGTGCATTCCGGTACAGGCTCACAGTCATTTGGTTTCTGCACCGGTTCATTGTCTTACCCATTGGTTTCCTTTGTTATTCTCTGCAGGTTAAATCTCCCCTTATGATGTTAGATGTGTACCTTTTGATACGTCTTTATGTATTGATAACCTTTTTGGTCATTACTTTTCTATTTACTACTAATGCTACCTTAACATTCCTATTTTACTACTACCTATACTACTACTATTACTTGTTAATACAATATTACACGTTACTCTTACACCTCGTATAATACATATGAAAGCACCCGTTTGATTCTCAGTGCCCCGGTTTCTCCTCCGCGCACCCATCCCGCTGGGAAGGGGTGGGCTGGGGACCAGGGGGGTGGGTCCCGGACAGAATGTCTCATGAGCCCCATATCACAGCTGCCTAACAAGCTTATCCCGGTGTAGCACCAGATAAATACCGGATATACGCAAGGCACTCACAATATTGCACTACTCCCTATGCGTCACGCCAGTTCTACAATACTACCGGTTCACACATTGTATACTTAAGAGTCACAACATAGCGTTATCGGGGGACTTATTTGTCGTCTGTCTCTGATTCATCATTGTTCGGCCGACGCCATTGTCGTTAGGTTGCGTCGTGGCTCGTGCACGGCCTCCCCTTCACAAGTTCTGACTGTCACAGGCCAGTTGTAGTTTCTCATCACCTTTCGTAAGACCTGGTGACATCGGCTGATCTCCGGCACGCCCCACGGTCACCTTTCGTAATGCCTGGTGTTGTGGTTCATGCCGGTTGTTGTGTACCTATCATTTCACCTATGTCCTTCCGGACCAAAGCTAACACAATGATTACTCTGCTTTTTAACTCACTGCTCTGCTTGCTCCTGGTGTAAGTGAGTTGTGCCTCCCTCGAGTCATCTCGTCATCATCTAGACTGATGTGGCTCTAGCCTGTCACTAGATCCTCGTATACCCTGGCTCCTGGGGCCGAGCTCCCCTTCATGTTTGGTTCGTTAATCAATGGCACGTTGTCTCTCATGATGCACTGACCTGCTGCTCTAAGGCTCAGCATCTCCATCTCCTGTAGGGTGCGGCGTGCCTCCACCTCTCTGTCTATCCCCATGACTGTCCATCCGTCATGAACCATGGTCGGGCCTCCTACCGGCACTATTGATGCCAGGCCCCCGAGGTACCTCATGAGACGTGTCATCACCACCCTGCTCTCCCCCGCCATCATAGCTCTGGCCATGTGTCTGGAGACTTTGATCAAGTCAGGCAGGGGTATGGGATTCGGTCTTCCTCCCTGAGTGTTTGATTCACTAAATAGAGTGCGCCCCCATTTGACACGTACCAGGCACACGCCGCATAGGTGGCTAATGTTCACATCCTTTATCAGGGGTCCCATTGTCTCTCTTAAGAACATATGGTCCAGGGGTAGCATTGATTCACCCAGGTACACCGTGTCGGTTGAGTCCGCTGAGGCCAGCTGCAGATAGAGACCCTCCTTCAGTCTCTCCCTTTTCAGCTTCCAGTTGCGATACATCCACCAGACGCATGCCGCGGCGGCTACCACCATTACCATTGATAGTCCCACGATGACAGCCTCTTTATCATCACACACCATGGAGGGGGGGGGGTGGAGGGCCGGTCGGGGAATTCCCACTGCAGCTCAGCTGTGGCTGTTGATCCCCTGGCCGCCATTAGCAGGGACGTCACCACCTGTCTCTGCCGGCAGCAGCAGAAATATATAAATGCCATAGTTCCCACCAGCAGCAAGAACGTGGTTATTCCCATGGCTATTCCGAGGTGTCCCTCTCTCTTTCTAGCATACTTGTCAGCTACTTCCTGTAGTTCCCGGTTCAGATTGTATTGTCCTGTTCTCATTCGTTCCATTAATGTTCTAAATCGGATCTGAGCCGGCCCTTCTGGCATTTCGGCGGTGTTTTCTAGATTTTGCCGGAGTATGGGGTCGAGGGGGTCCCTCGTCAGCACCCGCACCTGGTTACCGTTCACTATGGCGTCCTCCCATTCCGTTTGATCCAGTTCCACGTTTAACAGATCATTATGGATCAGCTTTAATTTGGTGGTTTGTCGTTTCTCCCCACATCCTCCTAACGAGTAGGGAATCCAGGAGTCGCTGCTGATATAAGCGCATTGGCAACCCAGCTCCAGCACAGCGTACTGACCCGTGGGGATCACCTGCGGAGGGAAGTTTCCGCATACCAGTCTAGCTTCCGGCTCGTATCCCGTTACTAGTATCTGTCCTACTCCTACATTTACAGCCATTGGTTGGAAATCCAGTCTGACCAGATACTGGACGTCGCAATGTTTGTCCACGGCTGCCCGGTCATTCCTTATTAATGCGGCTATGCAGGTGTTATCGGACACGTCTATGATGGGGGCGTTAATATAATACTGCCCGTCTTGACTGATGGCCACGTTGTCCGGCACGTTTCGGATCCTTGTCCCATCGGCCTGCTATCAACACGGGGACGGGAAACGAGAGAACCGTATATACACAGAAACGATGGGTTTCACTGACTACAGGGATACTCAGCCGAATAAATATGGTTCTCCCTTGTCGATGTATTCTCACCTGGCTGTTTCTGAAGTAGAAGGCAGGGTTGTCGAAAGTCACTGAGAACTGAGGGAATCGATGAGCCAAATATTTCTCTGTGTTCTTTATGGCCCGTAAAATATGTTCATTATTGACCAGCCGTGATGACAATATGCCCTGTGCCATGATGCGAAGTTCCGTCAGGGTAGTTTCTAATTCTCTGAGCTCATTCCCAATGGGCACAGAGCATTGAATCAACATTGATACATGGTTGCCAATGTTGATTCAATGTTGTTTCAACGTTGATTCAACATCAGACTGGATTTTGTGCCCACTGGGTTTGTGTAGTGTAGAATCGCCCCCATTTTTGATCTCATTAGCAGCCCGAGTTGATTTGCATATATGCATACGTCTCTGCATAGTACATTTGTACTTGAATGTTCTGCAAGCGTTGCAATTCAGATGCTTCTCTCAACTCCACTAATCGCCCATAAATATTATCGTTTTCCCTTTCCGTCGCGGCCATTTTTTCTTCAAGTAAATCTATTCGTTCCCCGGTTACGTTCATCAAATCCTCAGTGGTGCTGCTTAGAGTGTTATATCCTCTGCTCAGAATTCTAATATTCTCTCTATTTTCGTTAGCTCGGTTCATGCCGGTCAGAACGTACCCTACCTCATAGAACACGTTTGCCTGCCGGGAGGATCGGGATCCCTCCTGTCTGGATTCGTTCAGCAGCGGTACCATAGCATACACTTGATTTATTAATTGTCTGCGGGTGTTTCTCAACTCCGCGATCACATTGTCCATCCATCGTTCATGCAATCTTATTACTTTGCAGGACCTCCCAGAGGTTGCGGTCCCGCTATCACCCCGTTTTTCGGCCGCTGTTTTACAGATGTTCTCAATATTGGGCACTTTAATTTTGTCATCCATGGGAGGGATGCTAAAGCTGAACGCCTGAATTACATGCGATCCGTCAGCGGTGCTAATTAGGCGGCCTGGTGATAGGACAATTCCCAGAGTGGGTGGGGGTAGGACGTCAAATGCCTCCCCACATCTCCACATGACCGCCCACACGATCAGCCATATGGTAGCTGTTCCCATCCTGATGGCACCCTTTTTATCTGTTTATATTATACTCTCGGGTCTTGTTTTAAACCCCTCATGCATCTTGAGTTACTTTATACGCGGGGCTCCAGCGTATTTCGTCGTCTGACTCGGAGTCACTGTCTCTCACCTGCATCATTCGTCGTCCCGGCGGCCTCGCCAGTCCCTTTAACCTGGCCCCGGGCATTTCATTGCGGAGCGTGTTTAGTCTGTTTCTAATTTGCTCCACTGAAGCCTCCGCTGTGGGTGGTCGGATAACGACCTGCGGGGTCGGACGCGGTACATTATGGTCCTGATTTCGCCCTAAGGGCTGTCTTTGTCTCCGGTCTTCGTTTCCCACTGGCGTTCCTGGCGTCCTGGGTGATCCGGACTCCTCCTTCCGGGGTCGGCCGTGTCCCAATCCCGGCATTTTTGATCTTTTGCTAGGTGCGGCCATTTCCCGTTTGAAGTTTCTTAACGCGCAGGAGATGACATGGGCGGACTGACCCCAAGCTTGGGCGTCTGCTGGGGACGCCACGATTTGCGTTTATAACTTTTTCTATCTGCCCTTCAAAGGGGCCTTTTCTGCCCCCCCCCTATGTCAGTAGGATAGATCTTTATTTGTTTATCTGTTTAATTCTCTGATTTCTTCTCCATTTCTTATTTTCGTTTGAATCTCGGTTGGGTTTATAGGGTTCTGCCTCTCGGCGTCTCATTTAGTTCTCCCCGGAGGATCCGTGCAGCCTCAGCTCTCCTTCACATCCCTGGCTCATCATGACTACCTATCATGCCATTTTTCTGAATGGAGCACGGATACTGCTACCCACTGATTTACTGGAGCCCGGACACTCCTACCCTCTGTTTGTACCTGCTCTCATCGGGCCCCTTCCAGGGTAACCTCCCATGTCGGCACGACTTCTTAACATCTCCCACTGCCTGCAATCTGTTTCTATTTCCCGCAGGAGGGGCATCGGTTTCTTCCCGAGACCCATCGATTGCCCCACACACGAGCCCATCTGACATAAATCGGGCCACTCAGCAGTCTCAGCAGCCGTCCATGTCTCTGCAGCCGGGGGGAACGCACACCACGACTCACTCCCGCCGCCATGAGGCCGTCACTCCGCCTTCTACATCTACAATTACCGCTGTCACTCAGACCTCGCCGGCCACTGTGACTAGCTCACTGACGGCTGGTCCTCTCACCTCCTGGCTCTCCGGGGGGGATCGTGCCCTGTCGACGTCGTCCCCCGCCCCGGTCGGCTTTTTGAGCTCTCCCGGGCCTGCTCCGTCTCTTGACGGCTCTACTGGCGGATCCTCCAAACGTTCCACCCGTCTGTCACTTAAACGGAAGCATCAGTTACTGCATCTGAGGAGTGTGGCTCCTCCTGCAACCTCTGCTCCTGCGGTCCCGTCGCCTGCTCCCCCAAGCTCGGGCCCCGAGGAGGCTCTCCGCCCGGAGGGATCTGTCCCCAGCACGGCCTCTCATGCTCCAGATAGCCTAGAGGTGTTTGACGACCGTGCCGTGGATGAAATGTTAAACACTCTACGGGATAGTGTTGGTTGGGCTATGCTTCCCCAGCTGCCCTCCAGTCCGGGTGAGTCTTCCCACACCATTGGTTATATCTCTCCGTTGTATTCGGTCCCCCTGTATAGGGTGTACCCTTCTGCCCTGGGGCCAACTAACTGTATTATATTTAAATTTCAAAAGTCTATCCCCTCTTGGAGCTGTGGGTAATGGGGGCACGGCAGGCTCCATTAGATAATTTCTGGCACTTAGAGCTATCTCATCCATTTGGTCATCAGTATAGATGGTGGATCCATGGGCAAATAAATAGTTTTCCCCCCGATTTTCTAGACAGGGAGTTTCTTCTGTTTCAGTTATATGAACCCCGGGGCTGGCGGTATCACTATTATTGTTCCGTCCCCTTTGGGGGCACCCCAGCCAGGCTCCCATCCTGTCTTTCTCTTCTAAATTAACTATTTCTACCCTCGGCTGACAGATCTGTCGCCACCTACAATCATTCGTACATGTCCTATTTTTTAGCTATACATATTTACACATTAAGAGCTCCCAACTTATCTCCATATATTGCACTCTAGGGTTCAGATCTGTCTCTTTGCCTTCTAGGCAGCCGATACCCCGATCTTATCCGATTTTTTATTTTAAATTTTGCTTTCTGTTTTGAATTATCGTTTCAGACTCCCCTTGAGCCGTCACTGTTCTCTCCTACCCCAATCCGTGCCGTCGTGTGGTTTGTGTGAGTATCCGCTGTATTATGTTCTCATCCCCCATGTGTAACCCGTTATGCTGTCTCCCCCTGAGACGCTCCTGTCCTTTATCTTACCCCCTAACCTGTCTGCCTGCGCGCCTGTGTACTAATTCTAACATTACTACCCTTGACAAATTACTCCCTTACTCTGTCGCCATCCTTTCACCAGAACACCTCCTCCATGGGCAGGCTAGGAGTAACGGTGTCCGGCTTCACTTCAGTATCCATTAGCTCTGCATATTCCTGCATTAACCACTCTGGCTGGTATTGCGCTAATTGACACCAATATTCTATTTCTCCCGATTCCAGCAGTTGATGCGACCGGATGAGGGCGCAGTACACACATAGAAAACGTCGGGTGAACTGTTGCTTGTAAAATTCGTGACTAAGCATATATTTCTGCCATGTTTCCCAGGTCAATCCATTTGCCTCCAAATCTTCCAGCGTTATATACCATGATAACCTAAGTAGTTCTCTTTTCTGTAATTCTCTGCGCTCTTCTGCAGAGTCAAGCTCAGTGTCTAGATACTCTGTGGATAATTCCATTAACATTTCTAAGTTACTTTTAGTCTTCTGGCCATTTGTTGATATGTCTAGCAGTGCTGTTTGTACAGGTAGAGGGATAAGGGGTGTTTCTCCCTTTTATTCTTCCATTCTGATGAAAGCTATTGTGCTCACCTGTTCCCCGCCGGGTATCCTCTGATTGCCATCCACATCAGGTTCGCATAGATATCCCACAACCAGGGAGTGATCACTATTGTAGATAGGTCTACTGTGGGCCTGTAACCATTTCCAGACCAGGGTTGACGGGGTCTGGCTGTCTGCTCCCCGGTGGTGTTGAGGGCCCGTCCGCGTGGCAGTCTACTGTATGCGGCTCGTTGTGGGTAACGTTTGGTTTGGTTAAGTCTGGGTCCTCGGCACATGTTATTACCTTTCCGGTTACGCACCTTAAGTCCCACATCCCTAGATAGCCTATGGTGTCTCTGCACAGTAATGCTCTGTCCATGTTGACATGATGGTGCGCTCTAACTACTTCCCCCGGGCGTCTCCGTATGATATAGCCCTTTCTCCGTAGCTCGTGACATCACTCCCATTCTCCGTCAGTGCCGCGCGTGTTGATAGCACCTCAAACTCTGTAACTTCTAACTCTGTAAATGCTAACTCCGTAAATGCCAGCCCAGTGGGTAGTGTTTGGGTGATGACGTCATGCGCCGCTCTACCTGTGCTGCATCTGATTACATACAGTTCCGCGCACCTTGGTGCCGCGCTTCCCACCAGTGCTAATCTGGCTGTCCTTCCTTTATCTGATTACTTCCTACTCGCGAGCTTCTGTCTATTCCCCTTTCTTTAATTTGTACCTTAACCATGCGCGCAGGCCTCCTGCCATCTCTCCCCTCTTCTTCTCTTTCCCTTGTTCTGTAGCATTTGTCTTTATATTATTCTCTTTTCCCCATAATTCATTTTCTCTAAGCCTAATTGTTCATCCTGTATCTGTTATCTGCTTTCTCTGAAGTATTCCCTTTTCACCATTGTTCAAATCATAGGACAAAATGTCCCAGTCTAATCTTTATGCCCTATGTAGTTTTATAATGAAATTTTCAGTATAACTGTTTTCTATCATTCCGACTGGTTTCTCTCTCTAATTTCCTCCAGGGATATACCTTGGGGTCGACGTTCCTTAAGAACTTTTCCCCCTGGGGTTCTGGCCGTCAACTGTGGCTACCCTACTTTATTCATTCAGCCTCGTGGGCCGGCTATAGGGCTGCCCTTCTCCTGGAGCTTTTGGCTGGCGTCGGGCGTTCCCGCCGCCGCTCGTAACTCAGCGGTCCCGGTGTCAGCACCTGGGCCACTCCTCTCTCTCTGTGCTCCTCACAGCGCTACTAACCGGGAGCTGCTCCCCCATCGAGCTACTCACCATGCCTTAGCGAGCTGCTCACGAGCTGCTCGCGAGCCGCTCATGCGCCGCTGAGCTGCTCCCGCCGGAGTCCTTACTCACTTCTCCGTCCTTGCTCATTCCCTAACTATAACCATGTGTCTCTGCCTGGTCTAGTCCCATTCTAACTGCATCTCTGCGCTAACCACTTTGCACTCGCCGTGCCTTCCTGTATCTCCTACCTAGTCTTTTCGCCCCATCCATGGCGTTATCATAATAATGCTTCAGACTTTTCTGATTTTAATTTTAATTGAACCTCTAATCTGCCCTTGTGACCTTTATATATATTTTAAAGGTAAATACAACTATTTTCTCTCCCATGTACACCTCTGGCGCAGTAAGGGACATTTGTAGCGATCCGCCATGTTGGCATAAGCTATATGTACAGGTCAAGATGAAAATCGGTCATCCGGCCACCATAGTGTTCCAGGTGTATATACAACATACTCCAGTGCTTGGAGCTTTACCACCACAACGGGAAATGGTATTTTCCTACTATTCCATGCTCTAACACTATTCCTCACCTAACAGGGTCTTCAGGTTCTCTCCTTACTATACAATCTCTAACTATCTCTTTAAATTCCTACGGTGCTGTCCTCTGGTGCCGTCCCCGGGAACCCTTCACGGTCCTTGGTGTCAGGCTTCCCCCAGAGGTGTTTCACCCTGCATTGTGGCTTGCACCCCTAGTCCTTTCAGTTTATTATCTGATATTGTCCCTTATACACTGGAATTAACATATATGGTCTGCCCCTGTCGGGGAAGGCTTGCGGTTATGTTCCCCTCAAATATTTTACACTGTCCCTATCGGATTTCTACAATACCTATATACCCCTTCTCCGTTACAATTTATTTAATAGATTCCCCTCCTTCCTGCTGGGGGTTTTATGCGGTGACGGGTCGAGGTCCTCGTCCTCCCCGCTGTCCTCGCCATACTGTACATTTCTCCTCTCCCTTTAATCTATACGGGAGGGGTCGCCGTGTTCCCCGGCTATTCAAGTCTGTGTCTGCTGCGTCTGTCTCTGGAACATTACCACTGCAGCCGTTATCCTCATTATTTACATCATTTTCATTGCTTCGGCCATCTTTACCTCTGTGTTTCGCTGTGTTTGTCTCCGGGACATTACCACTACAGCTACCGGGCTCGATAATTTTATTATTCTCTTTGTTTCCGTCCTTTTCTCTGTTTTGTCTCGCTGTGTTTGTCTCCGGGACATTACCACTACAGCTACCCGGCTCGGCAATTCCGTTATCTTCCTCATTTCCAATGTCTTCTCTGCCATGCTCCGCTGTGTTTGTCTCCGGGACATTACCACCACAGCCGGCTCGTGCACTTTTATTCCCGTTCTGCTCGTGGCGACCTGTCGTGAACTGACTAGTTCGGCTCTTCTTCCCACCATGATCGCGTTTCCGCCTGGCTTCCAGGCTCTCCTCCTCCGAGGAGTCGCCATCTTCCCCGGCTGAGACGTCATCTCGTCTCCGGTTGGTGGTTTCTTCCCGACGACTTTTCCTCGTCGCCTGCCGTTTGTCTCCGCACTGCCACACGGCTTCCGGTGCGCTCTCCGCTCCCGGATCTGTCCTGGTCTCAGCTCTCTCCCGTCTCGTCCGTTTCGATCCTCCAGTGGCCCCCCTGGGCGGAGAGTCCTCCATGTTTTCGGCCTCCTCCACCGGGCTCTCCGGATCCTCGTCCATTCTCTGTTCGTCCACGCCTTCTGCTTCGTCTTGATCTTGTTCCTCTTGTTCCTCGTCCTCTTTATACACGTCTCCCAGTGCCGGAGCCCATGGCATATAGGCCCGTTTTACCTTTTGTATATTTACGTAGTGGGGTATTGTCTTACCTGTATTTACTGATTGTATTTTCAGCAGGTGATCATCTCGGGTCTCCAAACACCCGGTATGGTCCCCGGTACCGGTCCGCAAACTTCCGGCACTTCCCTTTCGAAACATATGGCTCATAGTATACCAGGTCTCCTTCGTGAAATTGGCTTGGTCTTGCTCCTGTGTCCATCCGGGCCCTGAGTTGATCCTCATACCTGTCCATGTATGTCGCGGCCATGTAACGGAACATATCAATGCAGTGCCGGGTCCTGTGAAACCATTCGTGCTCGGTTCTGGTGGGGGGAATGGGTCGATTTTCGGGGAATCCCATTGCCACCGGGTCCCTCCCGAACATCAGGGTATATGGTCCGCTCTCCTCCAGCACCTCCTCCGGGGGCTCGCCCGTCTCTTGGCTGCATCCGATCAGCTCACATCCCACTAGTGGTTGGAACTCTCCAGCCTCAACTTCCTCCTCTGACCCTACTTCTTTCTCCTCCTCCTGTACCTCACGGGACAGGTAATCGGGCAGGAAGTGAGTCGCGCTGGGTATGGGTATAGACCCCTAAAATCGACATGGCGACATGGGCATTTCTTAAAATCGACATGGCGACATGGGCATTTCTTAAAATCGACATGCGACATGGGGCTTAGTGACATGGGAAAAAATCCTCATTTACTGTAAAATATTGCACCCAAATTTTCGTGCCTGTGGATAGCAAACTTCCAAAATTTTCCTGGGGCCTTCGGCCCTAAAAGCCACATTATGACCATTACAGTGCCCCTATATTTCCCCCTTAGTGACACTAGTGACATGGCTTTTTCCTTAGTGACATGTGACATGGCCATTTCTTAAAATCGACATGCGACATGGGGACCCCCCCATCTACCCCCCTGGGTTCATATTCGATCAGATAATCGAATCCGGACAGAGCCAACGCCCATCTGCGAAGTCTAATAGATGGAGCGTCTATGGCTTTCTGTAGCAG
Organism: Harmothoe impar; assembly: GCA_947462335.1. Classification (NCBI taxonomy): domain Eukaryota; kingdom Metazoa; phylum Annelida; class Polychaeta; order Phyllodocida; family Polynoidae; genus Harmothoe; species Harmothoe impar. The sequence goes on along the minus strand of OX381704.1, from coordinate 77,327,608 downwards.
TGTCAATAAGGGCTTGTGGTCAGTTATTATGGTGATACTTCCTCCTTGTAGTATGTCTTCATGTTCTTTTAAAGTCTTAACCCCTGCCAGAGCCTCCCGTTCTGTGGTACTGTAATTTCGTTCAGCTGGTCCCAAGGTATATCCGTAATAGAGGATAGGTCTATATACATTTCGTCAACCTTGTGACAGATCTATGGCTGCACCTATTGCTACCTGAGAGGCGTCCGTCAGCACGTAGAAGTGGCCGCCTATCTGTGGGTGTATTAGCAGTGGGGGGTTTACTAATTTCTCTTTTATGCTATTGAACGCATTTTCACATTCCTCATGGGAGGGACTGGAGCCTTTTCTGCATATGCTAATATATCTTCTCTCCCTAGCACCACTGGTTAATCTGTCAAGTTTGCGACTTTCAGCCACCAGGTGCCCGTTCCTCCGTTCACCCCGTGCTCAACGTTAACCATGTTGAGGTTGGAGGGAGTGCACACGATCTCCTCACCCGGAGGTAAATCCATGACCTCCCTCCAGGGGTTCACTGGGAATCATCTCCTCGTGTTGAGGATTAACAGTAATCCGGTCACGGCTCGAAACAGGATTTTCACTGAACAGGTTGATCTTTTTCTCTTTTATCTTATAAATAATACACAACTAAAAAGACTGCGCCTCCACCCGATGGAGCGACGGTGTGTGGGGGAGACCGGGTGAGCTGCCGTATTGTAGGCCGTTCACAGTGGTCTGCCACAGCGCGGGCAACTAGTCCTTTCCCCTCACTTCCCCTCTCGTTCCACTCCTGCCTTATTCATGGCTAATTGGCTCCAATAACTATACATATCTTCATACCATTGGAATGCTATGGTTTCAGTCTACAAAATATGAAGTTTCTGCAATGATTTGAACAGGTTGAGTAGTGGTTATATTCGAATGAGTAAGTGGGAACTGGGAAGTGTGTGCTGCCTGTGGAGCACCCACTTTTGGCACTGCAAATTGACAGCTCTGCAAAGACACTCTGTAGGAGAATAACTATCCGGGATAACTAATATGCTGGGATAATCTTCTCTGATTAATTTGGAAATGACTGCATTCGAAAGCCATGATATAAATCTACATTTCATGATGTCACACCCTATCCTCAGATTTCTAGAGTCAGAGCTACAATAAAATCATTTCTAAAGTATATCAAATCACCTTTAAATTTTAGGAGGTTAAAAGTGTGTGACCACACATTTAAATTCTATATGTGTCTAGTATATACTGTCCAAAAATCTAAATGAATTTATGAATTTAAGTGAGCATAATACAGATAATGTGGTGCTATCCTTTCTGAGAAGTGGTACATTCCCTATGTAAGTCACCCTCCATTGCACCTGGATCACCACCAGCTACACTCTGGCAGGGGAGGCTCCCGGGGGGAGGCTATTTCTGACCCAGGCCACTGCATGGTATGAGAGGGTCCTCCTGTCCTGTCAAAAACCTTACTTTCTGCAATGAAAAATTGATTTAAAATGGTTCTAGTGGTGCTAGAGCTACAATTATACCAGCAATCTCTTAGTTAAGATCCCGCCTATCTATCCTGCATGACAAACTCACCTTTTCTGCAGTTAATAGAAATTGTCTGAGTACCCTATTGTCCCGGCAGCCATGAGAGACGCTACTCACCATGAGGAGACTGTAAACACCACTGAAACAGAAGCAGTATTTCTTTTCTTTGATTTTTTGCTGGTTAGTGCCACTGTTATTGAACCTACGGAGTTGTGGTCCAATAAAATTCTCGCCAAAACTAAGCAACTTTCGTTCTATTTTATAAGACATATTTATGAGGTGTGACAAACTTAGGCGGGCTCCAGTGATTTTTCAAGTTGGCACATGTTGTCAGACCTAGGAGAAAAGACAGTTCAATAGAACATTGCTGTGTGGAGTACAATACCCCTTATATGTAGACTAATGATAGCGAACCATATGCATGTTTACTGAACGCACGCGTGTGTCATGTTCAATGACAAATAATGTGCGCTTTGGCTCAAAGATTTACCTTATTTCTGGTACACTTGGTACACTTGGTCTACGAGCTAGTGCTTAGCTATAGCGAGAGACGCTCCTCAATATGCCCTCGCCACCTCTAGTGGATGTGGGCAATGCCCAGGGGGGCCACTTCCTATATGTAACTATGTGCGTACACAAAAACCCGGGAAAGGGGTCCTTTTTGGGCCCCACTGGCGGGTCCGGCCGGACCCGCCTTTAGGGACCCTTTTTGGGCCATTTTGGGGCAAAAGGGGCATGTTTTTAGGCCAAGAATAGTCAATCAAAAAGTCCAAAAGTTCCTGTAAAAAGGGGTACATTTTGTGCGAATTTCCCCCCAAATTTAGGATGGTATCCCGCTAAAAGGGGTCCATTTCTGGCCGATTTATGGATGTATCCCGCTAAAAGGGGTCCAATTTTGGCCAATTTAGAATTTGCTGTCAAAAGGGGGTCCGTTTCTGGCCATTTTAAGGGGGTTATCCCGCCAAAAGGGGTGTGTTTTGGTGGATTTTTGTCCCGGCAAAAGGGGTCAAAATTCAGGGTGATGTACGCACATGGTATCCATAAATGTGAGAGTGGCCCCCCTGGGGGGCAATGCCAATCAAGGTGGGGGGGGGGGGGGGTAAATAATTGCACAAGATGAAAGGCTGATTAGATGCATATCAAGTGCGAGATCAGAAATCGTTTTGATGGCATCGTCTTCCCCCGACCTTCACTATGGAGGGCTGCACTTCTTCCATGTCGTCATATACTGTGACCACAATGCGAGTTTTCCAGTGGCTCAAAAACGTAGGTTGAGATGCAGTAAAATGGAGTCAAAACCAAGCCTTATAAAAAACTAAAGAGAAGAAAGTTTCCAGTTTCTAGAAACTGGGACGGGTGGGCGCCCTCTCGACTGTATCCCTATGATATGGATTTCTGCCGTTTTCAACAGTCTCACTCCCTTCGTCATATTTGCACTACCCCATGTCAGATTCGGGATATACACCTATCCTTCTTCTTGTGTATGACGTAATATGATACATCAGTCTAGAGTCAAAGAGTCACAGAAATTGAACAAACTGCTATGAGATATCTGCAGGGAGCCCTACTCTTTTGTTTCGGGCATCTTTTTTTGTTTTTGTTTTGAATTTCCAGTCTTGTTTGACAAGATATAGACCAAACTCCACGCCATTGACAAAAATGTACATCATACTTCACGAGTTCAAGCCGGGTCATATCACACAAATCCAAAGGCTGAGTCTAAGATGACCTGGGTTGAACGAATGAGGTACGATGTAAATATAAGTGGGTTTTGTATTAAAATTATGTCCTACTGTCTAAAACTGAAGAAAATAAACAAACTTGTTAGGCATGGAGTATGGAGCATCCATAGGTGACAACAGTTTGGAGATTCGACACTAGACTGAGACTATACCCTTACAGAATACACTAAGATGATTAGTCATTGGCATTGAAGGATATAGGTACCTAGTGTATTATATTAGCACACTTCCCACATGCATACCTCTATGGAATACATGCTTAAATCTAAATTTACTGAGCAACTAAACACCAAAAAACAATGCAGACAAAGAGGTACAGAGGTTGTTTCAAAATTTACTTCCATGTCTCTAGCTGTCCAAGAAGTGATTTGCAGCAGACCAACGATTTGAGCGTCCACTATACACACGGCCAAGTCTTCGTCTACCTATTGATCATGCATTATATACATAAATACAAAAGTTGAGGTTCAAATGAGGACAAAAGCTAGGACCGCCCCTTGGTGTAAAATGTTTACTACAATGTATCATAGACTGCCCTAGTCTTGATATGATTGTTTCCATTGCCCGACGGCATATAAGCGCATGGTTTCACACCCGATTGCACACATTCACATGTTCACAGAGAATTTCAAAGACCAAGTCTTAAGAACACTGCCCACTTGGTCAAAACACTGATAAGTTAAATACAAGTAGCAATCATATACACATATATGCACATGTATGTGTCGCTTTATACATGTATATACATATGCATGATATATATACACATGGAGGTTGTTTATACACACACCGGGGAGCCAGGCTGACAAACTTCAGTCTTCTTCCTCATTCACATCGCATCAATAACCATCAGTTTTAGGGAACATCTTTTTTTATTTTAGTTTATACAAAGTTCCATGCTGAGTATAAATTGTACACAGGTTTGAACAATCACTATTTCTTTTTTACACTAAACCCACTGTTCACAGCATTGGATCATCTAGAAGGTAGTGACTTGTTTATTGTTATAGCTATTGACTGATTGATTGCCACGGTCTGGGGGTTACTGAATGCTGGTAATGTCCAAAGTACAGAATGCCAGGTTGGGAAATGCTTCAACTGCAGTAGTAATAAAGATAATAATACCCAAAAGGACTAACAGTACAGGCCCTGGTCTGCTCCACTACTATAAACACGCATATGGAATGAAAACTGACAACAAAACAGAATGATAACAATCAAGTCCCAGTTGGTTTCTAGTGGTGCACGGTGCAACCACATTATACCTAAACACAGTTACCTCTCTCCAGCAACTACTCCAAGCTGGTTCTCTATTCTGTAGATGGCTTATCATTGGAACCCAGTTTTCATAAGCTAAGGCAATCAGACAGGATACTGAGGATGGTCTATAAACTGCATTGTAGGCGCACATAGGGAGCGGATAGGCTCTACCATTAAATCTCAGCTTGGTACAAAACCGTCTTGATACTTCTATTTCCCCCCAATAGGTATATATGTGTCATAATCATAAGAAAACGTGTGTATGTACCATGCACAGAATTCCTTTATATCTAAAAGTAGCGGCTGGATTCACCTCACTTAACTATGGCGGCGATCAATCAGACATGCGATGGCAATAATGTATTTGGCTCCACTCAGACGAGTAAATTAATTCAATAAGGGAAGAAGCCCCGTATAATCTGTCAACAATGGGTGCCACCTTCCCATGGCCGACAGTGATGCACGACGTGAATCATACATCACCGGTAACGTCAGAATCTGTGCACGCCAAAACAAACTGTACCCAGCACACTTCTTGTTTACATTGGTCTTTACGAAATTGCAAAATGGAGATAACAGTCAGGGATTATTCTGTGTTGGGTTGTACATACGTGATACTGTTAGTAATGAATATAGATTCTTGACAGCAAATAAAACCAATTGGCATCCCCTTCCCGACCCAAACAATCCAATAATAAGCACACGAAGAAGTGGCACCATAGGGAACTAAGTATCTATACGTGACACGGTATGGTTACGTATGACATTTGATGTATGACTTACTAACTGAACAGAGGATATAACAACCCGAGTAATAATGAAACAATTGCATACTGCATTTCATGTCAACGGTCGTTTTGAACTTCGTTGGGTGTAGTTAAAACCAGCTTTTGATAATGTCGAATACTAATTATGTACGCCTCGTTTCAGTCTCTGCAGCAGTTGCCCACAAGTCCAGGTAAAAGGGTTTTGGAGTACAGTAGGTGTACTTTCACTTCGGTCGTGTCGTTCTAGCATGAATGGAATGAGCTGAGGCTATACTAGGGGATATCGGCATTTATAACAATGAGACATGAGACAGGGTACATGGCGAGAAAAGGTTTGCTCCTTTTCTTCTTCTCCTCCTATTAACGACTAATAATGAACGATTTGCAATATGTATTACACAACAGTACTATGACATACAACCCCTCCACCCCTTCGCTCCAGGTTCATCATTGGAGGGGTCATCAAAACTCCTAGAAATCCAATCACACCTGCGGACAGTTATCACAGCAAGTCTTATGTACAGATTAGTGTCTACGACCAATGGTATAGTTAGTACTTCTTCCCACAGGGGGCAGCACTGTCTGACCCTGATGCACGGTGATCGATAAGTATACGCAGAAAACAAAGTACAAGAAGCGACTCATCATGACTCTCGGATGGTGCACTACAGGAAACATTGCAAACAGTCAAACAAATTGCCAGCCACACATCACAGTTTATACTGACTTTTTTTGTATAATTCATTATAATCCTCTTGGAAGGTCGTGGTCATTTAGAATGCACTCAATTAAGCTTACAGAAAGCAGGCCGATATGCACTGCCCCGTTTCTGAAAATCTCGGGGGTGCAGAGGGTCTTCCTGCCCCCTGAGTGAGGGCGGAACGTTGCTGAAATAAAGGGCCCCAGGTCAGAAAATCATTAAAAAAAGACGTTGTGCTACTGCAATTTGTCCAAACGTCGCTGAAATTATGATTCCAGGTCGAAATCGCGCCTGGAATAAGGCCAAAACCCCCTCTGCAGCCACTATCTACGTCTTGTGTCTCGCATTCACTTTGTATAGTAGTTGAAATACGAGTTCAATGAGATACCAGGCACTCTTTAACTAAAAAATACGGATGTAAATTGTCGTAATTGCCAATTATCGTAGTGATTTTTACATAAGATCAAATATTGAATTCATCTAGAAATAGAAGGGTGCACTTATTATATCTCTCATACATTTCCAAAATGGTAATCCATCTAGTTCCAATGGTCCAGGTGGCAGCACTTTCCGACCTGATGTACTGGTATGTATTTAATGGGACTCGAGCAATTTTACATTTATTTCTTTTTCAAATCGAATTTAAGGCATGAACAGAAAGCCTTTCCTATTACTATAAATAGTTATCCGTAAATAACACTCTGGTTTATGATATGCCGAATAAATATCATTATTTCACAAGACGTAGTGATGATAGGCAGAATACAGCGCAGTGCCCTTTTCTAGGAAGTTGTGAATATGACCAGCACTTTCGATAAATAATATGTAAATGTACAGCTTTACCAAGCAGGAGACAGTAAGAAGGCATACAGAGAGAAGAATACTACCCCCCGGTAAACATACACCAAAAGTAGAGTATATCCTAAGTAAGAAATACAAACCATCACAAGGTTACTTTCAGGTACATCTTAGCATTATACGTGACCGTGTAGCTCGTTTCACAGGAAACAAATTAATCTGCATTTACAGACCATCAGTTAATTTGCTACTCACATCTGATTTAATTACCATAGATAGCAGAAGAGTTTAATTCATCTAATTATTTTTCATGCTATCTTTTGAATCTAACGCACGTTGTGCTAAAATAGCATACATTTTCCTAGATTCAATTAGTTATATCAACTTGATAATGATGAGACATTCCTTAAAAAGGCATCATCTATTGAAATTGATAGTTCTACACGTGACACTTAAGCCGATAACTCGATAAGATGCAAACTTAAATACAAAACTAACAATAATGCTTGAATTTTAGGAGCACCCGAACAGTGGTTCCAGTGAACTACTGAATTTACCCTATAACTACTGAATACAAAGTTTGATTTGTGTACGAGTGTCTACATTAATTTCATATTTGACACCTTACATTTCTTTTAAAATTCAAATCTCTGGACATACGCAAAGATATTGTCTATTGCTGGGGAAAATACACACGGAAGTTAATACGTGGACGAACCCAGATTGTGAAGGGGAAGTATATTTCTCCATTATTATTTCAAAAGAAACAGATGACGACTATCGCGTAATAGTATTCATACATCGAAATCCCCATGCCATGGTATTGTACTATTTCTAGGTTTTAATGCGGGTATGGTAAGGTCATTGGGATAACCAGTTACAGACACATACCACCCAGTAGCTTCCTGCACTATAAAACTTGTTAAAAGGTTGTAATTAATCTCTAAGGGTTCCTAGACATCTGCCGGTAAAAAGTATCACATGTAGCCAGGCATGACGCGCAACTGTCTCGCTCACGCTAGTAATAAAATAAGACAACAAAATACATCGTGACAACTGATATGCCAACACTAAAATATTAACAAACGGTAACACAGTGGTTTCACTTGCATTAACAGGGGTGTAGAGCCATACCCAATCCTAATCACGTCACCACTGATGGTTTAAATAGAAACAAAAGACATTGGTAGGGTTGATTTGATCAGTAAATGAATTTGTCGGAAAGTCCTTAATATATGTAATAATAGTAATGCCTGTCGTCGGTGGCCAAATGCAGGTTGGAAATGATCGCAGGGCAAGGAGTGAAACTGGCCACTAGATGGGGGAGACTCCAAGACGTCCTGAACGCTCCTACGCCTGGCGGGAAGCAGGAGGGACCCTGTATGGAGGCCGATAACTGGAGCAGCTTATTGTCACAACTAAGCGGAGTACCAATAACGTGTGGTGCTGGCTAACCGCGGCCCCGGTCGGCCGCCCCGAGAAGTCTATATATCAAGAATGTGATCGTTGCTAATGGCCAACGGACGGACGGCGTCTACTTTCATTCCATGTTAATCTGAAAGTGAAATAGCAAGAACTTTCAAAGACTTATCTATAAGCCAACAACAATTCAACAAACTTGTTATATACCGGTACTAATAAATTACATATTACCATATACTAGGTACTACATGTATAATTTGCTTCTATTAAAAGTCAACTACACCAATATCCTATTTAATCAAAGTATATTAGAGGAGTCTATGAAAGACATAATTTTACTGTCCTCACAGTGGACGAATTTTGAAAATACAAATTTTACTGTCCTCACAGTGAACGAATTTTGAAAATACAAAATTTATACAGATCACTATAATCATGGGGTATAGTACAATCTTATCTCGCTGCTATCATACTACAAAAATAAACTACACATTTTCTAGTGATGAAATTAAAAAGAAATGTATAGCTTAATGTTACAACGTGCTCATCACCCAGGACGAATGAACGACAAAACATACATGCAGGGTTGGAGAGGTTAATCACATCAGGATGAATCGGGGTTAAAGCAAATTAATTGATATTGTTTAGAAGATACAAGAGTCGCAGTGGGATGCTTCAACATGCACTGAGAAGATTTGTACAATACATAAAATGTGCTTAGTTTCCTTTCTTTTTCCTTCTTGGTCGATTCAAAGGAATAGCATGAGCTCTCGGCACATGTGGCCATGCGATTCTGCTTCAGATGCAATATTTGTGGGCAGGATGAAAACTAATAACATCAGAGAATTCTCAATCTGTGGGATATAGGTCATTTGAGCAAGTTATCGTACATACATGAGTGCGCTTTCGATAAGTTGACAATCTTAAGGACGCAGGCTAAATGATTATAAAAAATTATAGCACAAATACCATCAATATGTTCCACCTATGACAGCACACATCAAGCATGAGCATCTCCAACACCTGCGGCGCCGTATTCCATAAAGTGCTCAGCTAGTGATTCCCAAACCTTGTGTGGGATTTAAACAGACAAATCACTGTTGCACAATGTAGATAGGCAGCTAATTATTGTGACCAAGGCTCGATTAGATGTTGGTGATTTAGAATATATGATCAAATGTTATCGACATCCATGGATTCCACTATTAGAGAGGGATAACATGTGCACTATACAGAAGAAGACACCCCCACCCTACTGCTGCTGCTGATCAGACCTGCGGGTGCTGAGTCAAAGCCGTTTAGGTTGAAGCGCGAGCAACTCGCCATCTGCGCATGAGCTGCTCAGTATAGAGGGCATGTCTTAGCCTAGGTGTGAAGGAGGACTTTAATTACCATGAGCCGCTGGTGAGCGCAGGCCACATAGGACGTGCCCTACTACACTGTGGTGCTGTAACTAGTACCTAGACTCTTGTGGTATTGGTGCTGTTGATGTTGTTGTTGCTGATCGACAAAGCGCTGACCGGCTTCATGTCGGTGTTGTGGCTGTTGTTGTTGTTGGTCTTTGTTTACACCCTAAAACCACAAAAGACAACCATCGAAGACCATGCAATTAGTGCTAAACATGCTACATAGAGAGGGGAGGAGGGAGCGGTGCTTCACACATGTAGTAGACGCATACAGGGACACATGCCGTACAGCTGTCACACAAGCCCTAAAGTACTAACATACATTCTCAAGCAGACTCCTTCATCCTGGATAACCTGGACTAATCCGAATGACTGACGTGCTTCTGAAGACCAACATATGAGGTCGTTGGTTACAATATATGTAAAGGGGTGTGCAAAGACACCATAATCTATAATTTAGCCTGTGCAATATCTGAACAACACAGATGACTGCAATATGCAATCAGTTAACACCGACCCCTACTTTCATTGCACGTCAAATACATTCTTAAATGTGGGGGATGTGTTAACCGCAACCAGTAGGTGTGGGAAGGGTTTTGGTCCTAAGGTTATGTAACTGAGGGATGGGTGAGTGTTGGGGACCATATCATAGTGCTACAAATCGCTCACAAGGCAGCCTTCCACACAAGCGCGCCAATGTCTTAATGGCAACTATTTCTCTCTCATATTGAGTGTGTGCAAATCATCTGTCACAACACAGGCCAAAACAGTGTGGAGGAAGCAACTCGGTTAAGATGCAAAAGCCGAACAATGAGAACTCATGTGTGAATTACGCACACGGAACACCTTGTTTCACCTTGGACAGTCCCTACCACCACTACACATAGCAGGGTGCATATGCCTGAAAGAAACCGCAGGGAAAGCATATCAATAATACAGATCCACTGAGACAACAAAAGGTGATATACATCTTCAATATTTAAAGAGAATGCCAACATAATCAAATTCAAGGAGATAAATGAACAAAGGAGATATACGAAGCAGGGAAAAGTCTAAGGCATCAGATCACATTCAGTGATTCCATTTGTATCCATACTATTCTGCAATTAATACTCTTGAGCGGCGGGGCAAACTGGGGATAAACACCCACTAAGGCCGAACGTTTGAGGAAGAATTTCTCCCGGCAAATCTAAAGCTTGCAGAACCACACCCACCTTACATCATGTTACCTCATTTTAAGGAAATGCCTGTTCCCTATCTGATCTAGAATACTAAAGGCTGCAAATATCATGTATTCACAAGGCCAGCTCTGCTATGAAAAAAGAGAATTTGCCTGAGATGGGAGGAGTAAAGTTTAAAGTAGGCGGGATATGAAATTCAAATTTAGTTGGGGAAAGGGATTGTTATATGAAGGGCAAACTGATAGTGGGTTAGAGTTTGGAGCTATGCTAGGCATATGGGGTAGTGCAAGATAGAACTTCCATCTTATTTACTTCTACTAGAAGTAAGGTGTGATTATTAAATACTATACATCTATGGTACTCTATACATCTATGGTAAGTATAGACTAATTTTTTATATCATGCAAAAAGAAAAGACCATACACACAAGCAAATGCACACACTATGCATGCTACACTTATTATTAACCTCCATTTAAAAATAAACTACCACCACTGACTGTTTTAGATACTTTCTAAGAAAAGTTAAAAGCGTCATATCAACATAAAGAAAAGTTAAAAGTGTTACAACAACATAACACAGTAATTATAAAATACTATTAACACATGTGACCTCAGGCCATTTTCCTATTCAGTTCTCGTACCTGCAAACAACACGTATTTGAGTGGCCGCCGTGAATGACTACTCCATAGAGGCAGAAGTCTTCCGCCGTAATCGGAGATGGAATGAACACATTTCAATAGTTTATATTTTGCCCCAGATAACACTCAAGCAAGCCGAGACAGAAGAAAAGAGAATATGCTTCTCCAGACAGTGTTAAATACATTTCCATTGCCACCTCTAGTTTGCACATGTGCCTGCCTGCAGGTACAAAAACTGACACAGGGAAAAGGGCCTGTGTGGTCCTGAACTAGCTGGAGACTGGCCATGGTGGTCATACTCTGCGGTGGTGGTGGTGGTGGAAGTGGTGGTAACTGGTCAGGGTGTTGCGGTGGTGGTGGTGTTGGTGGAGGGGTCTGGGGGACGGGGAGCACTCACCACCTTGCCGGGCCGCGCCCACGTGCACACGTAGCCCTCCTGGCAGGCAGTCACTATACATTCCTCCCTGAATATCATCACGGTGAGCCGCTCATGCGCGATCTTCTTGCACACGAGCGGCTCGAGGAGGGGCACGTCATCAAGGCGCGGACAGGACGAGGTGCCGAGCACTCGCAATGCCTCGTCCACCGACTTGACATGGTTAGCCTTGGCCGTGGGCAGTTTCTCATTGCTGCGGCTGGCCAAGCTGATGTTCCTTTTATGTTCTTTCTTGGACTCCTTGTCTCGCCTCTCACCCAACGCCAGTGTGGCAAACTTTTGCGTGAGGCTTGTTGAGACAGAGCTGGGCGGGGGTGGGTGGTTGTGGTGTAAGGTGCCATCCAATACAGAGGTGTCTTTGCTGCCACTGACCGAGTTGGTCTGTGAGTTGGGCACACTGTTGTTGCACTTCGGCCCGCCTGTTGGACCACTCGCATTCTGCGAGATCACTGTGCTAGTCCGGTTACGGCCTAAAGGCTGCTTGAGTATATCCTCTGTTAGGTCCCACAAACATAATACTGTGTCCTGGCCAACTGAACCGAAGCGGTATGACACAATGGGTTTGTGATCCCCACCACCCGTCCCGCTCTTACTACCGCCTCCTCCATCACTGACTGAGTTACGGCCTGAGGTCTTTGAGCTGTTGGATCTTGTCGAACTGCGCAATGTGTCCTGTAGCAGGTTGTGGTTGCTCCGCGACCCGGCGTGACTGGTCGAGTCATCGTCACTGCCACTAAAGTCTGTACTATCATTGTCACCCAAACTGGTCGTATACGGGTCGAAGGCTACCACATTGATCCAACTTTTATGGCCGACACCGCGACAGATAACACGCTTCTCATGAAAGCTCCACACACTTACAAGGTCGTCTTCTCCAGCAGCCACAATGTATTTCCCATCTGGAGACCAGCACACACACAGTAGCCCACCGAAGTAGCTCTTCATTGTGCCTACCAGTTCCATAGAGTCATAGTTAAACACTCGCAAGTAGCCATCTTGGCTAACTGTTGCAAGGTACTTAGCGCACGGGGAAAATGCAAACTCATTAACACCGCCTTCTCCGATGATCCACCTGTAGAGGGGGTTCCGCGTTGACTTGGTCTTACATGTATGCACGGAGAAGGAGTCGCCCTGCTTGAAGAGCTGGTAGTTTGGGGGAGTGGCGCCACATGACAACTCCTCATTGTAGACGTACATCTGGCCACTGGCATGGGACACCAAGAACTGGTTGGGTGACTTTGGTATCCATTTGATGCACGTCACCTTCGTCTTGTCTATTAATCTCTGCAAAACAGGAAAATCAAGTTTGATGACAGAATCTACTTCAATCAGGTATGAAAAATAACCAATCTCAAGAGAGAAAAAAGACACTTGACATTTTCAACACGAGGCCCTTAAATCGAGGCCTCGTAGGATACACGCCGGGTCCAAATGTGTGACTTCGTCTATCTAAGCATTATGTTGGCTGCAGTCTGGATATAAAAACAGAATAGGAATAGTAAAAAGTAATACGTCGACCAGATGACGCTTTCAGTCAATTCTGAGGCTAAAACTTAATAAACTAAAGATATCAAAGGGAAGGGGACACCTAGGGAAAGGGTTTCACTATGGAGCCTAAAGATACATGTAGATAGAACTACGAGCTTGGGATTGTTGGGGCTATCAAGTTTAAAAAAACAATGTGGGCGTCCTGTACCTATGGGAGACCTAAATTCAAAACAGGAAGGCGACCTAATGCGGTATTATCTATAAAGTCCAATAGCGGAATACATTTTGGACCAATGAGATAATTCCCTCCATTCACTGCGGAATTCTTAGGGTGCATTACGTAAAACCGGATGTCATTGTGACAGCTGTTATCAGTGGTTATCTCGCCAGTACCAGCTTCGGTAATGGCCGCTCGCATCAGGGGTCCTGCGAGTCAGGAATAAAAAGGAGTAATTAATAAAGAAGCCCAAGGTGACCTTTATTTCGTCAAGATATAAAAGGCACTGTAGCAGAATATAAAGCTATAAAGGGTATTAGAATTATTGTCCATGAGAGCAAAATTGATCTCTTAAAAAAAAAAAAAAGTATCGGTATCGGTGGTCAGGTCGACCGAAGTATGAAAATTATCAGATGACTGTATTCTGCTATAGCCAACCTGTTCTCTTCAAAATATTGCACAACAGCGTCTTATTTAGTGTTTTAACCTTGAAGCCTATGGGATTGGCTATGGCTGAGAATTTGCTTTAACATTGCTCTTTATGGAAGGAAAAGAAGTAAGTGCAAATAAAAATGCTTTTTGGACAGGTTATAGGTAAGGTAGAAAGGAGATTTTGGAGGGAAAATTTGTCCCCCGACCTCTACTTTCAGTTAACAATTTAATTGTCATGCAGCAGTAAATATGATGCCTGTGACATGTCATTTAAAAAGCGACAAAAATGTCTTAATTTGCATTTCAACCGGCGCATATGACCCAGGGGTGGGACCCTGAGTCTAAAATAAAATTGGCGGGGGGAGGGGGGGGGGGAGGCTGTTCCATTATTAGAATTATCTGAATTCCAGGTTTGTACATTAAACCCTGATATATTAATAAAAACGACCTATTAAATGCAGTAGCTAGAGACCTGTGTCTATATATCTTGTTATGCTTTGCAGTGTGTAGGAGAATCATATGGCCACCCTCATGCCACCATGCATTTATCAGCTCTTTGTTCCGATACTAACTAACTTATCAGCCTGTCAATAATCGAAAACAACCGAAGTCCAATATCATCATCGTGAGCGTCTGAGCATATGTTTCCTAAAGTCAGACCCACTAGTGTAAAAAAATGAGGGTGTGAGTGGCCTCACAGATGACTCAGGTTAATGTATAATCTGGGTCTGTAGCTTATCATGTAACTAGATATGGTGCTCCCTTATAATCATTTATTGGTCAAATCTGGCATTAGAAATGAATTTCTTGTTAAAAGGTAACCTCAACTCATGTGTCATCTGATTTGATTGATATGCTTAACGTCCAAGTGTGCATTGACCCCCCAGACTTATCTCAAGTAAGCAAGGGGTCATCCACAAATAGCGGTAGTCTGCCTAGCAGTAGGACAGATATTTATATGCTGCTTGCCCAATACAGCAGTGAACGCATCTATGGATGATTGAATCTATAAAATGAATGACTGCATCTATGAGGTGAGGGAGAAAGCCGCTACCAGGGCATGTCCCCTACTCTTTTCGTAGGATAGCAAGTGTTCTTTTATTTGCCTGGTCCTACATACCTGGGCTAGTACCATAGTAGGCAGAGCCAGACAAACCACAGCCTTTGATATCTCAGACATAGTTCACTGAGGAGAGATCACATGGGAGACCACCAGCAAGAAGGCCCGGGCGCTCGCATATGGGCAGCGGCTGCCAATACGGCTTGGTTAGTGACAATCACAGTAGTCCACCAAGTGACTCCTCAAGTTTTGTCGCCTTTTAAAAATCTGATATGACCATTTGTCTACCAATGAAGTTATTGGGCTCCCAATGAAGTTATTCTACTCCGCCATGCCCCCATCATGAAGGTCCCCACTAACACAGGGGAACGGGTCGTATATGTGTGTTATTCCATTTCAGGCCAGCAGGTGAGTGTGGGGGAGCAGGTGGGTGTGAGTGACAGTCACCGGCTGTGGGCATCTGCCGCCTTCCGTTCCTGTTAAAAAGCAAGTCGGTCGGACCGTAACCAGCGAAAATATGGGTGATATTGTTTCACTCTGGGCACGTTGCATCCATCGTCTGTGGATGACGGCGATATTCTACATGCCAGCCCTGCCGAACACCAACCCAGCCAGTGTGAGGCAGAATGTCTCTAATAGATTCAAAACAGTGCACAAGAGCGTCTTATTTTGGTTTTTTAACCTTGAAGCCTATGCGATCGGCCATGGTTGAAAATTGGCTTTAACATCGATGTCTATGGAAGCAAAATTTGTCCCCAACCTCTACTTTCAGTATGCAATTTGAATATCATACGGCAGTATATGTAATGCCTGTCACATATGATTTGAAATGCGATAAAAACGTCTTAATTTGCATATCAACCCACGAATATGACCCAGAGGTGGGACCCAGAGTCAACTAGTATATTGCATACATGCTCAGTGTATACAGGAAACATGGACAATTGGTAAGGGTAGCATTACGGGGGTCACATAGGCACTGGTATCCCGGTCAGGGAATTAGGTTGGTTGGGTATGTGAAGGGGGCCAACTAGAGGCTACTGCTAGTACTGAGTCCATAGCCTCTCAATGCATATCCCATGTATATATATATATATATATATATATATATATATATATATATATATATATATATATATATATATATATATATGGGAGGCAAGATGCTTTTATATATATATATATATATATATATATATATATATATATATATATATATATATATATATATATATATATATATATATATATATATAAAATATATATCAAAACATATCATCCTTCCTACTCGCCTATGAATTCATCTTGGCAAAGTAATATACCCACACAGAGAATACTCTAACACATTGGAAATAATACGGAATTGCATGGATATGCTACTACAGATGTGTATTGTTGTTGTGAAACATCTATAGTACTACTATATAGAATCCTACCAGTATTGTACCATTTGAAATGTCTGTTCAACACTATACAACTACAATACTATATTAAGCTAGCCAATCGATATCACTGTAGTTTTTACCATACTTGCCGGATTTACTCACCGGGGGTCTAAAGCTGCTTTTAATGTTAACCCAGTTGACTTTGAATTTCATTGACTCGTAATTTTTTTTTCTTTCTGACTCATAGACTCTCCGATAAAGCTTATTGAAGCACATAACAGAAAGTCAAATGTGAAGCACAAATACTTCATTCATGTGGAGCACGAACCCTTTAGCTGTATCATATGTAACAAGAGTTTGGCGTTCGGTCTGACGAGTCTGATGATATACTAGGAAACGACCAGCAGTGCAGGGTTCCCACAAAAGTTTCAGATAAAAATTCCATGACATTCCATGACAAAAATCTCAAATTTCCATGACATTTATAAAATTATTGTGTGGGGTCATGGGGCTCGGCCCCTGAGAAAATTTCTAAAATCTAGAAAGCACATGGTACATTATAGAAGATTTTGTAATATTAATTCTATTATTTTCAAATTCCATGACATTCCATGACACATGGCAATTATTTACAAAATTTCATGACATTCCAGACAGCTTTCAAATTCCATGACATGCCATGACTTTCCATGACACGCGGGAACCCTGGCAGTGCTCCTGCTCCTCACCAGGCGGCGCGCCAAGTATTATGTCATATTATCGGCCATTGTCTTCGGGCATCGGCAGTGCTAATCCAATGGAGCGTCTCAGTTTTTTGGGTGTGGAAACTTTAATATTCATCGTACCAACTAACCAGAGACATTTGCATGATCGGGAATGTAATTCCCAGCAAGTTTAGGTTATAAAGATTGAACGTGTGATTAACATCACAGATGACTCAGGGTCAGGGTGATAAAGTGATTGAAATGATGGACTAAACAACTGAATCCATAAATATTATTTCAGGAACAATGAATTATTTGTTAATTCTGAGAGCAAGAACATATTCCTGGGTCAAAACTACCCTCAAATCATGTGTCACACTAGTATGTGATCATATTTCAGCTGAGCAGGTGGGTGTGGGTGAGCTGATGAGTGTTGGCGAGCAAGTGCGTCTGGGCAAGCAGGTGGCTGTCGGCGTCAGCGCCTGGTGGCGTGTAACTGCCGTTTTACATCTCGGCCGAAATGCGAGTTGATCAGAGCGTCAGCAGCGACACCATCTCCGGTTCTGTTTCGCCATGTCGGCCGGCCACGGGCCGGCGTGTGTAATAGATTATTAACTCCCCCCAGTCAATTACCACTGCCCACATATCTAGCAGAGGCGGGGGGGGGGGGGGGTACTCACATTTCCATATAATCTTTGTAACGACATGTGCATTCTCAGTGCAAAGTGAATCAGGGTTATCACTGTTACACAAATAATAGCAAGTAACCTCCCCTGTAAATTACCTCTAGTGCTTAAGTGAATAAGTGTTTGATAGATGTCTGAAAAAAACCGTCTCACCTACCCCTCCCATAGAGAAAGCATTGGTTGTCACGAAATATCCAAATTTGGGGTTGTCGGTTATCTTCGCGCTCCCATAGAGCTCTATGCTGAAGCAAATTACCACCAATTACGGCCTAATATTATTTTTCGTTTTTTGGGGGGTTATAGTAGGAATTTGTGAAAAACAAATACACCATTAGATAGATATTGTGGAAAGTGATTTATTGAGACCATGCAAGATGCAAAGAGTGAAATATTGACCAAATGGGAGCAATTTCATTTTTTCAAGGAAAAGAGGTGTCCAGAATCGTCTCACTTGACTCAGGGGGGACCCTGAGTCAAAAATATATTCCTAGGTAGATATGAGTTGAACTTCTACAAGAGCAATGGTGAAGGTATGGGAAGTTGCCCTGTGGAAGACCCGTATGTCAGGGTTGGTGCACGATTTTTTCCTGCGTCCTGATGCTGTTAGATACCGTATTTCCCCGTTTATAAGCCGGGCCCCGAATATAAGCCTTCCCCGTTTATAAGCCGGGTCAAAAAGGGCACTAGGTTCAATATAAGCCGGGGCCCGATTATAAGCCGGGGGAAGGAATAAAAAAACCACCAGGTTACACTTATCTGGTCATAACTTTGCATCTGATTGGAGTATTCACATTATTCTTGCGGTTTTAAAATTCACAGTTGAATTCATAAACTATAAACGTATTTTCTAAGGCGATCAGCTTACATTTTGATGAAGTTTTTCGAGATTTAATCCAAGATATTATTGAAAAGTACAGAGTTATTCAGAAAATACAACAGGATGTCAGAGAAATTCCCCATGCAACATATCATAAGCCAGCCCCGTTTATAAGCCGGGTCAATATCCCACTTGAAATCAGTACAAGTCCGGGCTTATAAACGGGGATATACGGTAAGTAGTATCCTCATAGGAGGCAAAATGTGATTCCACTGGACATGAACTAGGCCCTACTGTACCTTAGCATTGGTTGGTGCCAGTAAGGGGCTGAGGATGACACCTACATGTGCTGGGGAGAGGCCACTGGATTTGGCTGAATTTATTTCAAAGATTGTTGAACTGGTGTTGGATTACGTTTAATAGGTAACGTGGGCAATGAGATAACATATTACAACTCATGGAAAGCGCATGACTGACATGATGATGAGGCTAGGAGTGATCGTCACTTCAACACCATGAATTGGCATAATCATCTATGCCTATGGTATAGACACTTGGACGACACAAATGTATGTATACTTGTTTAGGTGGATGGAGTTGGCTTTGACCCTGTCGATACTAGGCTGATACAACGACTAAGATCTAGACATAATACTCTACATACATTGTACTGTTTTATCAATGTATGTAGACGGCACGCTAACAGCGAAGGGTGTTCAGCCAGGCTCCATGCCCCTGTTATATAGCACTGGGGCGGATGGCAAGGGGCAGGACTGGATGGCGGCCAGGGGTGTGGGAGGCGGTGCTATGGAGGCTGGATGGGGCAGGCAGTACATAGGGTTGGGGGCACGTTGGTGCTACTGGCACTACTTCCCTCTACCTCTCCCACCTTGGCTACCAACCAACGCCACATGGTCCCCCAGCACTGCTTAACTCCACTGTCTGTCTCTGCTCACCAAGGTTCTGACCCACAAGCCAACAGCAGCATCACATTGAGATATGCCTCTAGTAAACCAAATACAGTTTCAGTGAAAAAGTAAGGACAAGTATTATTCTCACCCCGTGACTGCACTTAGTTATGGTGTACATACAGAACCCTGGACGTATCTCATTCGTTTTGATGTGACACAGCTCCTAGTCAGTCAATTCCCAATTTAGGTTGATCGCTACTCTTCACTTTTCATCCATAGAATTTGTATTGTTTTTTCCCAAGGGTAGCTTATTAAACGACTTTAGGAAAATCTTGATCCTACCCAACGATGCAATTCGCCTGCTTACTCCCCATCACAATCTCTAGTTTCTACTGTAGGAAAGAAGGGACGTAACATCTGCATGGAGAATGATTTTCACGACACTCCCGATACCGTTTGCGCTACGCTAAGGCATTCCCACAGTGCAGTGTACTAGGTCAGACGAACGCCACCAATTTTCCCGCGCCATGATCACCAGCAGCGGAGCTGCTGGTATCATCAAGAAATGGAAGATTTAAAAAAAGGGGTGTCCCAAGCTACTTTTTTTTTATTACAGATTTTTGAAAAAAAAAAAAGAAAGATGAAAAATTCAATTGCTGCCAAAGAGCAGGAAAATGTGAAATTTTCATGACTTTTTTTGCTTAGTCACCCTCCCCATATTAATGTCATACTGTACATGAATGATCCTAGGTCATAATCTTCAATTGGAAAAATAAAATAATGGTCCATAAATATAGCCTTTTATTTCAAAAAACGTGATGGTATTAGGAAAATAAATCAAATTTATAGCTTAATTTTTCAGCAATGTCGTAAAAAATAGTGAAAATAATCTACAATCTTTCTTTCATTTTTTTTCTCTACGGATTTCAACCTCAAATCAGGGTGAGTGGGCGAATTTTTCTTTTCTGAGGGAAATCTTTTTTCAATTTTTACAAACTTATTTTTTCTGCCTCACAATAGATGAAAAAGTCCGCCCAAAAAAAAAGAAAAATTCCAATTCTTCAGGAAATGATGCGGGCGCAGTCCATAGACACACTTTTCGATCTGATACTTTTAAGTTTTATGTGCAGAGACCTACGCAGTCCATATTCAATGAGTAGCCATCAACCTTAACAACATAGATAAACATGTATAAATGACCGCATGACTGTATCAGGGTTGGTTTAATTCTCCGCTCTGTAATATTTGAGACCCTTCAATATCTACCGTAAAACCTCGCATATAAGACGCGGCTAGTACGCGAATCAGATCGCTGGTGAGGCTTATAGGATCGGCCCAGAGTCGGGGTGCGGCTTATACGAGGGGTTTTGCTACTATGGTACAGTAATACTAATAAAGTCACCATAATCAGATCGCTGGTGCGGCTTATAGGATCGGCACAAAGTCGGGGTGCGGCTTATACGCAAGTTAGGCTTATACGCGAGGTTTTACGGTACTCCCCGAGACCTACACTGTTCAACATTCTAGCACGGAAACGCTTTACTATTTTGCCATCTACATGAAGTAGAACCATATTATGTGACTGACCATAATAAAAAAAACTATCATTGCATTGTTCCTTCCAGTGATATGAATATGTTTGGACATTGCCATATGCAATACATTTGTACTCATTAAGTTATGAGTGAACATGTTGAGATTCCTGTTGCAATTTAAGGTCATGAAAGAAAGTGAATCTTTGGTGCTACTCTTTAAACATGATACTTTTTGTCCTGTAATCATGATTGTTGCTACTGGTAGATCCACAAGTCAATCAACAAGACCGGGATCTCGTTATGCCTTGATGTTCTATGGCCAATCCATTTGAGTCTCTGTGATACATTGATCGAGATCAAACTAAAGGTAGTCGGGTGTTGATTAAGCTTTAGTAAGGTAGTACATGTTATACATATTATTGATTTACCTCTTCATTATATAGCTTGGAGAGCTCCTTAGTGATGGGGTCGATCAGTTGAACTTGTCCAGCCGTGAAGCCGACCAGCAGCATGACACTTTCCGGGGTGGCAGAGAACTCATTGAAGTCATGACACGTTGGAAACGTCCCTTTGTAAACTCGTTTGTCTATAGGTTTCGTTAAGTCTGCTGCCTGAAAATGTAATATAATGAAAGTCAATTTAGGATATGAGTACCCGGGAGCAGAATCACCCGGTAATAACGGTTAAAAGAAAACCTTTTTTCCCCCTTTTTAAGGCCAACTCTCTACAGATTACAGACGCCTCACAAATTGCCTTGATTAATCAAAATGTTTTTCGCCAATATACTATGCACGTTCAGCACTTTCCCCAGGTCAAAAGAGAGGGGTCTTTTGAGAAAGAATAAAAGTTCATTTCTCTATATGTCCCTTATGTACCTGCACCTGCCTCTAAAAGTATATGCGGTCACCCGTGGCTTGGGACTGTAAAACTGTGATTATATCACCGGGGTTATACTATGTTTAGGACCAATGGTCCCGGGACATTACATGTTTAAAGTAGACCGTCCTTATTAAATGGCTTTTAAAAGGGGCTAACCGAAAACATTATACGAATTTGCAATTTCCTTGTTTACTTGAGGATTTGAGTTATTGACTCAGGGTCAACACCCCGAGTCTTATGCGACGGCTTGGGAGGAGGCATTTCAAGATAGTCAAACTTCAACTTCACATTGAAATTTATGGCTATCTACTGCTTTAGGTCGCCCATCAATTAAAAATTGCATTATTTACATAAATTGTGAAGTTTAATATAAAAACTGGAATCCCCAAAATTCAAACGGAATGCACCCTCTTTTTAAAGCTTTTTTTTGATATACTGAACTGACATGACATGCATCAAAGGATTCCCTTTATTTCGTTAATGTATTGCAATACATTAACGAAATAAAGGGAATCATTCCCAGTGCGACCTAATTATAAAATAGGTCTAGTGCGACCTATAGCGGTAGTATTATATAGGAAGGACACCCATTCAAACCAAAAATATTCTAGGGCAATGCAGGGGTTTCAAGGTAAACTGATTATTGTGCGACCTAATTCTCAGTGCGACCTAATTATAAAATAGGTCTAGTGCGACCTATAGCGGTAGTATTATATAGGAGGGACACCCATTCAAACTAAAAACATTCTAGGGAAAGGAATCCCGAGGGAAAGGGTTTTCCTTATGGGGCCTATTAAAGAACTAAAGAAATAGGGGCTTGGAATTTTTGGGGGTTTCAAAGTAAACTGATTATTGTGCGACCTAATTATAAAATAGGTCTAGTGCGACCTATAGCGGTAGTATTATATAGGATGGACACCCATTCAAACTAAAAACATTCTAAGGAAAGGAATCCCGGGGGAAAGGGTTTTCCTTATGGGGCCTAAGAATTAAAGAAATAGGGGCTTGGAATGTTTGGGGGTTCCAAGGTAAAATGATTATTGTGCGACCTAATTCAAGGTAAAATGGGTCGATGTGCGACCTAATCATTATACATATTTAGGGCGACCTATACCAGTGGCCCATTAATTTTGTCGGCATCTTTTCAATTTTCAATATATAGAAGGCAATTTCCTTTTTAAAAATGACTTTTAATTGGTTTTAATAGCCTGACAGAGGCCGTTCCACTTGATAGGTAGAACTTCCACTTTTTACTTCCAACCTGAGTGCGACCTAATCCGGTAGATAGCCAAATTTATCTATGAAATATTTGTCATATCAAGATACTGACACATGGTGCTGAACAGTAGGACATTTAGCTACATGGTAGCGCCAAAAATATTGCAAATATCCTATTGCAACACATCCAAATATTCAATGTAAACAAAGTCACAAAAAAAAACACCACAAAAACATTGCTCTCAGAAATTAACCTCTTAAAGGGGAACGATATTCTTTACTTCCCACCTATAAATTTTCCCAGGATTACAGCAGTTACCTTTTACATATATTTACTGTATAAAAGTGAGAAATAACCAGACGGGGGCGTTTTCTCATTAGTAACCTGTGTACAATTATTGAAATAATAACTTGTGTACAATTATTGAAATAAACATAACTTAAGAATCATTAAAAAAGATTTCCAACCTCAACGTCCAAAAATAACAGCGAAAAGAATTTAAGAATTCATCCAACATGAAAAGGTTCCTACCAATAGATTGTCTCTATTCTAAAAACTTGTAACAACCATACACTTGTGCACAACATAGAAAAATAAAAATGAGATGTAGCAGCATTAATTTTTCCACAAAAAAAATTGTTATCCAAAGTAGAAATTATTCTGAGGAATAGGTAAGTTTAAGGGGTTGATCTAAATAATAAATCCTTCTCTAGAAAAGAATAACCTAATTTTATTTGAGGTTCATAATGTAGTCAGTACTGACCTCCCCTTTTGTTGTCAATAAAAGCTATTATTATATAATAACATGTTCCTAATTTACTAAATATCATTTTAAGTATTTCTCATTTTGAGTCACTGCAGCACTCCCACTGCCTGTCTGCCTGTGGTAGGCACAGGTGGCCAGTGTGTGTGCTCCCTTATATACTTACAGGTTGTGCGAACACTGGTGTGCATGGTCAACTGTCGCATGTTTTTCACATTTGATGTTGCAATGTTAACCACTGGGCATTATGTACCTGTTCAGTCCAACTGGTGAACGGCGGAAACCAGCGTTTCTCTTTCTTTACCTAAGATGATGTCTGTTCCAGTTTAACAAATCAAATCAAATCATATCCAATCAGTAACCAACTCCTTTAAACCCCCAGCGCCCCTATCTATAGGACTGAGTACCTGTCCCGACTCCACTCTGACTGTCGCTGGAGGGGTATCGAGATCTGCGCCTTTAAGTACTAAGGTATCTACTTTACAGTCCAAACATTTACAATGATGAGTCAATGGCAGCTACCAAATGACAGGTGAGACGTTTTTTTGTAAGACCTGTTTGCAGGTTTCAGCTAAATTATCTTGAATTTTCTGGGGTAAGGTTATGTAGGGTAGGGATATGTGGGTAGGGGTATGTAGGGTTGGGGTATGTAGGGTTGGAGTATATGGGGTTGGGGTATGTGGGGTGGGGGTATGTGGTGTTGGGGTATGTGGGGTGGGGGTATGTGGGATAGGGGTATGTGGGGTTGGGGTATGTGGGGTGGGGGTATGTGGGGTTGGGGTATCTGGGGTAAGGATATGTTGTCTCTAATCACCCTCTAATTTTATTCTAAAATCATTTTTGGTTGACTCTTAGCTAAGATTAGTAAGAAAGTTACCTTGACAAAATTTGAACAATTGTTAAGATCAGCAAAAAATTAAGGGGTGCTAGCTGTAACGTGCCACCCCCTAGGGTCATCATGGGAGATCGGCTCAGCTGAATGTCAACCCTAGGTAAAAATAAAAACTGTATAAAAAAAAAAAGTATGGTAGGGATATATGGGTAGGGGTATGTGGGGTTGGGGTATGTGGGGCTTGCGCTTGCCATGGGCAGTTTTGAACCAGGAATACATTTCTGCTCTGAGAATTGACCAATTCAATCGCTTAACCTCCCTGACCCTGGGTCATTCCTGATGTAAATCACACGTCCAATCTTTCAATATCTCCAGTTGGCATCTCTCCTTAGAACAATCTCATAGCCATAATTCGTAACATACAAAAACAGTAGGGGCCTGATTCTTTTTTTTCGCAAAAAGGCGACAGTTAGGCCACTCAAAAAAAAAAAAAAAGGTTTCTCATCACCCGCGCATCATAAAAATCAGGTTTTGGGGAAAACTTCTTTTTTTTTTTTGCCAAATTTGGATGAAAAACCTCATCAAAATGGATAAAATTGGTCATATTTGGTGTCAAATTAAAGCTAATAATGCCAACAATGCAGTGTTATAGAAATAACTTACATTTTCCCCACTTCTAAAGATCAATTAATTCTTAACTGATATAATGTGAATTTTGGCCAAAGAAACTCGTAAATTATGCTGTAGGCCTATATTTTGGCCTGCGAGTGAAAAAAACAACAACAAAAAACTCCCTCATCAGATTTCTCAGACCTTGGTGATGAGAAACCACTTCTTTTTTTTGACTGGCCTTAATATGAAGGTAGTTATCCTGGGAGAGAGGTAATAGTTTCAGACTAGTTTTGACTGATAGTGATACATTTGGTTGGCTTTCTCCATATAAGCATTTAATGACAGCATGGAGGTTACGATTGTAGAATGGGGATGTTGTATATTTCCAACTTGGTCACATGCTTCCCTAGATATTAGAAGTTAGATTAGTGAGGTCAAACGTCATTTATAATTAGGTCAAAGGTCACCTGGCCAATGCAAAATTAGGTCATAATGCACCACTTAATGTCAGTTAGATCACAGTATTGAATCAACTTATTTTTAACTATTGAAATTGCTTCTATTCTGAGCCACAGGAACTGGCCTAGAATCAGCCTAGATGCAGGAAGATGATATAAACTGTTCTGAAAAGCCCATAAGTCATAACGGACTGAGCCTAATATTAGCCTACATTTAAAGCAATTTTATTTAACAAGCCCCTACCATATGGCTAGGAGTATGACGTACATAACTGTTGCTCTTTCTTGATTATATCTCCAAACATAGCGTAGTCACAGTCACATAAAGCCCAATGTGCTCACTCACCGGGGCACACCCCCGGCACAAGAGCCGGGTAGGCGTGACCGCTTTACCGTTTACACGAACTGGCGGGGCATGCATCTGAATCACAGCCCCCATATACGTGCAAACGTCATACACGCCCAATTTCCTGTGATAGAATGACCCACACGATGATAAATTGAATTGTTCCAGAGCATTAAGACAGCGATAAAGCACATAATTAGCGATGTGACACAGTTGACAACCGACAGTGACATGGCATGTCATATTCTATCCGCTGCAAAATCCAAGTCAAGTGTCAAACCGACACCGACACTACCACAGTGGTAAGTAAACACACACTTGGTAGGTGACAAACTCGTAGTTCAACATACATACTGCACACAAGCCACCCATGCTCTCAAAGTACACACTGTTTGCTACATAATGCTGCACTGATAGAGTCAAATGGGTGGAGTATTATTAAGAAAACGATGAGTGTCTTCCACGAACCTTTCGAACTCCCTTGTACATATAGAAGTAGAGCTCCCTGCCTATGTTAAAGCATATCCTGTCGCCTTGCCCTGATTGGTCCTTTAAGTTAATAAAAGACACCTTCACTGGCGTATTCTGTTGTCCATTGTATGCCACTCTGTTCGGCCGAGAGTATTCCGACAAAGTCATTACTCTATATGTCCCCTCTCGGGTCATAAATTGAACTTTTATCTCATCCTTTCCTCCACCCTCGCTCTGCGCCGCCATGTTGGATGTTTCGGAGACTCTGGCGGTTGCCCGTATGAAGGTCAGTGGTCATGCGCAAGGCTATTTCCGGGTCCATGTTTGTGTTTGTTGATCTGAACATGTGAGAGCTGTCAAAATTGTGAATTCGCAGTATCATTTACTTTAATTGTGTTCTTAGTGACATAGCTACTGTAAAAGTTATTTGTAGTTCAACTGTTTGTGTATTAAACCCGTCCGGCTAAAGCAAGTAGGCATATTGTGGGCCAAGGTGTCAGACTCAACGGCGCTGTTCAGTGCCACGCCTCCAAAATTGACCACTGCCCGGCACTGACACAAGCCTCGAGCTCTCCAGGCCCAGTGCCGCCGTCAGGCGGTACTAGCCTGGACAAATTTGTATCTAAATAAAATGATCCGGAATCCTGGATCATTTTTCAATGAGGTGTGTGGGTTCGAATCCCACATTGGCACAATAGGTGGTTCGTTTTTTACATTACCTATTAAACCCATTTAAAGCATAAATCCACCTATAATGACCTAGTAGTATCACCTATTAAATATGTGACTAGGTACATTAGGTTAAATTAAGGTCAATTATGTAGATAGCAATTTAAGTACTGATTGAGCCACAGTGGGATTCGAACCCACATCCTCCTGAGTGCTGATACACAATAGCATAGTACATGAGGGCCAGTGTAGGTATAAGCTTGTATTAGTTGTAAGTAAACCCCCAGACTGTAAACGTACAGTCAGGGCCCGAGACTGCACTGGCACAGGTCTACGGGCCATAGCCTAAACCTAGCCTGGGCCTGCATAGAGCCATATTATCGGCATATAGAGCTCTTTCAGTGCATGGGTATTCAGGGACCGCAGCGCCTTGTCGAATACGCTACTACTGTCACTCGCTGCATTACACTAGCCAGCCCGACATGGCTGTGTGTTTGTGCTAATAACATGAGAACCAACCATGTCAGCCATTGCTGACAGTAAGAATAGGTCTAGAAAGGGCAGACATTAGGGATCATATACATATCATACATTTAATTTATGTTGTATATATTGACCATGAGAGCTTATTTTCTTACGGCAATGAAAGAAAATGTAGGAAATGGTGCATGACCTTTTCACTCTGCACAACCCAATCTCCTGATTTTCACCTTACATTTCTACTAATTAGTTTAATCAAGAATCCGCTAGGTGAGCCCCTGTGCACAGTGACTTACACACAGCAGTATAGTATTTTGGTGCAGCTCGGCCTCACAGACACTGTTCTAAAACTCCCCTCTTAGGGAGTGACATTTTGTCTGTTTCTTTTAGGTTATCACACAGAAATGCAGTCAAGAGAAAGGCCTATCCAGCCATCCCTATGATAAGTGACTGCAGATAACAGAAGTTGCCAATTTCTTTGGAGATAAAATAGATTATATCCAAACCCTATGAATTTATGAATGCTTTTGGTTGCTTTTCCGTTTGTGATCTCATCCAGTGTGTTGTTATATCATGCTAAAAAATGGAAACAATCAGAGGATCCTCTCACCTGTTCCTAGACGATAACAACATAATACTTATGATTGGGTCATTAAGACAATTGGTTTACTCTATACTAGTATAATGGGTGATCATTTTGAGAGGGTCTGGCAATCATGGCCCAGCCTGGCCAGTGCTTCAAATGCCCTGCAAACCCCTTACATAACTACCTCCCACATACCCCACTCCCCTGACAGACCATGTCACCCTCCTCCACACTGTAGGCCGTTCAGACCGCACTGCCACTGCACAGACATTTGGACATTTTCCCTACTCCCCTGACTAAATCCCTCATTATCAACACTTGGTTGTAATGGAAATCGATTTTATGCATACCAATGGATACCTATGTTTCTATTCTATATGTTTGTCAAGCATTTGTTTGTTTTTTGTTATTTTGTATGATGTTTTTATATCAATGAGTAAGTGGAAACTAGGCAGAAAGGCCGTGTGTGGAGGCAGCCCCCTTTGGCACTGCAAATAGGAAGGACCTCAGAAAACACTCTGCAGTATTATTCATTTACGGGGAAGGCTCTTGGGGTAGTCAATCTAGAAATGATCACATTGTAATGGCATAATAACGATCTACATTTAGGGATATCCTACATATTAATCAGACTGCCAGACCTAGATCTACAGCACAAAATGTTCTAAAAAGTAATAGTATAGAATCACCTTTCAAATAGGGGAGCCTAAATGTGTAGGTATATACATTAAAACCCCATTTATGTTTATTATTTACTGTCTAAATCCCAAAGTGATAGAAAAACAAATAGCCCCCGGATTTACACATATGTGGACCTACCTTTGCTGAGAAGTAGTACATTCCCTATGTAAGGCACTCTCCACTCACTTGGATCCCCACTACAACAGGGGAGGGCTATTTTGGGACCAATCCACTGCTGCAGTCATATAGGCTCAGACAGGACCCTCTTGTCTGCTCAAAACACCTTACTTTTTGCAAAGAAACATCAATTTAACCATGTATTAGTGGTGCTAGAATTATAATTCCTCCAGCATTGCCTTATTTAACATCTCACCTATTTATCCTACACCAAAAATACAACTTTTTTGAGCTGATTAAAAATGGCCTGAACGCCCTACACACTGGGACTCCAAAGCTGGATAACAATTATATAGGAAATGTACTAGGGGAACTGGGTGGATTTTATTTACACCTATTTGAAGATTGTTTGGATTCTATGAATGATAGATAGAAAGAAAATTCCAAAAGATTTACTTTACATCTCTCATATTCTACATCATAGACAAAATAGAATTGATCATTTAATATTTCTCATTTTTTTCTGGAGTCCCTATTAATGAATATCAGTTCTCCTTAATCACTTCATATCCTTATATATTGATGAGGATATTATTAATGATTAGCTTAATGGTTTCTGTGTGGTTGGGTGAAAACTGAGACAAAATATTGTCAGAATCGGCCATAGCTCCCTACACTGTTTGACTGGGCACAGCCAATTATCCTACTTATACACAATATTTTCACTATTCTTATTTATTCAATAGACAATACATAAACATCTTAGTTTTCCATGACCCCCTATATCTCTAGTATATTGGCATCTAATATCAACATATTAAGTCCATTGGTTGTAGAGAAACCCACAATTTACTGCAGTGTGCAGTTCGTCACAGTGCATTCTCTATAGGAGCCCCCCAGCGGGGGATATTCAACACCTCCAATAAAGCTTCATGCAGCTATAGGTGACGTTACCTGAAAGAGCTCTTCGGGTTTTCGCATGTTGCTTTTCGTCATGTAGTTGTGTTAACATTACTTTCAGCAGAATTGAAAAATTGAGAATGCTGCCGACGTTTGTTTTGGGGTCTGTAGGCATATTAAGGGAGAGTTCATTATTCATGGCCGGTGGATGAGCAAAAAAAAAAGAAAAGGGGGAGGGGATTCTTTTAGGGGTAAGCCTAGGCCTATTCAAAATCTATTTGATTCTGGTAGAACAGAAAAAGGGGTACACATACATAGGATTACTGCTGCCCACCCATGTTAATCATACGGAATCTAAATTAGCAATAACTCTTTCTGACTCTTTTTCTGAATGGAGTCAGTGCCTGACTCCCTTTAGAAAGGGCGCTATCTGATTCCCTTATGGGAGCCATGGTTTTGCTCCCAAGTTCCAACATGCCTCCGAAATAACTGCTACCCACCCATGCTAATTATGTAGGGTCCAAAATAGCAATTACCGTAAATTCTCGCGTAGAAGCCGCGGCTTGTACGCGAGTCAGACTCAGCTTTCTTTTGATACCAAACATGCCTATATAGGGTGCGGCTTATACGAGAGTTTTTATGAGTATACTACAGTACCAAAATCGCAATATTCAGACCCCCTCTGTGGCTTATATAATTTGTCAAAGTTAGGGGTGCGGCTTATACGCGAGTTAGGCTTATACGCGAGAATTTACGGTAGTCCTTTTCTGATACGTTCTCTCCCCGGGGGGGGGGGGGGGGGGGGGGGGCACTGAGGTATGATTTGGGTACCGACTGCAGCACGTCTTTCTGGAGCGGTGGCGGTCGAATGTCAGTAGGGCTAAAAAGGAGGGGCGGTCACTCGACTTCGAGGTTAAAAAGGAAGGGCGGTCACCCCTAATCTCATTGGGAATGAGGGCATAAGGCTTTCTGGATGAAGGTTTCTTGAGCTTCTGATTGTTAGAAAGGGTAAATTGGTAAGTTTGCGGCCTAAATCCAGTTCAGGGGAACGATCCTGATAGGCATGGATTTTTTTCTAAATTAACACAATTAACACAATCTTTATTCAATCTATAGCCGCGGGCCTCCCTGCATCTAATCCATTCAAGAATTTTGCGCTGCAGAACTACGGGCCCGGGAGCAGAATTACGGGCCATTGGCTCCCAGGCCAGCGTTAGTGTCTACCCCTGCTAATTGGTAAGTTTGAAGTTTTAATTGGTAAGTTTGCCATTGCTCTGTCTGGACCTCAAACCTCACTTTCTCCATAATAGGGGGCGGTCACTCCCTCTGTTTGAAAAGGAGGGGCGGTCAGAACACTGCCAGAACTTCTCAGTGTGAAAAAGAGGGGCTGTAGGGCGGCAGTGAGTAGTCAGCATCAAAGAGTCAGTGCCCCCCCCCCCCGGTTCTCTCACTCTTTCCGAATGGAGTCAGTGCCTGACTCCCTTTAGAAAGGGAGCTATGTGACTCCCTTATGCAAGCCCTGGTTTTGCCTCCAACATGCCTCCAAAATTACTGCAACCCACCTGTGTTGTCTTGTTAAAGTATAATTCTAACTAACAAAACATCTACAGTAAAGAACTTGTCACAATGAGGCAACGTGGTCTGTAAGAGAGTTGTGCGCCTGCATTTATTGCGGACATCCGGTTCTCATACTTTTTACGACAATGGCGATCTTCGTAAACAAGACCGGAACGGTACATCCCCCTTTTTATGGTAGAAAGTACAATGTTGAACAATAGATGCTATTTGTAATAAAGTCACATATATGTTGGACCTGTAACTCAAAGTCTTCTACTTATGAACAGTCTCTGTAATGAAATTATCTTGATTAATGCTCTTTGGCAGTGATATACATGTTAGACTAGTAAAACGTAACTAGTACATAAATGTAGACAAATGTCTTTTTGATCATAGCTCTCAATGTCTTAGTATAGTCTCTTTGTCCTGAAAGGAAGTTATGTTTTAAAAGCGTTACAAATATTCAAACATGACATAATGCAATGAAAGTCATTTTTGCAGTCAATGAACCGAAGACAACTGTCTCTGAAAGTTAAAGTTGAGGTTATAGCAATGTTTAGTCAGTGAATCTGGATGGTGTTTTAACCATCCTGCCGGATCTGGTATGCTTGGGCGTTGGTGGTGTCTGTGTCACAGGCACCGGTTGTATGACAGGCGCTGGTGATGGTGGCCTGTCAGGTATATCTGGTACCACAGCAGGCGGCTCTGGTACCTGCTCAGGGACCAAGCGATGTTTGGCGGTCTCCTGTGCTTTCAGCAACTGTCTCCTGTTACGTCGGAGTAGCTGTCTCTCTTCGGTCTCAATGGTATATGACCTAGGTGGTCCAGCTTTCTGTATGACCTGGGCCTTAGGTCCCCAGTGCTGACCGTTTCACACCCTCACTGTATCTCCTTCTATCAGTGGTGCGGCGTGCTGATTGTACCTCTGGGCCTGATTCTGCCTCACAAGGACAGACGTTGGATCAGGATCTTTCCTGGGAGAGCTCAATCTGGTACGAAGCTTGGGTGACATACACAGTTCTGCTGGGGATAGGCCACCATCTAGTGGTGTGGCCCTGTAGTTGAGAAGAGCGAGATATGGGTCTTCTTCTTCCTCCATTGACTTTTTAGGCAGTCTTTTGACAATTTGGACTCCTTTTTCGGCTAAGCCATTCAACTGAGGATATCTGGGGCTTGATGTTATATGTTTGAATCCATATTTCTCAGCCATATCCTTGAACTCTTGTCTAGCGTTGTCGGATATAACGATCTCTGGGAGGCCGTGCCTGGCGAAGACGGATTTCATGTGGGCTACCACGGTCTCTGCTTTAGTGTTCACTAGAAGAGCAATTTCGGGGTAGTTGCTGTGGTAGTCAATCAAAAGTAGGTATAGTCCGTGGCACCAAGAAAGGGACTGCCAAACTATGTTTGCCCTTTTGCATTTCACGTCATGATCCACTACTTTGGAACTAGTAGTCGCATCATCTTCATGTAAAAAACGTTTTTTAGCCGAGACTCTGTAGTTAAAGGTGATGACAATGTTATGTTTCTCGGGAGAAATGTGGGTACTTATGAAATTTGTAAATACCCTAGAAACATTTCTGAAATGTTATATTATTGTTGACTTTGATTTGCATTAGCACCTATAGAAATTGAAATACACTGTCAGAGATGGAATTAGTCATCAAATAAATCAGGGAACAATTTTTTCTTCACAATGGTACCATTTAGAACATTCTGGTTAAAGAAATGCAAATGTGAGCCTTTCTACAAAGTGAGATCGAAATATTCAAAAACTGCTTAAAATCAGCATTTTTGGGAAGTTTTGATGATATTCCCTATACTTATAGTGTGCAATAAAGAGTGTTTACCAACATTGTCATGAAACTGCACTTTACAAGCAAGAGAATGAACAATTTCCCTGATTGTAAACATTTATTCTCATGTGTATCTGTTTAGC
Source organism: Harmothoe impar (assembly GCA_947462335.1). NCBI lineage: Eukaryota > Metazoa > Annelida > Polychaeta > Phyllodocida > Polynoidae > Harmothoe > Harmothoe impar. Next base: position 77,293,975 of record OX381704.1, on the reverse strand, counting down.
TCTTCATAGGGAAATATTTTGTGCTCATTTGAGTTGCTTCTACATATTATTTCACATAGAAAACAAGCCTAATTCAATAGTCCCTTTCTTGGTGCCACGGACTATAGTCTTGACCTTTCAGATGAAAGAGGTCAGTTCCTACTTTTCGCCATGGCTCCGTTGGCTTCTCATGTTCGATGATTGGCTCTTTTTGCTGTTGATACCTGTATTTTTGACATACAGAGCATTGTCCAACTTCTTTTTCAATGTCAGTGTTCATGGTGGGCCAGAATAGAACTTCACGTGCCCTCCTTTTGCATTTTACAATACCCAAGTGTCCCTCATGAACTAGCTTGAGCATCTCGGGGCGCATCGCCAGCGGGACTATGATGCACTCTCCTTTCATGATCACTCCGTTCACCTCAGTGATTTCTTCTCGGAATGTAAAGTATGGGTCTTTCTTGGATGCAGTTTCCCATCCGTCTCGGACGTGCTGCAGCAGTTTGCACATGTTGGTGTCTTTCTGAGTCTCTAGGACCAACTGTGCCCACATCTTGTCACTCACTGGAAGATTCCTGACCACACCTTCTGTATGCTCGGCTACTTCTGCTTCCAGTGAATCAACTTGAGTGTCAATCAGGTATGCACGTGATAAAGTGTCTGGTATGTGCATCAGCTTCCCTGGAACCCATACCAGGTCGAAGTCATACCTGAGCAGCTTAAGCATCAGTCTCTGAATTCTCGGTGAGGCATCAGCAAGGGGCTTCTTCCTTATGGATATCAGGGGCTTATGATCAGTCACTAGTGTTATGTGCTTGCCATAGACGTACTCTTCAAACTTCTGGCAGCCAAACACTAGCCCCAATGCCTCTTTTTCGATTGTGGCATATCGTTGCTCTGTGGTGGTCAGGGATCTTGACCCATACGCCACAGGATGCCATTCTTCCATGTGCGACTGAAGTAGGACTGCTCCAATTCCCTTCTTTGAAGCATCAGTTGCCACCTTCGTATCACGGTCCAAGTCATAATGCTTCAGAACTGGCGCGTTGACTAAGAGCTCTTTCAACTCTTTGAACTCACGCTGATGCTCCTGTCCCCAGCTCCAGGTGTTCTTCTCCTCTAGGAGACTGCGCATTGACTTGGTCTCACTGGACAGGTGAGGAATGAACTTGCCCAGATAGTTTACCATCCCAAGGAATCTCTGTATGTCATTCTTACATGTGGGTGTCGGCATGTCCGTGATGGCTCTGACCTTCTCTGGGTCGAGCTGCACTCCTTTGCTGTAGAGTATCTTGATTCAGCTTTAGGTTGTGTTGTCGAGCTCTATCAAGAACACGAAGTAGTCTTTGGTCGTGTTCCTCCACGGTGGTTCCCCACACGATGAGGTCGTCGATATAAACACTGATGCCCTCTAGGTCATCAAACAGCTGCGTGACTGCTTTGTGGAACACTTCTGAGGCTGAAGTAATCCCATAGGGTAGTCTTTTGTATGAGAACCTACCAAATGGGGTCTTGAATGTACACAGCTTCTGGCTTTCTTCATCCAGTGTGATTTGCCAGAAAGCTGATTTAGCGTCCATCTTCGAGAAATACTTTGCGTTTGCCATTTCGCAGGTAAGCTCCGACTTGACTGGTATAGGGTAGTGCTCCCTCATAATGTTCTCATTCAGGTTACGAGAGTCTAGACACACCCTGATATCTCCAGTCTTCTTTCTGGTTACGACTGGACTGCTAACCCACTTGGTCATTGGCTCATATAATTGATAGAAATAACATGTCTTAAAAAAAAAATTCGATGCTACCTATGGTATTCCGGATTCCATAAAGAAAAAAACTGAAATTAGAGACTCTGATCTAATTTTGCATGTATATGATAATGTTTTATGGCTAAAACAATAACATTTTATAGCTAAAATATTGTGTAACATATTTGCAAATTCATTTGAAAAAAAAATTACCCTACAGTTATTTATTTTGTCAAGATCATTTTTACACATTTTTTTCATGAAGCCGGGGCAGAACGGACCCCCCCCGCCACAATCATAATTCCTATGGAGAAACCCCATAGAAATGATTAAAAAATGTAAAAACAACCATGCTTGGGCTAAAAAAACGAATAGAATGATGAGACATGCTTATCAGAATATAAAATTATTTCTTATAAGCCAATCTTTATTTTTGGGGGGTATTTTGGGGGTTTTCGGAAATTTTTCCTAAATTTGGGGGAATTTCTATTGAAATGCATGATATTCAACGGCCATAAAAATCAATTAATATTGAAATAAGATAGATAATGGTCATTCATAACACAAAATAAATACCTAAAGAACTGATTAATAACATAGCTAAAAGATGGGAGCAAGAAAATTATGAAAAAAGATAAAAATTCAAAATTAAGAAATTTGCAGGGTCCCTTTTGCCCCGCCCCAAAAACCCTTTTGCCCCAAGACTTTTGGCCCATGACCTTCGTAGGTCAGAATATGTTATGCTCTCCCACTATGCTATTAATCGAACTAGCACAATATTAATTATTTTCATGGATGACATACTTCAATGCTTTGTTATGAAAAAATAAATGCTTCCATTCAGGGTTTTACCTCTGAGTTATTTGCCATCTTCCCTTAAGGGGTCCGTTTTGCCCCGGTCTCCCCTACCTGTTTGAAGCAAGACAAGATGGAGGTCTATGGCAAGCTGCCAGAGCCAATGTCATTCCTGGGTAATATTGACAGTAACTGGAAAGCCTTCAAGCAGAGATTTGAACTGCACATGAGTGCCAATGGTCATGATGAACTACCCACAAACAGAAGGGTGGCAATGTTGTTGTCGGTAGCAGGTCAAGAGGCTATTGACATTTGTAATACTTTTGAGTTTTCTGAGCCTGAAACCCCTGCTATCCCAGCTGCTGTAGCAGATCCTCCCGCCGATGGGGAAGGAGATGGTGATGCCGGAGAAGCTGGTGCAGAAAAAATCATCCCACAGAATCTGCAATATGAGGTTGTGATGGCTGCATTTGACAATTACTGTGGCCCAAAATCAAATGAGACCTATGAAAAATACATGCTAAGGGCTAGAGTGCAGAAAGAGGGGGAGAGTTGTGATTCATTTGTCACTGATCTCCGTCTCAAAGCCAAGTCATGTAACTATGGAGACCTGAAAGACAGCATTATTAGAGATCAGATAGTGTATGGAGTCAGGGATCCTAGTGTCAGAGGCAGAATGCTTAGAGAAGGACAGTTGACGCTTCAGCAAGCCATAGAAATATGCAAGGCTAGCGAGGTGTCACGCAAGCATATGTCAGTATTTGCAGACACAGGACTTGCTAACGCAGTCCATGCTGTGAATAGGGGTCACAACAGTAACAAGCACAAACACAACAACAGCAGGCAACAACATGATGGAAAACAGGAAGAAAAAGAAGAAGTACACGTACTGCGGTACAAGCCATCCGCCGAAGAAGTGTCCAGCATACGGGAAGACAGGTGTCAAAAGCCAAATCACAGCTCCACAGTGTGTAAGACTGATATGTCAGGATCGAGTGGAGATAGGCGTAGTACTGGTAGAAGGAACGTCCACGTTGTAGACGAGGGGTCCGAGTCTTCAGACGAAGATCAGATGTTTGTGGGAACAGTCGATAAGTTCATCAGTGATGTAGATGGTGGTGGCAAGAATTGGATCATACCCATCAGCGCTAATGAACACTCAGTGCCTTTTAAGATAGACACTGGAGCTCAAGTGAACTTGATTCCCATGGAACACTACTCCAAGATGCAGGATCGCCCTAAGCTTGTGAAAAGCAAGATACAACGGGACAGCAGTCGAGAACAAGGGAACGTGCATGGTGAAACTGAGCTACAAAGGAAATAAGCTCAATACTACATTCCTTGTCATTGACAACGACCTACAGCCAGTCATAGGACTAGAGACCAGTGAAGACCTAGGACTTGTAAAACGGGTCCAGACTTTAAGTGGTCCAGTGTTTGGCGCTGATATAGCCAAGATCGTGCAGGACCAGTACAAGGATGTCTTCACCGGAATCGGGTGCCTACCAATCAAACACAAGATTCGCCTGAAGGAAGGAGCAGTGCCTACAATAGACGCAACCAGGCGATAGGTAGGACCCATAAGAAAGGCCTTGAAAAAAGAACTCAAAAGAATGATAGCTCTGGACGTCATCAAGAAGGCCGCGGGGGTCCATTTTGCCCCGGTCTCCCCTACTGTAGAGTAAATTCACTTACTTCCCTCCAAAGTTCATCAAAGTTTCAAACCTATTCAGATTCTCTGTTGGTTTCCACTTTTAGATTCCCTTCCTGACACCATGTGTTGTCTTGTTAAAGTATAATTCTAACTAACAAAACATCTACAGTAAAGAACTTGTCACAATGAAGCAACGTGGTCTGTAAGAGAGTTGTGCGCCTGCGTTTATTGCGGACATCTGGTTCTCATACTTTTTACGACAATGGCGATCTTCGTAAACAAGACCGGAACGGTACACCACCCATGCTAATCATAGTCCAAATTAGCAATGGCTCGAGCTATCTGATTCCCTGGTTTTGCCTCAAACATGCCTCCACAATTACTGCTACCCACCCATGCTAAGGCCAAAAAAAAGTTGTGTTCAGGTATCCCTAGTGACCCTATTTTTTTTGGACCTACCCAATTTAAAAAGAACATTTTTTACTGAAACATTTTTTTACTGAAATCATATGAAAATGGGATTTTTTTTTTTTAAAAAGGTAAAAATAAATAAAAAGGAAAAAAAAAGATCGACCTCCCTACCCTATTTTTTTGGGGCCATGTTACCTGAACATAACTTTTTTTTCCTAATCATGTATAGTCCAAATTAGCAATGGCCCCTTTTCTGACACTTTCTCTGACTCTTTCCAAATTGAGTCAGTGCCTGACCCCCTTTAGAAAGTTCAAAGTAGCAATGGCCATGGGGTCGTTTGGCTAAAACAGAAAGATTAGTACTTGGGAAGGAAATACAAATACATAATGACAGGAATGTATCTATGATAGTCAATATTCAGGGTGAAATAAGCCAGAGAGAGCTGTCCATAGGCTTAGCCTGATATTCTTTGTTTAGGAACTTCTTTGAGAATGAGATTTGAGGAAAGGACTATTGCTGTGTGTTATTTGGAAGCTTAGGTTAGGAATCATCAGAGAGACTGCAAGAGGACACTTTTCACTGGGGCCACTAACAACCAGTGGATATGTGGGCTGAACCACACCCATGACGGTGGTTGGGTGTGGTTGTTTTTTTTATACTGTTATGGATTATAAGGTTGATGGCTGAGATCAAGTAAATAAAATCTCTGCATCTTTCATTCTGGTGAATTTTTTATCACCATTCAGATTGATGTTGTAGAATCCAGCCCTCGCAGCAGCGTGGGAAACGGACGCAGTAGCGCCGCCTATAGACTTAACTAAGAACTATCATTGGGATCCAGATCTAGGGCCACCATCTTGCCGCATGTGCGACCGCATAGACCATACTAGTAAATCATGTCATTCTGAACCAAATAAATGCATCTCAATCAAACAACAGATGTTACACTGGCGACCAATATGGGATCAAGACTATAATGGAATGGCACTATGCAAGTAGGTGTGTCCCAACCATAAAAGCCTGTGTGAAATTGTATTTAAATATCTTGACCTAGATCTAGGGCCTATTCTCTGTGTACCTACCTAGCCTAAACCTGGCTCAACAGTGAGTAGTATCAGTGCCTAACATCAAATACCTAATGTCACACCGCAGAACCCCTCTTTGGCTTTAGCAGGGACCATGTCAGTTTTCCCACCATTTGACCTAACCGACTGGGCATCCATCCCACCCAGATGGAAGAAGTACAACAAGCGCTTCGAAATAAGAGCAAAATCACTTCAGTTAACCGAACCGACCGCAAAACTGAATCTTCTTCTAGACTATGCTGGCGAACCTGTATCCGATGAATTCGGACTCTTAACTATAGCTGCAGTCGTTGCAGATCAACCAGATCAGGATATCTACTCCCGATCACTAAAAGCGCTAAATGAAAGGTTCAATTTCGTCGAATTGACTCAAGAGGAGAGCGAGACCCTCAACCCATTCGCAGCATTACAACACCTAGCTCTAACGTGCGATTTTGCGGACAAAGAAGCAGAAATTAAGTCGCAGATCATCCGGAGAGGCAAATCATCTCAACTCCATACCTGGTCACTTGCAAAACCGCGCACCTTGAAACAAGTTCTAGATCAAGGCACAGCGATGGAACGATCGATCAGACAAGCCAAAACCATTGAGAAAGAGACTGTCAACCACATGTCTCATACCAAACCGCCGAATCAGCATCATAGTCAGAATCAAGGTCAAGGTCGCTCGGACGGAACTCGTCACCATGGAAACTGCAACCGCAACCATGGTAAGAAGAAATCACCGACCAATGAGTGCGGACTTTGTGGAGGTCCGTACCCACACAAAGGGGACCGTGAGAACTGCCCTGCCTTCCAATCTACCTGCCACAACTGTGGAACCATGGGACATTTTGCTAAGAAGTGTCGAAGTAAGAACTACCACGAATCATCTGAGCGCGGTCCAGTTGAGGTCGAGGACGTGGCCGACCGATGCACAGTCTTGACGAAGCTACCGATACCACTTGGCATATCGAGGCTGTGAACAGTCTGACATGGAGACAAGAGCTTGACTATGAGGAAGACCATTATGTCTTCTCAGTTGTCAACTCCGTCGGCACCCGCCAACCGCTCTTCATGGTGAAAATCGATGACATACCGTTCAAGATGCTTGGTGATACTGGCGCACCTGTGAACATTATCAGTAAGGATACGTTCCACCAGGTATTCCCGTTACCATCACTGCTTGAAGCAGACACCAAGTTATACCCATATGGACCCCACGCACAAGCCTTACCAATCATCGGTATGTTTGAGGCTACCCTATCGAGTGATTACGCTATGCAGACCGCCAAGGTGTATGTCACTGATGGACACTGTTATGTCAATCATCCGAAGCACTGCAGCTCATCAAGATCCATCATGAGGCTGTACTTGCTGATCTGAAACCTAAATCAGAAGTAGACCACCTACTGGATAAATATCCTGACTGTTTCACAGGTCAGCAGAAACACCTTGGCATACCGTCGCACCTGCAGGAAAAGGTTGAGGCTGAGATCAAGCGCCTCGAGGAACTTGACATTATCGAGCATGTAGAAGGAGATACACCATGGGTATCACCGATAGTTGCTGCTCCTAAACCCAAAGGGCCAGATGCCGTGAGACTCTGTGTTGACATGAGAGAGGCCAACCAGGCCATTCTCCGAGAAAGACATCTGACACAGACCATAGATGACCTGATCTATGACCTAAATGGAGCATCTGTGTTCTCCAAGCTTGACCTAAATCAAGGTTACCATCAGCTCGAGCTTCCACCCACCTTGGGCTACGGAGATATAAGCGTCTGAACTATCTGGCGTCTGGCATATCATCGGCAGCTAAAGTGTTTCAGAATGCAATCCAGAATGCACTGACAGGACTACCAGGTGTTCGCAACATGTCAGACGACATCATTGTGTATGGTAAGGACCAAGCCACACATGACCAGAACTTGGATGGACTGTTAGAATGAATCCGTGAGCGTGAGTTGACACTCAACCCGAAGAAGTGTGAGTAAATCTACCCTCGAGTTCTTCGACTATCGCTTCTCTGAAAAGGGGATGGAAGTGGACACCAAGAAAGCCGCATCCATCAACAATATTGCTCCACCGCAAAACCCTGGAGAACGCTGCAGTCTACTTGGTATGACCAACTACTGTTCAAAGTTCATACCTGACTATGCCACACTGACCGAGCCATTACGCTGCTTAACCAAGAAGAGTGCTGAGTGGATCTGGACCACCGAACACACTACCGCACTGAATAAGCTCAAGTCACATCTGATGACACCACCTGTGTTGGCATACTTTGACCCATCTAAGGAGACAACCATCTTCGTAGATGCAAGCCCTGTAGGACTTGGTGCAATCCTTGCTCAGAAACACCACGACGGCTACAAGACCATAATCTTCGCTAGCAAAGCACTATCACTGGTCGAACAGCTTTACGGCCAGCTCGAATGTGAAGCACTCGCTGTGGTCTGGGCATGCAAACACTTCCACCTATATGTGTTCGGAGCACCAGTCAAAGTCGTCACAGACCATAAACCGCTACTTGGGATATATGGAAAGCCACGATTCAAACCATCAGCCAGAGTTGAGGGCTTGGCTCTCCGTCTCATCCCATATGATATGACCCTGACGTACCGATCAGGCAAGACCAATCCGGCTGACTATATGTCACGCCACCCTGAGGATACCACCTCATCAAAATCGACTCATGTGGCCGAGGAGTATGTACACTTCCTCGCACGGGAAGCCAGACCCGTCGCAATACCTATGGACGAGCTGACAACCAAAAGCCGTGAGGACATCACGCTGACAAAAGTGAGACTTGCCATCCGAACCAACAAGTGGGATGACATAACGATTGACCCGATACTTAAGTCCTACCACAACATCAAGGATGAACTCTCTGTCCTGGACGATGCCATCGTCCTATGAGGTACTCATATCTATATACCTCAAGCTCTACAGAAGCATACCATTGACCTCGCTCATCAAGGTCACCAAGGCATGACAAAGACCAAAGCTCTTCTCAGAGAGAAAGTGTGGTTTCCACAAATTGACAACCAAGGAAAGACCAAGATCAAAGAGTGTTTTGCCTGAACACTCAAACCATCCTAGAGGTCATTTTTAGCTATTACACAACTTTTTTTGTTTGTTTATTAACAAGGATGGTGAAGATCATAAGGAAGTCTTCCAGTACAAAGCATTGACCCACTCCAGTAGAGATTGCCAGCGGCTTCTCTGGTAAGAAGCTAGTTGGACACCTTGTTCCACTTGGATACCCATTAGGGGAGTCCTATATCTCTGGTGCTGCCATTAATTTGGCACAAGTTGTACATTTTGAATATTCAACAACCTGTCTTATGATGGTAAAAAAATTGTCTTTATCTATTAACCCCCCTTCCATACAGTCGTTTTGAGCATTAACATGACTATTTATGTTGATAAGCAAAGATTATAGCATAATAATGTGAGAATAATTCAATTTTTTTAATTATCTGGTCGCCATAGTTACCATACTAGCTGGATCCAGGCAAATGGGTTCTATTTATTAGCCACCATCCACACGATCATTTTGAGCTATTACACAACTATTCAAGTTAATAAACAAGGATTTTATAGCAGAATTATATGAAAAATGTGACATTCTTTGCAATTATCTGGTTGCCATGGTTACCATATGAGGTGAATCCTAGCAAGAAGGGTTCTACTTGTTAGCCACCACCCATACGATCATTTTGAGCTATTACACAACTATTTCGGTTAATAAACAAGAATTTTATAGCAGAATTATATGAAAAATGTGTAATTTTTTACAATCATCTGGTTGCCATGGTTACCATATTAGTTGAATCTTAGCAAAAAGTAGTCTATTTGTTAGCCACCACCCATACGGTCATTTTGAGCTATTACACAACTTTATTAGTTGAAAAACAAGGATTTTATAGCAGAATTATATGAGAAATATGTTGTTTTTTAGATTGTTTTGGTTGCTATGGTTACCATATCAGCCAGATCATACCAAAAAATGCCTTCATCCATACGGTCATTTTGAGCTATTACACAACTATTTTGGTCAATAAACAAGGATTTTATAGCAGAATATTGAAAAAAGTTCCAAATATGGCGGCCATCTTGGATTTCAGGGGGTTCCAATGAAAATCACCTTGACACCCCGTCCAGATTGAAAAAGTGGGTCAAAGGGAACCAGTAGCCAAAATTTTTGTCCAGCCAGTTCCACTAAATCCATTAACAGACCCTACTATTTGAGATGACTAGGTTATCGAGACCCGGTGAACAGATGAGCATGGACTTTGCTGATATAGGCAACAACCAGTATCTCATGGTTGTCATTGATGACTTTACTCGCTACCCTGAAGTCGACATCATCACAAGCCTAACCGCAGATTCTGTCATCCCTAGACTGGACTGTATCACTGCCAGATGGGGTACACCAGAGACTCTGAAGTCAGACAATGGACCGCCCTTCCAAAGCACAGACTTTGCAGACTATGCCAAGGAAGAGGGTTTCAAGCATAACCGTGTTACACCGCTATGGCCAGAAGCAAACAGTGAGGTCAAACGGTTCATGAGAACCATCAAAGGATGTATCAACACAGCAACCATCGAAGGTAAAAACTGGAAATGAGAGATGTGGGCATTTCTCCGAAACTACCGTGCTACCCCACACTCATCTACAAAAGTACCACCTGCAGAAGCAATGATAGGTCGAAACATTTGCACGAAGCTCAGTCAGCTGCCCGAAACACCTGATCCTCGGGTACACGATAAAGTTCGTGTAAATGACTATGAGGCCAAGGCCAAGATGAAGGCCTACGTAGATAAGACACAATGAACGAAGGACTCAACATTCAACGTCGGAGACTACGTCATCTTAAAACAAAGGGTTTCAAAACTGCTTTTGATCCACGACCCTACACCATAACAAAGATGAACAGTAGTCAGATCATGGCTCGGCGAGCAGATGAGTCAGTCACCAGAAACTCATTCTTCTTTAAGAAGATAATCAACCCACCGAATAACCCAAAGAATGATGATGAGTATGACCTCGATGGTGAACCCGAGTGGGTGAACCTGATGTAGGTGGACTGCCAATAAAACCGGAAGCAGAAATGGCTGAAGCGCAAGCACTTGCTGAGGCACGTCCTGTCAGAAACAGGCGCCATCCTCCTTATCTTGAGGACAATTATATCATGCACTGGGGAGTTAGGGTAACCCTTATCCCATTATTATAACTTATTTTGAGGAACATCTAAAGGGGCACAACCCGTGATACTAACCAGGGGAGTTAGGGGACCCTAATCCCGTTATTATACCTTAATTTAAAGACATCTAGAGGGGCCCAACCCGTGATATTAACCAAGGGGGTTAGGGGACCCTAATCCCGTTATTATACCTTAATTTGAAGACATCTAGAGGGGTCCAACCCTTGGTACTAACCAGGGGAGTTAGAGGACCCTTATCCCATTATTATACCTTAATTTGAAGACATCTAGAGGGGTCCAACCCGTGATACTAACCAGGGGAGTTAGGGGACCCTTATCCCGTTATTACACCTTAGTTTGAAGACATCTAGAGGGGTCCAACCCGTGATACTAACCAGGGGAGTTAGGGGACCCTTATCCCGTTATTATACCTTAGTTGGAAGATATCTAGAGGGGTCCAACCCATGATATCAACCAGGGGTGTTAGAGAACCGGAATCCCGTTATTGTACACTATTTTAAAGAAATCTAGACTAGAGGGGTACATCCCCTGATATATGTGCTAACAAAGAATGTTGAATTAGTGCATCTTCATAGAGCTGCTTCTTATTATCACAGATGGAGAATGAAAATATGTCCATAATGCTAACAATATATAGAACTAGATAATAACAGCCTTGACAACTTATTTATGATAATAAAGAAATTCATTATTTTACTTGGTCATCACCTCCCCCCACCCCAACCCACCTCCTGGTGACAGGCATGTCTGGAGGTAGCTGTGAAGATACCACCATGACACCCATTGTGATAGGGGTACAGATGCGACCATGCAACAATAGGCCCCTAAGACAATAGCCCTGCCCCCATGAAGCCAGCCTCAGTGTGAGTGTGAGATATGGGTTATTTTTTAACAGGGTGCCCAGTACACCACACATGTACATGTAGATAAACATGTCCATCAAGCTAGGTACACTACCATACATTAATTTAGCATTTTGTATATAGTCCAATGGTAAAAAATCATTTTGCCTCCAAGGGGCGGCTACCAGCCTTACTAGCAATAAGAGGCAAATAAAAGAACATTATAGTTTTTAGAGGCATACTGAGGTGGCAAATCATTCATTATAATTAATATAAGTGTATTTACCTTTTAACTCTTTGAGCCTCCTTTGCAGATTTTGTTCTGTGACACTTTCTTGCTCTAAATTAAGAGAAATCAGATGGACATATAAGAAAACTGCATACCAAGTGCTGTGATTAACATTGTATATGAGACGCACAGAATTCAAGAATTATGCAGCATTAAGGTCAAGACATCTCCTTTCCTTATGTATCCCCTTCCCCTGACTATCCTGCCAATTACCCTGCCTATCATACCTCCTGCAGTTATAATCAGTGAGAAGGAAAGGAGAGTAGGCAGAGGGACAGGCAAGTAGAGGAATAGAGAAAGAGAGTTAAGGAAGGGAAGAGTCAGGCAGGAAGAAAACGTATAGAGAGTGCAACAGGTAAGGGATGGACAAAAAAGGGGAAACTCTACTCAGTTTTTGACCTTGCATATCGATTTATTGTTGTGATACCTTAAAGTGATAGGCCTATGACTCAGCATAATGCCTATTGTTTATACTACTAATATGATACAACAACAATGCTGTCTTAGCTTGACTATTATTAATGGTTGATTAACTGGTGTGCAATTCATGAAAAATAATCCACATCTATCTTAAGGTCTGATCTTCACATTACCAGTCTTCACTGCTGCATGTAAGAGTAGTGCTGTGACCTTTAGCCTGAATTGGCATGAATCAGCACAACAATGTAGATGAGAAATGTACTAGTCAACCTATTATCATATATAAAAGGTTGCAACAAGTCTATAACATACAGAATATTGATCTATAAGTACTTATCTAACTGTTTGGTGATAATAGATAGATGAACTCACCTTCAAAGGACTTGAAAACAATCAAAATGTAGTCAGCAGAGAGGACCTCAGTCTGCTAAAGCAGCCATCTTGGATTGTCAAGCAACATGTAGAGTTGGTCAACTTTAGCTGGTGTTTTGGTTTCGTATTTAGTTAGTTTCGTATTTAAAAAAAAAATTCAGAACTGAACCAAATTACAATATTATCTTTTCTAAATTATATTAGAATTTTATTTAAAAATTAATACTGCCTTAACATTGTATATTTGATTTTCTGGGGATTAAGGGATATGTTGAAATAGTTTTTTTTAATTACCGAAATAATTGTTTTAATATTTTCAAAAATTATGCATAATTGTCTTCAGATTCTGAGTTAGCATTATGGTATGATTTATCTTGAAAAATACATATTTTGGAATTAGGGGATATGTGGAAATCATTTTTTGATTACCAAATAATTACTTTAATAATTTTCAGATTCATGAGTTTGCCTTATGGTATGGTTGCTCATGCAAAATACATATTTTGGAATTGGGGATATTTGGAAACGTACCAGGAAACATATAAAGGTTTCATGGGTATAATCCGGCACGATTGAGTGGCGGGAACCACCGGTTAACGTGGTCAGCGCACATGCGCCAGGTTAGGACTTCCGTCTTGTCCGATTGATCGTCCATTTGGTTTGGAAGCTCAAAGGAGTACAGTCATCAGCGTAGAAGTCGGGATTTTTTTGCCTGAACAAAGGCGAATTTCTGCTGAGGAGTGGACCAGTAAGTGCAGGAAAGAATTATCTGCAGGCTGTGCTAGGCTTTGAGGAGAGACATTTCTTTGAAAATAAGTTATTACGTCTAGAAGAGCAGGGAAGTTACCGGCGCGGCGAGGTGACAGTCGCCATCTTGTGTGGAGTAGGGGAACTGCGCGTCATAATATAAACAAAGCCACATGTTATGCCCCTGTGTGCCAAATGCAATGAACATTACGATGGAAGGACGAATCCTCAGAGTAAATTATGTCGGCCTTGTACAGGGGTGTCGATTGAAGACCAGTCTGAGGATCCTGGAGACAGATTACATTACGAGGCGGATGCTGGTGAGGGTGGCAGGCAAGGTAGAGGTCGCTCACAACGATTGGATTCGACGAAAACGACAATTCTGGGTGGATCTCATGCCGCTAATTGAGGTAGACATGGCTTACCAGCTCAAGTTGATCCGACGAGAGGTTTGTGCAATGATGGTAGCGCAAATGACAGCGTGTCAGCAGGTGTTCTTCGAGGCTCATCGAGTTTAGATCCGTTTGATAGTGATCGGGCACGCAGAGCAAATAATTCTCTCATTGGGGTTTTGGCTCAGGAGCTGGAGGAGGAGAAAGCTAGGCTTTTGGACTGTGAGGGGGTACAGGAGATTGCTAGGTTACGAGCTGAATTGGCAAGTGTTCGTCGTCAGACTATGGTGGCCGAGATGAAGAAGGTCAAGTTGGAGGATTATGCTGAGGAGTGCGACGTGGAAGTGTTGGTGCAGTCAAAAAGGAAAGACAATTTGATTGCCAAGGCTGTGGAGAACGATGCAAGACGTCAACAACGTATTAAGGACTCTCAGAACGGTACACAAAATGAACTTGAGTCTGAGGACAGTGATTCTATTGATGAGGAGGTGCTGGAGGAGGAGGCTGGGCCAAAGAAGAAGACCAAGGGAAAAGGGAAGGTTGAAGAGAAGGTCAAGAAAAAGCCCAAGTCCAAGAAACAGTCGAAATCCAAACGTCACAAGGTGAAGAAAAGTAAGAAAAAGCAAGGTGATGATGTGGAGACGTCTGAGGACTCGAGTGCCTCATCTGACAGTGAGAGTGAGTTCGACTTTAGCCTTAAACGTTTGTTACCTAAAGGTTTGGAAAAAAAGGCACTGAACTACAAGGAAGTGTTGTATTATTCTCTGAAAGATGTGGAGAAATTGTTAGAAAAAGGGGAAGATGTGGGCCCATACGTCAGTCATTTGCGATTTATGGCAGGAAAAGATGTACATTCATACCGCTATGAGAATATTATGAGGTATGACTCATGTGTGCGACAGAAAGCTGCGGATGATGGGTTGAGTGCCTTTGGGGAAAGGGATACAGATGATGTACATGAGAACTTGGGAAGTGATGCTGTGATGACGAGAGAGAGGGGTAGGGGAAGTGGGGGCTGGAGGGGGGGGGAGGGGGAGGGGGGCGTCGATCCAAGATCTGGGGTCTCAAGCTTGTTTTAAGTGGAACGATGGTGTGTGCATGTGGGGGGATAGATGCTTCAGGAAGCATGTGTGTGTGGAATGTGGGGCGAGAGATCATGTGGGGTCGAGATGTCCAGGGGGAGGGGGAAGGGGGAGGGGGGTAGCTCCTAGGTAGGGGGGACAGCTGATGTGTGTGGAACTGTATGTGTGTGTGTTGGTTTCTATGATGTGGTTGTTGGCTTTAAAATTATGCTTAAATGTAATATCGAGTATGGTAGTATCAGAGGTTTATTGTGGTCAAGTGTTGAAGCTATGTACCGGTAATGTGAGATTATCTAGAGAAGATGTAGTATTGCTAGCTTTGAGATATGTGAGGGAGACCTATCCTGTGATGTGTAATGAAATTGATATATTTGATGGTTTCTTTACGAAGGGCGTATTGTTGTGTAGTGCGGATTATAGGAAATATCTGGCAGAGATTAAGTGTATGGATGTTCGAGAAATGGTGTATGAAAATGTTCAGGAAAGGTCGGAGGCTGTTGATAAATTCGTGGATAAATGGGGATCGTTTGTACTTTGCAAAGGTGGATGTGTTCATTTGATTAATGATGTTAAAATATTATTGAAACCCTGTGAGATGTTAAAGGAATGTTCAAGTACCGGTAGTTTGGATGTTAATATGATGTTTATTTGGGAAAGTAGTCTCTTGGGCTGTGCTATTGCTAATAATGAGGTAGATACCATTTATGATATGAGGAATTATTTGTCGATTACCAAGGATAGAGTTTTGAGATGTATGGATACGATTGTGAAAGAGGAACTCGCTGAGGGTATTATTAGTATTGTAAAAGATAAGCCCAAATGTATTCATGCTTTAGGGGCGGTACCAAAGGACGATGGTTCTAATATACGTTGTATAACTGATGCAAGCCGTCCTAAGGGTAGAAGTATTAATAATTACATGGAGGAAGTGGTTGAAAAATTTAATTATGTGGCAGTGAAAAATGTGGCCAAAGAGATTACGAAAGACAGTTATATGTGTGTGTTGGACGTGAAGGGCGCGTACCGTACGATACCGGTACGGGCTGAGCATCGTACTTTACAAGGTTTCAGATGGTGTATCAAAGGAAAAAATGAGTTCCTGGTTAATAATAGTTTGGCGTTTGGTCTTAAATCAGCTCCATATATTTTTACGCAATATACTGAATTCATTGTGAGATGTATGAGGAAACATGGTTATGAACGAACTTTTGGTTATTTAGATGACTTCATAATCATTGAACAAACTGATGAAGCGTGTTGGGAGGCTTTACACGTACTTTTGATGTTGTTGAGGAAGTTTGGTTTCTATATTAATTACAAGAAACTGGTCACGCCTAGAAAGAGGATAAGATATTTGGGCATAGAATTAGATTCAAATGATTTGAAATTGTATTTACCTAATGATAAATTGATTAAATTGGGAAACATGGTTTTGGAATATCAGGTTAAGGATACATGTTCAAAGAAAGAATTGCAAAGTTTAGTGGGGATTCTGTCACATTGTAGTACAATTATACGAGGAGGACGTACTTTTTCAAGGCGTGCTATTGATTTGATTAACTCGGTAAAAAATCAAAATGATTTGATTTATTTGACTGAGATGTTTAGGGAAGATCTGAAATGGTGGAAAGCGTTTGCTATTATGTTTAATGGTTGTGCAACGATTATTAAATTGGAATGGTCAAATTGTGTGACGATATATTCTGACGCTTCAATGTTGGGTTTTGGTTCAAGCTGGGGAGATGATTGGTTCTTTGGTGTTTGGGATGAAAAACTGATTGATGATTTTGATTATCCATCTCATAAAGAATTAGGGCCGTCTATGAATCTGAATAGTCCGGCTGAGAGGGAATTATGGCCGATTCTTGTGGCGACAAAGAGATGGGGGAGACAGTGGAAGAATAGAGCTGTGCATTCTTTTACTGATAATGTAGCTGTAGAAATCATGTTAAGGACAGGGAGGTCCAGAAACAAATTATGTATGGACTGGTTGAGGGAGATATTTTGGTGTTCGTTTGTGTTTAATTTTGAAATCTTTCCACATAGGATTAGTAGCAAAGAAAATGTGTTCTGTGATGGTTTGTCTAGAGTGGTAGGGGCTAAGGCTCGTGGTGTAGTGAGAAATTATGCTGTAAAAAGAACGTTTTGCTGTTTGAATACTGATTTGAACCATTTGTGTAAGTAATTTGTTTTTTTGTTTTTTTTCTAGACGATGACTTGTGGGACGAGGTGTTGCGTTTGGAAGGATTGTATTATTCAGAGAATTCTAAAAGAACTAAGAGTGTCCAGTTACGTAGATATGAACGGTTTTGTGAGGAAAATAATTATGTAGCCTTTCCTTAAGAAAGCTTGAAGATGAGAAAATATGTGGCGTATTTAAGTAAAGACTTGTGTTTTTCATCAATTCAGCAATACATCTCAGCGATATTGGTGCATTCTAGGATGTTGGGAATGCCTAATGAGACCAGGGAATCTTTGGGGATTTTGTGGATTTTAGGTGGAGTTAAGAGATGGAAGGGGGACCATGTTGAGTCATCTGAGTGTTTATTTCCTCATCATCTGTTATTAATTCAAGTGCTGTTAAATATGGCATGTGTACAAGATCTAGTGTTCTGGGTAGCGTGTTTGATTATGTTTAGAACTTTACTTAGAGGTTCTAATGTTCTTTTTTCTGATATGTGTCTGATGTTTGATGATGTAAGTTTTCATGATTGGGGAGTTTTATTTAGCATGTGTAAAACTAAGACGATTCAATTTAAACAAAGATGTTTGGAAATACCGGTAGCAGGAGTTAAAGGTAACCAGTTGTGTTTGTTGAAATGGTTTAAGTTAATGTTATTGGTTAATGGTTCTAAGCCTGGTCTACCTTTGTTGGGATGGACTGAGGGAGGTGTGTATATGCCGGCTACTTATGTATGGTTTGTGAAGAGATTGAAAGTTTTATGTGCTCGCGTGGGTTTATGTGGTAAATTTGGGACGCATAGTCTAAGACATGGAGGAGCGACAACTTTGTCCATGTTAGGGGTCAGTTTGCCTGAGATTTCTAAGAGGGGCGATTGGAAAAGTTTATGTGTTTTGAGATATCTGAATAGACCTTTGTTAAATTTGATTGTTGAGGAACAGAGATGGTGTGAACGATTGTTAGAATTTAAATTATGATATGTTTTGTTTTGTTTTTGTTTGGTGGGTTGGCAGGTCTTTTTGGCCTTGCTAAGCCCAAAATGTTGTCTATTCTTATATGGTTATAGTTATGCTTGTTATACGGTACGGTAGACCTAATGTAAGAGAGCAGTGGATTATAGTAATATTGATATACGGAACATAGTCGTTATGTACTGAGAAATTCAAGAAAATATATTTCATAACTAAGGGATATGTTGAAATAGCTGTTTTAACCTTAAAAATATGTCTATCAAATTATCATAGGTTCCTCAAATACACACCATATGCATCACACCATGGTCATATTTAGAAAAGTGTTTCAGAACTAAGGGATATGTTGAAACACTTTTTTTTGTTCAATAAACCTAATTTATATTAAAAAAATGAGAAAAAGAATTGTCATAGGTTCCTGAGATACACAACATAGGCATATGTTATAGTATTTACCTTTATTTTCAAAATTAAGGGATATGGTGAAATAGTTATTTTTTTACATTTTTGATTTCAATTCAAAGGAAATCATGGACAGATATCTATATGACGTTTTTTTTTGAACCAGTACATGTAAATTTGGTACCATATTGTGGTATCTTTTTTTGAAAATCATAAGGGATATGGTAATTGAGGGATATGTTGTAGTATTTCATGTAGTATATTTATATACGGAACATAGTCGTTATTCAAGAAAATATATTTAATAACTAAGGGATATGTTGAAATAGCTATTTTAACCTTAAAAATATATGCCTATCAAATAATCATAGGTTCCTCAAATACGCATCATATGCATCACACCATGGTCATATTTAGAAAAGTGTTTCCGAACTAAGGGATATGTTGAAATACTTTTTTTTGTTAAATAAACCTAATTTATATTAAAAAAATATGGAGTAAATGTAGAATATCACAAAATATAAGTATATTTTGGTTGCCATGGTTACCATATTCCACACATAAGGCAAAATCAGCAATGAGAAGATTAAACTCATTGATACCATCATTTTGAGCTATTACACAACTATTTCCATGGATAAATATAGATTTTAGCCTACAAATATTGGCTTAGTATGCTGGTTGCTAGGCAAAAATCGTAATAAACTGCTGTTACTAAGTATAACCATGGCCCATAGAAACAACCCGAATAATAAATATAAAATACCTGGGGTTTATAGTTGGGGCTACAGTTGATTGTTCTTTTGAAATACACAATTTATCTACCTCCTAATGGGCATTTTTGGTGTTTTTAGTGTTACCAAGGAAAATGGTTGCCATGGCAACCAAAAATCGTAGTAAAAATTTCCAAGAGGTGGTTTTGCATTCTTAGGGACCCAATAAAGATAATTATTTATGTTGGAAAAAATTAACATCCGTGTGCGCGAGAACCCCAAATCACTCCACATGGCCAAGCACTAAACTGACAACAATGTGTTTGATGGTTACATACCTATCAGTGTGTTTTGATGTTTATAATATGAAAGTTTATCAATCTGGTTCTAACATAGACTCAAGGACACCAAACATGGTTTATAGTTTTATTCAAGAGACTTTTCCAGTTATCATATAAGTGCTCAAAGGTTATAAGCACAGTAAACTACTTATGTTAAAGCATACCATCTATCATCATATATCATATATCTTATCAGTTGTCTACATTAAGGGTTTACTGTATTATCATAAATCACTACCGTTCTAACTAAGGTTGGAAGGAATGTAGAATCCAGCCCTCGCAGCAGCGCGGGAAACGGACGCAGTAGCGCCGCCTATTAACTTAACTAAGAACTGTCATTGGGATCCAGATCTGGGGCCACCATCTTGCCGCATGTGCGACCGCATAGACCGTACTAGTAAATCATGTCATTCTGAACCAAATACAACGTCATTTGCGTACAAAACTCAGCAGGGCTAGGTCACAGACTCAGTGCGCCTTTAAGATCCTTGCTTGACCTATTTTGACTCCCTACAATAATAGCATCAAACAGGTTTGACTTTTTAAGTAGTCATCCAAGTTTGACTGTTCATTTGCAGAGTTAAATCCTGCTGACCCTCCTGTGACTAGAGTCTCTATACAAAGGGAGTTGACCCACTTTGACTCCCTTATGATATATCGGAAATCACTTTAGAGTGGGGAGAGTTACCTCAGTGATCCGAACTCTCATTGGAGAGTCACTGTGATTCTACTTCTTTTCTCTGTGTTGCTAATTTGGACAAAAGGGAGTCACATAGCTCCCTTTCTAAAGGGAGTGAGGCACTGACTCTATTCAGAAAGGGAGTCAGCAAACGTGTCAGAAAGAGAATTATTACTAATTTGGACTCTTACAATTAACATAGGTGGATAGCAGTGATTTTTTAGTCAAAACCAGGGCTCGCATAAAGGAGTCAAATAGCTCCCTTTCTAAAGAGAGTCAGGCATTGGCTCCATCAGAAAGAGAGTCAAAAACAATTGTCAGAAAGAGTCATCGCTAATTTGGATTCTGTATAATTAATATGGGTGGGTATCAGTAGCTGTGGAGGCATGTTGGAGGCAAAACCAGGGCCTAAGAGACAAGGGAGTCATGTAACTCCCTTTCTAAAGGGAGTCAGGCACTGACTCCATTCAGAAAGAGAGTCAGATAGAGTCATTGCTAATTTGGACTATATAATGAACATGGGTGGATAGCAGTAGCTTTATGTGTGTGTACCTCTTTTTCCTATTCTGTTAGAATCATATCAAATTTAGTACGTTTTAAAATAATCATTTTCTACTTTCTTATTTAAAACAGGCTACGTTGGGCCAACAGTAGTCAAGGTTGGAATGACTATGGGTTTCTGACATTGGGCCAACATTCATTTGTCCATCTATCAGAACGTCGCCATGACATCGCAACCCCAATGTCAGTCTTTTAAAGTACCGCCTTCTAATGACATTGTTCCAACGTTTAGCCAAGATTTAGAGCCTACAAGTGACATTGTTCCAACATATATTTTCCAACATTGGCCAAAAATGTTCATAATAATGATAATAATAATCTTTTATTGACAACAAAGGAGGACATTATTGACCCATATCTACATGCATCTAACAGTTTTAACATAGAGGCAATATACAGTTACCAAGTATACAAAACACACTCACACACATACATACATTCATACGCAAGCATACTACCTTTACAAACATGGCATACATACCCACATGTGGGTTCTGAGAATATCTTCCTACTTACAGTTTTACATAAGATATCATACATAGCATTTAGGTACAGACTTAGTTTGAGTTAAACCTGCTGTCTTTGCATAAATGCAGTGCATACAAACTTGGCAAGTGCCTTTATAACAACAGCATCATTGTTTTTCATGACTGAGATAAACGTGTCTAGGTCTGACATTTCCTGGTAATTTTGTATCATGTCACCTAGCTAGGTTGTGTGAGCTGAGTCTGTACCGTGCGAGTGCAAACCTATGGTATTGGTTGGGGATGCAAAACAGATATTTTTCAAGCTTAAATTCTGATGTAAATTTCATATACGTTCTTAGTTTTTTACTTTCCCCCGCTGACACTTCCTCATTCATTACCTGATCTCTATATTTACAATTTATTATCTCGGTAACTGCATTTATAGCTTTTGGATCTTCACGGGTTGCCTGTTTGTTCCAAAGTTGAGCATATCTCGCGCCAAGTGAAGTTAATAAACACTTAAATGTCTACGAAGCAGCAATAGAGAGATTTAACTTCAGCCTGAACCATTTTTACAGCAGTATACAAAATAAACACATTATCCAATATCCTACCCTTTTCTACAAAACCATTCTGAACTGGGTCATCTTGATGCATCATGTCATTATTGAAATTTAGTCGGTTGTTGATAATTACTTCAAAGGGTTTACAAGTTCTGTTCATAATAGTTATTTTCCTGTAGTTATCAGGGTTCCCTGTGTCACCTTTCTTATGCAGTGGGCTAATTATTCCTTCTACCCATTTTTCTATATATATGTATATATGTTACCTGGCTTCAAATGTGGCCAACTCTCCTCAATAGGGACATGGCTGTGAAGAATCATTATTTTATAGAGACGGCCATTTATTCTCTATTTGCAATTTAGCTTAATCTTAGCTCAAAGGGCCAAGAAGTGGTACAGAATAAAATCCTAGCCCATACACCTTATCTACTTGTTGTTACCCCAAAAATGGTGTCCTCCTAGAAATATTGCCTCAAAGGGCCAAGAAGTGATACAGAATAAAATCCCAACCCATACACCTTATCTACTTGTCGTTATCCCCAAAATGGTGTCCTCCTAGAAATATTGTCAGGATTCTGTCATTTACCGTTGTTTTTCAATATGTCCTTTTGGTCCCGTACAAGTGTTTAGTTGAATATGATGTAGCAACATATAATACATTTGGTTATGAAGGTATATACAGGTTATACAATAGGTTAAGAATTTTAGGTACAAGTTTTCACTGCCAACAGGCAGACTGTCAAAATCACTTCAACTATATACAAAAGTTATTGAGTATTATATAGATGAGCAATTAAAAACAAAGGAAACCCTTCCCTAATCTATTATCAATTCTATATCTCGGTATCTTGGTTGCCACCTTAGCAGCTGTGTTGGGGATTACTTCTATGGTTTAAACCTTTCTGGTTTCACTTCTCTAAGGCTTGTAGTCTAGCAGCTTTCCTCCTCCCTCTTCTTGCCCTTCTGGCTGTGGCTGCAGGATTCTTCCCTTTCATATAGTTTTTTGAGGGAAGCTTGTTCCAATTTGAGAGTCCTCTGTACAGTGGGTTTTCCCTAAATTTCTGGGTGCGCGGGAAAGGGAGTTTTTAGGTGAGCTTGTTTTTATTCCTCGTTCTGTGTCTTACATTCATAGGGGTAGACTTTCTTGTTTTACTATATGTTAGGGACATCAATAGCTCTTTTGTCCTCGGGCTAGGAGAGGAATTTCACATGAAGATCAACTACCGAGTCTTCCCAGACCCTAACATTCCTTATGCATCTCAGCATTCTATTCTTAATAACTTATTTGAGGAGCTTATTTGTTTTTATTAATGTAAATGAATCTGTCATGAAGGAACAATTATTGAAGTGGGGTAGTATTAGTCACTGAAATAGTACTTTCGCATCATCCATCGACAGCAAGTACCAGAGTTTTCCAAACTTAAAGGATAGAAAGTTAGTGTTCCGGACTGATTTGTTTAGAAACAGTGTCATACTCAGGGTGTAATCTAGGTTGGCTCCAAGATATGTAAAGGTTTCTGTATTCTGGATCCTGGTGTCACCGACAAACAAATGCCTGTTCACACAATGAACATACTTGTGTTCTGCACAGAACCACATCATCTTAGTCTTGTTGTGATTTCTGGTTAGGCCAAGATCATCACATTTCTTACTTGGTACATTTACTTCTTTTTGTAAGCTTCGACAGTAGGATAAGCCGGGGTGGTATAGATGACTATGTCATCAGCGTAGAGTTTAGCTTTAGCACTTCCAGTGTCCACAAGGATTGAGTTTGTGAAGAAAATGAACAATATAGGTCCCAGCACGGAGCCCTGTGGTACTCCAAAATGTATCTCTCTGGGTGAAGACGTTGCTGCATCTACCTTAGTTGATTGGGTTTTACCTTTCAGGTATGTATGGAGACAATGCATGTGATTAATAGTTTCAAGTTCAAGTTTCAAGTTTCAAGAATTTATTCTCATGTAATAATTCATTATGATACATTGTATACAAATACTGTACAATGACAGTATAATATAGGTAATAATATATACCTAATATATAAAATGATGTTATAAATACCACACATTTTACAATAGATATTTCCCTTGACACGTTATGCCATTATTTGTTAGAATATTACAGAGAAAAGGCTGCTGCTAGAAATATACTTTCTGTTTTTGTTAGCCACCTATAAATTACTAGCATTGAAGTGTCCAACTACATATTAGACCAGCGGTATAAATGCATGTAGTTTCATTTCAGGTTTACTTCGACATTCAATATTTATAGGACAGGCTCTTTGCAACTGGTTTCAGCTTCCCATTGCCATACCCATTACAAAGTCTTGTGGATATGTTGTCACTGGTATTGAAAAAAACAATTTTCAATTCAATGATCAAAATTACTTGCAAATAAGTGGCACAGCAACGGTCACCAGAGTGGCCCCTTCCTATGCCAATTTATTTATGAGCGCCCTGGAAACCAAACTCTTGGAAAATCACCAAGAGAAACCCAGGGTCTGGTTCAGATACATTGATGACATATTCTTCGTCTGGGATCATGGAGAAGAAAAACTCAATGAATGGCTCGGTTATTTAAATAGCCAGTGCCACAGCATTAAGTTCAACTCGGAATGGTCAAGAAGTGAAATTAACTTCTTGGACACCACAGTGAGAGTAAATATGTCACTCTACACTGACCTGTATGTCAAACCCACTGACACAAACAGTTATTTGAG
Organism: Harmothoe impar; assembly: GCA_947462335.1. Classification (NCBI taxonomy): domain Eukaryota; kingdom Metazoa; phylum Annelida; class Polychaeta; order Phyllodocida; family Polynoidae; genus Harmothoe; species Harmothoe impar. The sequence continues at coordinate 77,269,351 of OX381704.1, read as the reverse complement.
ATACAATTCTGCACATGCACCACATGCGAATAGAGGGCTACCTTACAGCCAGTTCCTCCGACTACGGAGGATCTGCAAACTTGAGAGTGACTTTGAAAGACATCTCAAAGCAAAGTTCAGAGACCGTGGCTACCTGGATGAACCTCTAAAGGAAGCCCGGGAGAAGGCATACAGCCAAACAAGGGCTGACCTACTGAAAGAAAAGGTCAAACCCAAACCCACAGAGGATGAACCAGAAAAGGTTTTTCTAACCACATCCTTCAGACCCAACTACAACAAATTTCAGAAAATAGTGAAGAGTAGATGGGATGACCTAGCTGAGTAATGCACTACCAGAAATCTCCAGCGGTTACGAATGAAACTGGTTTTTAGGTCACCGGCAACCTAAAAACCTCCAGGACTATCTGGTACGAGCAAGAACTGATTACCACCCAGTAAGGGATGAGAATGAGGATAAAAACAAACCTCAGAGGAGATACAACCATACTGCACACATACACGTAGCTTAGTTTAGCTTAGGGCTTAGCCCATAGACTGAACCTCAACAATTTAATTGGTCATCGGTTGGTGTGGTGCTGCTGTCTTCTGACTCAGCAGTGCTGCCCCACCCAATACCACCCTGTATAAATATTGGGGAGGCAGCTATCCTCTACTACGCTATGAATATGCCACGCATGCCTCAAAGCAACCCAAAAGCCTCAGCCAAATCTGCAACTTTGGCCACTTTAAAAGCCGCCGTACTACATGGCGCTCAAGTGCATGGTGCCGCTGGTACCACCTCGCTCTGCACACTCTACAGGATTCTGATCAATCCTGATCTACTAGCGTTAAGCCAGCTGGTCTGTCTAGTATATATTAATGCCCGACAACCAGCTCCACTGCATTCACTTTATTCACTGTATTTATGTATTATGTGTACCCCAGCACCTCCTGGTGCCACTAACACGAAGGTAAAGCCAGCCTTAAAATGACCACTAGTCTCAGGGATTATTTCCAACTAGAAGGCCTACGCATAGGTCACTATAACATAAGAAGTCAAAACAAAAAGTTTGACCAACCTAGTGACCTCGTCAAATTGTTTGATATAATATGTGTTAGCGAAAGCTGGCTAATCCCTGCTTACCCAGACTGTAAACTTGAGGTACATGACTACCAGTTCTTCCGTCAGGACAGACTGGTGGACAAAGTAGGCAGTGGGCTACTGATCTATGTTTGTAATAAAATGGCACCGTTTTGTAGCCTAGAGCCCTCTCTGTGCTCTTCTAAACCTGATATATGAGCCCTGACTATGAATTTCACTCAAGATAAGCACCGCCTTACCTCCTTTTTACACGTCTATCGACCCCCAAACGGCACTTACGTGAACTGTATAGATAGCATTAAGTTAATCTGTCAGAGTCCGCCCCTTGAAGGCAGGGAACGCTGGCTCATTGGGGATATTAATGTTAACCTTCTAGAACCCGATGATTGTAAAACTAAATATTATATTAAGATGATTAATGACACTGCCTTACAAAACATAATTGTAGATAAGATTACTCGCCCGCACACTAAGTCACATGGCGGGACTTGTATTGATCTTATTGCAACTGATAGTAATATTGTCCTCCATCATGGAACCCTCCCCTGCTTTGTGAGTGATCACCTCCCGATCTACGCTGTAAAGAAAAAGCCCAAAGAGCCATATGTAAAAATTGAAGTCGAGGGTCGTTCATACATGAACTACGACCGTACTGATTTTGTCGATTATCTGCTTGAAATTGATTGGACCAACTTTAATGCAAACAATAATGTAGATGATAAGTGGTCTCTATTATTATCATACATAACGTCTTACCTTGACATCCACTGTCCTGTCAAATCCATGTCATTTAAGGACAAAGGCAAACCCTGGATGACGAGAGAAATTTACGAATCTATTTATGAACGTAACCAATATATGTCAGACTACTGTAAGGGTGGCAAATCCAACCCGACCTTATTGGAAATGGCAAAGCAAGTCAGACGCGACAAACTTGAAAACTGGTCTTTCTGAAAATTACTTCAAAAATAAACTACATGAATTGTCTGGAAATCCGACGAAGTTCTGGTACGAGCTTGCTTTACTACTTGGTAAAATTGGTGTCAACAAGCCTGAGGTTGTCCTTGATAATGAGGCCACTGGTGAAGAGCTCAGGGGCGCTGATGTCCCCCCATACATCAATGAGTTCTTCACGAACATAGGTCATAAATTGTTTACTTCCCCAGGCTCGGCGCCAAATGTACCAGCCTACGGAGAACCTACTTGTATTAATTATAATGTAACCCCAAATACTAAGGTCTCCTATGATACTGTACTAAGATTAGTGAAGAACATTTATGTTCATAAATCTAGTGGAGTAAATGATTTGCGTACAGCAGTTCTTAAGGACGCGCTGTTAATATTAGCGCCTCAGCTCACCTCTATCATTAACCAATGTCTCCATACAATCACCTTCCCCGAGTCATGGTCCTCGGCCAATGTGATACCCCTCCCTAAATCTGGAAATCTGAGGGAAATTGGAAATTGGCGCCCCATATCCCTGCTCCCAACCCCCAGCAAAATCATGGAGCGTATTGTCTATGAAAACATATACGGTGAGCTGGAGCGACAGTGCCTCTTGAGTAGCCGTCAATATGGCTTCCGCACGTCCAGGGGAACCAATGACGCGGTGTTTAAATATGTAAACGACATCTTCCTTGCCAAAGATAAGGGAGAGCACCTGCTGGCGTGTTACCTGGACGTGCGGAAGGCTTTTGATAGTGTCCATCACTTGGAGTTGATTAAACGGATGAGGAACTTGTCTCTTCCGACAATCTATACTGACTGGTTATTTGCATACTTGGGAAAGAGATCCCAGCGCGTAATGTGTAATGGCACTATTTCTGACTCCCTCCCTGTCCGGTATGGCGTCCCCCAGGGGTCGATCCTTGGACCCCTGCTATTTATCTGTTTTGTTAATAACCTCCCCAGTGTGCTAAAATATAGTAAAATAATAATGTATGCGGACGACGTCGTTTTCTACACGTCCTCGAGCAACTATAAACTAGCTGAGTCTAAGCTACAAATCGATGCTAACTCGGTGTACGAATGGTTTTGCTCAAGCGGGCTTTGTATAAACAAAGATAAGACTCAGGTTCAGCTCTTTAACCCACCTAGCGGGTCGTCTATTATACCATGTATAAAAATGGGCAACATCGCCTTAAAAACATGTGAGAGTTATGAGTATCTGGGCATCATCTTGGATAGCCACCTTAATCTTGTGAGAACCATTAGTAAAACTGTCAGTACCTCCTCTAATAGATGTTTCATGTTTAATCGCTTTAGAGAAAAGGTATCCAAGCCCACTGCAATATTAATTTACAAGCAAACCATACAACCTGTACTAGAATATTGTGGGTATCTATTTAATGGAGTTGTAAAAACCCAGCATAAGCGACTGCAGATGGTCCAGAATAGAGGCCTGCGCACGTGTCTAAGAGTAAGAGTAAGATATCATGTAATGGATCTACATACAAACGCTGGAGTCGACTATCTCGCTGTGCGTTACGATATGCAACTCCTCTTATTGGTACATAAATACCTGTATGGTACAGGCCATGACCCTGCCGAACTGGGCCTGCACTTTGTCATATCCGGCAGACCAACGAGATACTCAAATACAGGTCTATTAAGATACCCTGACTCTATAAAAATTGGCTACCGACGTAGTCCCCTGTATAGGTCAATTGAACTATGGAACAGCCTGAGCAAGGAAACAGAGACACTTTTAAAGCCCTGGCTAAGCCTAAAGTTATAGCCAATTTTCTGTCAAAAAATCGGCATATCATAGAACGGTAAAGCAATACAAGTAACCCATGGTGTTAATGTTACTCGCTGTATCTCAGTTTATTTTTCTCCCATATCACATGTGAAGAAACTCTCTGAGTCAACATGCATATTGTACGTTATCTACTATGTATCTCAAACGGCAACATATCATGTCATACCCTACCATACTGGACTTTAAGTCCTACTTTGACAATGTATCGTATCTTGTAAAATCATCCTATGCAATAAAATACGTTATAAACTCAAAAAGCCACGTCATTTTTTTCCCCGCGCTGAAATTCTACATTCATGGACTTTCAAAAATTGGGTCAAATTGAGGAATTATTTCCAATAGAATTTGACAAACCAATAGAAAGTGACCTATAGTCTACCACCACCGGTAAGGGAAAAATCAATTATAATTAATCCCTAGAGTTAAATCAAAAGCTCCACTTAAAATGCACAGATGATTCCCACAGCTAAACCTAGGGGGAGCCACTGATACCCTACAGCAGCTCCCCATATGACCACAACTAACAACTGAGGCATAGCCTCAGAACCACAATACATGTTCTAATTAAAACATGGTGGTAATAAATCAGCAAAATAAAATAAAATATTTTATGAATTTCACTAGTACCTGTTACTCCTGAATGTCCACCTGATGAAGTCTTTGGAAAGACTGAAACACTCAGATCTGTCACTCCTATACCTAAACCTGCAGCCATTGGTCCACCTGGAAACAGGTGACTGAGTTTTTTAAATAACAAAACTCTTACACACTCCAAAACTTATTGGAATCCAGGATCTCTAGTTGATACATTATATATCAACTGGAGATTTTTGTTTTCTACAACAGCTTTGAACAAATATTATTTGTTGAGATGTGTAAACCCCACAGGGACAAAAGTTCCCTCCAAGAATCAACCTAGTTTGACTTGGGAACCAATGGAATTACAGGGAATGAGGTCAGGAGAACACATGACCAGTGGTCAAGCTTAGCTGGGATTGAAATTTCAACTCACCTGTGCAGATCCGAGTGTTTGCGGAGAACACACAACCCCTCGTCAACCCCAAACTTCAATATCACTAAAGAAATTGTTTACGTCTTCTACAGGGTCTCCTGTGCTTTTGGCTGTGTAGAAAGTGTCTTAATCTTTTTCGAGCATAAACTTGGCAAATTCTTCTTTATTATAATCTTTAAACGATCTGCCTCATTATGATACAATTTCTTTAGGATTTCTTGCTTTCTTTCGACATGCATATATTGGTAGGTGATTACTGATTAGAATGGGCGCCACTTCACTGTCTTGAAAATGCATTATATATTTGCAGTTACATATACAGGTATACCAAAATTGGGCGGGGAAGAACGTTCTGTATCTCAATGAGGACCAAATAAAAAAAGAAAATAAAAAAAAGTTTGTCAGTATGTTGCATGTCTATTGCCGCTCCACCCTTGTCAGGGTCCTCCTCGTTTGGCCTGGTTACTGTGCTAAAAAAAGCCATCTTAGAGAGTTATCTGAGCAGAATCCTTGGTGCTCTCAGTGTCAGGATTCTTGTTGTCCATGAAATTGATGTTGAAACCACCGCTGTACCAATTTTCTCTTTTCCTTTTAAATAGTAGTTTTTTAAGGCTCTTGATGAAAGTATCAATATAACCCCTATGGCGTCTATAAATTGTGGACATTTTTCGGTTATTCTGTCAATGAAATGAAATCACAACTGTTTAAAGTTGGCATAATTTCAATCATTTTTTTGTTTGTGCTCCTGCAATTGAGATGGGCAACCGTGATACCCTTCATAACTGGGCCTCTATATTTACCTATGTACTTAATTAGTTTATAAATGGAGTAACTCTTGCTTAAACATTTATACAGTTAACCCAGATGGGTGTGACTAACGAGGATTAGTGTGTATTCCCTTCGGACCACAACTACAAAGTGCCCTAGACCCTGCTGACATTTACCAGCTGGACTTAATTATGCATCAAATTTCCCACCCTTTGCTCCCATTGGTTATTCATGTGGTCAGCTGGTCACACTTGGGTCAGGCTCTGACCAATTCATACTGACACTGTGTCCACACAAGTGCAGTTTACTAGACACTGACTCTGACTTGTAGCTAGGTCTAGTTTTATTGTGTATTCACACTATGTTTGATGTTGGGCACAGTAGGCCCTAGTACTGAATAGTGTTTTTACCTGCTATTATTATTCACATGAACATTTTTGGGTGGAATAGGTAGCTTAGGGTTGGGTTGGGTTTTATCATTTTTACCAGGTTGGTTACTGTTTATGATAAATTGGCCTATCATTTTCCGTGATAGGCCCACTTTGTAGTTTCGACCCTTATTGGCGTCATCATCAGGTGGATTTGACAGGGATTTATATGAGCATAGTTCCACTATGTCCATATTTATATAAAAGACAATAGTCCCCCAATGCCTCTTTGACAGATGCGGAAGATGAGTAATTGTGAGTACGGTAGGCTTTGTTTGGTAGTCAATGGGTGTGCTGATTTGTAGTCCAGATACGTGTTGATGTCAGTGGGTTTGCAGTACAGCTCTGTGTACAGTTTTCTTGACACTGTGTCTAGTCTTATCCTGGTGTCCAGGAATGTGATTTCCGTATTGGATGTTTCAGCTGTGAATTTGATGGTGTCGTGGAATCTGTTGAGATGTCGTAACCATCTTTGTTAACCCAGATGGGTCCAATTAGTGCCCCATTATGGTGACAAATAATGGGGCTGCTGGTCAACATCTCATAAACTGTCAATGCTCTCCGGTAGACGTTGGAAATGCAACGTTATCTGATGCTGAACCAACATTGGCATATAACATTGGCATATAACATTGGCAGATCGCTGGGTGTATTGCCCGCATTGATCATTCCAACCTAAATTTGTTCATAATGGTACAAGGTTCAAATATTGCCTTCGACTGTGCCAGCGTCGGCCCAACCTATCCTTGCTAGTTCAGTTGGGATTGGATGAAAGATTATATACATTGATATACACATACTAGTAAGAATTGCCATGTATACCATAATAAATAAATTATTTGGACTCAATTGGATTGTTTTAAGGAAAAAAAGGTACGAGTGACACGTTTGTCTCAGGCACCTACGTTGGCTTATTCAAGAATTAATTGTACTGCCTATGAAAATTGTGTAGAGGTAATATGTGCCCAACAATGGAACGCCCTTGAAGTAGATTTAAGGAACTTGGTTGATTTTGAAGTTTTCAAAGTAAAAATTAAGGAATTAATGATGGAAACTGTTCCGGAGAAACCTGAGGGACTGTAAAGTACTGTCAACAAATCTAAGTTTTTCTTTTTAAATTTCTGGGGTAGTTTTTCTTAATAGTTTTTTTTCTAAAGGGAAAGGGAAAAATTCTGTAACAGATGTACAAGAACCGTTCATGTTTCTGTAAGAAATTGTTTATTATACATTAAGGTTATATGACTGGTAAACTATGTGTCGTCACCGTAACAACAGCATGCTGATGGTGCGACACAAACTTATATTTGCAGTATGTAGAATAATCAGTGTCCTGGATATGTGTACAAATCATAGTATCTAATGTAAATCAAGTTATAAATGGTTTTCATGATGACGATAAACTACTGAATGTAACTCGTCTTTGACGAGCAACGTTAGACACAATTACTTATATGTACCGGTATCCCTATACAAAAGTGCAAATAACGTTTAAATTTGTTCAAAAAAATTGTCCATTAGGTTTATTTTTTTAAATTGATATTCGAATTTGACTTGAACTTAATGTTCAACCCACTGTGTAGAGTTCTATAGTGACGTTGGTCATCCCATTTTAGCATTCTACTGGTAGCAACAGGCTATGTAGCCTAGACTTTGTCTTTTGTGACATAAGCAATTTTTCAAAAGTCCCTGTGTATTGATTGCAGACCATGCATGGGACAGGCTCTTTGCAATTGGTTTCAGCTTCCCATTGCCATACCCATTCCAACGGCATTTCTCACAGAGAGGCAACATACCCTATTAAATAATTTTTAAGAATATTTTTTTTAGGAGATTCCTAAAAGGCCCTATATCAGACAAGAAATTGTGTTCTCTGAAACTTGCCAGATCAGGAAAGTGCCATTGGCAGATGCCATGACAATGCATGTTGCCTGCTCTTGTACATGATCTATACAAGAGGGTGTCGTCTTTTGCTGATTTTCCCCCAATTGCTTCCAGCATAGTACAGACTACACTTTTATTCACTTTCCATGTTATTCTTTTCCCTAAGTTACATTTGTAGCTTGTGTCATCCTTTCCTGAGAGTGCATGCAGGAAGGTCAAAAGCTGTCATTCCATACCCCCATGAGGCCTCCAGAGAGATGAGGCTCTTTTGTATTATATATAGGTGCGATTCCTCAGCCAGATGTTTGCAGACCCCCAAAAGAGATTTTGGAGGTATGCTTTATTTTCAATTGAATCAGACCACTTTTTTGGAGTGTATCAACCCGTATTAGCAAGTGTAGGAGGCACTGCTTTGATCTATGAGGCAATTACTTTAGAAAATAAACACCAGATGGCAAGACTGAGCCACACTTGGACCACTGAGAGCAGCTAACCTATATCTAACCACCTGTACACCATGTAGGGTGAAGGAACGTGTATTGCACTAGGTGGCGCCCTGATGTGAAGATTGTGCAGAGAGACCACCAAGTACATTGGAGACCCCCTCACTCTGGGCTTTACTGTGAGCTTTCAGGCGCTCTGAATCCACGACGTCATTTGCGTGCAAAACTCGGCAGGGTTAGGTCACTAACTCATACTCTCGTTCCCAAATCCTTCCGAAGGAAGGCTCTGGTAACTGCCAAATGTTGGGGTTTTGCTGGGTCTGGGCAACCCCTGCTGGTAGGCTGGAACCAGCGAACAGGAACAGGAAATGGAACCAGAAAGGCTGATGGTAAATCTACCTAAAACTACCATCACACATTCTGGTTCCATTTCCTGTTCCTGTTTGCTGGTTCCAGCCTACCAGCAGGGGTTGCCCAGACCCAGCAAAATCCAAAGTTCAAGGTCATTTGGCTGTCCCCAGAGTCTTCCTTCGGAAGGATTTGGGAACGAGAGTAACTAACTCAGTGCTCCTGATTGCCAACAAGGAGAAACCACCTATAACTACAGCAAAGGTATAGTTATCTGAATAATACAATAAACTATCATAACATTTATATGGTGAAAATTAACATTAGATAATGAATTTCCAAAATTTGCAGGCCTTTCCTCCTGCATCTTGACGTCTAAGTAAGCCTCGTAAGATGTCCCAGGTGACGCCAGTCTCACCGGCTGGAGGCTCACCAAAGGGATCTCCCCCTACTGAGCCTTGATCCTCCTCTTCCTCCTCCAGTGTCTCAGGTTGGTGGGGTTCTCCTATACCCTGTGGACATGCCGGTCATCATGGTGGTCAGCAAAGCCAACTGCTGTTCCATAACCTTTCTGGACTCTTTCAACTCTCCTAGTAAGTCTTTTACCAATCCTGGCGTAAACCCACCACTTGGTAGTACCCCCGGTGCTCCCTCTTGTGTAATTCTACCTGGCTGCTCTGTCACTGAAGTGCGCCTCAAATATATGTCCGAGTCAGCTTTTATCATTTCAGTGTCCAAATGCAACCTCCAATCCTGCTCCAGGCCTAACTCCTTTGCTTTCACCTTGGCCGCCTTAGTGTATGCACACAATCCACCACCTTTTGGTGGATGCGCATTCTTGCATTCCGTAGTTCGTACATGTCTAGCTGTCTAGTAGACAGCTAGACAACAGCTACAGAGGGATTCTATAGTGGGCAAAAACCGAGTGTTCTTCTGAATAAAGTACTCACTGTCAGTGCCTCAAAAAGGTCAATCCTGTTCCACAAAAGGTACTCCACATGTCCAAGACACTTACATTGGTGCAGACTTGTCAAATATGAGTGTATTTTGCATGTTTTGTTCCCAGCCAAAACACCCCAACCTCATGTCTGCCATTTTGGAAAATGCTGTGGTGCCCTCTAGTGGGACACAGAGGCACTGACCTCCAGTCTGACCAATCGATGACCACTTCTAAAGCAGGCCAGTCATTATGTAACAGGCTACTGAAGTGATTGACTGGTCAGTTCTAACAAAATTAGTGTGTGTTTCCTACACCAGGGGGTGCCCACATCAGTCTTGAGAATAACAATGGCTGACATGGGCAGAGAGCAGTGGAGTTAACATGAAACAAAGCCTGGATTATACTTGTTGAAGTGCATTTGGAATGCATTGTGGATGGTGAACAGGTGGGAATACATTGAGGCACCTGTGGCTGGAAGGATTAGGCTAGACAGTGAGTACTTTATCTAAAACAGCTACTCTGCCAAGTTGGCAGACCAACTGTGTAGCCACAAAGAGAAGCTGTCTTCTACACCAATATGGTGTAGATGTGTCGACTTAGCATTCCGCACAGTTTATCAACTTTTTATCCATGTTGAAACACTGCGTCCTCGTAGGGAGCCACACCGGTAATGACAGGTAACGCACATAAACACATATAGTCTGGGTTTGACCCTCCAGGGTGTGCTGCAGTCCTTTGGTGCCCTACCATGTTACCCGGTACTTTCTTGATTGTCTATATAGCATCATAAGATGAATCTTCTGATCCCGATAACATTTATATGGTGAAAATTAACATTAGATAATGAATTTCCAAAATTTTCCACACCACTGGAGTAATTCTACATCACTTGCTGTTGCATCTGTTCAATTTTAATAACATAAGGCTGTGTCTCACGAACTTGGGGCAATGTTTTCGTCTCTGACCGAGTGCCAGCTCTGACCGGGTGCCAGCTCTGACCGGCCTGAATAAAAACGGGTTATTTAGGGCAGATGTAGATAGAATTTGGATGAAAAGGTTAATGAATGTTATAACTAGTAATTAGTTGCCCTTTTTATCATCATCTGCCCGAAATAACCTGTTTTTATTCAGGCCGGTCAGAGCTGGCACCCGGTCAGAGCTGGCACCCGGTCAGAGCTGGCACCCGGTCAGAGACAAAAACATTGGCCCAAGTTCGTGAGACACAGCCATAAATGTTGGTGCCTTGTTAGCTACCTATAGCTTCTCATAGCTTCTCCAGAGTGTTCCATTCAACCAGTATGGTGCCTAATACCTCCTCCAGGTTGTCCTACCTAACATGTATGGTGTATTGCCCCTTTCTCCTGGCTGTTCCATCCAATTAGTTGAATTGTAAACGTGTATTTAGTCATCAAATGATTTTCTAAATAACGTCAGTATTCAATGTACAACACGTAACAAAATCATATCAAATCAATAGTTTATACCTACATGGAGCATATCTGGTGTTAAAGGCGCACTGAACCCACGACGTTATTTGCGTACAGAACTCGGCAGGGTTAGGTCCTGGGTTCAGTGCGCCTTTAAGTAAATTGTTATGCCACGGAAATAGTGCCTACACTGGATAGTTGCTTAGAGAACCTCATTTTCATCATTCTAATACATAGTCTATCTTATTTCCAAACTGTGAGAACATCTATTTATTGTTTCCTATTCTACGTCACTTTAACCTTTTCTTGTATTATTGTATAATGTCAATTTCATCTGGCTTTGTTGGACAGCTCTATATATTGTATAGTAGTGACTGATCAGAACTACTAGACCAGTTGCCCTGTCCAAACCCAACCTCAGCCCACATGGACCAGACCCCTTTGAAACTGATCTGAGCCCAAATTGGGAAGCCCGATTGGTGCCACACTTCAGCCCAGCCAGCTGCCCAACATGAACCCAAAACGGGCAGCCCTCTTTGAAACCAATCTGAACCCAAATCGGGCAGCCCACTTTGAAACTTATCTGAGCACAAACCAGGCAGCCTGGTCAGGGCCACACTTCAGCCCAGCCATCTGCCCAACATGAAACCCCACTGTCCATGTACAGGTATGGGTGTGGACCACTAAATTCGACATGGCGACATGGGCCCTTTTTGGCTTAGTGACATGGGGGGATATGGATGGGGGGTCCCCCTGTGGTACCCATGCCGATTGTCGATCTTTGTCGAAAAATGGCCATGTCACATGTCAATGTCGCTTAATAATTGCTCATGTCCCATGTCGATTTTAAGAATGCTCATGTCGCCTGTCCCTAAGATTTTTGAGGCTCATGTCGCATGTCACTAGGCCTCATGTCGATTGTCAATAGCCATGTCGCCTTTTCGAATTTGGTGGTCCACACCCATGACATGCGACATGAGGAATATAAGAGATAATGACATGGGACATAGCATTTTCTTAAAATCGACATGGTGACATGGCCATTTCTTAAAATCGACAGGGCTACGTGGCCATTTCTTAAAATCGACAGGGAAAATCGGGACCCCCCCCCCATCCAGACCACCACAGGTATACAGACGGATAATCCGATGGCTTGTCGCCGCGCGTGGCGCGGTAACACCAAATCCCGGGGATGCATTGAGCAGCTCGCGGCAGACACGCGGCAGCTGCACGCAGGTGTGTTGACCCAGATTGGCAGCCGACCCAGATAAGCATGTGGCTGCAGATGGGTCAAAAGCGACCTGGCGACCTGGGCCGTTTTGAAGGCGACTTTCGACCTAAGGCATTAATATAAGCGACCTGGCGACTTTTGCTCAAAATAGAGTATAGGATAAAGTGTCTAAAAAAACGACCTTGCGACCTGGGGGGCTTAATTTCGGCGACTTTCCGACCTCCGGGGGGGACCCATCGGCACCCCCAAGCATGAGGAGGCGGTGTCTAGGGCCAAGCGTCAGACCAAAACAACAAATAACTGGAGGCTATTTAAGCAATATGCTTTGAGTGCATAGGGTATTTGATGAAAGGTGAGTTGATGCAGGGTCTAACTAGTATCAGGTGTGTAATCCCAGCCCTAAAATGAACACTCAGAACTGTGAGTGTGAGCGGATGGCTGCAGCAGAGGACGAGTCAGTGACAGACAGAGGCTGGATGGCTCACACTGCCAGCGGTGGGCACTGCTGCAGTGGTCGTCTGCAGCACAGTCAGCTCATGCTGCAGGGACTTGACGACCTCCGCCGTCACGGCCTCCTCTGTGACGTCACACTGCACGTGGGGACGCTCCGTCTGCCGGCACACCGCGCCGTGCTGGCCAGCTGCAGCCCCTACTTCCGGGCCATGTTCACCACAGAGCTGGCCGAATGTCGTAAGGACATGGTTGACTTACAGGAGGTCAACCCTGCCGCCTTCAGCCTCATCCTCCAGTACGCCTACACAGGGGAGGTACGAGTGGACGACAGCAATGTACAGGAGTTGCTGCCAGCCGCCTGCCTCCTCCAGGTGGAGAGGGTCATCAGTAGGTGTTGTGACTACCTGGAGTGCCAACTTGACCCCAGTAACTGCATAGGCATTGCTAGGTTTGCCGAGACACATTCATGTGGCGCCCTCCACCGGAAAAGTCTTCTGTTCCAGAGGCAACATTTTTCAGAGGTTGCTAGGCATCAGGAATTCCTGCATCAATCGGATCCGAAAGAGATAATTGACACTATATCAAAGGATGACTTGATGGTATCATCGGAGATGGACGTGTTCGAGGCTATCCAGTCATGGGTGGTGCATGACGCTGTGACCAGAGGACCGCAGCTTCTACGCCTCATGTCCCACCTGCGCTTTCCGCACCTACCACTCACCTTTTTGAGAGGACTGCTGGAGAATCCGCTTATCATGTCACAAAGCGCTGACCACCATTTGGCCATAAGGGACACAATAAGGGTAGTCATAGAGTACAAAACACAGGCTACGCGGAGACTTAAGAGGGTTTCTGACGCTAAATTTGAGGACATTCTCAACGTGCAGCCTCGCCAGGCAGCCAGTGTACTGTGTGTTGCTGGTGGTACAACTGGACACTTCGTCACCCTAAACAGGTACCTGCCTCCATTGAGCGAATAGTAATATGATAAATTGCGAGTTACCAACTGTAGACTAGTAGGGGATTTCATTATACAGATGTACCGGAATTGGTCAGTGAAGATCTTTCTGTATCTTAATGAAAAAAGAAATAAGAGAATCTATACGGGACTAGCGCATTAGGCTATGGGGGCCGCCATCTTGGCTCAGAGCAATGCATTGTGGTTAGGCCCCCAACTCCAGAGCAGTGCATCATGGGAAAATTTCTTATCAGCCCCTTTGTTTAAGTTGTGAGGAGAGGAGATTAGCCTGATAAGGAGATGGAGTTTAGGGAGTGATCATTTTTTATCAACAGGGGGGGGGGGGTTGGTTTGGGGGGGGGCAAAAAAATTTGGACCCCTTGACCGGGGGGGTGTAAAAAATTTGGACCCCTCTTGGGGGGGGGCTCAAAAAAATGTAACCTGTTTTGGGCCAAAAAGCCCGCGCGTTACTATGCTTCAAAGGGCCCGCGCGCGAGCCGATTTCCGACCCGTAGGCGGGGGGGTAAAAAATTTCGACCCGTTGACCGGGGGGGGGGGGGGTGAAAAAAATTTCGCGTGCTCCGCGCGGAAAACCACCCCCCCCCCCCCCGTTGTTAAAAAATGATCACTCCCTTAGCCCCCGACTACCTCAGGTACCAGGATGTGCTAGTCCTGTATAGTCTTAAGGAATCAACCACAAAAGGATCTACTGATATGAGGCAGTTTTTTTGTTAATAGATGCATGCGATGGAGTTCGGTATCAGATGTTTATTGTGCGGATATAGCTGCCTGTCCCCTACCTTAGACTCTAGGGTGTGCTTATAACCAGCTAACTTTACTGAAGCTTGGTCTCTGCGAGGGGCGGTCTCATGTAGTAGGCAGGCTGGCACAAACCAATTAAGTTGGCGCATATCGAACTCACCTACAGTGTATATTGAAATGGATGTGCGTATGGCAAGGTATTACTAATTGGCTTGGCCTAGCGCCCCAAGTAGGGCCCAGATGGGTAAAATCGACAAATCGACATGAGCCTAGTGACAAGGGACAAGACCTATTTCTTAAGATCGACAAATGACATAGGCATTCCTTAAAATCGACAAGTGACATGAGACCTGGTGACATTTGTACAGTGTCAGCGACAAGTGACAAAAATCGACAAGGGACATTGGCATTTCTTAAAATCGACAAGTGACACAGCAACCCCCCATCTGGGGCCCTCCAAGTCAATGGGTAGGTGATTGAGGTGATTAAGATAAGGGTGGGATGCCACCCATCAGTCGTATCAGTGTTATCTGTGGGCATTGTTCCTAGGTGTGAACAGTGGCTGATAACAGATTTACCCACAATGCACTGCTCTGGCGCGAGGGGTCAGAAAATGGCGGCTCCCATACCATGTAGGCTCTCCTCCGTACAGACTATACGTGACTAGCGTATCCTGGTACCTCGGGTAGTCGGGGGCTAAACCCCTATCTCGTTATCAGGCTAATCCCCTCCCCTCACACCTAGAACAAAGGTGCTCATAAGAAATTCACCCATGATGCACTGCTCTGGAGTCGGGGGCCTAACCACAATGCATTGCTCTGAGCAAAGATGGCGGCCCCCATAGTCTAATGCGCTAGTCCAATATAGCGACGGCCCGCATCAAGCTGGCCCCAACTCGTCCTCGGACACGTCCGAGCGACATTGCTGGTATCTGAGGGGCCATGACCGCGTCACTTCCCCTATATGTTGGGGGCCCCCCGGGGATCCCTACGTGGTACCCTTCTACACTTTTAATATCACAGCACCAAGCGCACCAGAACTACTTTAACCAGCAACCTTTGGTGCCTGCGATGACGCTCGGGAACAGAGGTCGAGGTGGGGCCAATTTGAGCCGACATAAAGGGACTCGCGATTACCCTAGTAGTATAAGGGAGGATAGCCTACATGGCATGGGGGCCGCCATTTTCTTACTAACCCCTGACTCCAGGGCAGTGCATTATGAGTGAATCTGTTATCAGCCACTGTTCACACCTAGGAACAATGACCACAGATAAGATTGATAAGGCTGATGGGTGGCATTCCACCCTTAATCATCTTAATCACCTGCCCATTGTCTCAGGTGTGAAGTGAGGGGCTTAGCCTGATTGGGAGACAATACATTAATTACACTCCAGATGACTGACTGACATGTGGTCACCCACAGAGGTGTTAATGCTCTATTTCTCTAAGATTTGAAATATTCACATTGCTGTAAGCTTATCTAAGGCCAAATTAAAAAAAAGTTTTGTTTCCGGTCACCCGACCGGGTCTAGCAAAACATTGCCGGGTCCCCCTCTTTTTTTGGATTTCCCAGATTTTTTGCCACTTTTTGTTTTATACGGTTTGTAAATCGGACAATTATTAAGGATATTAGAGCAAAAACCCTAAATCCAGGCCTAAAAAATGAGAAAATTAGAAAAAAAGATTTGAAAAAAAAAATCCGACCGGCCGGGCCTACTTTCTCAGACCATGTTACCGGAAACCAACCTTTTTTTTATTTTGGCCTAATTAAAGGTAATTTCATGGGGAAAACATTGATCTAATTTATACAGAAGATAAACAGATAGTAAATGAGAGATAACTCTCCGAAGTAAACTACACAAAGAGGGAAAATGGAGGCTTGTCACACGACTACCTGAGCCTCCTAGTGCATGCCTCTGGAACCAGCATAGGCTCTCTCCCGTATACAAAAAGTGGCGGTATACCCTAGTAGTATACACAAAGTGACGGTATTGTGTGGTCATTATCCGGGGTCATTATGCACATAGCCTAGTGCCCCTACATGGGTTCCCACAGTATTGGCCGTGTCGACGTGTCGTTAGCAAATGGGCCGTGTCACTGTGTCGATTTTTTAGGTATATAAGAACTTACAGAAAAATTCCTGTGGGTCTATTTTTATCCCTAATTTTCCTGTGTCCGTCGATTTTTAAAACGGCCTAACGCGGCCGTGTCGCCGTGTCGCCCGTGTCGTTTTTTACCCATGTAGAGGCACAGCCTACGCCATTCCCGGGAAGCCATTATCTTTATCATAAATTATGACTATAAGAGATATGGTAGACGGTTGTTAATGCCATATTGTATGTATCATCAACCCACAGTTCCTCTATGTACGACCCAGACTCTAACACCTGGCACCACCTACAGCCCCTGCCCATCCGCCGCTTTGAGAGCGGCTCCGCGTCCCTAGGAGGACGTATGTACGTCGTTGGTGGGATGACGAGGGACGCTGATGAGGACGGAGGTGCCCACCACCGCGTGACGGCCGTGACGTACTGGAGTCGGGGTGGTGGCGCCCGCTGGTGGGACGCTGTGCCCCTGCAGCAGCCCCGCAGCACACTGGCTGTGGTAGCACAAGGAGGTTACTTGTACGCCCTCGGTGGCTATGACGGCAACTCATATTTACGGTTTGTGTTCTCTTGTTTTACACCGATGCATCATCCCCTTTCATCAATTGATATAGACAAATATGATTTTTGTTATCATCTGCCGTGCCGTGTGGGCGTGTGGTAGAAAACAGACCCGGGGGGGGGGGGGACTCCAAATTTGGGGTGATGTTCACACATTGTGACTATAGAAGTGCCCCCCCCCCCCCCCCGAAGACAGAACGATGCACATGCACCTCAGCCCGGACCTCAGCATATCAATGCATTCGAAGTGATAATTTACCCCTGTATATGAGCCAACTTAGGGTTTGTTTATATACACACACAGTTAAATATAGAGATAAATCCAGGTGACTCCATATATACGCGACCACCGATCTATACTTCCGGTTTGTCACACACACTTAGGGGTGAGCCATTTAGTATGTCACACCCGAAGGGATGGGGGGGTCTTGGTCCCCAATGATAGAGGTATGGGGGAAAGTGTGACAAGGGGGTGGGGGGGGGGTCTTGAAAATGGCCAAAATGTGCGTGACATACTTTATGAATGACCCCTTATATCATCCACGTTGAAGTTGAAAAGTTGAAATGCACTGTTCAATTTTTGTTCTTTGTCCAGTATTCAATGAAATGCCACATTGTTCCAAATATGCACTCGTATAGGCCTAAGTGTTAACTTCTAATGTGTAAGAGATATACATATACTCACAGCACCAACTGTTATAAAAACCTCCCTGCCAGAGCTCTATAGAGCTCTAGGCTACTTCCGGTTTGACCAATAACCAAATTTGTTCCGTAAGTATTCCCCCAGTGGTCACTGCACACAATGGATACATGTTTATATCTCCATTTGTATACACAATACACTTACCCTCTGCCATTCAGATTGGTTTATAATGTCTGATGTGTGTACCTAGCACGGTGGAGCGTTACCGGCCTGGAGGCGCGTGCTGGGAGCGGCGGGCCGACATGCTGCAGGGACGCAGCTGCTTCTGTGTGGCCGCCCTGGAGGAGATGGTTTACGCCCTGGGGGGTTACGGACCTCCCTGCCTCAACAGGTTGGTTTCTGCCACCCCAGCACCTACTAACAACCCCCTAGCTACCATGGGACTACACAGGTTGGTGTCGTGACGTGTACACGTCACATGTCGATGTTGTCCAAGGTATACAAGTATAGGTATGTTTACAAAATCCCTATACATGCTTTAGGTGCATGAACATCACTTTATACTCATTAACCAGGGCTACCGAAGTTTTTGGCGCCAGCAGGTGGAGCCCTCAAGCACCTTCTGCAAATAGAAATATTGCACTTTGCATTGGTCATTTCTCTGCACTAAAACGGCTCTTGTGTTGAGGATAAAGTATAGTTTCAGGTGTAGAAATGTTGTGTTCACCTATTTGTGACATTTTACAGCATTTTCTCATTGTAATTCTCCTGTAATTATCTTAGAAAACAGTACCAAAAATAGGTGTCTTAATTAAGACTTTCCCTTTAGCATAGAAACTAATACAAAATTGTGAGATTGTGAGTGAGAATGGTAAAAAAATCATATAACAGACTTGACAGCAGTATTGCAGACAAGCTACTTAGATCATACGTCCATGGAACATTATTGTGTGGAAAAATAAAGACATTTTACCATGCATGTTCTCTGCAGAATTGAAAGTTTGGCTCATTCTCTTAATAAAGTGCCACATTGAAGCTAAATTGCAAAAAACGAACCTTTAGCTGAGGTTTTGGTGGGAAATTTTATGCAAATTAGGTATGGGGTCCACAGTTGTAGATTAAGCAAAATGATGGGAGCTCTCAAGTGAGAATGCTGAAAAATGGTTTTCTTATGTATATTTCAGTAAATATGCTACGTGCATCGTAAAGACAAAAAGTGTATCAATGTTGTATTCAAGTGATATTGAAATTGTGTGTTTTTTTTTCAGGAAATTAAAATTTAGTGGGGGGAAAATACCCGTCTTAATTAAGACTTTAGATTTTGCGCAATAAAGCCTTAAATTCAATGGACAATTGTGAGAATATTTTTGAGTATGTCGTTTTTAGGGGGGAAGGGGGTCGAAATGACCAGAAGACAATATAAGAACTATTAAGGGAATGCAATGTACTATACCATATCAAAATTTGGAGAAAGTTTACTGTCTAGTTTTTGAGTAAATCAGGCGCAAGTGGTACTACCTTTCTGTCTGACTCTCCAGCTACTGCATATTAGAAGCTCCATTAGCTGTAATCTTTTTCCCTACTGTATTTTATTTTGTTGATGCCATATATCATAAGAAAAATTCAACAATCGGGGATCTGTCAACCATGCCAATCAATTGACCACCCTCTTGGAAGAGGAATGTGCGCAATGGCAAACTTCCATCTTTGGAGTCTTTCAGATTCGGAAAGCCCAGACTATTTCCCATGTCACTGTCACATTTTCCAAGCGCCCTGTCACACAGTGCCCTCGCTTTTTTGGTCTGCTCATGCAGTTCAAGCCCTCTAGTTGTATGATATGAATTTAATGACTTATGTGACCCATATTACAACCCTAAATTACGCTTTGCCCTCGTTTTTTGCACTGCTTTTTGCAGTTCAAGCCCTCTAGTTTTGTTTTTGTAGGCGAGGGATTAGATTAGGACTTTAACTAGGGACTCCAGAAAAAGAAGAGAAGTATTAAATGATCAATTCTATTTCTTCTATGATGTAGAATGCGAGAGATGTAAACTAAATCTTTTAGCATTTTCATAGAACCCAGACAATCATCAAATAGGTGTAAATAAAGTCCACCCAGTTCCCCTAGCACATTTCCTATATGATGGGTATCCAGCTTTGGAGTCCTAGTGAACCTGTGGGGGAAGGTGACAGGGTCTGCCAGGTGAGTGGGGTATGTGGGAGGTAGTTGTGTAAGGGGTTTGGAGGGCATTTGAAGTACTGGCCACTGGCCAGGCTGGGCCATGATTGACAGACCCTCTTAACATGATCACCCATTATACTAGTAAACAAATGTATAGAGTAAACCAATTGTCTTAATGGACCCAATCATAAGTATTATGATGTTATGGTCTAGGAACAGGTGAGAGGGTCCTCTGATTGCTTCCATTTTTTTTACATGATACAACAACATATTGGATAAGATCACAAACCGAAAAGCAAACAAAAGCATTCATAAATTCATAGGGTTTGGATATAATCTATTTTATCTCATTAAAATTTGGTAACTTCTCTTAGCTGCAGTCACTTATTATAGGGATGGCTGGATAGGCCTGTCTCTTGACTGGATTTCTGGGTGATAGCCTAAAAGTAACAAATGAAATGTCACTCCCTAAGAGGGGAGATTTATAACAGTGTCTGTGAGGCACAACTGCACCAAAATACTCCCCTGCTGTGTGCACTGTGCACAGGGGCTCACCTAGCGGGTTCTTGAGTCCCTACTTTTACATATAATGGTAGATGATGACTAATCATTTTCTATGTGTATGGCCCTAGACCCCTAAATTCGACATGGCAACATGGACCTTTTTTGGCCCTAGTGACATGGGACATGGGGAGAAAAAAGATAGTGACATGGGACAGGAGGAAAAAATGGATTAGTGACATGGGACATGGGGAATTTCTTAAGATCGATATGGCGACATGAGCATTTCTTAAGATCGACACGGGACATGGGGACCCCCCCATCAAGGGCCCCATGTGTAGGTTTACGAACCCGTTGTACTGAGCCAATCATACATCATCCCAAATATAGCCCGAATATGAGCAATGTACATGCATATACAGTCACATGCATGTTGTAGACCTGTCAACAATTTCATTATGTCACTCAGACAATGTCCAACTTCACCAAGCATCTTTCTCAAATTAAATCCAAAATGAATGCTAATTATCAATATTATCTTAACGTACTTTTATTTACAGTGTGGAGCGTTATGACCCTGTGTTTGACTCGTGGACTAAGGTGGCCTCGATGTCAGAGAAACGTATTAACTTCGGGGCAGCTAGTCTGTGCGGCTTCCTCTTCGTTGTTGGAGGTCACAGTGGCGTGGCCTACCTCAGTAGCTGTGAGCGCTACGACCCCATCACGGACCAGTGGACAACCGTCAAGGGCATGGGTCAGCCCCGCTCAGGTAGGATACAGAGACCAATGTATTATTCAAGCACATGTTTGACCAATGAGTGTGTAAAAAAATTGAACATGATGCATGGATGCGATCACTCAGAATGTACAAATAATGTCCATCAGCTTTGTCCGGGGATATTGCATACGTTTTAGTATAGAATATATGGTTTTAATACCTAGCCCATTTTTATTTTAACCCATGTCGGAAAACAGCCTATAACCACCATATAATGCTCATATATAGATCAAACCGTGTATATTTTTACCCTAAATATATGCATATCGATGTCTGAGGACCCATTGTGAGCTCACTGTCTACTGTAGGTCTGGGGGTGGCGGTGGTCGGCAGACACATGTATGCAGTGGGGGGTATCAGCTGTGCCCTCAGTCAGAAAACGGTACAGAGATACGACCCTGAGACGGACACGTGGAATCAGCTGGAGGATATGGACTGCAGCCGCAGCAGCTTTGCCATTGGTGCATTATAGAGAGTGCGAGGTGCCGCTCAATCTACCCATCGTTGTCCAACTTCCCAATTGAATATGGCTACTGTGGAAAATCCTTATATGAAATGTATTTGATTCATATAGTAACAGTCTATTTTTGATTGGATCCATGTATCATTAAAATCAACTCATCCTTATAGATACTACGCTTTGTAATAAAAAGATAAATCAGATTTTCAGAATGATGGCTTTTAATGGATACAATAATTCAACTTCACTGAGAGACAATTCAGTTCCGCTGGACTATTAGTGTCACCGAGCATATTAACTTAAGCGGTTTGTATCCTGTGTATAACCGTATAAAGATTACACGAGAATACAACACTGCCTTAAAGGGAGCAACAATATTTTCCAAATAATGCAAATTCTCTAATATGAAAGGAAAGCTTAAAACCCTGGCGCAGAGACAACTTAATGGTAGGTGAAATCCATACAAACATTTACAAAGATGCCTAACAATTGGCAAACATTTTTGTTTACAAATATAAAGTAACAGTAATCCTCGAGTATTTGAACATCACAATACGCACACTGAGTTACTTACTAGCAGGTTCATTGGCTAAGAACGCCCCTCATATAATCGGGTACATGGTAATAATATAATTATGATATGCCACGATGGACCTCACATACATTCACATTTGTCTTTTTTTTAAATATAAAATAAAATAAAGTATCGAACTCAATAGTCAATATCGTTTTCTTGTGATCTTACATTAAAGGTAAGGTAGGCACTTTAGCCATAAACTGTCATGATAGAGCAAGGTTCAGGTACAGTATATATATATATATATATATATATACATATATATATATATATATATATATACATATATATATATATATATATATATATATATATACATATATATATATATATATATATATATATATATATATATATATATATATATATATATATATATATATATATATATATATGATATAAGCAAAACAAGCGCAGCTTTAGAGGCTGCTGGAGCCACAGCCTGACCGGCAGGATCATACCGAGGCACCATCTAATTCAGCTGTTCGAAATGAATGTATTCGTGTAAAAGAACAATGAGTACACATACAAAAGATATGTGATAAGCCTATGCCTTGTACGCCCTAGTATTTATGTTCATTTGTTGAATGTGACAATATTGATGACAACTGTACATGCAGAATTAAGTTATATTCATAATTCTGTAAGGCATAGAGTAGATATTGAGATCCAGTGGACGCATACAACGATATAGTGTATGGCAAATATTGCAAGTTTGTTGAATGTCTCCAAACTTCAGATCATACATAATAAGGCAAACAAGGTGTGTTCAGATTCAGGTTAAATGTTGGAAACATCTAGGGTAGGTAAGCTCAAATTATTTTACTTTCTTATACATTTTTTTTTTGTATAAGCCTAAAAAGTATCCCGAAATCGCCTTGCGATGTATAGAGCAATTATCATGTACACGTATTCTTGATATAAGGGATGGAAACATGCATGTTTTTTTAACCATGTTGTTGACTTGAGCTATACATGTAACCAAAATACTTGAGTAGTGCATTTAGCATATACATTCATACAGCGATATTTCAAGTGATGAGTGCAGACTGTTTGGTAACGTAGGCAGAAGGCAGGACTAGCTCGTGTATAAGTTTATGCCGCACTATATACAGCACATCCACATCAAGGTATCTCCACAAATGTCTAATACCACCATGTTCAGCCTATGTCCTTGATAAGATGTATACAGAGATGCCATTGATTAACCAAGCCCTCGGTCTTTGCTAAAGCTTTCTTCTGAAGATGGTTAATATATATTAGGAAAGTTTACGATGTTGACCATCTTTCTACATAAAATTACGATAAGTTCATACACAAATCCCAGTTAGATGGTAGAAACTCCTCTAAAAGTAGAAGATGGCATATCTGCAGGTGTGTTGCATCCCTAGAGGACGGGGTATCTACACATTCCAATACACAGGGTGACAAGCAGTCCGCCAATTGGTATACTCTTACTGGATTACATAAAGACGTAATTAGCCAGTACTATTCTGAGGATTATATTGTATTCTCAAATTTTCGTTCATTGGGATGGTAGTCTAAGGGCTCCAAACTAACAACTGCATACCGCTGTCACTAATTTTCATTATTTCGGGAAGTTTGAATGGGCCTATTGATAATATGATGTGCCTACAGGAAGGGTATTCAGAGTAGTTTACGACAATGTATGAAAACAAGCAGGCCCTCACGTCAGTATGCCATTTCATCGCTTTATGAAGAGAACTAAATCTACTACACATATATATGTTTATACATTTTTAGACATATTAGGTGACAACCTATCGCATATATATAATATGAAGGTTGTAAAATATTCCCAAAACCTTATTCAGGTATTTAGGCTAGAGTTACTTTAAATCAGAAGACACACATGGAATTGCAGTTCAAAATGACCAACGTTTCGTTCTTGTGCAGAACTTCATCAGGGTGTGAACTTTATTACAGAGTATATATACTTTGTGTATCATTACTGATGTATCATTACTGATGTCAAGTTTTGAATATTTTCAGGGGGGGGTGGGCTGACAGTTTTTCAGCTCCATAGACGCATGTAAAAGGTTTGAAACCAATTTGGTGTCATGTTTAAACGTTAATACCTTATATGAATTAAAGCTGGAAATAATTAACATTATAAACACACAGATACTACAGCCATGTTATCAATTTTATGATTACACTTCAAAATTGACAGGTACCAGTAAGTGACATAATACCTAGTAGAATTAATGACAACCGATCACAGCCGGGGAGGGGTGTCTGAAAAGTGATGACGTCATACTTAACAACCATCCTCCATTGTACCTTATACTTAGTCGCCAAAGTCCCCGCCATCAAAACCACCGTCGTCAAATCCACCACCGTCATCATATCCACCACCGTCGTCATATCCACCACCGTCGTCATATCCACCGCCGTCATATCCACCATCGTCATATCCACCCTGATCCTCGTAACCGCCTTGGTCATAACCACCCTGGTCTTCATAACCACCTTGGTCCTGATAACCACCCTGGTCTTCGTAACCACCGCCTTGGTCGAATTGACCTTCTTCATAGCCGCCCGTGCCATAACCTCCTTGTTCTATGTTGTAATCGTTGTTCTCTATGTTGGTTTCATTGTTCTCGATGTTAGTCTCGTTAATGTTTGTGTTCTCTATGTTTGTATTATTTATCTCGTAATTGTTGTGGATGTGGACATCATTGTCGAAGTGAGAGTAGTGTCCCCATCCGCAGTGCCCCCAGCCGCCGCCGTAGCCCCAGCCCCAGTAGCCATACGGGCGACTCACAGCCATGCCCATCAGCATTCCTGAAAACCAAGTCAAAAAGAAATAAGTACTAATGAAAGAGATTTCAGCTATTACAGTGACTTAGTTGTACTTTGCATTTTGGAGTTTTTATGGCGTGTACATATAGCTATTTACCTACTTAGAATCGTAAAGAGAGGCAACCTTTTTTGGGCAATATACAAGACCATAATTACAGCTTCATACATTGTTATGATTTACATCGGTGTTATAAAGAAGCAAATCCTCGACATATTTTTAACTTCCTAAGTAACAACATGATATGTCAATGATTAATGAGTGAACACATGTATGATTATACTGTTGATTCCTACCAGTAGCAAAGCCATCATTGCCGCCACTGCTGTGTCGTCGTCTCCTATCGCCCTGGACCACCACGGTTGTACCCCCACCTTGTTGCTGCTGCTGACCACGTTGTTGCTGGGGGTAGCCTCCCTGCTGAGGGTAGCCTCCTTGCTGAGGGTAGCCACCCTGTTGTGGGGGTGGGTATCCGCCCGGTTGTGGGGGTGGGTATCCGCCCGGTTGTGGTGGGTATCCGCCCGGTTGTGGTGGGTATCCACCTTGCTGGGGTGGAGGGTAGCCCCCCTGGGGAGGGTAACCGCCCTGCTGTGGTGGTGGGTATCCTCCTATTTGGAATGAGAGGAAATACTTGAACATGCCTCAATGATGGTGTTATAAGTATTGAGGTTTAGTGACACAGAGAATAACGTTGATACACAATTCTACTCCGACTAATCGTATCTGGTAAGGTCTAGCTGATTGTCGGATGGAGCGATAGTATAATAATATAATTCGTATTACATGTGTCATATTTTGGGGTAAACACGTAATGCGTACAGACATCACAATGGGGGTAGAAATCCTACGTCATTGAGGCTATTTCTCCACTTGGGCACATTGGACATTGGTTATTAATTGTAAATAGTGCCGTGTAAGAAATCACATTCATCACCAACACATCAACATATCCACATATCCAGCTACAATGTATGCGTATCCCTTTACAAACGGAGGTCTACATGCATTCATTAGTAAACTCAAAGACGCTGCTTATGACGTGCTAGCGTCAGTCAATGGCATGTGCATTAAATACCACTAGCCTTGGTCCAATAAGAACATATAATGTACCCGTTATAGCGACATGCTATTCAACAGTTGGCATGAAATAAAGGTACAATGCTCTGGACGTTTAAACAAGGGGACAAATTCAAGGATTTTACGGCAAAGCCATAGTGGCTTTGGGTTTTATAGGATTGTTATGAACTACAGGTGAGAAAACGAGGGGGCACAGATTTATAATTTTTGGTGTTTCTGGGGTTCTTATGCAATTCATGTATGGCATAACAATAGAATCCAATATGTGCCAATGGAATCAAATAGGTACCAATGCACCTCCATTGATGCCTATGCAAATACCATCTTGGCAGCCATCTTGAAAATTACCTGGATCAAAAATCGGAGCCTACAAATGGATTCTACACCCCAGAAAACCCTATTATACATGTGTCATACAAGGAAATCGGACAATCTTGAGTATTTGGTGGCCATCTTGGCAGCCATCTTGGAAATTTCTCGGATTGAAAATCTGAGCCTGAAAATGGATTCTACATCCTAGAAACCCCTACTATCTATGCATCACACAAGGAAATCAGACAATCTTGAGTTTTTGGTGGCCATCTTGGCAGCCATCTTGGAAATTTCTCGGATTGAAAATCTGAGCCTGAAAATGGATTCTATATCCCAGAAAATCCTACTATCCATGTATCACGCATAGAAATCAGACAACCTTGAGTTTTTGGTGGCCATCTTGGAAATTTCCCGGATTGAAATTGTGAGCCTGAAAATGGAATCTACATCCCAAAAAACCCTATTATCCATGTATCACACAAGGAAATCAGACAATCTTGAGTTTTTGGCAGCCATCTTGGCAGTCAGAGGGAGGAGGAGGGGGCAGATGGAGGGAAAGCAGAGGGAGGAGAAGGTAACAGGAAGGAGGAAAATGGGGTAGAGTGGGGGGGAAGGGGTAGATGGGGTAGTAGGAGGGGGCATAGGAAGGAGGAGAGGGCAGAGGGAGGAGGAGAGGGCAGAGAAAGGAGGGAGGAGGAGGAGAGGGCAGAGGCAGGAGGAGGAGGAGAGGGCACAGGGAGGCACAGGGAGGAGGAGGGGGGCACAAGGAGGACTTGTGATGGCCTAACTTTAAAGACTGTAAAATATTATTTCAGGGTTGGTGCATGTGTGTGTGGGGTGGGGGAGGGGTAATTATGTTGGACTTCACAGTTTGTCTTTGGGCGGGCTTGAGTGATTTCAAGAGCCACCCTGGACCCACTCAACTTCTAGTATAGGTCCTGTATGTGCATAGTATGGGAATTGGCATTGACAGCTTGGCTTGACATAGGAGTCAATAGTTATTAGGCTGGTACCTATCCTTGCCATTGACAGCCACATTAGAGAACTCAAAATATGGCTGTTCACAAGATGTCTAGGCCTTACCACAAGGTACATTGGTTCTACATGTAGTAACTGAAAACAAGATCTAGGATAAATTAGTCTTGCACATGCCTACAAGGACACATGGGGATACCAGTCCTAAGCAAGGTTTAAGGGCCAGCTAGGGCTATATCTAACAATGAACAAGGGGGCCTATGCTAGTCTTTTCTTGTCGAAAAAGCTGACACTCTGGTCAGTGGTGTAAATGGCTTTGGGGACAAGGTCCCAAAGCCAATAACATCCATCGCTGTTAAATATCACCAATGCTCCTCTCTAATACTATCTACTAGTGTCGTTTGATAAAACATTCTCGATGATTCCAGGAAGGCGTTTCTTGTTTATGGACCTCAATAAGAAAGTTATGGACTGCAATTTATGGACTTTTCAAAAAGAGCTATGCATATGCATTTCTACGATGTTATAAACCATGCCATGAAGACCACACAGGCTGGGCCTTACTTTTCCGTACAAAAAACATGGTCTTCCTAGCCTTAATTAAGAGAACTAGAGGAGATAAAAAAGTATGGCTCATGGGGAAAAAGGTATACTCAATAAACGCCCTCCTGTATGTGTGAGCTTTATCCGTGTGCGTGCCCTTACCTGGTTGCGGCATGGGAGGCCCATAGGGAGGGGGTGCGCCGCCCTGCGGTTGTTGCTGAGGGGGCGCCTGCTGTGGCGGCTGAGGTGGTGGAGGAAGCTGGAAAAACGTACAAATACGGCTAGAAATACATCTTTTTTGTAAACCAAGTGGGGCTTTTAAATTTACAGCACAAACGCATGTATAAACCTTGTCATACATCAGAAAGCCACGACTTGTTCTGGACAATCAGTTTTCAGCGTGGATTTTAACTTCGGGATACCTTGTTGTTTAATACAGGGAGTATAGCTCTGTTTCTTTGTAAGATTAATACAATGAACTTACCGTGCCGCAAAGTGCTGTCATCCATCCCCTGTAATGTAAATAGATAAATTAAATATGTCCCAATGCATGTCTATATTCACATTTCATTTCGTTAATAATGTACTGGCCGAGCGATGGGATGGGAAATTGTGTTACTAGTCACTTACCAAAGGGGAATTAAGTTACTAATTATATTTTACAATATCACAAATCTAACCTTTCTAATTACCCCAATAATAGTTACTGTAATTGTATACACATAATTATATACTGACAATTCAGGGGCGGAATTAGGGGGGGGGGGCGGACCCGGAGTGCGTCCCCCCCCCTATTTTTCTGTACATTTTAATGCAAAAATGTTCAATACCCCCAGTACATTGCCTATTTCACACGCCCCCTTTCCAAAAATCCTGGATCCGCCCCTGACTGTAGACTTGTATAAATACATATTATACAGGACACCCCCCAATCGGGCCAATCCCAATGTGAACAACGTGAATGATACTTACTTGAACTCTGCAGGGTCAGAACATAGGAAGAAGTTGATTTTTTCTGCTGAAATGCTTTTACTTGGTATACTGGGGAGAGCTAGAAGTTGGTTTTCATTTGCACCAGGTGGCAGTTCTGGTCTGTCCTTGACGGCTCTTGTGTAGGGACCAACTAGCATGAAGTTACATACTTTCTGTGGAAGAAATACGGGAGAACATGTAATTGATATTTATGAAGTCAAAATAAACAAAGTTTAAGTAGGCCTAGGCCAAAAGAAATAAAGGTGTGTTTAAGAGTAGGCGAGTCACACCTTTTTTTTATATCTTGAAAGTACCAGGAACGAGTCGTGAATCGTTATGTCAACCCGCAGCTTATCAGGATGACTGCATGATACATCCGGTAGCTAGGCACAAATATGATAGCATTTCATTTTATATCACTTTTGTAGTAACAGTTCTGTATACTTGGAGACGGTTCCATTGCATTATATGAATTAATTGTGTACTTTAAATGACATCATATAAACATATTTTGAATGTCATCTTTTTGATTTTGAACTTTTCTCTCTCCAAATTTCACATTTTTGCGATATTGAACTTCTTTCAAATTGACAGTTTTTAGGAAAATTTCACTTTTTTTTTTGATTTTGAACTTTTTCTTGTCAAATCAATTTGGCTGTTTTTTAGGGGAAATTAGTTCATTATATAATCAGCCTACATGACTGCGCGCTCCCAGACAGGACGCCTGCCCTTTCCGCATGACTTTACTGCACAAACATCTCCACAATTCTACCCTCAAATATGCATGACTTAGATCTAATTCCCCACTTTGTTAATTAAATTATGACTTTCATTTCCAAATGATGTGTTAGCACCCGATCTCCTCTACATGCTGTCTGAACAAATAGATGATATCTATTTGGAAAGTATGCATGAAATGCAAATCCAAATGGTACGATTTGAAAAACAGTTCTCCATTCAAAACAGTGCTATAACAGTGAATTCCCTCCATTTTTTGCCACAATACACTGAATAACACCAAAAACTTAATTAAAATGTGAATTTTTGAAGACATGTCCAGATAGCTATACATGTTGTGCACACAATGATACCACTGAAAATCTTGAAGTGACTTTGCATCAATGTGTAATTTGATCACCTAGATCCAGGATCTGGGCTCAGTGACTAGTAAAGAAGGTGCCATTCTCTATGAACATACAACAGGATCAATGGCACCGTCTAAAAATCAAGTAATTGTTAGATATTCCTATTAAAATCCCAGTTCTTGAGGTTATATAATTATTCATACCTCTGGACCGATAGCAGCCTGTTATCCTTGCCCAGGGGGCCCATTGAAACCAGCCCTAAGCATCGACTATCATGAAAGGGAATATATACGCTTGTATAATGTATTGGAATTGCATTAAAAGTTTTTTTTTTTTTGTTTTGTTTTTTGTTAGTTTGTTTGTGTGTTTTTTTGTGTGTTTTTTTGGAGGGGGGGGGGGGGGGCAAACATATTCAGGCCCCCTCCTCTGTGATTGGGATGGGGGGGGGGGGCACTGATTTAAGTTTCGCCTGATTAAAAAAAGGTTAGGCTCCTAGAACTGCTATCGCCTACAGTACAGAATGTAGCACAGGATGCCTCTGCGATGACGGTGGTATACAGTAGGCTACAAGTTGGCAGGTTATGGGGTTGTGACCTAGTGGGCGATGGCGGCTGTTGTATTATTCATGACGTCTAAAGCTTCATGCAAAAAGCGCTGTGACCCTGTTAGCTGCTGTACACTTACACCAGAGTCTATAATACACCGGGTTTGTTCTACGCTATATACCGTAAAACCTTGCATATAAACCTAACTCGCCTATAAGCCGCACCCCGGCCGGTGCTATAAGCCGTACTAGTGATCGGATTATGGTGACTTTTGTATTGTATCATAATGGCAAAAACTCTCGTATAAGCCGCACCCCGACTTCCGGTATGTGCCCTTCCTATAAGCCGCACTGGCGATCTGACTCGCATACTAGCCACGAGGTTTTACGGTATATTTATGTGAATACATATATATAAATGAAATAAAAATGTGTATACAGAATATATGATAATAGCGACATTCTTTTTATGACAGTGTTCGCGTAGTGAGGGAAAACCACATTTGGATAATTTGAAGCTCTTGGAAGCAGTGAAAACTATTTTCCATCCATATGCCCTATAATAGGCTATATATCATTATGATTCAATAGATAAGTATTATACATTTACAAGCACATCATTCCTTGCCCTCACTCTTCTTTGTCTATTTAAAAATTCTGCACTTTCCATGTACTCCTTTTTTTTTGCCTTTCATAAAAGTTCCGTACTTGATTTTTATCAACCTTTTAAAAGACACTTTCTTTATTTACACCCTGTAATAGGGTGATTTAATATAGAAGTCTGAATGAGGTCTTTTTAGATGAAATACAAATTTGTCATTGGCCCGTGTTCATTGTCGTGGACCAGTGCTCGCTGGGATAGTTGTTTTTTTGATTTTCTAAACATGAGTGATGCAAGCAATTCCTTTCTTCTGTCCAATAACATGGGTACCTCACATCTTTTATGCAGTCCTAACACAGTTTCATCTCTTGATTTACATCTTAAACATATCCTTAAAGCTTGATTTTGTAGA
The DNA here is from genome assembly GCA_947462335.1 of Harmothoe impar. Classification (NCBI taxonomy): domain Eukaryota; kingdom Metazoa; phylum Annelida; class Polychaeta; order Phyllodocida; family Polynoidae; genus Harmothoe; species Harmothoe impar. The sequence continues at coordinate 77,237,709 of OX381704.1, read as the reverse complement.
ACTGGAATAGTATTAATTACATCCTTGTTTGCAGAGTCTAGCATAAAACAACAGTAGTCAGCAAATGGTAAGATTGTTTGTCTATAAATTATTTTAGCTGTGTCTTCTTCTATCATGTATCTAAGATTAGCCAATTTGAAAATTTTGTTAGTCATTTTACTGTGAACCTCGGCAGCAAACTTTTTTAATGTTAATTCTGAATCCAAAGTCACACCTAAATACTTATATGCTCTCAGTGATTGAAGCTCTTGATTAACAATCCTTAGATTTAATGGTAGAGCTAATTGTAATTTTTGACTTGACCAAAACCACATGCATTGAGTTTTCTTAACATTAATAGTCATGCTATTTGAATCACACCATTCGGCTAGAGCATTCAAATCCATCTGAACTGCCCTCTCTGCTAGTCTATAATTAGCATTATTATTGTACAGAATAATGTCATCCGCATACATAATAATCTTAGAATTCGTTATCCTTGGTACAAGCTCAGTTATAAACAAGATGAATAGAAGAGGGCCTAACACAGATCCTTGAGAGACTCCAAATTTCACATTCTTCTCACTAGAACAAATATTGTCAACTCTGGTTGTTTGTAACCTATTTGATAAATATGATTCTAACCATTTTAAGAAACGAAGGTTTAAACCAATTCTTGATAATTTTGTTAGAAGTAATCCGTGAAGAATACTATCAAATGCCTTGCGCATATCAACAAATGTTGCCGCTGTGTAATGACTTATATCCCTGTTCCTGAACAAATCATTTGCAAAATTAGACACAGCTTCACCAGAACTACAGTTCTTTCTATATCCAAATTGACAATCGTGAAGAATTTTGTTGGCCTCTAAATGGTTATTCAAATAACAGTGAGCAAGAACCTCTTGCATCTTCCCAATAATTGGTAAAATACTTATAGGCCTAAGATTTGACACATTTATAGAGTCACCTGGCTTAGGTAGCGGTGTCATACAAGCTTTCGACTATGCTTCTGGGAAATCAGCTTTATCAAATGAGAATTGGAACATATGCACAATTTGCGGTATAATACATCTAAAAGCATCTTTTAGTATATTAGAAGTTACAAACGGAAACCTGATGTCTATATCATCGATTGCATTTTTTACATTGTTAAAGTCAATTTTAATTACATTCTGCTCTCCCACATATGCCACTTCATCAGGTGAGGTATAGATGGTCTGATTAATATCTAAACCACCAGCCACTTTATCATTAAATAAGTTTTCCCCTACCGAGGCAAAGAAATCATTTATATAATCAGGAGTGTCCTTTTGCTTAACAAAAACACCTTTGTCTTCATCATATAGTCTCAGCATTTTTACATCTGATTTTGCTTGTAATAGGCCATTGACTTCCTTCCAAAATTTGTTGTGATCTCCTTGAATTTCTAACAATTTTTCTTTGAAAAGATTCGATTTAGCAGACCTAATGGCATGTGTTATCTGTTGTCTGAGAATCTTAGCCTCCTTAAGATAGATATTATCTTGAGTGTATCGAAAATGTATAAGATTATCACGCCTCAAATTTACTAATTCTAATATTTCATTATTAAACCAATCATTTCCAAAATCCTTGAAAGATAATTCCCTTAATGGACAGCATTCATCTAAAAAGTCAACAATAATATCAATTATGAAATCCCACTTTGATTCCACATTTGGCAGCCTATGAAACAGATCCCAGTTAGCATGTAGCAATCTATCAGCTAAATTATTAAAATCATATTCTTTGTAACTTCTACCCATAGTTTTCCTTATTACATATTGCCGCTTGGCTATCTTACGTACAGCAAAGATTGGCAAGTGATCAGATATAAGTTCATCAATCACCCCTGAATCGCTCACATGAGGACAATTAGTGATAATATTATCAATTGTTGTGTCAGTTCCATTTTTCCCATTTTTTCTCTTCTTTAACCTTGTAATACCAGTTATGAAGGGCCTTGCACCGAAGTTTTACATGTTGTTATAATTTTCTGGTAACATTCTTTATCAGTTTTCCTGAAATTAACATTAAAATCACCACAGATCCAAATATCTATGCACACGTGCAAAATCAAAATGTATTTCTACATGTCTAGACTAGTTTAGTTTTTTTTGGTTAACAATGAATGGTACAAGACGTTATTCAAATGCCTTTGTTGCGTGAATCTCTCAAAAGTATGCAATAGCGTAGTGGCTTGAATTAGGACAGGGGCCTCACATAAGTGCAGGTCTTGAATAAGCGCAGGGTAAATGAGGGTATCGAAATAGAACTTTAGACTAATTTTGTATCTTAAACACGCACAGGTCTTGCTTAAACGCAGGTTAAATGGTACCATCGAAATATACAAGCGCAGGTGCGCTTATCTAAGCCACTATGGTAACCAAAACACTTACCGCTGCTACGACCATGCCCATAGCTTTGCTGTCCCCTTGCTGTTTGTACCAGACCAAGGTACTGTCTTTATGGAGAACAATAAACTCCGTCCGCCATTTTCTTGAAAAACATCCCTCTAAAGAAGCAAAAAAAAGGAGAAAATAACCAATAAGTTTAACTATCATTTCCATTCTATGTTCACATTCCTTGATTGCATCTTATTATTATGTTGTGGTCCGGGGTCAATGTACTGATTTAAAAATCATTTCCATTATATAATTATGTACATGTATAGCAACTGCATTGTAGTAACATGTCAACTATACTATAGAGGTCTCCATGACAATATATGAAATAGATTGTAAATAGTATATTTTATACTTACTTGCCCACCGCCTCAAGAACCCCACCTTCACCCGTGGTGTTGAATCTAAAAGGAAAAGAGAAAGCTATCGTGAGTCAATACACGTGTATGTTATCAAAACAATCAGGTTCCAAAATAGATGTGAGTGTGCCTTGAGGGTCCTCGTTCTATTGCCAAACCCACATTGTCGGTTGGTTATTGATTAATCAATATCCTTTTGGACATAATCAAACTAGGGGGATATATTGTTGTATTAATCTAGACTTTATACAAGTGAAAGATTTCCTGGCTTGCACTATTAGGGCGAGCAGATTGGGAAGGGAGGGGGTCAACGCCCCCCCCCCCCCCCCCGCCCTACGACCCGCAGATCCCTCGATCCCCATCTACTTGTTTGGAACAGATAAAAGGGTTATATCCAAGTGGAATATACACAGTAGATTCGAGATTAGCATCCTGAAATATGCCTCTTCTTTCAAGATTTTCTTTTTGCTGGTGGGTACCACTTGAAAAAGCTTCTAGGTCTCCCAAGCAAGCTGCAAGAGTATATAGGATATTAGACGTCGCCAACACTTTTAGTGGTAAGGAGGGTGTGAATTATTTTAAGGGCCCGGGAGAGGGCGGGAATAGAAACACGAGGGGGGGGGATACCCGGGGGGTAATGTCTTGTTACAGGTAGCAATCAAATTCTCAGGGAAATGTGACTAAAATCACGTGTACAGGGGGTAAATAGACATGGGTCATATGGACCGCCCACCCTTGACAAGCAGAGGTTGGAAAGTGCATGGAACTAGGTGAGGCTTCTGTCTATGTAATATGTGAGTGGGATACAGCAGCGGGTCAGTTGGATCCCATCCAAGTAAGGGAGTGTTCATTTATTAATTACAGGGGGGGGGGGGGGATGGTGAGATTTCGCGCGGAGGGGCGAATTTTTTTTACGCCCCCCCCCCCTCAAGAGCGCGTGGAACGTTTCACGCCCCCCTCGTCGATGGCGGCGAAATTTTTTCGCCCCCCCCCTTTGAACTATAGTAACGCGCGGGCTTTTTTGCTAAAAAGGGGCTTAAATTTTTAACCCCCCCCCCCTCAAGAGGGGTCAGAATTTTTTACACCCCCCCCTCAGGAGGGGTCGGAAATTTTACCCCCCCCCCTGTAAATGATAAATGAACACTCCCTAACAGCCCGCAGCTATCCACCAATATACGTAACCAGACCAGCAGACTCCCCGGGTAGCGTCCGTGCAGCTGCTTGTATAGACTGCGACAGAGACCAGGATATCAGAGCAATAGCTTCACGTTAGCGAACTGTGGCTGGTATTTTTTTGGGGTTTTCTGTCACACTGTGGACATTAGTCAATGGGGTAGTCAATAGATTACCATAATTTGACATAAGACGTTTCGGTCGTATTAGATCAGCTAGAATGTGGTTCAATGTGGTCCCGGGGGGGGGCAGGGGCGGATCCAGGATTTTGAAAAAGGGGGGGCGTGAAATAGGCAATGTACTGGGGGTATTGGAAAATAGGGGGGCGCACGCCGGGTCCGCCCCCCCCCCCCCCTAAATCCGCCCCTGGGGGGGGGATGTCCATGTGGCATGTCGATTTTAAGAAATGGCCATGTCGCATATGTCTATGTTGCTTGATAATGCTCAAGTTCCATGTTGATTTTACAAAGAAATGTTCATGTCCCCATGCAGTCATATTTATATATATATATATATATATATATATATATATATATATATATATATATATATATATATATATATATATATATATATATATATATATATATGAACTGGATATTACTGGCGGGAAATATCAGTGTATATTGTATATGTGTTAGATAGACGACACCTGGCCAGGGTTCTTCCATATACCTACTGCCCAACAGGGTCAAGACGAGGTGTTATACACCGAGTCGATGACCAGTGGGCAGTGGGTATGTGGGAGAACTTTGTCCAGGTGTACATGTAGTCTATCTGGCTTAACCCTCGGGTATGCAATAGAACCAAGGTGCGAATCCTTTGTCTTAGTAATACTAGGGAGTTGGATAACCTGTACAACTGCTGCCGCTGCGGTCCGCGCGTTTCAGTGACCCGATTTTCAGCCTGCCTAGAAGTGGCCTTTCTGTGCCCCTACATGGGTAAAAATCGACACAGCCGTTTTAGGCCCTTTTAAAAATCGACGGACACAAAAAAATTAAGGATAAAAATCGACCTGCAGCTATCTCTCTATAAGTTCTTATATACATAGAAATCGACACACCGACATGGCTCTTTTGCTAAAAATCGACACGGCGACATGGTAAAAAAGTCGGGGACCCATGTAGAGGCACCTTTCTGGTACTCTACTTAAAAATACCTTCATGACCTCAATTTTTGGCCTATAAAAACGGCTAGCCCCTCATTTTAATCACAGCAGCATGGCGGTCAGCATGGATACAGATATGAGGGGAGGAAGATAAGAATCTTTGATTGGTGTGGAAGATAATATTATGGTGACCTTAATTATATGAAAAAATGACCAATGAATATAGACTTATAAGTATGGTAGCATGGGGAACTTGGTAATTGTGTTATGAATGACATATATGAAATCCAGGTATTTCTGACCATGCCTAATGTTGCCTAGATCCATGTTACCCTGACCTGTGTGGTACTGCCCCATTCAGCCCCTGCTCAGCTACTGCCTACTGCTACTGGTCCTGTGGGTGAGAGCCACCTCTGCCTATATCACAGAAATGCATTCAGGTAAAGCACTGCCTGAATAGCCCCCAAGTTTTTGTACTTTCATCATGATTTCTCCGGACCTATGAGTGATAGGAAGATGATTCAAACAGACCTGAAAAGCTATCACAATGCTCGATATGGCTATACAAGATTTTTTCTTTTTTACTCAAAATTAAAATGTTATCCAACTCCCTAGTCTTAGCCGCCCACCGTGGGTTAAATATATATATATATATATATATATATATATATATATATATATATATATATATATATATATATATATATATATATATACATTACTATATCTTAAGCCTCATGCCGCATGTGAGTTTTGTGACTAGCCCTCATAAGAAAAGGCCATGTCACCGTGTCGAATTTATATTAGGGGTCTATCCCCATTGTTCTACCTCTGTTATACTTAATTCTTGTGTTCATATATAAGAACATGTCCATAAAATTAATAATTTCTTACGTCAACGATCCGTCATACTCCTGTACGGAGTATCGCTGGCGGGGATGGGGACCTACATAAATGGGCAGGGTAGAATGTGGGCAGGTGCCAGCCGGATGCCAACAGTATTGGCAACACATGGTTCTACCTCGGTCCAGCAGAGTTTGCTGTGTAAACAACGAATGTATAGAAAGACCTAGGCTATTTTAGGTCTAGATAAAATCAGATATATGTATCTACAGGTATCCCATAGGTATACATCTTAATTACTGGTCTTCAGGCATATCATCTCTCTACACAGATTTATCTGATATATGTCCCATATCGGCTTCCCCGTTTCCACCGCTTTTTGAATAAAAAAATACCATTATGGTTTGTAGAATGGTGTAATCACGGCCAAGCCTTTAACATACACTCGGTATAAAGGGGGTCTAGATGGGGGGTCCCCATGTCGCCTGTCGGTTTTAAGAAATGCTCATGTCATTTGTCAGTACCTTTGTATTTCTCCTGTCATTTGTCACTAAGCTCCATGTCGCCTGGCGATTTTAAGAAAAGGCCATGTCCCTTGTCAATATCTTTTTATTTCTCCTGTCATTTGTCACTAATCCCCATGGCATGTCACCTGTCGATTTTAAGAAAAGGCCATGTCGCCCTGTCGATTTTTAGGGGTCCACCCCCATTATATATAGGGCGACCCTATCATGGCCTATGGGTATGTGGGCCCTATCATGCCAACATGGTGACTAAGTCACAAGAAAAAGTCTCAGCCTAGATGTAAGGTCGTGGCAGTCTAAATATAGTTAGCTCTACACTGAAGTAGTGAAAGACTGTGGCTGCAGATGGGTCAAAATGTGTGGCTCTGCACCTCAACTCTGACGTATGTCACTATGTGCATCTAGAGCACCCCATCAAGCCTTCAAGGGCCCCGTTACAGGCCAAGCCCCTTATTATTGGCAATGTATGCCAGATATAATTCATAGCCTGGCAAACAGCTATATATGTACTCAGTCCGATTGTTATGGTGTGTGACCTAGATGGAGAGCACCTACAATTGGGTGTGTAGGTCTACCAAACTCACACTCTATAATGCATCAACGGTATTGATTTAAGTCGTCAGTCTGCACCTATGCTACTGCTGGGCTGTGGGGAAAATGATGGTCCTGGATCGGCCCGGTGGATTGGATAATTAGGCTATAGACGAAGGCAATATCTTACTTGAAACCTCCAGTGTTCCACCACCACACGACATATTTCCAATGTTGCCGGGTGGCTGTAGGAGAAGTGAAGCTGTGGTATATTGAAACCCCAAGCCGTGTTATTGTTGGCTGCTAGACCCAGGCCATAACATAGCAACTGAGGCTGGTCCTATGAGTATGACTACTCCTCGTGAACCAGCCAGTGCAGACCCCACCCTCCTCCAGCGGCGGCGCGCACCTGTCACGCCGGTCCCGCCCCCTGGTGGTGTTTGCGATTTCGGACGCTGGAGTGGCGCCGTCTCGTCGTGGCTCGTAGTACTAGAAACATGGTGAAAATGGCGGAATTTTCAAGCTTGAATTTGGTGGAGATCAAAAAGGACCTCATACGGTCTCACCGAGAATGTGCACAGCGTGGAATGATGCATGGGGCAAAATGGTAAGTTTGACATACCATTTCCGTAGACGAGTATGTGGTAGTTTGTGAAAATACTGCACAGTCTACTTGTCAATAATAATAATACCCTATTATCGCCCATGCCGGCCAAGTCTTCGCTGTGTTTTCACTAAATTCAGAACAACTTTCAGTTTTCGCTTTGGTATTTGGTTTTGAGCCAGTATTATTTAAGCAAGTGAGTGGCGGTGTCAAAAGATTGGCCTGCATAGCCATAGTAATATGTGATCGAAGTAATCGAAGTAATCAGAATCAGAGTTGTGATTAGGGAGTGCTCATTTTTTAACAACGGGAGGGGGGGGGGGGGTGGTGGATTTGGGTGGGGGGGTAAAAAATTTGGACCCCTTGACCGGGGGGGTAAAAAATTTAGACTCCTCTTGGGGGGGGGGGTCAAAAAAATTCAACCTGTTTTGAGGGAAAAAGCCATTTTCGGCCTGCCGGGGGGGGGGATAAATTTCGACCCCTCTGGGGGGGGGGGGGGGTGAAAAAAAATTGCGCGCTCCGCGCAAAATCTCACCACTTCCCCTGCTGTTAAAAAATGAGCACTCCCTTAGTTGGACATACCCAACCAATCATGATCGCATAGGACCTGATAGGTGCTAGAGTAACCCATAGAAGTGGGCCCTCTTGATATCTGGATGGAGTGAGGGCCCATTACAGCCTGGGGAAATTTCACGTTCTAAGCCTACCCACGGTGCCCCGCGCGACATACGTTTCTTATATGACGTCATAATGGCGCGAAATTTTGTATCCAATCAGGGGCTGTACAGACTTTACTCTGTAATGGTCCCTCGCTCCAGCCAGATATCGATAGAGGGGCCGTATGTATGGTCTAGGGGCTAGAGTCTCGCCGTGACTTAATCGTGATAAGACATTTTAAAGGGAGAGGAGTGTTCATTCATCAATTACCGCACAATGTCAGTGCCAGTGCAGCCCCGGGGGGGGGGGGGGTGATGGAAGTGCGAAATTTGAGAGCGCATGAAATTATTTTGTGTCCCTCCCCTCGTCCAGGCCACCAACATCCCCCCCCCCCTGAACTAGTATAGTAACGCGCAGGTTATTTTGCTAAAATGGGGCATACTTTTTTAGGCCATCAGACTGTAGGCAAGAGTTTACCGTCTGGGACTTTTGGAAAACAAATGCGGCCTTTTTTCACTATTTATTTTTTTATTATTAGGGATTTCCCTAAAATGTTGACATTTTTAGCGCCCCCCACTCAAGTCTTGAAGAGCATGTGGAATAATAACCGGTGATCCACTGCCGCAAATTTGCTGCGAATTTGCTGCGAATTGTTATGAATAGGCCGCGTACCGGTATCATGAATCCTAGGTCGATACATGCAGAAGGATAACATATGGATGATGAATTTTGTTTTAGGGCTGCAGAGATGTCCTTTGCGCTAGATCAAGTCACCATCGATGAACATATTCCACCTATAGATCTGATGAAGGTAACTGATAGTTTTTATAAGGAGAGTGATTTTATGCAATTACTTTATATCAATATCAGACAAAACCTACAAAAAATGTACCATACTATGCATTTAATAACGTCCTTGATACCTGCTACCGGTATCTATGTAGATATTTTAAGATGTACTGGCCAGCCTACAAACGAATAGTCTGCAGTTGCCTCTCAAATTTATTCTAATTGTTTAATCCATTTTTGCTTCTAGGAACTGGGATCTGAATATGACAACTATACTCTTGCAAAGAGCTACTTTGACCTCAAGGAATATGACCGAGCGGATTATTTCGCACAGAATTGCTCTCATCCACTTGTATTCTTTCTACACATATACTCTAGATATTTATCTGGAGAAAAGAAGAAACTTGATGATGCAACAGACTCCATAGGTAAGACTCCATAACCAGGTACAGTAAATTCCCAGTTATAGCCGCATCTCGCGTATATCAAACCTGCACCCACACTTTCGGAGAGCCCCATAACCTGCATCGGGGTTCTGAAAATGTCCACTTTAGTACTGTAGCATTATATCGATAAATCTATATAATGTACTTCTAAAGCCGTTGTATAACCCGCACCATACATTTGGAGAACGTATACATCTCCCTCGCAAATTGATGAATATTAATTTTTTTTAAAGTAAAAGAAAAAAAGTATCCACTGCGCTGGAGGTTTAGTTCGTGTATAACCTGCAGGTAATACAGTGTAAACTACAACATACCCGGTACATTACTTTACAGTACGTGTCTCTTTTGAGTTCAAGAGAAAAACAACCCTGTCCTGCTACTTGAATCAGAGTTTACATGTACGGTACCGTACCCGTGTCCATGTACACGTACATACACATCAGACATGTCATATCTGTCTCTTTCAAATTGCAGACTGAATGTATGTGCTATACTCCGATGGTCACTCACTTGTTTTTACATAATGTTGAATGTTCACACATTTTCATGATTACTTGTATAGAACTCAAATAATTCTTTGCAGGTCCACAGGAAAATCAAGAAAATGAGCACCTTAGAGTTCTGCGGGTAGAACTGCACAAGAAGTACAAGCTAAATGATCTGGATGGATATGGCCTCTACTTGTATGTACTAAGTTATTTTGTATAACAGCCAGGAGGTTTATTTGAAAGTATATTAAACATCAATAGCTTCTAGTGAATATTGGTATCAGAACACATTATGATATATAACCTAGTGTAATCCAATGTTTCCGCCGAATTCATTACACCCTGAATATGTAGTTTCTCTATGGAGGCTACTGTATTCGGCTTCATTTAGCCCCCTCTCCGCTTTTTGCCATATTCTAAATTAGAGATATTAACGATCTTGGCGCCAAATCCTAACATGCTCGATCTGACTAATCATAGTACTGGTTGTGTTAAATAAAATCCCATTATTGCAATAGATATGGCGTCATATTGAAAAAGCTGGATCTACTGAAAGAGGCTGCAGATGTATTCGTAAAAGCCATCCACAGTGCGCCACTACACTGGTCCTCGTGGTTAGAGCTTGGCCTCCTCACCACAGACAAGGAAATGGTATGTAACTCGCCACACTCTGCAAGGAGAAACCTTGAAATAATATAATGTTTAGTCTGAGTTTAACAAATGATTACGGCAAAAGAAGGCCAGTGATACTAATTTGATATACATGAATGATAGTTTTATCTCCTTATCATACTCATACTCGATCATGTAGTTGAAGATAGCACTAAGTGTGTCCTGTGGCCTGTAGCTGCAGAACCTGACGTTACCCGACATGTGGCTGAAGCACGTGTTCACGGCGCACACCTACCTGGAGCTGCAGCAGAATGAGGAGGCGCTGAGTATGTACACCGCGCTCAGTGAGGCCGGCTTCTCCCGCAGTACCTACGTCATGGCACAGGTGGCGCTAGCCTACCACAACCTTCGAGGTAAGGCACAGGGCAATCTGTGGACACTTTGTGATCAAATTCCTCGTGATATTTTCTACTGTTGAAGGATTTTAATTGTAAGCCTCATAAGTTTTCCAGAATCATTGTGTACCGTAAAGTTTGGAAAATCGTATAAGCCTAACAGGGCATCTAATTAATAGCCGCTTTATTACTGTAGTGTACTTTTAAAAACTCACATATAAGCCGGACCAAGACTGAAGGCCGATCCGATAAGCCGCACTGGGGTATCTGACTTGCTGCAACCTCTACGCAAGAATTCACGGGTAGAATTTAATATTACAGGGACGGTTTCTTTTAGAGAGATCAGTTATACTTAAAAGACCGTCCCCATCTTATCTTCTACTGAATGGTCAAAAATATGTTCAAGTCACACAATTATTGTTTATCAGATAGGATTGATTTAAGTGTCATTGCCTCCCTTAATGATAATTTAGGCGACACATAGATATCACTTGTTCATTGACCGGCGCCATAGCCATGGCTCCGCCGGTCATGATACAGGGGTACCAGAAATCCGTAAGCTCAGACAGAGAAATATCACACCCATTGGTTTAACATTGGCCGAGTGAACCATTAGATTTCTCCTTCAATAGGTAACAAAAAGCTCTATTATCAAGATCCGCTAAAGCCACAGGCCTGACTGAATGGGTGGTCCACACAGAATTCTGCTATAACTGCAACACCTCTATTGCCTTCCCACCATGCACCGCTCATTCCGGTCTACTGAACACAGTTGTTCACACTCACCCTGGATTCTCAATAAATAGCATTGACACCTAGGTCAAACAAAGGGATTAAACACTGGGCCCCCCTGACGGCCTGGCTTGATGCCAAAGTCGTCCTCCTGCTATGGTTAATTGTAACGCTAGATCGGGTAAAATTTTATGGAATTTTTTCCTGTAAAAAATTCTAAGGTACACCATTTTGGTTTTCTAAATTACCAATAGCACAGAAATTAACTCCTAGATTTAATTTCACCCCCATAGATAAAGCCTTGCTTAATTTATGATAGTCCCCTCAGCCCTAGAGCTCTGGGAACTGGGAAACTGTCAATCCACAACTCTGAGTTGTTGACAGCAACCCAAAACTCCAAGTTTCCTAGAAATTTGGGACCACTGGCAATTTATTTGTCACTGTTTTTAGCACAAACAGGTGCCTGATGAGTCCCCATAGGACGAAACTACTGAATTTGGCCCTAAAACTTGGTTTAAGAGCCTGTCACTAAGGATTGTTGATCCCCATAGTGATGTTGTCAAGTAACCTAGTTACACTGTCAACAAGTGACTGTTGCCAAGCAATGGTGTTCCTGATGACGTCATGGTCCGACGACCTAACCGTCATTAGAAGGTGGTTGCACTGTGCAGTGAGGTCGATCCATCCCTAGCGCTGTCAAAAATATGCTATGGTTAATTGTACATAAGGGTGTAGGTGGTGTAGGGCGAGAAAACACCGCCCTGTGTCGTCTGCTAGCTCTCTGCTACTTACCAGGCTACCACAAGCCTCACACATTCCGCTTTTGTCATTAGAAAGTCGAAAGAGTGATTTAATTTGAGTACAATACGTTATTTCTCATTTCTGACGGCAGAATCGTAATCGCCAGAAGAAGCTACCCTAATTTCATATATTGGAAGTCATATATAATCGAATTCAAGGTGGTGGCTGTGGGAAAGCAGGTGGCTGGGGGTGAGCAGGTGGCTGTGGGCGTCAGCGCCCGGCAGCGCCTAACCGCTGTTTTACGTCTCGGCCGAAAAGCGAGTCGATCGGAGCGTCAGCAGCGACACCATCTTCGTTGCAGTTTCGCCGTGTCGGTCGGACGCGGGGTGGCGTGTGCTACGTGTCTATGCCTCTGCCGTCGCTCTATATTGAATTTCCCGTTCTCCGCTCTCCCCGCCCCCACTCCCCCGCTCATGATTCTGTATTTGTGTTCTCCGTTTTTGTGTTCTCCGTTTTCGCATTCTCTGTTTTCGCGTTCTCCGTTTTTGCGTTCTCCGTTTTTGCGTTCTCCCTTTTTGCGTTCTTTGTTTTCGCGTTCTTTGTTTTCGCGTTCTTTGTTTTCGCGATCTCTCTTTTCCACCTCTCCCTTTATCCCGTTCTCCCTTTATCCCGTTCTCCCTTTATCCCGTTCTCCCTTTATCCCGTTCTCCCTTTATCCCATTCTCCCTTTATCGTTTATCCCCTTCTCCGTTTATCCCCTTCTCCGTTTATCCCCTTCTCCATTTATTCCCTTCTCCATTTATTCCCTTCTCCATTTATCCCTTCATCCCGTTCTGCCTTTATCCCGTTCTCCCTTTATCCCGTTCTCCCTTTATCCTGTTCTCCATTTATCCCGTTCTCCATTTATCCCATTCTCCGTTCATCCTCTTCTCCGTTCATCCCCTTCTCCGTTCATCCCCTTCTCCGTTTATCCCCTTCTCCGTTTATCCCCTTCTCCGTTTATCCCTTCATCCCGTTCTCCCTTCATCCCGTTCTCCCTTTATCCCGTTCACCGTTTATCCCGCTTGCCGTTTGTCCCGTTTGCCATTTATCACGTTCGCCGTTTATCCCGTTCTCCGTTTATCCCGTTCTCCGTTTAACCCGTTCTCCGTTTATCCCGTTCTCCGTTTATCCCGTTCTCCGTTTTCGCGTACACACTGTAGACCTTCTTATATGCACATAGAAATAGGTTATGTTGGCCTCAAAGGAATAACTGTATGGTGAATGTCGTCTGCTATTTCCTATGCCGCTCTCTGCTACTTCTCCGTTTCTCCCCTTCTCTGATTATCCCGTTCTCCTTTTCTCCCGTTCTCCATTTATCCCGTTCTCCGTTTCTCCCGTTCTCCCTTTCTCCCGTTCTCCATTTCTCCCGTTCTCCGTTTATCCCGTTCTCTGTTTATCCCGTTCTCCGTTTCTCCCTTTCTCCGTTTCTCCCGTTCTCCGTTTCTCCCGTTCTCCGTTTATCCCGTTCTCCGTTTATCCCGTTCTCCGATTATCCCGTTCTCCCTTTCGCCGTTTATCCCGTTATCCGTTTATCCCATTCATCGTTTATAGCGTTCACCGTTTATAGCGTTCACCGTTTATCCCTTTCACCGTTTATCCCATTCTCCGTTTATCCCTTTCTCCCGTTCTCCCTTTCTCCCGTTCTCCCTTTCTCCGTTTTCCCTTTCTCCGTTTATCCCGTTCTCCGTTTATCCCGTTCTCTGTTTATCCCGTTCACCGTTTATCCCTTTTACTGTTTATCCCGTTCACTGTTTATCCCGTTCTCCGTTTATCCCTTTCTCCCTTTCTCCTGTTTTCCCTTTCTCCGTTTATCCCGTTCTCCGTTTATCCCATTCTCTGTTTATCCTGTTCACCGTTTATAGCGTTCACCGTTTATCCTGTTCTCCGTTTATCCCGTTCTCCGTTTATCCCGTTCTCCGTTTATCCCGTTCTCCCTTTCTCCCGTTTTCCCTTTCTCCCATTCTCCCTTCATCCGTTTATCCCCTTCTCTGTTTATCCCGTTCACCGTTTATCGTGTTCGCCGTTTATAAATAGCGTTCTCCATTTATCCCGTTCTCCTATTATCCCGTTCTCCTGTTCTCCCTTTCTCCCGTTCTCCCTTTCTCCCGTTTTCCCTTTCTCCCGTTCTCACTTCATCCGTTTATCCTGTTCTCTATTAGTAACTTACAGGAGATAAGGGACAAGGCAAGGCAATAGCTGGACTTGGGCCTGTAGAAATACACACGGCCTATTTATTACAAAAACAAAAAGAAAAAATAATATTGACCCCTGCAGCCTGCCTGGCCAGGTTCTGATCAATGGCTGACCAGGCAGGCTACCGGCACACTGGAGGCTGAAACAATGGCGCCCCCTGGTGTGTCACTAATACATTACACAATATGATTGAGTCTCAACATTAGTAACTTACAGGAGATAAGGGACAAGGCAAGGCAATAGCTGGACTTGGGCCTGTAGAAATACACACGGCAGACTCCAAGTAAGTAAATGAAATAACAATCTACACCGAGAAAGATGAAGATAAGCAATGTGATACAATCTGGTCAGTGTCTATCCTCATAGAGTAAGGTTTGGTGAGATAAAGCAGGGCTGCCATACTGGCCCAATCCCCTGCTTGCCTGATGTCTTCGATACTAAGTCCTAGTCTATACATGTACAGCGCTCCCGCCCGGCGTAGTGAGTGCATGCCGGCCCGTTCTGATTGGAAACCGGCTGATTTCAAGAGTCGTTTCAAAAACTTCAATAACTTTGCGTAAGTCACCGGGACTCGGGTGGCGCCCCTCTGAAGCACGAACACCGGTGCCAACAAGTCCGTGCTGGGGAACTCTTTCAAATGTCTCTGAACCAAAGAAGCCGCACACAAAGGGGAACCCGGTGCGAAAGTGATAGGTACTTTATGGACCCTCTGGCCGTATTGAATTGTCTTTGAACTGGAGATTGCCAGCTCTATGCCCCAAGCTGTGGAGCTAACAGCTCCTCGTCGTAGATAATGTCCCGTCGTGTCGGTGGCCGTGTCAGGAACTAAATTGCTCTTCCTGAGCAAACCACGGTAACTCAGTGCCAGACAAGACCATAGCACCCTGTCTTCCGGGTCACTCATGTCCACAAAAGAAAACAACTTCAGAATGTCAGCGAGTGAGAATGAGGGCCTCACTGGTTCTGGGTCGCCCAGAACTCTGCGGACTCCAGCCAAAGTCATGATAAAGTCGAAGTTTGACCGAATTGGCTTCGCGTCATAACCAAAATAAGAGTTCAAAGAAATCACTCCACTGATATAATTCTGTATGGTTGTGTAAGATAAGCTTTTCGACATGTACACAACATACCTGCACATATGTGCGGTGTCCGTCGGCAGAGCCGGTATCAAAACTGATTGACTGAACTTAATATAACGTTTCCATTGGGAGCTCTTAGTTTTCCAAGTGTTCGGTGCCCAAGCCTTCGACCTGAGCTCCGCTGCCTCCCGGTCTAGCTGAAGCCTCCTTTGGACCACCTCTACAACAGAGGAACAAAGGCAAACTATTAGCGTCAGTGGCTCGTGACAGGGTATCCGCGAGCACATTATCCTTCCCTGGTAGATAAACACCCACTAACTGACAATTACTAATCACACACAACCAAAACAATTTTCTCAATAAACACATAGCCACAGAATTCACACTTTTACCCTTATTCAGGGCACTGACTACCTGAGTGTTGTCTGTAATACAATAAACTTTATGGTCCCGCCACAAATGGCTCCAGCGCTCTACTGCCTCATATATTGGGTAGAGCTCTCTCACATTGATATTCTCCGGGATATCCATGGTAGGATGAGGCCTACAGTGGCCATGAATGTCGTCTGTCATGACGATGTCATCCAACCAGTGTCCACATATCCAGTCTAGATCGGTGTACGCACCATACCCGATCCCTGATGCATCAGTGCAGATCATAGAAGTATGGAGCGGGGGTTGAATAATCTTCGCTGAACCGTTGAACCACCTCGCGAACTGTTTCCACCATTCTAGATCCTCCTGGAAAGACGCGGATAAAGTCACATAACGCTTCTTCGCGCTGAACACACGTAGCATAGACACCACCCTGTGGGAAAATGTCCTACCCCCCCGGACTAAAGTAGAGCAGTGGCTTAGCACACCACATAAGCGCTGGAGTTGGCGTTTTGTCGCCCTGCGGCGACCAGCAAAAAATGCCAACTCAACATCTAACTTGTCCAACTTGTCCTGGGGGAGTCGTAGCGACATATCTAGCGAATCCAGTTCCACCCCTAAATAACGCTGAATCTGCGCGGGGGACTGCACCTTCTTGTACGAGATATAGAATCCCAACGAGCGAAGTGTCTGGTGCAGAAAAAGCTGTGCCTCCTTGCACTGCTCGTACGTGTCGGCCATTAAAAGAAAATCATCTAGGTAGTTGACACAGAAATAACCGTAGGCATTAACATAACGAGCGACTGCATCCGATATACTATTGAAGATGTGCGGCGCCACTCTAGTACCAAAGCTCATAAAATTGTCCTGAATAAACTGGTCCTGTCCATTCACATTCCAAACCAGACCTTGGAGCTCTCTATCACATGGCCGTACCAATACCGTGCGGTACGCGCTTCCCAGATCTGAGACGGCCATGAAGCAGCCCGGGGTCATGTGATCTGAAACCGTGTCGATGGAGTTGTAACTAAATGACTTGAAGGTGGTGTCCATGTAATTGTTAATGCTTAGCAAAGATGGGCGGCTTGCATCTGTGATAGGCCTATAACCTCCCGATGCTTTGTGAACCGCTCCCATCGCGTGCACACAATGTGGCGGCTTGTCCACTATTGTTAACTTCCCACTCTCCAATTCGGTGCACATGATCTCGTTGATGGCCTCAAAAGCGTCTACTGTCGCCGAGCTATAGTTTAAACAGAAATAACTGTCTATCGCGACACCCGGGTCGGTTAACTTAAAACCATGGCAAACACCATCCAACAAAAAATGGGAATTGGGGTCCCAGTTACCGCGGCCATAGACTTCTGAAGGGCCACCCGAGATTATTTCCCGCCAACCATTTAACTTAAACTGTGAACGGACACTGCTCAGGAAATGAGGGGCCGAGGAGTCCCATAAAGGGGTGTAATTACTATAATTATCCAACAACTCCTCTATACTAGCAGTGCACATAAGGTCCCCATAACTACTAGGGTACAAAGAGTCCAGGTCATAATTATAATCACAGTCCTGACTGAAAACAGCTGGGAGCACTGGTGAAGCTACGGTGCGCGTACACGAGAAGTTTGTCGTCCTATCCGCAGACGCGAGTCTCTCGTGTACGTAACTTGCAGAGTCTCTCGCCGGTCAAGGCCGACCCTGCTGTTGCTGCTGTTGATGATGCTGGTGTGGCTGTAGATGCTGCTGCTGTTGCTGGGGCTGATACTGACCACCTTGATTGTCATAGCCCCCGCGGCAATCTCTACTCTTGTGCTGGCCGCTACACTCTACACAAGCGTGCTTCTTGTAGCAAGGGTTGAAGTTACACTCTGTGTTGTTCCACTTCCAGCAGAAATCCGGGGGCCAATCAGACATCTGGCGGTCAAAACGAGGGCCACGATTGCGGCGTCGTCTGCCGCGACCCCCGCCCGAACCTGACTGACTGGCACCCGCCTGAGGGGATGAACCCGCGAGCATCCGTTTCACCACTAGCATATGTTCTGCACTAAGATGGGCTTCTACTGACCTAACATCACCTGCTACAAAGTCAATCAGTTCACCCTTTATCACTCTTGAAACTACCTCATGGTCATACCTAGCCAGCTGGTCGGGACCGAAAGCTCCATCCTGGCCCTTAAGTGTTATAAACCTCATGTGGGCTCTATAGCCTGCAAGTGTGATTCTGGGCAAATTGGCTGTGATAACAAAATCCAGAACACCATTCATACCATTCATCAATTCCTGAAAACTCATTTCATGGTACAACTTGTCAACATCAATATAACAGTCTGGTCTCAACTTGTTAGTTGACCTCTTCCTCTTACTAGTATCAGACATCAATTTCAGATTCTTGAGCCAATCTGTATCAGGCATACCTTGAGCATTGGTCTGGGTGCTGAATAGACCATTGACATCCCCCTCTAGTAGGCCTAGTGCAGCTGTCGTGAGTCCAGCACTAGCCAAACCAGAATGGAGAGTGTGCTGAGCCGGATGTTGAACTTGGCCCAACTGCTGTTGGGGCTTGACCATGGAGCCATCCTTGTAGTATAGCTGTGGCTGTTGAGGCTGTTGTGGCTGTTGAGTCTGTTGGGGCTGTTGATGTTGACACCATCTTAGGTAGGCCTCATAAGAGGTGTCAGTGACAGTGTGAGAGGGGGGATGAGTGTCACCCAAACCAGGTGCCAGTCCCTCTACCTGGCCCATCCTGAATGAGTGCTCCACTGCACCCCCACCCCGATCAGCTGATCGGACCCCGGTTGACCCACTGAGATTGAAATTGTCAAAACCACCGCCCTCAACAAGGGTTTCCAGGCCACTCCCCGGGTGCCGAGCGCTACCTCCCGGCTGCTTGGCGCTAACTCGCGGGGGTGGTACAGGTTGGAGATGCTCAGAATGTACATATTTACCAGTTTGGCGTTCCTTGGCCGCTAAGAACTGCTGAAACTCTTCAAACAGGTTGCCCTCCGCACCTCTCCAGGCCGCGCCATGCTTCTTGTTGATATCCGCGGCCGCGTTCGAGTCCGCGCCATGGTGAGGAGTAATCGACGCTGGTCCCCGGGTGTCCGCGTTAGTGGCGCCGGGTACCAGCCCGCCGTCCGCGCTACTGCTCCTCACCATGGCGGATTTATGACCCTCGAACTCCTCCCGGATTTGACTGATGTAAGCAGCACCGTCCGCGACCTGGCCACTTATCGCAGCATTCGCCGCCCGTGCTTCTTCCAACTGAACCTGTAAGTCTCTTACTTTCCTTTGTCGCAGCAGAACGGTTTCCTTTTGCTTCTCCACACCCAGGGAATGGATCAGGTTATTCATTGTCGCAGTATAAACATCGTCAGATGCGACATTCTCACCCGCGGGATCCTCGTCCTCAGAGCTCTGCCGCCCGGCCTCTGTGGTCTGTTGGCGGGGAGCCGCGCTCTGCTCCCCGGGTGCCTCACCCCCGGCTCGTTCTGCCTCACTCCCGGTCTCGTCGTGGTCCGCTGACTCGCCTTGGCCCGACCTAGTCATGGTCGGGGACATTGGCGGATCTGGAATTGGCTGTCTCCTCGCATTAGGTGTTCCACATGTGGGGCACACCTTATTGTTGCCATTAAAGGTGGCCCCACATTCTAGGTTGGCGCAAACCACCATCCTGCTGGTTAGTGCACACTAAAACTGCTAGTACACACTAAAATAATATTGACCCCTGCAGCCTGCCTGGCCAGGTTCTGATCAATGGCTGACCCAATATGATTGAGTCTCAACGTTTATCCCGTTCTCCGTTTATCCCGTTCTCTGTTTATCCCGTTCTCCGTTTATCCCGTTCTCCATTCATCCTCTTCTCCCTTTCTCTGTTTATCCCGTTCTCCGTTTATCCCTTTTCCGTTTATCCCGTTTTCCGATTATCCCGTTCTCCCATTCTCCGTTTATCCCGTTCTCTGTTTCTCCCGTTCTCAGTTTCTCCCCTTCTCAGTTTCTCCCCTTCTCCATTTCTCCCCTTCTCTGTTTCTCCCCTTTTCCGTTTCTCCTATATCCTAAACGTAAGCCGGTCACCACACCTTTGGTGTGCAATCTTAACTCCTAGCCTTTGAATCCTCGTGTCTGTAGGTGTTGATTGTACATCATATATTGTAGATGTGGACCTGGCTGTGGAGTCGTTCTGCAAGCTGCAGAAGCGGGATCCGTACCGCCTGGAGAACATGGACATTTACTCCAACCTGCTGTACGTGAAGGAGATGCGTGCGGAGCTGGCGCACCTCGCCCACCACTGCTGCTCCATAGACAAGTACACCGTGCAGACATGCTGCATCATAGGTCAGTGCCAGCACCAAGACAAGCTACTGGGGGAGACACATGATGATGTTGATATTCATGTGCAGTATCACGTTGTAGTTTAATAAACAGTTCGGCTGTAGTTGGCCTTCATCGGGATCATATTTCATACAGATGGAAGCACAAATTTACACCAGGGGCTAATGGGGTGTACCCAGACAACTCTTGAGTAGGTTTGAACTGATTAATCAATTGAACTATTATAGTAAACTTGCAGTATCATACCCTGAGCTCAAAGACGTGTATACATACGCTCAGGTAAAACACACTGTGCCACCCTATCTACAAGTATGTTCATGTGTTGATGTCCCGTGTGTTGGTATTAAACTACTACAGTCTGCGGATGCAGCACGAGAAGGCCGTCCTCTGATATGTGTGTCTGTGTTCATGTCCCATGTGCAGGTAACTACTACAGTCTGCGGATGCAGCACGAGAAGGCCGTCCTCTGATATGTGTCTGTGTTCATGTCCCATGTGCAGGTAACCACTACAGTCTGCGGATGCAGCACGAGAAGGCCGTCCTCTGATATGTGTGTCTGTGTTCATGTCCCATGTGCAGGTAACTACTACAGTCTGCGGATGCAGCACGAGAAGGCCGTCCTCTGATATGTGTCTATGTTCATGTCCCGTGTGTGGGTAACTACTACAGTCTGCGGATGCAGCACGAGTAGGCCGTCCTCTGATATGTGTCTGTGTTCATGTCCCGTGTGCAGGTAACTACTACAGTCTGCGGATGCAGCACGAGAAGGCCGTCCTGTACTTCCAGCGGGCCCTGAAGCTCAACCCCAACTACCTCTCTGCATGGACCCTGATGGGACACGAGTACGTGGAGATCAAGAACACATCAGCCGCTATCCAGGCCTACAGACAGGCCATTGGTAGGTTACTGCTATTGAGATAAGGCTCTCAAGCAGAGCTTTAGGCAAATTTCTGTTTACATGTAATATCCATATGTCTGGTCCAAACATTCACGATCCAGCTTGATTGAGTCTGTTGATCCTTAGGTGTACTTCTTGTAAACAATCCAGATGGGTCATTCAAGATCAAATATATGGATATACCTTCAACAGATCATTATTCATGACGCTTTAGATAACCCCTGGCCTTCTGTTATAGCTGAGGCTACAAACTAATATCTATATGTCCTATTGCAGAGGTAAATAGACGAGACTATCGGGCGTGGTATGGTCTAGGGCAGATATACGACATCTTAAAGATGCCATTCTACTGCCTATACTACTACAGACAAGCCCAAATGCTGAGGTAAGGCCTTTATTCTAAAGGGAAAATGATGTCATGCGTACCAAAACCAGGAATTTCTTTTGATTTTTATGTGTCCAGGAAGTATACTGTATTGATATGACAAGTTGTGGAAAGAAATGAGGATTGTAATGCGTGTTGTAACTGTTCACCTCAGCCTTTATAGTTGATTTTGATTCTCTCTAGACCCAATGATTCACGGATGGTTGTGGCGCTCGGAGAGACGTATGAAAAACTGGATCGATTGCAGGAAGCCAAGAAATGCTTCTGGAAGGCACATTCCATCGGTGACATAGAAGGATTAGCTCTAGTTAAACTAGCAAAGTGAGTATTGGTGATGGGAGCCTTATTTTGTATGCTCCACCGTGTTAGCCCTTTAATGACGGCATAATGCATAAATACATCATGGCGTTAGTTATCATGATGCATGAAAGCAGCCCTGGCGAGAAATTCGCCAGTGCTGCATTCAAGCATCATGTTGACCATACACGCCCGAAGGGTCGGTATGATGCACCAATGGTGATTTGCTCGGCAGGGCTGCTTTGGTGCATCATGACAACAAATGTTGTCTTTTAGTGACATGCCGTCCTTGATATAAGTGACCTCAATACCTCGCTGCTCACATAATGTTGGGTTAAAACAGGGAGAAAGGAACACATGGTATTTGTAGGCTTGGATGATTACATTATGAACTATCTGGTATTTGCTTTATCTCAAAGTAAATATGCTGTATCTAGAATTCACCAATATATTGTGATTATAGATTGTACGAGAAGTTAAAGGAAGAGGACCAGGCAGCTGCGGCCTACACCGAGTACATCAACGAAATAGAACAATTACCGGTCAGTGCTAATTCTCTAACGAAAATAAAATCCCAATTATAGTACATTGTAGTGTCAAGCTCCACACCGCGCTACGTGATTTATGCATAGCCGTTTTTGAGTAACACAGTATTAGACATTATCTAAATATCTATTAATGCATTAACTAATTAAGATGTGATTGTGTTGTTGTAGTCGTATAACGTGGAGGAACAGAGCAGTGCCTACCGCTACCTGGCTAACTACCACATGAAGAGGTCCAACCTGGACGACGCATACGCCGCCGCACAGAAGTGTACCGAGTATAATGAGGTCAGTCAGAGTACCTGTACTCCTTTGGTTTGGAATCTTTCTTTTAGGTACCCTGATATAATTGTAGTTTAGTTTTAAGTAAGGTGCTTGGGAGAGTGAGACATTTCCACCAAAAAAATGACACCCAAGTAAAAGTGTATAAAACATATTATGTGATGAATTAATGGAATAAGAGTTGACTATTATTTAGTCATTGCAACGTGACTTAGAGAAGCATTCTGTCGTATATACAGGAATTTACGGTCTGTAAAATACTGAAAATCTAAGGATTTACTTCCTTTGGCACTCAAGCAATACCAGGCCTAAAGCCTAAATTCTCCTTCAACAACCCACTGCATACCTCGGGTAATTACAATATATATTTTACTGTTATCTAAATTTCAGACAAGAGAAGAAGGGAAGGCTTTACTGCAGCAGATCTCTCGGTTACGCGCCGCGGGTTCAGACCCATCCCCGTCCAGTATCCAAGGATCCCTCACCTCTGACCGAGTTGTGTCAGCGCTGCCGATAGCCCAAACTCCGACCGCCACTCTCCTGCCAATGAACCTCAAGTTCACTCCCTAGCACCCACTCCCCGACTAGCTGTGTTCATTGTTGGAGTAATCTGCCTTGATGCTCTTTGCTTATATCTGTAATGTGTATATGGTCGACATGATGTTAGTGGATATAATTATTGCATTGAGTGTTTATAAGGGACGACAATCTTGACAAATTTAGCAAATAACTCCAGAATCAACAACTATTCATGGAAAATCCACTTCCCTTTTCTCCACCACTGAGAGGCCTCGCTCTGTTCTTCATCCTCTTACTGATCTGTTAAGTTGCCTGACTGGAGGTGCTATGTATGTTTCATAGTATTACTACTGAATATCAGAGTTTGTACATAAATGTTCATGACCGTATTCTATTCTACAATGGTGTATACCCTGAGCTATGGGCATCTGATATGCTTGCTTGTACGAAATGTATGTGTATTGAAACCAAGTGAAAAAACTTGTTTAATATCAGTTATCAATAATATATTTATGCCACTTGTATAAATAAACAATTGAAATTTTCAATAAAATTACCTATTTTATTATTTTGTACATATTATACAGGTAGTGGGTACAGCAGGGACACGATCATTCATTATGTACATCTCACAACTATATAGCAATCTTTTGCATCCAGGAACACGTCATTGTTATCTTAGTGTTATTTATAGTATACTCTGTTATAACTCTTTGTCAGATTTGACTCCCCAAGACTTGTAATCGTCATATCTATGCGAAGTCCCCGACATTGTCTCCATACTCTTGTAATACCCTGAAAGACAAACATGTTACAAGTTATATACTAAAACATTATCAGTCAGATATACATTTTATGGGAAACTCCATAAGAGAAATCTATCTAAAATTAAAGCAGAAAGTCCTTACTCAGGCGCATATTAAATTCAAAACCCTCTTACCCCCAGCGCCTATATATTCGAGGTCTAATTATGAGTTAGTAAATGCCATCAAGTCTTGAATAAATGCACATGCGTTTATAAATTTCGATGGTACTATTTACCCTGCGCTTATTCAAGATACAAAATAGCCTAAATTCGAATTCCAATACTTTTATTCAAGCTTCTAGAGTACATGCACATCTAAAGTATAGGTAATTTTCATATGGCCAAATATGCAATTTCTAAGAATTTTTCACTTTTTTATACGTTTTCAGGTCAAAATTAGGGTTACACAGGCTGGCTAGTACTGTCATGTTAAAATAATATACATGTGCTGTATAATGTATACAATGTCAACTTACATTCAAGCATCCGTGGTCGATTTTGGTGATAATATTTCCTGTAATCTGAAATTAAGATGCATCAATAATATCATTTCCTACATAAAACATGCAAATCCTAAAATGAGACTATCATATTGGGATGGCGAGAAATCGTCTGGAAACATTAAAAGTGCCGGCAGTTTACCTCATTCTGTACATCACAGTTCTGTCTACTTGAAAATGAAATACCGCGATTTCCTTCTACATCTACCCAAACCCAGGTACTAGGCCACATCTTCAATGACAGCATAATGCCTTGATAGTAATGCCTTTGGCTGTCCTGATGCACGAATGCAGCTGTGGCAAGTAACGATGCCGATCCTACAGAGTTTACCATTTTAGGACGGCATAATGTCTTAATGCATCACAGCCTTGGTCGTCATGATGTATGAATGCAGCCCTGTTGAGTAACTCGCCAGGCTGCATTTAAGCAGCATGCCGAACCCATGGGGTTCAGACACTCCCGAAAGGTGGGTATGATGCACCAATGCAGCACCTGCGAGTTACTCGCTCGGGCTACATTGGTGCATCTTAACAATCAATGTTATTTTTAACGACACGTGTCCTTAAAGGGTTAGAACACGTCCAAAGGGTCGGCATGATGCACCGGCCATTTACATGTACTAGCCTGGGCTGCATTGGTTCATGATGACGACAAATGTCGTCTTTTAGCGACGTACCGTCCTTAAAGGGTTAATACGCACCTTGTTCATAACTCAGCTTCCGCCACACGTAGAAGGCACCGAGGAAGAGCACCGTCTCCCCCAGGATGATTCCCTTCATAAGGGGCATTGCTAGCGGGGCTTTCTTAGCGTACTTCCTCCCCATGGTAGACAATACTACGGAGCCGTTCCAACTGGAAATAGTGACATGTATGTTTCTGTACTTAACCGTCTTTAATACAAGGATACATTTGTATAACGATATAAAACTGTACATGAACATATTAACCAATTCACCACCGGGACATTTTAATGGAGAAAATGTAGCGTTTCTATAAACTCCACAGTGCTGTACATCTATCTCTGATCACCGTGCACCTGCCCCATCCAGACCACCACATATGGAGGCTGCATTAGCATATATAGGTTTTAGCGCACAACTTCCCCATATTTTCCCATTTATAAGCCGGGCCCTCAACATAAGCTGCCCCGTCATAAGTTGAAATCAGTATAAGCCCGAGCTTATGAATGGGTAAATATGGTACGCGCGCCCTCCCCTGTTGTTAAAAAGCACCAGGGGTAGAGGGGTCTTGGATTTGTGCTTAATTACCATGATTCCTCCAAGTATTTAATGACCTGTTTTGTATATAGGTAATTACCCGAGGAACTTACCTTGGTTAGTTGTGAAGGGGAATTGATGTTCTAACGATGCCTCAGCACCACTAGTTGGGCTGAGGACGACGAGGGAGAAGACACCGGACCGGAAGTCGTCAGTTTAGAGCGGGAGCATCATAGGGAAACTTAATAGTATAAATGACCCCATTTAATTAGACATAGGAATTACCCAATTTAAATAAGTTCAATTATTACTCAATGCCTTAGGGGAAGGAGGGTGGGCCCTCGTCCTCCTCAGCCCAACTAGTGGTGCTGAGGCATCGTTAGAACATCAATTCCCCTTCACAACTAACCAAGGTAAGTTCCTCGGGTAATTACCTATTCTAACTCTCCCGTCAGCACCACTTGTTGTGCTGTCGGAGAACAAGGGAGAACTTCAAAGCTATTAATTTTCCCCGGTCAGACTAATCTAATTAAATAAAAAGATAGTCATCTTTTCAAAACAGAAGTAACACTTTATTGTTCAACAAAAAATCGAACATTCTTACATCTGTAAAACCTTTTCTCTTCAAGGTATAACAACAGAACCGTGATGCACTTTGTGCTTATTACCAGTCTTGGTTATCACAATAACTTTAGAGACATACTACCCGTGGTCTATTAACAGATTCAAATAAAACAGTATAATATACATACTAGTCAGTGTAAATACCTTACACATGAGGTCAAATCAATCATTTCCTCTTTTGCCACCAGTTACATTTTAGGCCGCATCTAACAGAGCCTCCCCCACATTACCCTGGGGAGCCACAACAACCTTCTTCAAATAATACTTAGCCATGGTGGATTCGCTCTTCCATGAGCCATACTTCAACAACAAATCTGTAGAGATTCCTAGTTTTGCACCCGCTGAATAACCAGCTCCTCTCAGGGAGTGAGCACCAAACCTTTTGGTATTAATACCACTAGCTCTCATTGTCTGGAGAACCCATCTTGAGATGGTATCCCGAGACAACCTTTCATAAGGGAAGATGAAGGACACAAACAATTCCCTTGACTGACGGATGTCCTTTGTCCTCTCAATGTAGCGTTTGAGCGCTCTCACAACACATATCCTAACATCATCATGGTAGGGCTTGAACGTAACTTTCAGGAGTTTTTCTCCTGTTTTTGCAGTTTTCATGGGGAACAACAAAGTGAATGAAATGGACCCATCATCCCATTCCTCCATGTGGTCAAGACTTAGAGCCATCGCCATCTGGCCTCTATGTCCTGACACAAGCAACATCAAGCATAACACGTTCTTCCCAAGTCTTTCTAGACTCATTTGGGAGTTTCTCCCCCAGTACTTGATTGTCTTAAACACTAGTTTCACGTCCCAGAAGTAAGTGTGTTTTGGGCGCGGCGGATTCCGCAAGTAAGCTGTCCGCACCGCCCTTGTAACCCAATAACGCCTCCCCATAGTGTCTTGGTTAGAGGTTTTTGTTAGAACTACTGAAGGGCACACCTGGCCGCATTAACAGAACCAAAAGCATACTTATCTTCAGATAACCTTCTTATAAAATCACACACTTGAGCTTCTGAGGCGTTAAACTTATCTACCTTATGAACCAAACAGTAGGTGAACCATTTCTTTATGTAGTGGTTATACACCTTTTGAGTACCACCTTTCCAGCTTTCAATTAAGAACTTGGCTGTTGCTCTATTACACTTCAACTCTTTCATGAGTTTCAATTCTAGATCTCGAAAAAAGTTAAACTTAACCCCTTTGGGAACATGTGATCGAAGTCTTTGTTTGGTTTGATATTGCCCTTTTTCCTGCCGATCATCACTCTTCGGCGTGCCCTTCCCGCAAGCCTCGGGTACCAGGGGGCAGCTAACCACTGGGGTGCAACAATAACGGCCTTCTTGGGGGGGGTCCACCAACATCTTTTGGAGCACTCTTGGCAATAGTCTGGGGGGAGGAAAAATATAAACAAAAAGGTCAGCCCAAGACGTGGTGAATGCATCAACATGTATAGAAGCAGGGTCAGGTTTATATGACATGTACAAAGGGCATTTAGCATTCTCACGAGATGCAAACAAATCAACCTCTGGAGTTCTAAATATTTCACAAATTTTCCTGAACAATTTGTCACTCAGAGACCACTCCAAGTTGTCTGCAAACACCCTGGAGGCTTTGTCTGCTGCATCATTCAAACAACCCGGTATGAAGGAAACCGTTATCCAGTGACCATGTCTTTCCAACCAGTCCCAGATTTCCTGCGCTTCCTCATGACACTCCAAGGACTTAACACCCCCTCCCTTGTTGACTCAGGGTTTAATTAACACTGAGTTATATACACCTACTAATTTTGCATTTTAAGACAATTTTGTGACATCGTTGTATTTCGGTTATCATTCTAGATAGACAAAAGCGGGAAAAAACATGAGATAGGCAAGGTCGGGGGACAGCATTTTCCGCAATTTTTTTTCTAAAAATCTCAATTTTTCTTGAAGAAATTGAACTGCGATCTTCACGTATTTATTTCTCTCTTTCACTATTATGGAAATGTAGTAAAAAAAAGCTACCACCTCCATGGGCCTCCATAGGCTGCAAGGCATTAAGTTTTTGGGTGCAAGATAGAAATGACATTTTGAGTGAATTTGCCCGTATTTCTCTCTTTCTACCCCCAAAGCGGGCAAAAACTGGGCACATTCTACCGCCAGGACCTATGCAACAAGTCACATCCACTCTATATCTATATGTTAACAGATAGCGGTAATGATACAGATAGCTAATGTACACCAGGGGCGGGGGGACAGGGGATAGACGGCAAAGGCATGGACGCGTAACACACGCCACCCTGTAGCCGACCGACACGGCGAAACGGAAACGGCGATGGTGTCGCTGCTGATGCTCCGATCGACTTGCTTTACGGCCGAGACGTAAAACAGCGGTTACGCGCTGCTAGGCGCTGACGCCGACAGCCACCTGCTCGCCCCCAGCCACCTGCTTTCCCACAGCCACCTGCTCACCTACAGCCACCACCTGGAATTTGATTATATATGACTTCCAATATATGAAATTAGGGTAGCTTTTTCTGGCGATTACGATTCTGCCATCAGAAATGAGAAATAATGTATTGTACTCAAATTAGATCACTCATTCGAATTCATTTCTGATGCCAGAGTTGACAGATTACCCTGAGTCATCTGTGAGGCCACTCACACACTCCATTTTTTACATACGCTTTAGCAGTAGTATTGTCTGTGGTAACATGTACATACGTAGGGTGGTCAGGCAGAAAAGATTGTATTCCTAACAAAATCGCCCTGATTTCTAAGATGTTGATATGGGCCATTTCTTCCTCCAACCATCTCCCATTTGCCTCAACACCCTTACACACTGCAGCCCAACCTCCTTGACTGGCGTCAGTTTCCACAATCATGTCAGGTTCTCTTCTGATAATCCTACAGGCTGTAGCCACATTATCATGCCACCAGAGTACATTTTCCCTAGCCGCAGGGGATAGAGTCATGGTTTTTGAATA
The DNA here is from genome assembly GCA_947462335.1 of Harmothoe impar. Taxonomy (NCBI): domain Eukaryota; kingdom Metazoa; phylum Annelida; class Polychaeta; order Phyllodocida; family Polynoidae; genus Harmothoe; species Harmothoe impar. Next base: position 77,208,246 of record OX381704.1, on the reverse strand, counting down.
GTCTCTACCCGTCCTTACTAGAGCCGAATTTTTCTCTAACACTTTAATATGAGCTATGCCATAGTCAACCGCCGGAGTGTAGGCTGTCATCAACCCCATCAATTCAGCCACAGCTTGAATAGTCGGAAACTCAGTGGCCAACATGGCCGCTGTACTTTCCACCATTTTATGAACCTTATCTGGGGGAAGATAGACAATACCTCTATGAGAATCTAGCATAAATCCCAGAAACTTCATTATATTTGAAGGTAGAAGTGAGGATTTTTCCGGGTGAATGACTAACCCCACACTATCCAGTATGCTTGCTAATTCCACAACAGACTTTGAACAACTGTCAAAAGTGTCCCCAATAATAAATACATCATCTATATATTGAAAACACTCTATTCCCCTGCGGTGGGCTTCAGCAAATACAGGCGTCAGGATTTTGGTGAACACTCTTGGACCACACGATAAACCATTAGGGAGGGATGTATACTGATATAAATTCCCCCTCCAATAGAACCTGAGGTACTTCTTATCCTTCCAATGGAAATTCACAGAGCATCTTTTAGGTCCAGTGAGGCGAGAAAAGAATCGGTCTGTATCAACTCCAGTGCAGTGTTTAACCCATGCATTTTAAAATGTTGGTATTCCACCATTTTGTTTAGTTGCGTCAAATCTAGAATAACCCTAACCTCACCATCAGGTTTGGGTCTAGGGAAGATATTTGAGATCCACTCACCCTGTGAATGGGTAGCTGGTTCAATTACACCTTTGTCTAACATCTTCCCAATTTGCTTATCTATAGCCATTGACTCAACATTACCAAGACAATATGGAAAAGGCACTCTTAACTGCACTGGTGTTTCAACAAACGGTATTCTCATCGCCCTGACCTGTTCTAAAACCCATTTATCACCTGTGAAGTCAGACCATACAGCAACATAATGTGTTATCTGGCCCGCCCTGAAATTTGCTGGCGTATGCACAAGTTCAGTTACATCAAGTACAGGAAGTATGGACATGGAATGAGACACACCTGTAGAACCCACCTCTAACCTCGTCAACTTTTGGAGTCGTCCTTGTCTTTGGGGTAGAGGTTGTCTAAAGGGGAGTGGTGATCTTGATCTCGGGGATCTCGGCGACTCCCCCTGCCTGTGTCGCCCCGCCGTCCTCCCTGGCGGCCGCGACCGGGGGGAGGGGGTCCTCGAAAACCCCCTCCAGCAGAACTGTAGCTTGCAGACTGGCCTCGGCCTCCACGGCCCCTCTCGGTTGTCTTGGAGGGCCCATGAGATCCCTAACCAGTCTATCAGATTTCTTGGCGTTTGCTACAGTCTCCTCCACATTGCTTCCAAAGAGGTTATCCCCACTCACATCAGCGTCCACCACTGAATGTACAACTCTCCTATCTAGGTTGGGGCGTAGGGCTTGACGCCTGCGGCGTACTACAGACGTGTTGGCGTAGAATGCCAATTGCATAGCATCAATGGCTGCATTTCCAGTAGCAGCCAGCTGATCTTCTCCAGCCTCCCCCCTCCGTACCATTAACTCCAGCATGGGTAGTATGGCCACTATTGATGCCAGGATGGCAGATTGCGTCAACTGCAGCTCTTTGTCAGCTCGTTTTGTTGCATAGTCCACATCTTCTGACCTGTAGAAACCTGGATCCATGCGCGGGGCCACTAATGAAGCCGCATTTCGGGGAGGGGGGTATTTATCTCAACTCCTTTGCTTTAGATAAGTCTTTGCAATTTTTGTGGAATGTAGAAAGCAATTTCGCCATACCTGGTGTCACACTATCTGACACATTCTCTCGTTCGGCCTCCCTGACAGCTGCCTGGGCCGCCGCTGCAAAAGGGCTGTCATCCCAACCCTGGAACGGATCAACCTCAACTTCTTCCTCATCAGTCTTTGTAGACTTCTTCTTTTCCTTACCCGTAGACACCTCATTAGTTTTGTCTCTCTGTGCCGGGGTAATGGGCCTGTCAGACTCCGCCCTAGAAGAGACCTTCGTCGATGCTGAAGAGCGTGCCTCATTTTCAGCTTCACGTGTGACACCTGTGACAGCACTGCGGACTTCGCCAAATACCTCAGTCAGGCGTCTGGCTTCCCTAGCTATAGTGCCCGTCTGTGACACTGAATCATGCTGAGACACATCATCATGGAAACTGGATGCATAATCCTCCTGAATCACATCTTTATTATGTTCTTCATTACGCCTCCTTTTTGGTGGCGGTGACACAGAGTGGACAGGTGCCCGCCGTCTAGGCGGCTGGTCCCCCGTAGCACGTGCGTCACTGTCAAGCTGTCGTAGCCTTCAATGTCTGGCAGTTTCTAAGTTTAGCCTTTGTCGCCTTTGCTCTAACATCATACTATAATCTGCCAACCTTTGTCGCTCTCGGCGCAGGAACTCCTCATCTGTCATAGAGTCCTGATAATCCTCAGAAAGCTGCCAGTCAGTGTAGCCACCCCGGGTTCTAGACTGGCTCTGTCTCCCCGAGGCGACTTGGGAGGAGACGGCTGTCTCGCCATCTGCCTCATTGCCTGTTTCAGCAGCAGTTTCCAGATAAGATTCCTCTGTCTGTTCTACTTGGCCAGTTTCAACCTCAGCCTCATTTTCTTCTCCCAGCAGCGAACATTCGTCGTTGGAGTTAGCCATTTTGTTGTTGCTATAAACACATTCGTGTAAATCCAATATGGCGGCACCTCGTGGTACACGTGCAGAGCCGAAACTTCGTCTATCTGCGAATATAAAAAGAAAACTGGTTAGCACCGCCAGCCAGAAACGGTACAAAGTCTTAATAAAGCCATGTAACGCGTTTTTTAGCTCCCACAATGGGAAGTAAGCTGAAAAAATGAAGAATTTACTCCGACTTACCACCTGCTCTTTCACTACGATCCGTCTGATCCTGATGGGCACGCGCAACTGACGACTTCCGGTCCGGTGTCTTCTCCCTTGTTCTCCGACCGCACAACAAGTGGTGCTGGAGAGTTAGAATATAAGCGCCGGGTACATGGTTCCAAATCTATATGTTTTTGTCAGGCAACTGTTTCGTCTAAATTCCCATTTACATTAAAAATGCCAACTTCCTTGGCGATAACTTGAACAATAGGTCATTGTAAAGGAAAAGGGAGTCCAGTATTCTTTGTTGATAATTTAATACTTCATTCACAATAAGGTAAGTATTATAACGCGAATGATGATATAATTTTCATTATGTATACGATCCACAACATGTATTATCAGCTTCGAGCCATGCTTCCATTCGTATGTGTACATGTAACTGCATCTGAAAGTGAAGAAAAGTTGTTATGTTTCGAACAATACCACATCATGTCACATAGAATATTTAGTTTACCACCCTTTTACAACGATACTAGATTTACTTGTCAAATTCATGTTTTCAAGAGTTCAATGACGTGAGAATCCACTCTTGATGTATTATAGTGTACCAGCAACACACAGAGGCCAGTCGTGGTTTAGGCTGCCCCCTGGTGACAATACTAGGAATTGCTTGCTCATCCCAATACATGTACCCGTTATAATATGTCTGCACAGGTGGGATATCAAAACCATCGTTAATTAATTGGCATCGCCAAAAATATAGAGGTATACAATATTTCGTAAAAAAATGTTTTCATATACCTCGGAGACACCAACTAAGGTATTCTCTATGATGCATTGTTTTGTCGTTTCAGGAGTTCACCTAGTTGATTGTTCATCTTTATTTGTTGCTGGAAATAACGAATCAAAGGCTATCGTTTTCAAGACAATACCTAGTATTCTTATATATTATATATGCTTTTTATCATCTAAAGCTAAGTTGCATTACAGAGTCAGGGAAAATAAAATGGGACCTTTCATTAAACGACCATTGGAGAATTGTATATTGCTACTACCCGTGGATATATTATGACCTTGCACTTTTCAAATATGAAACTGCTGTACAGTGGTAAGGACTACAAAATGTATTTACCAACAGATGTAAACCTACCGGGTAGATATGCCAATACCCGTCTGATATCACCTTACCTCCAGAAGCAGTTTGAGGGTCCCGCTCATCTCCCTAGATACGACTAGCAGTTCTCGCTGCGTCTAAACACAATGATTATAAGCATAAAGAACAGTGTACGTCTACATGTATACGTATTACTCTTCTGTGAGAACACCAAAATATATGAACTATACCTACCGGTAGTTGGCAGATGCAGGAAATAGATCATGTCTTAAAGATTACTCTGTAGTGATAATGTTATCTAATAGGTAAAATATTAAATCGATATAGAAAATATGTAGTGTATTGTAGTTCTCATGAAACCCTTTGGTGTATCGTATTTAGCCTATCATCGCATCCATGCGTAAATATGAAATATATTAATGTACTATTGTGCACAATGATTCATACCTGTGCCATTGACATCTTTTTACTGTGAGGTTCTGTAAATTAAAAACATATAAAGGTGTCATAAATTAAAAACATATATTCTGTATTACCTTATACGTATACCATTGTTCACTTTACATGCTATGCTAAGTAGTTTACAATATAATAAAGTCACGTTACAGGTTATTTAACCCTAGCTTGCAGAACAGCGCCGATCCTAGAACCTCTAATTACTTATTTTTTAGGAAAGACTTTTATTTTTGCAGTCGATTCAGGGATCCGTGATCAATCGCTAAGAGAGCCCAGTCAACACAATGAATATTTACGCATCAATTCTAGGTACATTCTAACTATCGGTAACCCTTATTTTTACAATCCTTAGTTTTAGTGTATAAGGTAGTTAGGAATATGAAAGCACAGTGCACTTACTATTCGTCGTGTGGTTACAGTAATCCTGAGACTCTTCCATAACCATCTCCCTGACATCATTATCATCGTCATCATCATGAAACTCATCTTCATCAAACTGCCCTCCCTCATCGTAAACATTACTGTCTATTTCTGCAAGGTTGGGGATATCTACCTGACTTTGCACTTTTTGCTTTTTCCGGAGTACTGTGCTATATGTCTGGTTACTGGTGCCTGACTGTCGTTTTAATTTGCTGCGTGGTTCTGCTGAGCTATATGTATCTGAATCGTCCGTTGGGTGCCAACTGTGTTGTATATTATTTGGAGCACTGTCCTGTTGGTGGTACTCCTCCTCCTCCTCCTCCTCCGATCCCCAGTCTGACGGTGGGATCTGTGACTTTGCCTCTTGTTCATTAAGATATTGATGTTGCAGAGAGAAACCCTGTATCAGTGGTGAGGTATAATCCTGGGTTGTTAGTAGTTCTGAGATCAGTTCCTGTGGTTCCTCTTTAATCCTTACCGGCGTTGAAGGTCCTGAGTGTGGATCACTTGTACCTCCCCCTTTAAATTACAACACAGAACAATTATTGATAACGTGCGGGTTGTTGTGGCTGGAAATGAACAGATTTTTTTTACGAATAAAATTAACAGAATGTTGACCTCGATGTAACATACTATTGCTGTTACTGCACCTATGTTTAATACTGCCGGGTTCTATCAAATTGCTTCAAGTATTGATGTACTGCTACTGTAATTGCTTTCCCCTTCTTCTGTCTACTTTGAATTTGTTAGACTGGATAGTATTGAGTACGTATCATTATGTTATCTATCCCATGTTATATAATCTCAAAGCAATATAAGTCCCTCAAAGCAATAAAAGTCCTTATAACTCAGTCCCAAGGGGCGGATCTAGGAATTTGGGAAAGGGGGTGGGCGTGATACAGGCTATGTCTAGTACGCAGGGTGTTGGCACAAGTTACATTAAAATCCGCCCCTGGTTCCTACCTTCAAGAAGAGCACGCATACGCTGGTCTAGTGGAGTGAGATGGTCATCAATTGATCCTAGTTCCTCTGGATTGCAGGTGGCACGTATTTTGGCCAACTGAAACAAGATGTAAGATGTTTAGATTAATCTAATGATGTACATTGGATTATATAATGTGGGTTAAACCGTTAAACAGCAATTTTTCTCTGCAACGGATAATCATAACTTAATAGCGTTAGACTTGTCACGTTTCATTGATGAGAGAACATGATACTGTACCTTTCTCCTGACCTCTGATGACCAATGAGTCCACTTTAATCGTATGTCCTCGGCATTGCGAAATGCAAACCCTAACGCGGTTACCTCTACCGCTATTTGCTGCCAAACCTTAAACAGATCAACCAAATAACATGGATGAGTTCCATTTACTTTGTTTGCAAAATGCTATTCAAAACTGTTTCCGTAATACATCATTGTGTGTTTAAATTCACAATAAAGTTCAAATCCACTGATTTAATATAAACATCAAATTTTATTTGTATTTGTATGAAAACATAATTATGAAAGCATTTGTCCTACACACCTTGTCCTTGGCAGGATTTGAGTTATTTGTCTTGATGTACTCGTATGATGCCTCCACTCCATCTAATAACACTCCCTTCTCTTTGTCCGAGAAGTTTCTATTTCTCTTGCCCCTTGTGGAGTTAGCGCGGAACTAAAAAAAAAGACAAGTCGAAAGTTTATAATGTATATACTAGCCTGGACCATTTGTTTCATTTATCCTATTCAGTCTGCACTTTTTCTTAAAATATTCATAATCTAAAGTTATTTTCTATATTTTTTAATCATGAAAATCAGAGATACTGTACATCATGATAGGCAATTGAATATTTATTTATCGTCCATTCATATATGAATGCTTATACAGCTACTCTTTATTTCATTACTTTATAATATTTTGGTTCATGTTTAAAAATAGACGTAGATAAAGAAACTCACTGGTCCACCAATTGGCTGTGGCGTCCACTGTGTATGGCCTGGATCAGAAAAGTCCGTTTCCATATTGATATCTCTGCGCGCGTTCTTGTCGCAGACCGACCCAAGGACCAGGGGGGGATCGCTGACCAACCTAGCAGTGTTGGATAAAAGGTCGGTTGGACTCTCGCTTGGTAATGTTAATTATATTACTCTGTATAACATGCGACTGTTTTTTTATCAGGCCTAGGCTATGAACGGGATTGATGAGACGAGTTTTCTTTAATTTATTGAAAGATCTATAGATCAATAGTTGTTCCTCCTCCTTAAACCAATTCCCAAGAGGACAACCATTTGTAATACCTCACAGGCAGTCAGTATACTGTTCCGATGAAATATAGGAAATTTCAAAGTTACATTATCTGGCCAACCTATGTCAGTTTGTATATCAGTTAACACAGAATTTCCGGCCAAATATAGAAAAAGTAGGGAATCGCTTTACAGCCTGAACAATTGCCGCCATGATGTACATAAGCTTGGTCTGCTGTCCTCCAATGTAACTTGTAAGCCTACCCGAAATATGATACACTCCCGAATCCCTAGAGCCTACGGCATGTGGTCGGTATGATGCATGAATGTAGCCAAATTTTGATCCTTTTTAATGGGACATCCCCAAACAAAATTTGGTAAAACACTGTTAGTGCTATATTAGTTTATAACGAAGTAATAATCAGAAGTTTTAAATTATTAGTTTTAACACACACACAGACCTCACACACCTGTCTAGTGGTCGGAGGTGAGAGTTACAGAAGCCACCTCACACACCCACCTGTCCAGGTGCCGGAAATGAAAGGGGCAGAGCCCCCCCCCCCCCCCCGCACACACACACTCATCCTCGGCCAGCATCTATCCTAACAGTTGGATAACCTGGGTGCAGGCTGTCATCCTACTCCAATACCCATCTCACCTAGATTATAATATGTCTGTAGTTGGATGTGTATCCCGGGGGGGTCCACTCCTTGACTTTTGGTTACTATGTGCGTACACAAACTGAAGTGAAAGGGGCGTATTTTGGGCGCTGCCAATTGCGCATGCAGGCCCTCTCTAAGGGGTACCTATTTGGTCTGACATTTTGAGCCAAAGGGTTACCTTTTTAGAGCACATATTTGGGACTTTCTATAACATCTATTCCTCTCTTGTCAAGGCCATTATTTGGTAGGAAAAGGGGTGCTTTTCTGATAATTATAATATCACCTTAAAAATGATAAATTTTCCTGGATTTCCCCCTGTAAAATCGAACTATATTCGGGTGTTTTAGGTAATAGCCCGCGAAAGAGTTCTTTTCCCCACAAAAAATGTCTTTCTAAGGTGTACCTTTTTCAGAATTTCCCGCAGTTATAAGGGTATCAAATTTGGGGTAGGTAATGTACGCACATAGTTACTATAGTCTAGAAAAGATAGGGAGTGGACCCCCCGGGGTGCGTATTGGTCAATACACATCCAACTACACAGAGATTCTTATCTAGATCAAAAGGGTAATTACAGTTGGAGGGTGCTACTGTGTACTTAGCACCCAGACATGACAAAGGCAATGTAAAGATGTGGATTAGGGTGGGATGACAGCCTGCTCCCAGGCTATCCAACTGGTAGGATAGTCGCTGGCCGAGGCTGATAGGGAACGGAGCAGTATTGGTATGGGAGTCCTGAGTCTGAGACTGCCTCACACCCTTACAAATGCTGAATTCGGTTACTACGAAATTAGTTTATAACGAACTAATCTTGCTAGTAATATTGGTGTTCGCAATAACGAAGTGCTACTGTACTGAACTCACCTACCCGGCTACTCACTGGCCGGGGATATATACGCACATCCTCGAGGTGCGAATAAGGATTTCTACTCGCACCTCCTCGAGGTGTGGGTAAGTTTTACTATCCGCACCTCGAGGAGGTGTATATACCAGGCAGCAGAAGGCTCTGCTATTCGCACCTCCTCGAGGTGTGGATAAGAATTCTTATTCGAACCTCGAGGAGGTGTGTATTGTTTTCTTATTCACACCTCAAGGAGGTGTCAGTTAGCATTCTTATTCGCACCTCAAGATGGGGGGGGGGGCCTAATAATTATCTATTTCTTTTAAATAACCCCCCCCCCCCAACCTCCAAGCCCCAGGGCATGGGCGGATCCAGGAGTTGGTAACTTTTTTGTGTGGGCCCAATTTCTGACACCCCAGCCCCCCTAAGGGAGTGTTCCTTTATTAATTACAGGGGGGGGTGAGATTTCGTGCGGAGGGGCGAAATTTTTTAAGCCTGCCCTCGAGAGCGGGTGGAGTGTTTTGGACCCCCCCTCGCCGAAGGCCCCCCCCCTTTGAACTATAGTAGCGCGGGCTCTTTTGCCTAAAGAGGGGCTAAAAGTTTAATTTTTACGCCCCCCCTCAAGAGATTTCAGGATTTTTTACGCCCCCCTCCCCTCAGGAGGGGTCGGAAATTTTAACGCCCCCCCCCCCAACCCACCACCTCCCTGTAAATAAAAAATGAACACTCCCTAAATATGTTGTCAGCCCCCCCCCCCCGGCCAAGGAGTCCAAATAATGGCAAATTGTTACCACCACCCCCCCTCCCCCCTCCCGTGCTTATCCTCCTTGAGGTGCGAATAAGAATGCTAGATCACACCTCCTCGAGGTCCGAATAGTGAAACCCAGCCTACACCTCCTCGAGGTGCGAATAAGGATTCTTATCCACACCTCGAGGAGGTGCGAGTAAGGAACGCTATACGCACATCGTTGAGGTGCGAATATCACCGCCCCTACTCACTCAAATCAAATGGTCAGTGAGTCACTGAGTCAGTGAGTGACTCCCTGTCAGTGAGTGAGTGACTGTCTGTGGCAGTGCCGAAGTTGACCTTTGGCTTTGATATTCAATTTTAACTGGCTTATGTCGACTTATAGACGGAGCTATGGAGTTCTTGCACACAGTGACTCTAATACTCACGTTTTATGTATGGAGAGGGCGTTTATGGACGTGTTAAACGCAGTTTTTCACATTGGCACCTCAGCACGCCGATTTGTTGTTGTCCGTGCACTGCCAAACCGGAACCGGAAACAAGCGCTCATGATTTGTCAAACATCTTTTGATTGGATTCTATCTTTAGATCGTCCAATCGGCAGGCGTAATAGACAAGCTACGGCAAGACTAACAAAGATGGCCGTCGACTGCTCTCCGAATCGAAATGGACACGTTGATTGAATAATATTATACGCTATACCGGTTTACAAATCAGTCAAATCCAGGTATACTAAGGTCTGAATTGTATAACAAGATTAGTACACCAAATATACCGACTTCAATTTCAAGATGGATAACCTTGTTGGTAAGTTCATATAGTTTCAGTGCACCACAGTGACAAGCCACAGTCACAGAGGCAGTGGTACCGTACCGTAGCACAGATAAAAGAAGTCATATCGTTAGTAATAGTAGTACGGCTACACTACAGCCAACGTAGACGTAGTAATGGAGTGAACATTTATCATCAACAGGGGAGGGGGGAATTTGGACCCCTTGACTGGGGGGGGGGGGGGGCTGAAAAAATGTGGACCCGTAATGGGGGGGGGGGGGGGCAAACTGTTTTGAGCCAAAAAGCCTGCGCGTTACTATGCTTCAAAGGGCCCGCCCGCATGCCAATTTTCGACCCGTAAGGGGGCAGAGTAAAAATTTCGACCCCTTGACCGGGGGGGTGTAAAAAGTGTCTCCCGCTCTGTGCGGAAACCCACCACCACGCCCCCTGTTCTTAAAAAATGAGCACTCCCTAAGGCTAAGTCGTAGTCAACCGCTGAGTATAAATAGGAGTCTGGGACGTGTACGTCCGTATATCTGGGCCTAGTCCAACAAAAAACATCCAGGAGGCAGCTGCTCAACTACTGAGACTTGAACTAGGGACCCGGGGAGGGGGGGGGGGGCGGGGCACTCCCTGACCCGGTAGGCCTATGTTCTACTTCTATATTATAAAAGATCTACTAGTAGAATCTATACCCAGTAGTTACTATTAGATACTAGACGTGCATACAGTTATACACAACATAGCAGGGAAAGGGACATATTTAGTAGTGGTGGGTCCACCCGGACTGGCTAATAGGCAAAAGAAATGTTTGCGCTCCCTGCGAAAATTCACCAAAATGATTACTCTGTAGAGTTCTGAAAACGGTTACATATTTGTGGGGTGATATGGTTTATTGGGGACTTTATGTAGTGCTACAGAAACATTTTGAATGCATAGGTTACATTTTTGCCTACATAGGGCATCCCACCAAAAGGGGTCTCCTTTTTTTTCCAATTCAGGACACTCAAGAACAAAGCTTTTTTACATTTTTTTATGAAAAATGTTAAAATTGGAGAAATTTAGGCAAATTTAGTATCAAATTAAAGCTTATTTTATACTCTCAGTAACGCAGTCAGCTAGGGATACGTTGCATTATAATAACTTTCACTAAAATGTGAAAATCTATCGCGAAAATCCAAATTTCCCTATGTATTTATGGCCTGAGTTTAAAAAAAAACAAAAAAAAACAACGCCCTCCTCATATTTTTCACTGGTTGGTGATGAGAAACAACTTTTTTTTTGCGTGGCCTTAGGGTGGTACGGTATCGCACTGAGAGGGAATGATTTCTTCCAATTTTAGGGGGTATCACGCCAAAAGTGGGGTGTTTTGGGATTTTTGTCTTGCTAAAATGACATTAAATTCCGTCAGACCAGAGGCATTGAGACAGCAAATTAGTTACTACATGTAGTGATGAACTCTCGTGAACCATCATAATGCAAATAACTTGACATGTTTTTTTGAACAGATCTCCGTATGCGAGGTGCTACAAGTGTGGATGTGGCCAGTCTCCCAGTAAGTCTTGTTTTTCTTTACATGAGCTATATGTCAGAAGTATGCCGCATGATATCAAGCTAATACTACCGGTAGTAGTACCACTAGTACTGGGGACTACACCTGGCCAGAGGGACAACTCATGAAAAGATTATGTAACCAAATATAGATGTATTTACGTGTTCTTTCGTACAACTACAAGTGAATCAAAATCAGTTAGTGGGGTCAATGTACCCCTGAATCTTTACTGAAGGCTTGATGTGATGTCTTGGATCGATTTCATGACCTAATTTCAAATTAATACCCTGCAGTAATTTGGTCATGGAAGTATAACTCACAGCGATTAGGTCTAGATCATGTTTATCCAACTACATATAGCATATCACCTCATCGGTTATATGATAATATATTGGGAAATAGTAACGCTTAGTTCTTAAATCACCCACTGGTGGCTGCAACACCAGGTGGGTCTTAACCTGACCGGCCTGTGTCTAGCAATTTGTGAGCTCTGCCTGTCAGATTTGATGGGTCTGTCACTACGACAAACCCTCTCATTGTCAACAACCCCAAAGGAGTATCGTGGGCTTACAGGCCCGTAACTAGCCCTCATCGCGGGGCGGTTCGTTTTTGGATATGGCGGAACTTGAAATGGTTATCTCAATGGTGGAACTGAATTTTTCTAAAATGATGCTGGAACTGTGTGTGTTTCTCTCTAGACTCCTTAGTAATTGTCCGATTGACAAGCTGTGAAAAATGGCATGTAGTCAATGATATCATCTTTACAGTCAGCTAGGGTGGAACTCTCTTCCTCCTTGAGGTCTTCCTTCTTGAGGGAGGTGGGGTGGTTCGTTCGAAACGACAAACCCCAGCTAGTTACGGGCCTGCAGCTCACAAAAAGTTGTCTCTCCCCGGTATATTATCTCTGTTTCTTTTTGACTCAGGGTCCCCCTGAGTCAAGTGAGACGATTCTGGACACCTTTTTTCCTTGAAAAAATGTAATTGCTCCCATTTGGTCAATATTTCACTCTTTGCATCTTGCATGGTCTCAATAAATCACTTTCCACAATATCTATCTAATGGTGTATTTGTTTTTCACAAATTCCTACTATAACCCCCCCAAAAAATGAAAAATAATATTAGGCCGTAATTGGTGGTAATTTGCTTCAGCATAGAGCTCTATGGGAGCGCGAAGATAACCGATAACCCCAAATTTGGATATTTCGTGACAACCAATGCTATCTCTATGGGAGGGGTAGGTGAGACGCTTTAGAGGTAATTTACAGGGGAGGTTACTTGCTATCATTTCTGTAACAGTGATAACCCTGATTCACTTTGCACTGACAATGCACATGTCGTTACAAAGACTATATGCAAATGCGAGTACCCCTCCCCCCCCCCCTCTGCTAGATATGTAGGCAGTGGTAATTGACTGGGGGGAGTTAATCATCTGTTACACACGCCGCCCCGCAGCCGGCCGACATGGCAAAACAGAACCGAAGATGGTGTCGCTGCTGACGCTCCGATCAACTCACTTTTCGGCCGAGACGTAAAACGGCGGTTACACGCCACCAGGCGCTGACGCCGACAGCCACCTGCTTGCCCAGACGCACTTGCTTGCCCACACACACCGGCTCGCCCACACACACCAGCTCGCCCACACACACCTGCTCAGCTGATATATGATCACATACTAGTGTGACACATGATTTGAGGGTAGTTTGGACCCAGGAATACATCCCTGATCTCAGAATTGACAAATAATTCATTGTTCCTGAAATAACATTTACGGATTCAGTTGTTTAGTCCATCATTTCAATCACTTGATCACCCTGACCCTGAGTCATCTGTGATGTTAATCACAGGTTCAATCTTTACTAGTGTGGGCTATCTTGTCCACATACATTCCCCATGATAACCAATGTAAGAGCAGAAACAAGAAAGTGCATGTATGTTCAGTGATCTTTGTGTTCAGCTCAAGAGATTTCATTTGATATAAAGCATGAGAGGGTACATTGTGACCAGGGCCTGTGAGTACAGTACCATGGCACAATTCAAGGCACACGAAAGGCACTTTCAAAGTCACTTCTTTTAAAGTTACTTCCTTCGTAGTCACTTCTGTCAAAGTCACTAGCAAATTTCTCATGCAACTTGCTGAAATGAAATTACAGACTAGGGTAGCAACCTGAGTCAACTGCTGATGTAAATAACACATATCTCTTCTTTTTTTAAATTGTAAAACGGTCCTGTTATATAACACTATCATGTCTTTGCAGGGTACAATCCATCCGTTTATGGGAACAAATAAGTCGCTGATGCAAATATTCTTCCGTGAACTAGCCAGTGTTCTCTCTCACAAACAGGTAAATATTTTCTGAGCTAATTTATGATGGGGGTAAAACTGAATTTACCATCATAGATCGTAGGATTATTCGCCAACTACCGGTATGTATAGTTTTGATGACATTACTAGTGTTTTCTATTTCCAGGCAAAGAAGATAATGGCATATGCAGTGTGTAACTTTCTCGTTATCGTGGTGCTGCTGCTCTGGTGCAATGGCACCGATAGTATGAGTAAGTACTTCAGTTCAATGCAACTAGAATATCTGTTATCACTCGTCTTAGAAGGATAAGCACTACTTGTTAAAACAAATCCCGTCATTTTGAGAACAAGGCATTATAAAGGTATTTCTGTAACAATACATATTAAAATAACTGGAGGCTATACATTTTTTCTTCCTTTCTTTGCATGATTGTACTTATTTAACCCATGTTATCAGATATGATGTGACAATGTGTTGATTCTGAACATTCTCCTTTCAGCCCTCACTGCCTACACATATCTGACAATCTTCGACATCTGTCGGTAAGCACTTATCAAATTAGAACAATTCATTGGAAACTAAAGAAACACCCACCACAGTAATGCCAATGGGTTTGAAATGCTTATTACTTTTAAAATCAGAGAGACCAAAGATATATGGAATCGAGTTTTACTAACTTAATAAAAGTGAATAATTTTATATCTTGGTTCTAGATTGCTCACGTGTCTCGTCAGCTTGTGGGTCCTACAACAGAAACCAACGCCAATCTTCTCATTTGGGTAAGAATCGACCAATATTAATAAATCCCATGTTGTTGATTCACTGATGACGTAATAATACACAATATGTATACCTACTGGTTTATAGAACAAGGGATATCTCTGAATTTATACGAACTAACTAGATGTAGTTTTCTCATTTGCTCAGGCTGTAGTGTCCAAATCTAACCATTTCCACAGATAACTACCATACTTATCTAAATTGGTTCAAACTTCATGACTCTACATCTTGTAGGTACGAGCGATTTGAAGTTCTGGCAGTATTTGCCAGCACCATTCTAGCTCAGCTTGGCGCTCTATTCATCATGAAAGAAAGGTGAGAGGGGGACCCACCGTTATGGACCTAATTTTAGTGCATTAGTATCTAGACATATATACCTATGTCTATGTACTAACAGTATATATTATACATGAAATAGATTACTAAATTTGTGTCTGCTAATAATAACTACGGTCAGACTAGAGCTATGAATTCATCCTCACGTAATAGTCGTTCCGTAAAGTAAAGAATATTGTAAAACTTCATATTCAGTGAAGCATCGACGCCATTCATAAATTAAGACCCAATTTAGAAACAATGGTCACATTGATTATGTTCTTCCTTTCTGGTATATTCTAGCATCGAGCGAATGATTATGCAGCCCGAGATTCACACGTAGGTATTCCTTATGCCACCAGTTGTTAGAAATAGGATGTATGTAAGATATTTTTCTACTGTGGAAGACAAGATTTTACTCTTAAATTTTTACTACATTATATTCAAGAAAAACATCTCCCTAGAAAAGTATGAATTACAGAATTGCATATGTATTTACAGAAAATAATGGTAATAATGATATTTTTCGAAAAAGAAACTTAATGCCTTTTGTTTGTGGCAGGGGTCGTCTGCTGGTGGGCACGGCGGTGGCGTTTGTGTTCCACCTGGTGGTGACGTACAGCATGGACAACAAGGCCTTTAACCACATCGTGTCTGCCTCCAGCTCCAGCTGGCTGCAGGAGCACGTGGCCGACATGAGTGAGAGGTAGGCACTGCTCAACACATGACTTACCAAACAGTCCGAGTAAAGCGAGGATATTAACAGCCAGGTCCGACTGTAATGCTAAATGCTTAGAGAGTCTTCCATTATGATTATTGCAAAGCAAATTGGCATTCAATTAGTCAGTGCTTTTTCTATTTAATTATACAAATGAAGTACAAATGGAACATGGTCAGGTTTGCATGTTAGTTTTACACTATAATATTCAGTGATTAAACAACCGTATTTATAAGAAGCTATGATGCTGATTAATTTTTATTAAGATTTTAATACCACATACATAGAATATATGCCCGTTACTGAGCGATTGCATCGGCAAAATCTAAATTCATATACAAGTACATTGTATTGCATATAATTCAATATATGGACATACAACTATGACAAAATGATATTCCTTTTTTAGCCTATGCCACGTTGTCCCTGGCCTAAGCAAGCTCCTCCTTCCTCGTATCAATCCCTTCGCACTGATCGCAGCAGCTGGAGGTGTAGCTAACATTGTGACATATATCCTCATAGACATGAAGTAAGTGCATCTTGTACCGGGATCTTTCATAATATTGTAGCTATTCACATGGAAAGATCAACACATATAGATATTCTTAATGGTCAATATTAATAGGGTTAATCCTGATAGAAATATTGTCGCTATTCGCCTAGAAACGAGATGCAAATATTTTTTTACTTACTTCTGCGGGAATTCCTACCTTTTTGCTGGAATTTCGATATTAAATTATGTCAACTTACTCCAGAAATTTACAAAAATTAGAAGATTTCCTACTTTTTGCTGACGACTTAGTGTCATCTCTGCATGATAAGGAAGTAGAGGAATTAAAGAAGATTCTTTATTAGAGTGTGCCTTGGTGAGCTGTAGTGCTATAGTGCTATAGATAGGCACTCTCTTATGTAGTCAGTCCTCTGTGAGTCAGATTGCCGTGATATGGTGTGTTGGTTCATCAAAATACTCATTGATGAAAAGTCATTTTTCAATTTATCTCCAGAACATTCTGTGCTCAACATGTTCAGCTATCTTTTTGGTTCAGCTTGAAATGATTTGGTTTATAGCTTTGTCGTAGTTCATGATCTTGTGGCAAAATCAGCTGTTTTTTTGGTGTAAATCACTGCTACAGCACTGCAGCCTATGGGGAGCATGGTTATGGATTCAGTATTTTTTGTGCTCATTTTATACACCTTTCCTAAATAGATACTGCTTAGATTCTTTTACAGTAGTGAGTTAAGATTGGGGCATTATCATTTCTTAAAAATGTAAGTTGGAATATTTTGTATTTAGGTGAATTTGTTGCTGTTGATCTTTGCATATGTATATGCCAGCATGTCTGGCTATATGCCAGCATGTCTGGCAAGCAGCTGTCAAGTAGGTGGATAAGTGGGTGGATTACAGAACTGACCTGTATTGTATTATATTGGTGAATTGTTTTTGCAAAACAAGGTGAAGGTCAGTCATTCGTGGCAGTGCACTCTGTTACCCTGCCTTGTTTCTGGACACGGCAGTGGCCACTGCCTCTGTGTGTGTGTTGGAGGGGGGGGGGGGGGGGGTAGAACATAATGTGTACATCGCGTTCAAATTTCAACGAGGTGAAATTTGCCTAAAAACACCCGATTTGGCGAGAAAAAAGTTCGAAATCACAAAATAGTGAAATTTGCCTGAAAACACCCGATTTGGCGAGAAAAAAGTCAGAAATCGCAAAAAAAAGAGTGAAATTTGCCTAAAAACACCTGATTTGGCGAGAAAAAAGTTCAAAATCACAAAAAAGTGAAATTTGCCTAAAAACACCCGATTTGCCGAGAAAAAGTCAGAAATCGCAAAAAAAGTGAAATTTGCCTAAAAACACCCGATTTGGCGAGAAAAAAAGTTAGAAATCGTAAAAAAAGTGAAATTTGCCTAAAAACACCCGATTTGGCGAGAAAAAAGTTCGAAACCGCAAAAAAGTGAAATTTGCCTAAAAACACCCGATTTGGCGAGAAAAAAGTTCGAAATCGTAAAAAAAGTGAAATTTGCCTAAAAACACCCAATTTGGCGAGAAAAAAGTTCGAAACCGCAAAAAAGTGAAATTTGCCTAAAAACACCCAATTTGGCGAGAATTAAAGTCCGAAATCACAAAAAAGTGAAATTTGCCTAAAAACACCCGATTTGGCGAGAAAAAAAGTTTGAAATCGCTAAAAAGTGAAATTTGCCTAAAACACCTGATTTGGCGAGAAAAAAGTTTGAAAGCGCCAAAAAAAGTGAAATTCTAGTGAAAGGCAATATTACATAATAATATACGGTACATATATGTTGCCTATTATGCCAAGGCACACTCTTCTAGTACACAAAGCTGTTACTATACTAATGATGTAGAGCTGGATGCTATATTTTTAATACCATATTTTGTCTTGGCGCGCCCAGTAACTATTATTCAGCAGACACGTGGGCCGCTGTGTGGATAGCTGTCATGATGGTGGGAACCATGTTCCCTATGAGTGTCTACAGCGGCAAGATTCTCCTACAGGTAAGTACTTCATGTCTGCTGTCTGCTTTACACAATTGTCTTCCTATATACCTGTATACCGACACAGACGATTCAGAACGGAGCTACTCCAGGGAATATACTGTACGAAAATGAGTATTTTACGCATATTTAATTTTGCAGGCCTTGTTCATGTAGCGTAAATATATAGATATGCATATGGGTTTAACAGTATCGTCAAAGACAATGCCACCTTTGTAGCAATGTTTGCAACGCATATTCACACATTAATAGGCCTACTGTAAGATGAATGTGAAGGTGTAAACTGTTTTGTGATGCCGACAAGTATAGACCTATAGTTCGTGCATCTTTGCAGTGTAGTCCCCCACAGACTGCAATGTACCGTAGCCTAGGGACCTTTGGGTGATAACGTATGATCGCAGCATACTACTGTAAATTCCCGCGTACTACCCGCATCTCGCGTATAACCCGCACCCCCAACTCAGGAGAATCCTATAGCCCGTTTTTGGATCTGAAAATGTCGAATTTAGTACTGTTTTATAGTGATAAAAACCCTCGTATAACCCGCATCCTATATAGGCATGTCTGGTATCAAATGAAAGCTGACGTTGGTTCGCGTTCATCCCGCGGGTAGTACGTGGGAATTTACGGTAATACTGGTTTCTCTGTAGACGACGCCGTCCCACATGACGGGTCAGCTGGACAAGGTGCTCCGCGAGGCCTCTACTCTTGATGGGGTACTGGAGTTTCGCCACGAGCACTTCTGGACATTAGCCTTTGGGAAAATGGTGAGACCACACTTCTCTTTTAATCTTTTATTTTATGAATCATGTCTTAAGCTTTAATTCACAGAACTTCTCCGTGATTATTTTGAGTTAACGTTTTAGCCATCTCAGATAATGACCATGGAGTGTAACAATACGTCTTTGTCTAAATGACTGAAATGATTGAGGAAGGGGAAATAAATATTACAGTTTTGATTTTTATTTGGCAGATGGCACTATACCATTAAGGAACATACATGTAGTAGGCCTACTATAGTTTTATTACAGACTTAATAATTTACCTTATTCGAAGTAACATGTTCAAAATAATAATAATTATGGATAATTGACTAAGCGGCCTGTTTTAACGTGTGTCCTGGTGCCCGTCTGCAGGCGGGCTCTGTCCATGTGCGGGTGCGGCGTGACGCCGACGAGCAGCTGGTTCTGGCTCATGTGGTGAGCCGCCTCTCCAACCTCATCTCGGTGCTCACCGTGCAGATCTTCAAGGACGACTGGGCACGGACCTCAGCCTACCAAATACTGGGTGATAGTGCGGTGCTTAACAAGCTGCCCTCCAGCCCGGCCAACTCCCCGGTCCGCTCCCCATCCAGCCCGGTGCCCCCCGGAGGGCCCTGGGCGGGGCCTGGATCTATGTTGCCCGGGATGCCCTATGCTGGTGTAGGGGGCCTGCCAACAGGTGGCATGCCCACAGTGGGTGCATTTGGAGGCCGACCGATGTTACCGACTTCACCTGCGCAAGCCCAGCACTATAACTTGGCCATGTCGAATCTTGGGGTGTCTCCACAGAGCGCCTTTACCCCAGTTTATAACTCCAATTTGAATCCAAGTGGAATCAGTAGCTCACAGCAGTCGCACCCATACGCGGCAGCCACCAGTCGCACTGGTGTAATCAACGGTGGGAGTTACTTCCCGACCCCGCTCGACTCGAGTGGGAGCAGCTCTGGGAGCCTCCGAACACCGCCACTCAGCTCGCTCTATGCAGGTAGTGGCAGCAAACTCTCCACATCGGCCATAAAGGGAACCAGTGCCAATAATTTCATATCAGACACACTAGGGGGCGCCACAAGTAAAACAAGGACACTTGATATGAAGGATACCTCCAAGCAGCACTAGACACTGCGACACTCTACTGGGAGAACATGGAGATAGTATATGTGCTAGTGAAGGCTGTGTGAACAGTCGGTTTGTATTTGTATGAATGTCAGCGAGCTCCGTGAGACGGTAGAATAAATGAATCGGATGTTATACGGCAGATGTACAGTAATGTAATATATGTATATAAATAGTATATACCTTCTCGTTTTATTGAACACATAAGACTATGCTTTCAATGGCACATTTTTAATTGAAATACTTTTTCTTTTTAATTTAATGCACTCTTGGATTGGCAATGACCACTCACATATGCCAGTAGAGACATAGACAAAGCTTCACGGGTATAGTTCCCAACTGAAATGATCCTCAGTGGGGAACTATACGAGTGCTCCTTTGTGTTTATTTCATGTCATTATTAACAATATTCATCAAAATTCCACTTGATTGATCTGGAAAAGCTATTTCATGATGATTAAATTATCAATTTTAAAAGGCCGCGAAATGCGGAAGGGGGTGATTTAAATGGGGGGTGGGGGTGAAATACGGCCTTCATTGGATAAGTCTATGAAACTGCCGTATTCACCATGAAATAAATTGAGGAAACACAAATTAACCAAATTGAAATGTAGATATATAATTCGGTTTTCATTTTCGAGTTGACAGAAGATTGATTGGTTCGCGAATAACTTTTATATTGCACATAGTTAATGTTCATACACTTACTTATGTTGACAGTGAATGGTATTTTTTCTAATATTGGAACTCTTCGTATGTCCTTTTTTAAATTCTGGGAATTAGATCATTTCTATTTGATAAGCCAAGATCATCAGATATATTTTTCGTAACGAACATACAGTTTGAAACTTAACATTCCAATGGTTTGTAATTTGATTAGATGAATTTTGATTTCTTGGATGATAGCAGAAGAATTTTCATTATCATTTTCAACCTCTACAAAAAAGTCGTACTGTAATAGTTACGTTGCCAAGAAGCGTTGGAACATGTTTTATACAGTAAGAATACGTTGTCCCTGCCCCGCCTGTGATGTAGATAAATAATCCATGACGTATTGAATAGTGGTATCAAATTGTGATGCTCAGACCTGTTACTTGCAGTTTTATGTATGAACACTTTAAATCTGAAATCGTTCAGTAAAGTCCCAATGTGGAAATGACATATACCCCGGTAATGACAACATTTTGGTTTGGAACTTGACTGTATATTATTCATAAATAAAATATATATTTCTCTAACAATACTTATTAGTGGATGATATCAAGTTATTCATGATTGATCCACTTCGCAGAGTTTATGATACTATACAATATAGAAACTACAACGTAAAGGAAGCTTTTTGTGGGGTATGCCTGTTGCTCATGTTGGACCACTTTCACATCTTTAACGCTCAGTTTGTGTTTTATTTTTAACAAAGCATTTAAAATAATGCAGAACAAAACGTGAACATACACTATGATAATAGCCATCCTAAATAAATAAACACAGATAAATACAGGTGTACATTCGGTAGAAGATGACGGACACTTTCTATTTTCATCAGTGTGTGAAGCTATAATGTGGCCGACTTCGTCATGGCTCTTTCACATCACCCTGGAGGCTTTATAAAAAAATATGAATAAATTATTTACAAACAAATGATTGAGTTCATCGCCCATGTTCCAATTTTTCAACGGTAGAATATATACAATCTGACGGTAGTACCGGCATGGTATGACGTTATACGTCTTTAATTTGATTTGTTGGTACATGGTGTAAAGTATATTTAAATCCCTGGTTGGTAAATGGGGAACCTCAGGTTATACACTGTAAACTTGAAATTGTAAAAAGTGAAAAATAACTCTAGATTAAGATAGAAACACACCACCCTTATTAAACTAACGTGAAAGTATACGACTTCTGTTAGCAAAAGGGCACCGTACATCGATTTGTCACCTATTCAGAACCTCTGACCGAGTCTTAGGGTCACCAGAAAGGCTGTATTAAAGTGTTGGATACCACAGACGCGGTCCGTGTGTAGTATACACAATTGGTACTTTACACCTGGTGCCATTCACCAGCCTCTACCATGTCCTGGTGTGACTACATGTCTAACGCCATGTGTACCGGGTGTAGCACTAATCTACATCCATAGGATTGAATCCAACAGGTAAAGTCTCTTGTTCGTGGTTGTTCCCGTGCCCTCCGTTATGTGTCTCTCGGGTGGCGCTATGTGCTTCTCCGTTTCCCCACTACACGACGCTAGTGGCGTAATGCAGACCACATTGTAATATGTGGCTCCAGAGGGGTCAAAAGCGACCTGGCGACCTGGGCTGTTTTGGAGGCGACTTCCGACCTATGGCAATAATATAAGCGACCTAGCGACGTTCGGACAAAATTTACAATTGAATAAAGGGACCAAAAAAGCGACTTTTCGACCTGGACCCCTTAATTTCGGCGACTTTCCGACCTCAGGGGGGGACCCCCCTGCACCCCCTAATATCAGAGTGAAGCTACTTCCAACCCAACTGACGTGGTGTAGGCCTCCTAATTGAAGTGTCCAACGATTTTTGACTGCACAATAAAGTCGCATTTTTTCTGCAAAAGAAACAACTAGATTTTTTTCTCGCTCGGAATCTGTAAACAGAAAATAAAACAACCTGGAAATTAAACCCGGGAAACAGAATCTTGAATATGGGCAACATATATGGATTCATCCGATTTTTTTCTCATTCACAAGGCACGAGGTCGCTCTCATTCTTGCACTTTCTGATGTCTCTAGTCGTCATGGTCTCTTGTTGTGTTTTAGTTGTTTGTGGGTGTGACGGGAGCGTATGCCATCCATATGGACGACCACCAGCTAGGGGCTGGTCCCTAACTGGCACGCCCCCCGTTAGCGGCCGTGTGGGGTGTGATCACTGTGATACAGGAGGTGCTGCATCCCTGCTGCATACAGGCTGACCAGGGCCGTGTGTCCGGGCTGAGGGCCGCCCAGCCCCGGCCTCCCCCGCCCCGGCCTCCCCCAGCCCCGGCCTCCCCCACCCAGGTCAGCCTCCCCCGCACGTGCCCAACACCCACAGTCGTGATGCGTTATTCACAGGCCCCTGGCATCTATAAACCGCCAAAAACAACCCGTCCTACTGCTGTGCCTCTGTAGTACCTGCCCATATCCTGTCACCCCTCCGGTTTTCATCTCCACAAGCTGTCTTTTTACATGTTTGTTTTGGAGATAGGAGTCTGCTCTCCGATAAGGACATTTCCTCTGCTGTGCCCAAGTCATGTCTCTATGAGCGAGGCCTTTGTATGGGATTTTGTAAGAGAAAATATCATTGTGCATGAATGGTGGACATGTGCTACTATCAGCCCATGGATGCATATATGTATACATATATATGGACAGGAATTGTTTCCTTTCGTATACAGTACAGGTAGTTTTTCTACATGTAGGCATTGGAAATAAAATAAGACGAATTTCTTATCTGCTCGTGCAAAGGGAAGCACTACAACACGCAGTGTACCGCCGATGTACCTCCGCACATAATACACAATATAGTGGTGGATCCGCACCTGCCCTGTCCGTTCCTGTACTAAGCCGTATTCCGACCGCCTACCTCGGCACAAGCACAGAAATAGGATCCCTTAGTAGTTTAATATAACTAGGCTGTGAAGAAGAACAATTTATGAACTTTATTTCGCAATGAAAGTTGTTCCCTTTTAGGAGTAATCACAGCCTTAAAAAGTTTAATTTGTCACCAACGTCGAATCCCCTAATTCCCTTTCAGTCCACATACCATCAGTGCATTCTGTACGGGAAAAGTAACTTGATTCGGCTTCAGTTGATTCACGCCTGCCGCCCAAGTTTGATGGCAACTTTTAACACCCTTTAATTAACAGAAAGAAAAACCGTTTAGCACGGCAGAACTATTGATGCTTGTCTTCCCGTGGTGTGTCATCACTTCCATTCATGTCACCATGCTGTTTGTGTGGGTAAAGAAATGGGAAATGTAAGAGATGAGTCGGGAGGAAACATGATCCCTATAGCCTCCCGTGGTATACGGAATAACCATTCCAGCGGAGACCAATTTACGGTTTAACGTCACCCTTAGTGTGGTGTACGTCAGTAATGCCCAATAACACATGGCGGGTCTGTATAACGGGGTGAGGTGGGCGTGTAGTATCAGGCTGAATGGGTGTACATGTGCTCACGGTTGGATCAGAGGAGAGTGATGGCTACATGTACAGGCTTTACTGTGCAGTGAGGTGTGAGAGTGAGTGTAACCAGTTCAACACAGGTGCTCCCCACCTGGGAGCCACCCTTTCACCACCACAAGTCAAAACCCCTTGGATTGCCGGTTACCTGAGCCCCAGCTAGCACAAGGTGCAACAAAAGCAGCCCAGCTCACATTCCTGTGGGACCTGCGCCGGACAAGGTGCGCACTGACAACAACACCCCCACCCTCCTTCTCACACAATTGTCAGGTTTTCCTGCTAATCACCCTCCATCAATTAGCGTCAGGATAAGCAGGCTCGTTGTCGTCTGCTCCAACAACTTGTTTTGCAATTCCGCTTCCAGGGGCGGATCCAGGATTTTGAAAAGGGGGGGGGGGGGGGGCGTGAAATAGGCAATGTACTGGGGGTATTGGAAATTGTCACATTAAAATATACAGAAAAATAGGGGGGGTGCACGCCGGGTCCGCCCCCCCCCCCCCTAAATCCGCCCCTGGCTTCACAGAGGGGTTGGGGGGGGGGGGGGGGACTGGGAGGAGACCGGAGGGAAGGAGGAGGGAGAAATCTAATCCTGTGACAGGCTGTGTATAGAAATATTTTTGTCTGTGATGTGTGTGCATATACATTTATACATCAACACAAAAAAACAGGCTACATGTTATTGTGATATACTGGCAGTGCCTATACATGTACCTGCACCTTGAGCACCAATTACCGTAATTTGTTTGTGAGTTAAATGATGAGCCAAAGTGGACCGGCATGCAGGTTGGTATAAATGTATATTGTAGCCACTAGAACCGTACAATACAGCTTACAAGTACTGAACCGGGCCCTGGACACTTTGGGCACTGGAACTGGTGACAAGGGCTTCACAAATCTCTCGGTAGGGGGCAGCAGTGTGAATGGCTTGGCCCGTATCAGTGGCCGTGGGGGTGGTGGTGAATGGCTGGGTAAGGGTGGCAAGCAAGGTGTGTGGAGGAGGGGGACACATTCTCTACCCTCACTTACACTACTCCATAATGATTCTTCAGTCACTTGTAGCAATATTTTAAGCAAACCCACCATAGGCATAGAGAGTCGGGGTGGCAAGGCGACAGACACCTACCCAAATTCACCCACCATTGTAAACGCCAATCCCCCACTGTTACTAACACCTGAAGAAACTAGCAACAGTGGTTTGAGTGTTTAAGTAAGACCTCCCTGGAGAGTTTGGCCCGTCGTTAAGTAGTATTTGTTGGTGAGTGGTTTTCACCCCTTCTTCTACTTTTACC
The DNA here is from genome assembly GCA_947462335.1 of Harmothoe impar. Classification (NCBI taxonomy): domain Eukaryota; kingdom Metazoa; phylum Annelida; class Polychaeta; order Phyllodocida; family Polynoidae; genus Harmothoe; species Harmothoe impar. The sequence goes on along the minus strand of OX381704.1, from coordinate 77,182,651 downwards.
ACACCACATCCACCCCTGGTGCGCTGCTTTTTAAAGCACACCTCCCAAGGGGACCTCCACCCCCACCGTCCCCAGACCTCTCCACCAATCCTCTTCTCTCCACTCCCTTGTGTTGGCTTTTGGGGACAGGAATAAAAGATTAACACGTCGACATCCGATGTTCTCCAACCGCCCTGTGTCGGTTTTTAATGGACAGAGACGGTGGTTGCTTATGGGGATGGTCTGTTGGGAGAGAGGAGGGTGGTGTTTGTAGGGGGTTGGGAGTGACGGGGGACTTCAACAACGGCGGTCACTTTCCCCATCACTTCCGCCCGGGTGGGTAGCTAAGATACAGGTGTGGGCGCAGCAGGTAGGTTAAATGACCTGCACACATGTCACTCTCACCCATCAAAATGCTAAGTACCAACACTTTGCTTTTTGACCTACCTCTTCGCAGCCCCCCACCGGGAGATGTTTATTTAGAACATTTTAAAGGCCATTAAAATGTGATGCAGCCTGATCGCATTTTGGACACTTTGAATGGAGGCGACGTGTTTCCGTCTCCTGTCTCTCGTTTCCACCTCTATTTCACAATGGCTCCATGGCCCGCTTGGGGAATACCTGCCAATATTTGTAAATGTTATTTCCCAGAGATTTGATGTGTGTAGCCATGTTATATTGGAAATGTTAGTCAAAGCTTTCCAGAAAGGGTCTAGGAAATGCTGAAGTCAGTAATCTTCCGGCTACCGCTACTATATCTTAGAGATTATGCAGGGGTTTATGTCACGAAGGGGGCCCAGCCTGAACTTCAGAATAAGTATACATTCCCTCACTGTAGGGGATGTAGGACCAGGGCCCCTCCATATCCCTGGTAGGACTGAGTATAGAGATACCGGTACCTTTAATAACGTGATGCACTTTGCTTTCAAATAACTCCCTTTTATCCTTCAATAGGAGGGTTGTAAACTTAAATACACATATTATACATTATGAGACCCATCCGGGCGGATTAGTAATTAAATTTGGTGTCATACTCTTTAAAATTCCTGGTACAGTTTGTGTGAATCGCTTTTCAAACCAACGGTTCTTATCATTTACTGAAAATGGTAAATAAGCTCTATATGCATTGCATCCCATGATAAATAGTAATAATACATGTTTTCATAGAAAACGTTGCTTTTGCATTCCAAATATAGAATGTTAGCAGCAAAGAGGGAATAATTTTGAAAAGGCTATTGCATTCTACAAAAGAAACTTCCTATAACTCTTTAAGAATGTACTATTTTGCACCCCCTGGTGCCCCCTGGTGGCCAAAACGAGAACTAGAAACCCTTCTGCAAAGGGGTCTTTTCCCTTACCTGGTCAAGTTAAAATCCCTTTCTAGCAGTATATAGGTAGCATATAAACATTGATTCTACAATGATTCATATATAGGATTAATAGCATAATCATCCATCCAGCAGGGAGGGTTTAGGTTGATAATAGAGATAATGATCATCCAGACTTTTAGGACGGTGCTATCAGGTCATATTTAGGACCAACCGCTTAACTTCCTTAGACCTTCATGGATTAAACTCCCTTGGTAGTCATGGATCTTGACCCAGATTTCAAAGGGAGCCAGATGATGTCGGGACATCCCAGTCAACAATGAACATTTTTAATGTTTTAAACACTTACATTGGGTTTGATAGAAAACGTCCACACCCCAAATGTTATTAATCTAAAAAATACCGTTATTTTTACGTTAAAACCCTTTCTGCTGGCACCAGTTTCTGCCACCAGGGGCAGCAATGTCATTTTTGGTGGTTCTTAAGTGGATCTCCACCTCATTATTCTAATCTAAACGATTATAATGATAACATATTTTTATCGATCGCAGATGCAATATCGCATACTAAATAAGACGATTGGATATATAATGGAGTCGGATGAATCATTTCTTTACCATATATGGACGATGTTCAGGACACTAGGTAATAAACACCCATTAAGATTTACTTGAAGCCTCACACATTCAAACTTTTCCTCGTGATATACTTTAGTATCTACCTTCATGTGAGAAGTATGCTGTCTCCCTTGAGACAGCGAGAAAACGTTATAGTGAATGGAATACATGTATATAGTCACCAGTGACATGCTATTTTGTGGTCATAATAACCTAAGAACAATGTGAGAAAATATTTGAAAAGGGTTAAAAAACGTTATGTTGAGTCAACATTTTACGTGCCTTTAACCTGATTGATTGATTGGATTGTTTTACGTCCAAGTGACTGTGTGCTATGACGCCTGTGACTTTCTCAAGAGTTTATCGGGCTCTCGGTCCATTCTTTTCTCATCTAGGTTGCACATATATATTTATAAGTGTGTGAGTGCATGTGCGCATGCTTGTGTTAATGAGTCTACTTGTAGCAGTGGGACACGGCTCGTAGCGGTGGAACATTACAAAAATGTACATTAAAGAAGAAAAATAGAGGGTGTGGAGTTAAGGTTGGAGGGTAGGGGGGGGGGTAGGGGTGGTGTAGGCTGGTGGGTGTGTGTGTGGGGGGGGGGGGGGGGGGTCAGTGGTTTTAAAACAAATCGTTTACTAATCGTGAATGGCCATCGTGACTTATTTTCTTCATTGCAGGCAGAAATAAGGATGTAGATCTATATCGGCGTTTTTATCGACAATGCAATACATATATAATTGGTACATAAGGCCAAGGCAATACATTGGATAGAGCGCCACATGGATGCAACGTTTTATATCAGGGCCTAATTCGATACTGTTACTTGGTGTTTAGAAGACTCCTCTGTGCATCCTGGTGGCATACATGTATCCAGACACCTTTATACACCACCACAATAGAACCCATAGAACCTCCTTAAAAAATACACTCAACATGCATTTAGTGTAGGGCCGAGTGTAGGACGCTCGTATTAAAAGTGAGTATACCCTGCCCCCTCGCATGCTCACCGCATGGGCCTACATCATTGATTGCTCAACCACCATATACCATCTTGTACAAGTACCTGGGCCAAGAACACTTAAAGTAAATTGCCAATTCAGACTATTTACTTCAAAGTACAGCAAACATCACCACTGGGTTTCAATAGGGCACACCCAGGAGGTAATTAGGAAATAGCGGTATCCTCTAAAAGGCTTGAATTTGCCGCAAGTGTTAATTAGTGAGCTTGTGTTTGTTGGAATCTCATATGTCACTGCGGGAGCTAAGAGGTAGTTACAGGAATCTGCGGCAGGCTTTGTTCAAAAAACTACAAATGATGACCAACATCAAAGACGCTGCAAATAATAGCGGCCACTTCCTGTGGCTTGTCACGTGGTACGGCTGAGCCTCGTTCTGGCCGCACCTGCGCTGGTTACCGGTGTGGGGCGCGGTGAGAGGCAGTAGTACATTCAGGGTACCGGCTTTCATGAATGTAGCCAGTGGTAGAAGGGAGACTTTTGCTTATAGACCTCAAAAGCTCGGTGGGTGGACCTGCCAAAATGCAGATTTTGTTTGCAGACACGGTGAGTTTTTCACATCGCCCACCCCAGCAGGGAGGAGAGTTGCGGGAGGGGAGAGCTAGGCACAAAGGTGCGAACAGCAGGGTGACGGAAGGCATGCAGGGTGATGCACTGGGGAGATAGTGTGGTAAAGGGGAGGGTGTACAGACGCTATCTGCGTCAATAACATATAGAGGCTGACCATCCAACCGCTATCTGTAAAAAAAGAAGGAAAAAAATCTCTCCATAGTAATCACCCAACCGCTATCTGTTTAAACCAAAGCTATCTGTTATACGTTTATTTTATGGAAGATCGACTTTTTCCATGATTTCTCACACTTCTCTAGCCCAATTTGGCCATTTTCAAAATTGTAACACACTTACTGTAAAGAGAAATGTCAGATATGCTTGATACAGATAACACATTGTTGATACACATAATTTGATACAGATAGCGTTTTTTAAACACAGATAGCGGTTGGATGGTTAACCTCTATAATTATGTTATTGATCCATATGGCTGTTATGATACATATGGCGGTTGTACAGAGGGCACCCAGGGACCATCCTGCTGCTGGAGGCCCCTGGCTGCCCCGGTGCCGGGACAGTTGACCATCCTCCTGCACACCGCTGTGCATATTCCAAAGACAGTCACAATGACAGGCAGGTACTCCTTTGTGCCTCGTGGAAATTGCTTATACAAATAAACAAGCATTGCGGGCGCGAGGCCATGCAGGGTAGTGGGTGGTCACAGAGGGAGACCCACTAATGAACCCGACTGCCCCCCTCCCAACCTGAACAGCCCCACCCACAATCATCCCGACCCAGACCCCACCCGCCGTGCTACAGTCCCGCCACCTTCCTCCCCGTAGGGGGAAGATGCCGCTGTGCCCGCCGGTATGCCTGGGCTTTGTGGATTCAACATAGATCTCTGTGGTGTTGGGAAATAAAAGAATGACTTCTCCTGGGGGCATTTAGGGCATCTTGAGACCAGGGGCTATATGGCATAGGGATGTGGTGGACAGAACGTTTCGACGGGGGTTCTGGTCCTCTATTTTAGCTGGCTTTCAATGAGGGCTTCTGTCCAGGTCAAGATGTCAGCCACGCCCTCCTATAAAGATAGTTCCAGGGACTGGCCACTGGAAGAAAAGGTGCAAAATAGGGGAAGGGTGTTGTGTTTTCAGAAAAGGAAATTGCAGGGATGCTTTCATATGCTCCAACAACCTTGACCCGTTAGAGTTCAATTCAATTTCAATTTGCAAGGTTTTTATTCTGCTGATCTCAAAAAACATAAAAGTATGAATACAATTACATTTGATTCCATTGGATAACAGAAGAGGTTGATACTTATAATGATAACACCATTTGATTAGCAGTTTTGGTAACAGCACCTCCATTCCATTTGTTTAATGATGATGACTACCATATAGCCTATCATTGTGATATCACTGGGGAAGGGGGGGGGGGAGGGATGGAGGGGAGATGAGTGATGAGATGATACCAAGTTCACATAAAAAACATGTAAGTGTAGTCAGGTTGGTTGGATGTATGATATACCTGTGATCAATATTCAGATAGATATGTGCCTTTCTGTTCAGATACATTGTATTCCAGTGAGTATTTTATGACAGAGGCTCCTAAGGTGTTGCACAGATAGAATACTATTATACAATACGAGATGACAGATACTTATGCATACAATACAGTGCCAGGATTACTAATACTATACAAAGACTTTATAAGTATTATTTTAATTGCCCACCAAGTTGAATAAATTCAACGAAAAGTTCATTTGTAGTAGGTTGACCACTGGGCTTTGTAATGAAGAGTCGTACCTATTAATGCAATTTGCAGATTTGTGAATTGGAGATGGTAATTCCAGGCCTCCTTGAAATGTTTTAGGATACTACACTTCAATTTCCTTTTAAAAATAATGTTGTTTTCAGAGATTCTTATTTCAGGTTTGATGTTATTCCAGGTGTTATATGCATCGACAGGAGGAGACAATTGCACTCGTCTTGTATGTGCAGTGTACATCTTAATTAACGGACCATCTGCTGCTCTAGTCACTCTATTACAGATCAAATCCAGTGACTTTAACCTTATTAACCTGTAACATAATATACCCTGCAGATACTCTCTTCTCAAGTCAATAGGAAGAATGTTTACCTCTAGATGAATACTCTTGACAGAAATGGACAGTGGGTCTTTTATATTTAGGCTGACCCTTATACCAATATTTTGTAGGATTTGCAGCTTCTTTTGCTCAGAATAGCTTATACCAGATAAAAACACACTACTGTTATCAATGTATGGTAGTAACATAGTTTTAAGCAATATTACAGCAGTGTCTTTATCCATGTGGCCCCTAAAATATCTTAGCAACCATATTTTATGATTTACAGAACTAATAGTTTTTGACAGCTGACTTTTAAAACTCATATTATTGTCCATAATAATTCCAAGATATTTATAATTCTCTACTTCCTCTAACTCCACACCTTTAACATATACAGGAAGGCGTTTCACCGTATCATACGGAGGGTCCGTATGTCCGATTTTTGCGTTTCTGTTCATTTTTGCATTTCAGCTCAACATGTCCGCATCTTACGGAAAAAGATACGGCCGCCGTATGTACATACGGCTGGCCGTATGTACATACGGCCATAATTGCGTTTCGGTTCAACATACGGAGCAAGAAAAAAACGTATCTTTGGCTTATTTTGGTCCAAATATACGGAGGGGTAGGGGGGGTGGTGGTATGTCAAATAATGCACATATACCCTGTTTTTTAGGGCCGTATGTGTCTTTTGTGTGCAGTATGTGACTTTTGCTCCGTATGTGTCCAACTTCTACCTTTTTTCTTTTTTTTAAAGTGTTTTATTAGGTAATTAATTACATAACGTAATTACATGGTTTCTGCGCATTGCCGTTCTTCCACCAAGACCTCTGTCTTTTGCAAGGTCTTGATGTAGGAAGGTAGTTGCGTGTCATGTCGTATGAAAAAATATATCACCAATAGCTTAGTAGTGTAAAAAAATCGAAGGTGGGTAAAACCATTGTATTATATATCAAGAGAGCAATAGACTCATCTACAAAGTGTCTAACATTAGCTAGCTGATGTACTTTGTTACGTAAGTTATTATTGACATTTTTTCTATGTGTAATAAATTTCATATTAGGGTCAATAACAAGACCTAGATATTGAAAATCAAACACTCGCCTGCTCACAGAAAAATGGTTTAGATCCACATGACCTCCAACACAAGGCTTGCGATCTCCATTACCTTATATATATATGAGAGGAGTTGAGGCCAGCTTGACTTAGCCTCTAGGTGGCAGCACCAACACAGCCCGGAATATCCATCCACACAGGTGCAAAACCTCTTGAGTGCTAACATTTCAACTACTACAAAGTACAACATAGATACAAGCCATACGGGTAGCCAAGCATATATATATTCGCTCAGAAATCCTAACAGAAAGATGTTTCAATAATCACAGCCCTAGATGGTGGTAGACAACAGAGTACAGAGCTGGCTGTAGTGGTGACGAAATGGTAGTAGTGGCTCCTACCATTTCCTCATGGCCCCTACCATTTTCTCACGGCCCCTACCATGGCCCTAGAATTATTTTAACGGGTAAATAAGTTCAGTCCAACTTCTACCTTCATGATAAAAAAAAAAAAAAAAAATTATATGGATTTTGGGAGAAATTACATTAAAAAGAGTCTTTTCTTCCATAACTCGGTAAATAATGGCCCTATAGAGCTGAAACTTTGCCCACAGACTCCTTGTGTTTAAACAGGCAATAGCTATCAGAGTACAGAGGTGCCTTTCCCGACCTTTTCTATCTCTTCCCCGACCTATCCTGTCCCTTCCCAAACCTCTCCTGTCCCTCCCCTGTCTCTTCCCCTAACATACGGACCCTATTTATACCCTCCCCAGCCTACCTCCGTATGTTGCTACATATTATGACGTCACAGAGGGAATTCCCTAGGGGTTTCCCGGAATGTAGACTGGTTTTTGCATATTTTTCTAAAAGAGACAGGTGACAATGTCCGTATGTTGAGAGGGCCGTATGTTGGATGCCGTATGTTGTATTTTTTTAATAAAAGATACGGAGGGTATACGGAGGACCAACTGAAACAAAAAAAGTAGTTTGGATGTATTTTGTCCGCATCTTGTCCGCATCTTAAGGCCGTATGTTAGATATAACATCAACATACGGTGAAACGCCTTCCAGGGGGTAGAATTACATTTTTTTCATATGTATTAATAAATACTATGCTACCTACTAGTACCAGTGTAAATAAATAAATATATATATATATATATATATATATATATATATATATATATATATATATATATATATACATATATATATATGGCGGGGGGGGGGGGTTTGAGAGGGGTATGAGATGTTTCCCGACGGAGGAGTAAGGCCCAAGTGAGCCTACCCGCCCGGGTTGAGAACCGTGGGTGAATGATGTAGGTAAAGAGTATGAGTCTGTGGGTGAATATATGACCGTAATACATATGATTGATTACCGTAAACATATATATATATATATATATATATATATATATATATATATATATATATATATATATATATATATATATATATATATATACATATATATATATGGCGGGGGGGGGGGGGGGGTTAACGTGTGTTTTTTGTATGGAAAACTTTCTTCAGAAGTTGCTGAGGACAGAATTTGCGGTACTTAGGCTTAGCGGACCCCCGTTAGATCCTGGTTCCACCACTGTTCGAGTGACTCAGTGTAAAGTTCCCCTAAACGCCCTCCTTTTCCTCAGGGTGGTGCCAAACCTACATACTGATACCCATATCGTAATGAAGACAATCAGCGGTTATCATGTTTTACTATCAGAATACTATTAAAGGGCTGTAGAATGAATTATGAGCGTCTTTGGCTCAGCGTCTACCCTGCGTCTAAATGCGGGACGGTTTCAGAGGTCTTGGGGAAATTCAAACGTGTGTCACATCTACAATATGTCACATTGAATCTTCTCATTTGCATTAAGAGACCAATGTGCATGGACAAGAGCTACACTTGTGAATTCTTCTTTCTCAAAAATTTCAGATCCAACCCCCTCAAAAAAGAATTGGCTGAAATATGGAAGCCCCCCTTAAGATGTTTCTTGTTAGACAATTGTATATTGTAGCAGGCCACTCCAATATTTTCCACACAATTCAAAAGCCACATTAGCAAAACGATTCGGCCGGGTTCGAGCAGCCCCATTATGACTAGACAGCAGCGTTTAACCACCCATCCCCACTATGGGTACTATGTTGGTAATAAATGCCCACTCCCTAAAATCCATAGGGTACATAAGCAGCCGCCCCGCCCCCCTCCCCCCATCACTCGGGCGTGCTAGGCATTCCCTCAATGCGGGAAACAAGCCAATCACTTTAATATAGGTACCCTGATTGTGGTGTAAATCACACATTCAATATTATATATTGATTCCCTGCAAGTTGTCGACAGCTCTCTTACTAAAGTGGATCATGTCATATTAAATGTTGATGTGTATGGTCAATAAGACTCGTAGAAGTCAGTCTTTCTACTTCTATTTCCGGGATTTGGGAGAATGTGAAGGGAGGGGTATACCCCTTACTGCTTGGAGAACGTGTCTTACGGCGTGGGGACAGGCCCCGGGGACAGGCTCTACACCATGGAAGACAGCCAGCTTTAAGGCCATCAGGGCGGTGGGTAAATCCGGACTGGGCCAGCCACTAAGCTGGACAGCGGTCAGTTCTGTGGCCGGACAAAGCTGCATGGATCGGGCAACATCATTAGACGGTAGTGGCTACACAGCGACCGGTGGTCACTATAACATGCGGGGATAGAGCAGGACCAATATTGGCGGTCAGTGACCGATGGTAGCACTGCCACCTCCTGCCACCAGTGATGAAGGGCAGGATGCAGTGACCACTGGTCATTACAAGCTGACCGATATATTCCATGGCCACACTTGCTGTTCGATGTAGACTGCTTAATACGCGTAGGCCTACATCCACATGGAAAAGTGTCCAAATACATGTGTTGCCGAAGGTATATTTAAATGATATTATTATGCTGCCTTAGGGAGCATTCATTATTTATGGCCGGGGGGGGGGGCTAAGCAAAAAAAAGGGGGGGGCACTTTTTTTAGGGGTTTTCAAAGGGGGGGGGCACTTTTTTTTAACCTATTCTTAGGGGGGTCATTCTTTTTAGGGGTATTCCTGAAAAATGTTGCGAATTAGGTATGTGGAAATGTCGCGGATTTTGGTAGTAGCCTGCATTATATTTCACCAAATTATGTCAAAATTTTCAAAATTTTCCTTGGGGGCATAGCCCCCAAAGCCCTTTAAAAATATCTCATTGTGTCCCGGCTGACACTCAGCATTGTGCACCCTTTGGAACTTCATTCAGTTTGGCTTTGCCTCCCCCGCAAAAGTCAAGTTGCTTCTTTCTCACACCCCTATGGTTATACAAGGCTGAGGCTAAAGTATGCTACGAAACTAAAATAGCCAAAAGCAGACCTCAGGTGATAGTTATAAGATGGGATTTCGAGGTGTAATTTCTACAATTGGTGTGGGTAGTTTGAGAAACATTTTGGTAGGCAGAGTTGATTGTAAGCTTACTTTACAAAGAATGAACCCCAGGGTGGGCACTGCCACTATGTTGGTGAGTGGCCACTGCCACGGTACCGCACCTACTCCTTATACTGTGGGAGCTGAGGGAGTAACTGACTGCCCCTCCTTTTTATAGTGAAGCAAATTGTTGCAAGTGATCCCACCTATAATCAGGCTAAGTGAAACCAAAGTCACCTGCTTTCATCCCATCTGAGCATCAGACATAACAATGACAAACTTAGCAATTAGCAGTTTTCTAACAACTATAAACATGTTTGTGCTCCAATATTACTGTATAAACACAAGAAACCTGTATTCAAAAAGCAGGGGAAGGAAGTCACCACCCCTTCTCTTAATGTTAAGAAGCGCTGACCGCCCCTCCTTTTCATCCCCTCTGTCAACCCACCGCGACCGCTCCTGGGAGAGGTGTGGCAGTGGTCATCCAAAACATACCTCAGTGCCCCCCCCCCCCCGAGGGAATGAACCCAGATGATCTTCTGGCAAAACAACTGCAAATAGAGACAGTACCTCATCTGTCAGTGCGTCACTTTGGATTCGACTTGAACTTAATGGCAACCCGCTGACCCAGCCCCTATATACCTCCCATCCAACTTGAACCACACTGAACTAGTCTCAGGTTAAAGTTTTTTTGACATGGGACTACCTGACCTAGCTGATCCACCAAACCCCTGGTGGGATGGCCATTCGGCCTGTCCCACAAGATTTACAGAATAGTCATGTTAAATTATATTTCGGTCATTCCTTCTTGCCTGGGGCTGTTGCTCATGAGAATATTTGGTCACACAAATTCATCACTGTAATTTCTCCATTTCTCTGCCTGCACGTGTAAACAGCATTCTCTCAAGTAGAGCTAATGCTGGCTTTCCCCTTGGAACAATTTGTCTTTTAGTAAATTCAGTCATCATTTTAATTTAGCATGCTTTATTTCTAAGGCTGAGATACCTTTCAAGATCCACACCATACATTTTGGAGGTAATCTCAGTACTCTCATCTTCTAGTTTCTTCCACATTCTTCTCCCATCAGCAAATGACCTGCAGTTTTTCAAAATATCCTTGGGCGATGCTTGCCTACAATCCCCTCTATTAGTTGCAGTGCTGCACTTTGTTACACTCTGGATAGATCTCACTCTTTGAATTCATCAAAACTTGAGGTCTGGGCTCAGGCTTTTAAGAACTACAATGTATCATTATGGACACAGTAATTTGCATTGATTTGCACCAATTCCTGAGTGGCTGAATCTGGAAGCCATGCCATTGCAAGAAGCTACTGCACCTACAAAGTCAGACTCTTAAGAATTGAAATCTCGGTCTTCTGGGGCAAAAACATTCAGAGTTATAGATTGTCTGAAGTTTGAACAACCAAAAGAGTATCTCATCAGTAGTTCTTTTGTTAGTGTTGTTGGTCTACTTGCAATGAATGATCTGCTAGCTAATTAAGTCAGACATACATTTGGGTGCAGTGTCACCCTCAATCTGAGATTCCAATTCCTCACTCATTTAAGTTAGCTTCAGTCCTCCGAATCTCTTATCCACCACCATGCAACAATATGGCTAGAACAATTTATAATTGACCTACTATAAATGCCTGTATATAGCCTGCAACTTGCATGTACACTGAAAAACTCTGGACAGCTCTGGAGTCTGTAAGGTTGTCTTACAGGACGACCCTAGGGTCTTCTAAGTGAACAGCATAGAATCAACTAGCTTCAACTCGTCAAATTGACAACCTGCCAGGTTACCATCCCACAAGACGACCCTAGACTTGTCAAGGTTGTCAAACTAAGATAGCTGATGCAGGCCTAGAATAGCCACAGCTGGGGCTCATCATTGCATAATGGTGGTAGGTCTAGGGTTTCAAATGTATGAGTTTGGTCTTGTCCCAGATGACAAGATTATTTTATCAATTTGTTTAAATACATAACCACATATAGAAGTGATATTTGATACACTAGTGCCACCAAGGATTCACATAATGTATCACCAAGTCTTTACTGAGAATAGGCTACTCACCAGCAATGGACTGTAGGCTTGTGTGTATAATACCAATATAAGGTGCATGTACCTACTTGTGCCCTGGTGAAAGACACAAAAGAGGTGTCTTCCTTCTACACATGTGCTCTATTTTTTAAATGTTGTCAAAAGTATGCATTCTTTACATTATCTTATTTTTTCCCTAGATACTTCACATAATCCTCCATATTAACATATATGTATTGTAATACTCAGTATTATATCAACATAGGAACTAATCAATTTGTTCCCAAGGGTACATATTTATGCTAGGTAATGGCCACCTGCAGGGAGAATGGTGAATCACTTCTGCACAAGTTTAGGGCTGGCATATGCCAGGTAGCTCTAGATGGGTCTTCTTACAGAAGAGTTTTGCTTGCCAGCCCCTCTCCTTGTCAAATTGACAAGGCAGTGCCAGGTTTGCCGACTCTGGATTTTTTCTGTGTATAGACAAAGGCACATGAGCATTGTTCACCATTGAGGGTTATTTCATGAGACAGAGCAGACAAATATGTTTCAATGATCTATCAGATTCGACATCAGACCAGCTTCTACCTGCAACGGAACTGGTTGGACTAACAAGGCCTCACTGTACATCTATGGTGGAGGGGGAGGTCACTTTTTTCTCACCTATTCCGAGGGGGGGGGCACTTTTTTTTACCTATTCAGAGGGGGGGTCTTTTTTTTTTTACGTATCCGATTTGCCAAACGCTCGGCCCCCCCCTGCCATAAATAATGAACGCTCCCTTAAAGTTATATGTACATGTATATGCTGTATCGCAATGTTCCCGCTCAGCTGGTAATTATATGTTGTAACCTTACACAAGGGGAGATTCGAGTTTCCACTGCTCCTACGTCACGTATAACAATACACAAGGCCGCAGCGCACTGCTGTGGGTATAGTGGAGAATAGAGTTTTCTCTGCTGCTATGTCAGGGGCCGTCAGTTAAGTAGGGTAAACCGCCCCTGAGTGGCCCCCCTGCATGACAAGTACCTATAGTGGCCCATCTATACCTCTATACATCAGTCTTTATGGTTATATTTCCCAAATTTATTAATACAGGTATGAAAGAAGAGACAATTATGTACCAATATCACAGTTTATATTTTCCATAGAGCAGCCACAGTGTTTTCTACAGAGTGCCAAACATGGCATGTCTGTGTGACATGTAGCCCTCTTTTCATTGATAGCTTTCAAGAAAAAGACATTTTATACCTCAACAGTGTGCCTATAGTTTTCCAGTAAGATCCAAACTTTTACCTCATTTTCCACACATATTACCTTTACATTGACATGCCATCTTCATTCGGTGAAAATCGTATATTAATTAGGTAGTTTTTGCTCATTGATTGTCACCAGTACAGGAGTACCTAAAGTGGCCCAGAGACTCAACCATGAGTGGCCCGCCAACAGTATAGGCTATGCTGTGCTATGCTAGGTGTAGGGTGAAATCTATTTGAGGATTGAATACAAAATAAATGGATTGCCCCCTAGAACCCAATAAACAAAATATGTTGTATGATGTGGGAAAAACGTTTTTTCATTATTTTGACTATAAATTAACATAGAAATCAACCTGATTTCTGGTCAGAGAAAAACTGCTCCATTGAGTATCGAACCCAGGATCTTCCATATGCCAGGCTAATGCTGTACCCCTACTCTATTCTGGGTATGGTGTTAGAACTGCTGAAAGCTATACTTGTATGACATTGAGACTGAGTATGTACCTTGGGAATTCAGATCCAGGCCTTCTGTAATAAGGGACCTTATGTCTTTGTTTCATGAGCTATGTCAGGATTGCTAAAGGTCCCTATTTGGATAGGTTATACCTTATAGCCACAGCTTCGGGCTGAGTGAACAAAAAGTGGGGGCACTTCTACACTCCCCACACTTGTCTGGCCTCCGTGGCTACATAGGCAAGGCTTAGAACTCTAGTGTGAGAGGTCCCTGGTTCCAGTCTCCCCACAGTTGAGACCTTTAGCAACCATGCTGTAGCTCATTAAATGTAGACATTATGAATACAAATGTTTTTTGGTGAACCATATAAGAACATAAAATAATGTTATACATAGAAAAGTTCCTGAATATTAATTCTTTTTTGTTCAGTGGTACACCATGCCCCCAGAAGCAGAAATGGGCATAATAATGCCTAGAGGTTAACAGAACAGAAGGCAGCCCCAAAGAAGGCAAGATAGGAGAGTAGGCCCAAGCATATTCATAGGCTTGCTATTGGAACTAGCAATGTGCATGAGGCTATATTTCATCATATTCTAATGGGACATAACATTGTAACCATATTTACCAAGTAACAGATGCATAAACAGTGTTTTTTTGGAGTGGGCCACTCAAGGTACAAGGTGGGCCAGTCATGGTACCAATTCAATGTCCAAAGGGTACCTTACTTTAATCAGCATTTTCACAATATATTACGTAGAAATCAATATTTTTTACTTGTCTATAGCATTCCAAACACTGTCCCAATGAAAAGTGCTGCATACTTCATGAGGATTGGATCACTCTTTCTACATGTAATCTTTATCAAAGTCAGTCTTGTGGGTTTCAGCTCCTCAACAGGGCCACATATGGGCGGTTTACCCTATGTTGCGCACCCTCTTGTTACGCTTTCCCCCGTACCTCTGTCATTGGGGACCAAGGTCCCTACCCCCAACCCCTTCACCCAACCTCATGCGTGACATACTTTATGGACGGCCCCTCACCGGATCGTGCTTGAAGGGCAAACACAGACCTCCAAGTGGTTGACACTCACAGTGCCATTAGACTGTGCTGCATTTGATTCAGTGCACATTGGTTGAAATAAACTGTAATTCCAGCAGAATGATACATAGTTCACGTATAAGAGAGTAATTATCATTTCAGGAGCATATACCAGTCATTGTAATAATTTACAATGTATTAATCATGTGACTGTAATTGTGTGAGATATGGGTTACTAATATATGTACATATATACCCTATACAGTACCACCCACATGGCATTTCATATATACATATGTCCCCTGCCTCACTAGCTTTTTAGAATTTGCAGCTCAGTACTCATCTCTACACATTATATCACTTTGTAGAAGGTAGTCTGTGCAGGTATGAACTCATTACAGCATTGATGCCACCCTTTGACTGGTCTAGGCATGACTGTAGTCGTTACCACTTTGTACATTTCACCTCACCAATCAAGCCTCCTAATAGCATAAACAACCCCCTGCTACAACACTTATCAAGTGGTAGCCTAGATCTGTAAACCAAGGTCAAAAACATCTGATTGTTCATCGCCTATACCTACATTATGTGTAAGAGTTGGTCCGGCTATTGGTGCACTGCTCAGTCTGACTTTGGGTAGGGACCACAAGTCAAAATGAAAAAATGGTCCTAAAAATAGCTACTACCTGTTATTGTTATGAAGACAGAAAGGGAAGATGGCATGGAGATACAACAGAGCAGTCAATGAGGGAAACGGTCAAATCATTCAGGTAAGGCAACTATCTACATTTAACATGACCAGTTTGGCCTGCTATCCATGTATTCCGTGATACATTTAGTGGCATCGGAAGTGGCATGTAGTAGTTAAAGGCCCAAATCACACAGACCGGTGATACCGGTACACTATGAGGCAAAGTGTTCCTATATATAGGGGCGCTGGGGGGTTTAAGACAATTTCATCGAGCTGATGAATAAAATGTTTGTCAAGTATGACAAGTATGTATACGGGACTAGCGCATTAGGCTATGGGGGCCGCCATCTTGGCTCAGAGCAATACATTGTGGTTAGGCCCCCGACTCCAGAGCAGTGCATCAGAGGAGCATTTCTTAACAGTACCTTTGTTCTAGGTGTGAGGGGAGGGGATTAGCCTGAAAAGGAGATTTTTTTTGAATAAGTTTATTGACCAAAAATTCATGTAAAGGTAGAACACGTTCTTCCATTCCGGTCAGGGAGAAATATATACAGCAATATTACAGTATAATATAATAACTTTCAATATGAGTTCTTGGTTGGGTTTTTCCTCTTGGTACATAAACAAATAAGTGTTAATGGGTCGGTCACTCGGATACAGGATCGAGTTTAGCTCCCGACTACCTGAAGTACCAGGATGTGCTAGTCCTGTATAAACAACTCATGGATATAACCCAACCCTGTAACATATGCCACGTCTTCATAAAGAATGTCAACAAATGAATTAATGTCCGCAATAATTAGTAAATCACTGAAATCTTATATTAAACTATAGAAATGTATGAAATTCAGATTTATTTACAAACTCAAGTTAAAATGAGATCTTTCAGGATGCTAGCAATTTGCACACACTTGAACTGCTGGTGTGTAACATACAGTGATTGACACTGTGTTATGCATTTGTGCAAAACAGTCATAGTAACAGATAATCAGGAAAGGGAAAAGAAAGAAAAGAAGTTTGTCTCTGGTCACTTGACTGTACTCAGCGAGACAAGGCCGATCTCATTTGTTTTTTTTCATGCATTTGTGAGAATCTGTTTAGATTTTTTAAAATAGAATATACTTTAGCATCCATATAGGGGCCGTCCATAAAGTATGTCATGCCCGAGGGGGTGGGGGGGTCTTTTTTTTGTGTGACGAAGTGTGACAGGGGGGTGGGGGGGTCTATGGACTTGTGTGACATCAAACCTTTTGAATTTTGTAAACAACATAAATGCTGTATAAATATGTGACATCTGCTGGTTAAATATGTATTTGTGGTTGTAGTAGATCTACAAGTCCTACACCTTCCAAATTCACACAAGTCAAGACCCCAGGTATGAGAAAATTATAACTGTGATAGATCAGTTTATTTTTTGATGCAAACTTGGATGCACATTTGAAAGGAAAGGGAGGACCATGGATCAAGAGCTCAAAAAGAAAAACTTTGCACATACTGGAGAGGTTTGGCGGAAGTTTTGTCACAAACCATGATGGATAAAGACCAAGTGGATGCAGAGTATAAAAAAGATGCAATGAAACTAGATGTGTCATGGAATTACCTCTCTGTATTTGTTAGCCTTGCACCCAGCAACAACAAGATCTGCAGACAATTAGCCAAAGGGTCTACTCTATGACATTGCATATCCTAGTGTACAGAATAAGGCATCCAAATGAATCTGCAAGGAATGTGAATATACCTAACATCAAGTAGGCCAAAGAAAGAAAAAAGGAGAGAAATTAAAACAAGGTTCTTCCAGCATGACCTACAGCCTGATTCTAGAACGTATCACAGGGGCGTGATAACCGAGGGGTACGGGGGGTAGGGGGGCGGGTGCATGTCCCCTCCCCCCACTTTTGACCAAGCCCCAAAATAGTTCAATCCAAAAAGGTCAAGGAAAAAGGGGTCAAAAGGGGTCAATATACCCCTCAGTCCCCCCTACTTTGAAACTGCTTGCCACGCCCCTGTATCATTCCAGTATGTGTTGCCGCTAAGCAATAATGTGAACTCATGTATGCTATCCAGAACATGCACCATGAAGACCTGATGTGGACAGAGCAAGTATTTGGATATCACACAAGGATGGATCCTGGTGGGGGACACGGGGGGGGGGGGGCATCCCATCCCTTTTTGCTATGGATTTTTGATGTAAATACCATCAGTGCATTGCCTATATCAAGCCTCCCCCCTCTTTCCCAAGTTCCTGGATCCACCCCTGCCACAGATTTGCCAACACAAGAGAAGTGACAGGATAGCAATGGCACACCTGTCAGGATACCTGAGCCGCAGAGATCTAGTGCCATGACTATTGGTGTGAAGATGATACTGCCACTTTGAACAATTAGAATCAAAAGGGGTCTTGTCAATAAAAATCCATTACCGTAAAACCTTGCATATAAGCCGCGGCTAGTACACAAGTCAAATTGGTGGTGCAGCTTATGCCATCGGCTGAGGGTCAGGGTGCGGCTTATACGCAAGTTTTTGCTACTATGGTACAGTATTAAATGTCACCATAATCAGATTGTCAGTGCGGCTTATAGCATCAGCACAAACTCTACGTGTGGCTAATACACGAGTCAGGCTTATACGAGAGACTTTACGGTAATATTTAATCTAAAGGTATTCCAGAGACTGATGTCATACTTCAACCCATTTTAGTAGCAATCTAATTGTAATAAGCCTTATAAACAATTACTGGGTTAAGATAATGTATGTTCTTTTATCAAATTATGGGACTAGACTGATACGGTACCTAATCATATGCAAAGGGGGGGGGGGTGTCAGTAGATTTGTGACATACTTTTCTAGGGGGTGTCGGAGAAAGTGTGACAAAGTGTGACATGGGGGTGGGGGGGGGGGGGGTTGTTCAAAATGGCCCAAAAAAGTGTGACATACTTTATGGACGGCCCCATAGAGGCCCGACATACAATTACGTCCTTCTACATTTCCCCTCATTTTTTAAAGGAACTCTTTTTCCCAGTATAATCGCAATGAGGAAAAGAGACCCTTTGAAGGAAGGCATGCATACCTGCTACCTGGGGGCAGTATAGTGCAGTTGGGTGTGCTGCCACGCCCGGCCTGACACACCACAGTACACAGGCCAGTCACATCAATACCCAACCTGTCACAGGCTGGATCCTCCTGATCCACATCTGTCCATGTCCTGTGATTGGCATATCAGCGCCCGGGGATAGTGTAGGATCCCTGGTGCTCCCATGCAGCCCGGCTATTGACTGGGGTCTCCGTGCTGTAGGCCAAGAGGCAGCACCGGTGGGCCTCTGAGTAGGCTCGTTACAACCTAGATGAAGGATGGCCTGGGGGGTGGGTGGTTTGGTTGCCACCTTCGGCCATCTTGACCATGCAGGGTAGGACGGTCACCAAGGGGCGGGCATCTAATGCATGCACCCCCATTGTTGATGCCAGTCTGCCATTGTGCAGCCCTCTACAGTGAAGGGGTGACGAGTAGGGGTCTGACAGGGGGTAAGATGGGTCAGTAGGGATGGCCTGGCATGGCCGTATGACATCATGGTACATGATGCTCTCATATAAATCAGTAAAGGGTGCAGGTAGTCGCTGTTAGAGATATCCCGTAGACAAACATAGCGGTGTTTTTTTTCAATTCACTGACAACAATGGATGCCAATCCCTTTCTTTTGATTTTTAAATTACCGTTTTTCCATTTCATCATAATTTTACATATGCTTTCAATTTCATCGTTTTTTTTCCATACAGTGACTAAGGCCAAAAAATAGTTTCCGGTAACCCGACCGGGTCTAGTAAAACAGGGCCGGGTCCCCCTCTTTTTTTCTTTTTTTCAAAATTTTCCCTACATACCAGTTTTTAGGGTTTGTAAATCGGATAATTTTTAAGGATTTTAGAGGAAAAACGCTAAAAATAGGCCTAAAATGAGAAAAAAAAAAAAAAAAAAAAGTAAATAAATAAATAAACAAAAATCCGACCGGCCGGGTCTGGGTTGTCCGACCATGTTACCGGAAACCAACCTTTTTTTTTATTTGGCCTTAGGGTGATTAAATAATGTGGACCAAAAAAAAATCTACGTTGCCTTTTCTTAAAATCGACATTAAAATCGACATCGACATATGTATATGCTATCTAGTGGCATGCCACATGGGCATTTCTTAAAATGGACCCGGGACATCGCCCTGTCCAAAAATTGACATGGGACATGGTGATCATTAAACGGGTCATGGGACATGGCTTTTTATTTAAATCCACAAAGGACTAATCCATTAGTTATGAATCAAACTTAGAGCGTTGATGTTGTAATAAATAAAGTAAGGCTAACCTGTTTGACTTCATCATTTGGACGCATATGAGACTCAAAAGCTTCCCAATTGGGACGTGGAACCGGACACCCAGAGCGTCTGTGGTCACCAGGAGATTTAGAAAGGGAGAAGTGCAGGAGGCCAGTGTAGGTTATATAACAGGCTGATGTAAGAGATGGGTAAGATAGATGCCTGCTATACCTAGGAATGCTCACATCAATCCCATTTGAAGGTCGAAGCCAGGGTTCGATCAATTTTGATCTACCAACAATTTCTCTTAATCACTTGGGACTATATTAGTTTGATAAATGATGATATAATAAAAGCAAAAAAATCAATACTTCATAGTGCTAGATTTTGATATATTGGCAATTTTATCCCTATTTTTTCAACATATTTCCACTTTTTGAAAATTTGACTAATATCTCAACCAAACTTCTCAGATCTTTAGAGATCATTAGTAAGACAATCAATCCAGAAAAATTAATTGTCTCAGGTGAAACTAAAGAGCCATGACCGATTTAGGGTAAAACACTAATCAAGAAAACTGTTTTTTTTTTTTTACATTTTGCAACACAGAAAATAAAAGTGCCAACAATAACAAAAACCTTAGCCATCTGTACATAAGATCATGTGATACATTTACTACCAAAATTATAGTGATTCATTGATGAATTAATATGGTTTGGGAATTATTCAAATATTTTCTAGTTGGTCTAAACACCTATAATAAAGTAGTGCGCATCTTTGAGCAACAACGAAAAACAGTGACAAGATGTGTAGAACACCATAATGTGGCATATAAAGGGTTAGTAGAGGTGAGTTAGGACATATACAAGAGAGAAATATGATTTTATAATGATTATAGGTAGTTTCATTTTTTTGCCACCAGGTGCCGTGTGCGTAGACCCTGGCTTCCACCTTTTATCCAAAATAACAGTTAATATGCGGATTTGCTTCCACCACAATAACCCTCAATGTCTGGTCTGGTTGCACTCTCAATTCATAAGACAAAGTAAATAATACATTGGTATGGGGCATCGGCCCAAGTAATGGAAAGGGCACAACTGAGACAGGGGTATTGGCCAACGACAGACGTTGGGGCATACAGAGCTGCTTTTATCACAAGCCAAGTAAGGCAGGAGCTCGGGGGTCGGGAGTGACTGCAGGAGGTGTCATGTCAACTCACCTGACAGTCATATCCACTACACAGGGTGGCAGGTCCTATACCTGTCCGCCCGCTCACCCTCTCCCCAGCTCTGATCCTCCGCCAGCTGCCGTCTTTGTCCGCACCTTTCCCGTCAGTAAGTGGCCTCATTTACAGACCTATACCCCCCCCCCCCCCCCCCCCGGCTCCCTCCACCAACCTCATCACCCGCATCCCCTGTCTTCCCATGCACAGCAGCTTCCAGTCCCACAAATGAGCAACTGTATGCCCACACATTATATTCACTAGAGTGAGACCTCGATAGTCCGGTCGCTTTGGATTCGGAAGATGCATGGCCAGCTGATACAATATTTCCCGGGGTAATATCACCGTTCAAATTAAAATGATCCAACCCAACTTAAAATGGTCTTTATCTCCTCGTGTCTCTCCCTCTTTTGTTTTGTCTGGAACTCACCACGAATGTCGAAATGGGGTTAAAGTAGTGGATACCACTCGAGTTACTGAGTGTATGTCAAAATAACCCCAACAGACTGGCTGGGGCACTCATGGTCAGCGCACTGAAAAAAGTGGCGTCTCCAGACTCGTTGAAGTGACTATCATAAAAGAAACGAGTCAAAAGTTGTCTAACCTATCAGGTTACCATCCCACAAATATAATCTGGAGCTGGCAAATGTCGGTTTTGGGCTGGCACATGCCAAGTGGGTCTTCTATCTCCAGCTAGAAGACCCGCTTCCTTGTCAATTAGACAAGGTTTTGCCTCGTTTATTTTATGATCGTCACTTGGAAGAGTCTGGAGACAAGTTTACTTTTTGAGGGTGTTTAATACCCCCCCCCCCCCCCCCCCCCCCGCCGCTCGCCGCTACTTGGCGTAACGTCCAGGGGCCAAACACGCTTGTCACCAGATTATGTCGCGTGTGCGTATACTAATGGCCTATAGTTTTACGGGTATGTACAACAGGCGGATAAGTGCAGGTAAACGACACCCAGACTAATGACATAGTCACCTAACATTGGTACTCATAAGACGGAGCTATTGTCGCCTCACACCAGGGGGCACCACGAGTGCCTCCATTAGTGAAACCAGAGCCTCCAAGTGAGACGCGCCCAGGACAGCCGCCATATTGGTGACCGTGCTGAGATACACGGGGTGGACAACTCTGTTTGACGGGGCACGTGTCAAGCCACGCGTCACTCTGTGACGTCACGAGATGTACGTCACCTTGTCAGTGAGGCGGGTGATGGACATAGTGGGTTGTCCATCACACCTGAAGCGCCCCTATGGACCAATGGGGCGGATGGGCGTGGGGGGGGGGGGGGGATTTGGAGTAGATATTCTTTTGCGAAAATATGATGTGGGGGAATGTCCCGGGTGAATGTTTCATAAAATGCGATTTCCAACGATGTATAGTACTTAACATAGGATTACCGCTATATATTGTCTCGTTTTTCTATTTATGATTGGGCAGGACAGGCCCGTAACTAGCCCTCTTCGCGGGGTGATTCGTTTTTTGATAAGGCGGAACTAGATAAATTCAATTATGAAACTTGCTGGAATTTCATTGAAGAATATGCAAATAGTGACTCTATTTGTACTCAAAACTATAATTCAAATGAGCCGTATAACAAAATGGACCATACTTTCACCGTTTATTCTCCAGAGACCTTAATAATTGTCCGATTTACAAGCCGCGAAAACCCGCATGGAGCTAAATATCTCTACTTTGAGGCCAGCTAGTGTGGAACTTTTTGGGTTTGTCAGGGCGGTGGGGATGTTCGTTCGAACCGACGAACCCTCCCTAGTTACGGGAATGGACAGAGGATGTCAGGGGTATTAAAAATTGTTATAATGTTTTGGAATTTTACCTCAGATACTTACTGAATCAATTTCACATTAATTCAAATAAATCAGGCGATGTTCGCTTGTGAGTCCATCTTTGTTGGGCCCATACTATTTAGCTCAGCACATAGATCTATATATTAAAGGGCACCCCTGTGGTGATGGTTGTGGTTGTCATTCTGGTTGTCTAACGTGGCACACCCTTCACCCCACCTGGACACCCTTGTGTATGTGTGTGACCTACGCAGAACCCTCCCATTTGAGGAGCTCATTATCATATTATGCCATCCACGATCGATCGACCATGAGCCAGAAGGTACACGGCCGGCCTCCTGGAGTGGACGCAGGACAAAACAAGTGTCCAGGCCTTGTCAATACGCATAAATACAGCGCCACCCTCCTAACTCTGTTGTCAAAATATCAATAGTCAGTTTGAGGGCAGATAGGAAAACATGTGACAACTGCCACTTGAGCTTGTCAAACTGGCCCTCGGGGGTTGATGGAGAACTAAGCGTTTGGAGTGTGTGTGATGGGAAACGATCACCCTATACAACCCTATACACATAGATGAACTACTGAATGCCCTTCCAATAAGTCCCCTGCATGCATGGACATTTTGGCTCAATAACATTACATAACCTACCATAGACCTGTTAACCTATACATTGTCAGAACTGAGACTATGGTATCTGCAGTTACCAGATCACTAATGAGGGATCCCTACTGTAGCATTGCAAATCAAAAGTGGTGATTACACTATGTTTATAACATCTTGGGTATTGCATAGTTGTATATACTTCATTATTTGGGCCACTAAATATTATCATGAAATTGTCTAGAACATCAGTTTAAATGGGTTTTAAAATCAGATGGACTATGGTAAATGTCTGGTTTGCAAGAAGCAATAACAAATATCATGGTAACTGTATGATGGATACTCCGGTAACTGTCCTTTTGAATAGAGCCATACATGCCCTGCATCATAGGAAACTGCCTAGTAATGGCACATATCAGGCATGAATCCATGATGTTGATATTGATATAGTGTGATATATTATATAAAATATAACATCCATATGGATGGCATAGGAAAAGGGGTCGGCAGGGAGGCCCAGCCCCCCTGAACCACAGAAAGAGGGGCTGGACCTGAAGATGTCTGGACCACCCCAAAAGCGGTCAAGATCCAATATGATACTCACAATTCCCAACCCTAACCTCTCCCGCATAGGGAAATATGGGGAAAGAGGATCCTGGGCCCCCAATCAGAAATAAAGGAGGGTCAACTACTACTTTTCTATACAATTCCAATATTAGCATGTACATGGTATATAATGCAATAGAGCCAATAATGCTTAAAATTGGTGGGAGTGCACCCTCCCCCCCCCCCATGAAGATTTGCTTCCTATTCCTCTGGGACATTTGCAGTAAAAGGGGCTAAAACCCGGCCCCCGCACTCCCTATTTAGCCAGACACCATTATCATTAGAGGGATTGCAATGTAGGCCTTCCCCCTATCCGAGAATTTTTGAGTGAAAAATGTACCCTATTTTTTTTTTAGTAAAAACTCGAACTTTTGGAGCCTAAAAATTTCCCCTATTTTAAGAAAACACTAACGTCTTTATAACTCCATCCTTTCAATAGGCCAAAATAAGAGGTGTGTTTCAGGTTACACAGTATGAAAATCTAGGTAGGGTATAGGTCCTATTTTTAATTTTTTTAATTTTTTTACTTTCGCCTAAAAAGTAGCCAAAGATTGACTCACAAATGTTAGCGCCCACTTGCCGAAAACAGCGTCCACTCATGGACTATCAAATTGATTCTGAAATAGTCCAAATATTACTTGGGGGGTAGATGGGGGGGGGGGTCCCCATGTCGCATGTCGATTTTAAGAAATGGCCATGTCACATATCACTAAGGAAAAAGCCATGTCGCTAGTGTCACTAAGAGTAAAAATGTTGGGGCACTGTACTTTATAAAGATTCATGAATGGGGCTCTTGGGGCCGCAGGCCCCAGGAATTTTTTGGAATTTGACTACCCATAAGAACGAAATTTGAAGAAAGAGTTGGGTATTTGATGATTACACAATTTTTTATTCATGTCACTAAGCCCCATGTCGCATGTCGATTTTAAGAAATGCCCATGTCACATGTCACTTAACTAGCCATGTCCCATGTCGATTTTAAGAAATGGCCATGTCGCCATGTCGATTTTAGGGGTCGATACCCATATTACTTGAAATATAAATATTTTTTCAAAATTGGATAACAATTTTAAGGGTGCGTCAGCCCTCTTTTGCTAGGTCGGGTCGAAAATTGGCTCATAAACTTCAGCGCCAACAACAGCCTTGACTCGCGGGCTATCAAACCGACTCTGAAATAGCCCAAAAATTACTTCCAATTTTTTTTTTCAAAATTGGATAAAAATGTCTAGGGTCGGCCCTGTTTTGCTAGGTAGGGTCTGGTAACCTGAAACACACCTTCTTTTTTTTTGCCTTAAAAGTCGTCAATATCATTAAAGGCTGATATGATACGCGTGATTAGCTGCATGAGTGTTATAAGCCTTGGACAATAGTAATTATCTGCGGCTGACGCCTTGGACAATTACCCTGTCCTTGGCTTATCACTCATACAGCAAGTCACTTGTATCATATCTACCACATACTATACTGAGCCTTATCACACAACTGTAGCGAAAACATGATTTCACATCGTGGTGAAAGAAACGCCCTCGTCAGAAGTCTGTATACACAGATAGGGCGGCTTCTTTTTATATAAGGTGGTTAGTTACAGCAAGATAGAGGCAGGCGTTACCTCCCCGCGTTTATGTTTCCTATAAAATATGTGGTGCAATATTTATTTTTCAAAGTCACCCATTTCCCTGTGGTGTAGACTACAGGTTTACAAGAAGTCAATTAAGGGGGAAAGAGAAAAAGCGGCGGCAATCTCGAGGAGGGTCACGTGCCTGTCTTTTGAAGGGGAAGTGAGCTGTCTTTAGCGCATGCGCCGGAAGCACAGACACAAAGCTTTCATGTAATATCAATGTTATACTATAATGACGTAGTAATCACAGCGTTGCGCCACAGATCAGGCTGTCATCCACCTACGATGTAGGCCCTATGCAGTATACCCCACGTCATCCATTGAGGGGCGCGCGCCGCGACGTGTGCTGACAAAGAACGTCAAGAAGCAGCGTCCCGGTTGGTTTGTCGTCTGCTAACCGCGGCGTTACGCATGACGCGCGAAACAATCGCCAATTAAAGCTAGCGTTCATCCACCTTTGTCGGCGGGATGTAACGTGACCCCGCCCGTGACCTCCTGGTGGTCGGCAGACGCAGGTGCGGCATGCAGCGCCCTCTGTAACCCTTCACAGTCCCTCCCATCCCGTTCCGTGGTAAATGATGAATGGCATATAATGGTCATTACATAACGCTGATTACAGGGACCTCCAGGGACCTATAACCCTAGCAGCTATCAGTAGAGATACATGCAGGTCCAAAGAGAAAGTGCAATTTTGTTGAATGACAAGGTGGGCGAGTGATTTAGCTTTAGATCTCTTGCTGAAAAAGACACTTGTAATGAAAAAAGACACTCCATCTTCGTGTGACCACAATGGCACATAAGCATTGTTTCAATCAGATACCATCAACGTTCCGTTCAAAGACAATTCCAGTGAGAAAGAAACGCTGTTGTAAGGGATTGTGGACAAACCTATCTCTCATTGTAAAAAGCGTACGCTCCATGGGGCGCTCCATTGTGCATTAGACTCGGGAGGCACTTCCGCTCACTATATGGTTGGATTTTTACGAAAGTCACGTTCCCGTGGCAACCCCATTCTTCACTTAATGCATTCAAGTTGATCATAAAGGGACCAATTGGTAATCTTCAAAACCAGAAGTCCAATCCCATATGATGCTATCAGGTTCCATATCAACGTTAGTATCTATAATTTACACGGCTTTGTCAACGGTCAACAAAGGGCGTCCTCTGAACCGAGAAAATCACAGAGATATAATCGCACCAGAAACAAATATAGTATTTTTGGATTTTTGACTGTCTCGCGCACATGAGATTTAGATCTATTTCATACAATAGGCGTTTTTCAGCGGAAGTCAAGGAGTCACGTGTCCGAGGCTTTCCTCGTTTTTCAGCACAAGAGGTCGACAATATGGTCGACACGCGCATTACGTGCGTCGCTCGCGGCCAGACCGTCATGGTTTGATGAAAGTCGTCTGCCACAGGTTTTCGCGCCACAATGGGAGAAGAGGGAGCCTCCGCTCCTACTCGCAAAAGTTCATGTCAAAGGTCTGGCATAAACAAAGAGCCAGCGCTAGTGCTACATCGAAGGGTAATTGGTGTCTTGCAGACGATGGCTTCCTCTCGAATGACGGTCATAATGGCGACTGGCAGCGTGATGAGGTGCTTACATACAAATGTCTTGGTCTGTGGCCAGCGTCAGGCCCGACTTGAAAGGTGGCACAGCCCGATTCAACCTGCCAGCGTCTTTGTGGTCCAAGATGAAGCACGGACGTCTCCAAGCCTCACAATTAAACAATCTAAGGCCGAGGACCTTTTCTCTGCCCAAGATTTCATTTCAAAAGAATCGGCTGCTTGCCAAATTGAGCTCCTTGCCGCAGCCGTTATTCGTATCGGTCACGTGAAAAAACGCTCTGCTCCTTGTAATTCCGAGTTGGACCACTCCTTTTAGGAGCTGTGTTGAGGGGAGCCGAGTTTAGAGACTTTTTGTCGCAAAGTTGCTGGCAGCCTCGGTGTATTTGTGGGTAAATTCGCCTGCTTGTCGTGCATCAGAAAAATCATTGTGTGAGTAAACCGGTCGTATATCGACCGTCTCCTGCCAAAACCCTATACAAGTGCGTTAACGATGACCGTTTTGTCCCCGTCCCATGTATATACACACACGCTGGTGACAGGTGTACATCAGATGCAATGCCCCTTACAAGTAATCCTTGAAATAATGATTTGAAATTATACAACCATACATGAACCACATTTGATATACATCATTACTCATAATTATTTAACTTCCTTGATGATCCTATACATGTATACATCTATAAGAAGGTAACATCACTATAACATAATACAATGTGCATATAGATTCAGTGGTTTGTACTTTATATTTCCTAAATCATTTCGGATTTAAACCATGCAGTGGGGTTCCAATACAACAATAAGCAGGGACGAAGGCCATGCGGATATGAACATCTTACCCCAATTACCACCCATTGTTCTTTGATGACATTGGCGTGCAGAGTAATGAGATGATGACCGATATCAAACATCATTTTGTGCCTTTTTAAGGTCATTAAGGTAGGATCACTTTACCCCATTTCCGCGTTACTGCATTCACCGTTCCCCGAATCACGGCACCCTCAGGGCAAGTGGTGGCTCTTCCGCTCCTGCCCAGAATGCCTCCGGGCTCAGCGTGCGCACATCTAGGCCAAGCTTTGGCCGGAAGCCATGAGTGCCGGTTGTCGTCTGCCTGGTCAACAATGTCAATTAAAACGAGCTGACATGCAATGTTCGCGTGGACGTCCACACAGGGACGAAGACGTGTATCGTCTGTGAATACAGAGCCTTACTGTCACCAGCCCCACATATGACTCTATAGAAGTGTGTCCCTTTAAGGTTGGTTTTATCCTCTTGTGATGCCATCCCTTCTTGTCAAATCCATTTCCAGTCCCCAACCCCAAACGATTCTATCTTGTTAGATATATTTAGTATTCCTTCAGATGTCCCCCACCCACCCTCCATGTAAAGCACGCATCAGCTCTTCATAGAAGTTGAAGCATTGACATCTTTCACAAAGTATCTGATTATGCAATTATCAACTTATGAATAAATTGTTGATTTGATACTGATCAAAATAAATCTGTATTTCGTATCTGTGTTTCTGGAAAATGACTTATTAAATGTAGCACACATTATATATGCTAATTTTCCCGACACAAATCCATATTCGAATAACAATGCTGCCTTATCGGAATAACAATGGCAGATGTATTTTATCAATAGCTTTCAGGGCATAAGTCTAGACGACGGTAATGTTTGCATATGAATACTTCTGAAATGCCCAAAGGCCGTCTGCAAAACATCTTTATTTTGGATGTCATTTTATCGTGATTAATTCAGATCATGGGGTTATCGTGATGAGGATGCGGGCTGAGAATGTGAAGATATGCTAATGGTAGGGCCTCATTCTGTATAGAGGAGGGTGTGGCTGAATAACAAGCAGACAGGTTTCCTCTTGAAGGGGACTAACCTCTCCTGACCCCGCCCGCCTCTTGGCAGCCTCCCCACCACATCTCTGACACTGGGATCCTCCTTTTTCTCCCATACCAGGCCTAATTAATTGTTAGTTTGCCGCATCATTGGGCGAGCCGCGATGGTATCACTCGACGCACGCCATGCCGCCATCCGTCTCCTTAATTGGGTAATGGAGAGTAAGCCACAAGGCGAAGGGCCTGTGTATAGGGTGGGCGGAGGGGGGGGGGGTCGGAGGGATGTAGAGGAGACATGGTGGGCTTTGGTATGAGCGGACAATAAGGAGGGGGTTAGAAAAGAGCAGAAACGGTTAACTAAAAGTGGCTATTGAGGGGTACCCAGGTACACACGTATAGGAATAAATGGATGCATGCATCTGAGATCTGATGAAGTGTGAATGATTAAGGATCATTCTGACTATCTCAAAATCGTATGTAAACCTTAAAGGTCATTAACAACACATAACCAATGCTGAAACCAAATATGGAAGTGATTGAGCAAGCCATATTGATAATACATGCAGCTTTCCACAGAATGGGCATCTTTACATTGAAAATGACAGAGTTCGGTCCTAATGACGTGGCATTTGTGGAGAATGGTGTATGGACTCCACCTAAGACCCTAGTCATACATTGGGGACATATCAATCCTGTAATATTTAACCAATAATATATGAATATCGCCGAACGCGGGGTGTGTATTCTTGAATAACGACGGAGGTGCGTAGCACCGAGGTCGTTATTCATGAATACACACCCCAAGGTCGGTGATATTCATATATTATTAGGTTTATTATACGATATTTCCATTCAAATGTCTTTAATTACCTTATATGAGTCCTAATTTGGCCATTTTGAAGGATTATTGACTGAATATCACTCGTACACCAGTAGCGCCATGTTGTTTTGATATCCCACCAACCCTGCTCGCTGATTGGTGGAGCCTGGTGACGTCATGCCCTCAATCTCCAACACTGAGTCCAACATAGAATTTGTGAGGGGGCCAGCTTGGGGCTATGTTATATACTAACCAGCGTTTCCCTCCACTTTCACCACAGCCGGATAGACATGGGCGCTAGCGACTTCGCCTCACACACCAGGGGTACCCGGATCGAGCCTGGGTGGAAACGAACCATTTTCAAAATGCCTATTTCTATGTGAAAAAAAATTCCTAGAATTATTTTAATGAAAGGGGAAGTAAAGTCCAACTTCTACCTTTATAGTAAAAAAGAAATTAGAAAAAAATATTGATTTTCAAAGAAACTATACCAAAAAATGCCTTTTCTTCTGTAACTCGGTAAATAATGGTCCTACAGGGCTGGAAATCCGCCTGTAGACTCCTTGTTTCGCCACCTATCTCTACCAGCGCCTTCACGGCATGGTGGTTAGCACATCGGACTTCAAGTCTTGATGTAGCGTGTTCGAGTCTCCATAGAACCTCGGATTTTATGGCTGCCGATTCCCATTCAGAATCGTTCTGATTTTCAGGATATCAGAACGATTCTGAATTCCCCATTCAGAATCGTTCTGATATCCAGAATATCAGAACGATTTCACCCCCCCAAGTGTGCGCTATGCAGGAATATCAGAACGGGAATATCACGTAAAAAGCATGGTGTAAGCCCATATCGTATAATAAAACGAAATATCAGAGTGGGTTACCATTGTATTTCTATGATAATTTAAGAAATGTATGTCCAACATATCATCCAAATACATTTTAAACTATAAACTGTAGTCACCAGGACACTGAGAAAAGGAGAGGTACAGGGCCCCAGTGTAGGTTATACACTGAAAACCCTATGGGGCCGTAATGTCGTCACTGGTCCCTTTGCTAAGGGGGTCACTATGTAACGGTGGGTGTTAGTGTAAATGGTATACAAGACGATCCAACTCGGTTCTGGGTAAAACTCTGATTCTCTTTAATCAAACATTGGTATATGTACATGTACAGGTTACACAGGCCACGCCCCTCCTCTGGGGTGGCAGTCAATCAACTCCTTCCAAGCTTCCCATTGGTCACCCATTTAACCCCCCCTCCCTCTGGAGGCTCTACTCTACCTTCCTCCTGTTACTGGTTATGTAACCCCCCCCACCTGCCCACCTGCCCACCTGCCCCCCTCCCCTTCCCCTGCCCTCCTCCCCCCCACCCTGTCCCTGGCTGCCACATTAATAACATGTGGCTTCAGTACAAATGGTACCTGATAACAATTCACCCTTATATACTACTTGCAATCCCCATTATGATACGGTATGCTGTTATTGAGGACAAGACGCAGCCGCGTTACAATACTCCCCCCGTTAACTTTCACGTATGTGAAAACAACATCCGAACTTACTCTTTTCTTTGGACCCTCGGGTACAATCCCGTGCCCCTCACCCCCTCCCCACCTTTATCAGTCAGAGGCTGCATTTCGGGTTCCATGTGAATGGTTGGCTCTATCCTAGCCTCTACATGTATGTGTCCGACCTGCATTGTTGGCTCTATGTACCGTTCTTTATCATGCGCGGCGATTACTGTATGTCGTAGTTTATGTACAAAACGTTTGTTTACATATATCCTTAATGCCAAAGCTGCCGTGCAAGTGATCATAAAGGTAACTACAATGGCAGCCGCCATTGAGCCATGCCACACCGTCCCCCCCTGTGCCTCCCCTCTTTCTGGTGTCTCTGGCTTCCCTCCCCCCCACTTTATTATTTCATGAATGGGTAATACCAGTTTCTTGTGCACCTGTAATTCTTTCAGCATCTCAAACTGTACATGTTTAGGCCATGAGTAGTTTAGCGCTGGCAGACTCATGGGTGCTTGACTCGGTATGGTAATATTTACTTCCCCTAGGTCTATACCTTGTATTTTCCAATCACTGGTTTCCAGCGCACATAGATTCTGCAGTGCCATTCTCTGCATACCTTTTACCTCTACAACTTGTGGGCTTTTGCCTGGACAACGTTTTAACATGCGAGTTTGTTCATAAGCAATGATTATCACCATAGATAGTTGTCGTGGGGAACGATACACAATAGACTTTTCGGCCCCTTTGTAGGCAATAGTTATGTTACATGCAGTAGCAGGTTTACCCATTATGAGGCTGGATTCACAATTACGTATATTCTGTTGAATAGATGGGTAGCAAGCCCTTGGGTTTTCGCCGAAACAAATGTCTTTAGATGGGTAAAATGATACCCCTGTTTCCGTTGATAAAGCTACCTTTTTCTTTCCATTTACCTGCCTGGTCACATTGTTATGTAAAAGCATGGGAAAATATGTCAATCTGTACATTAGAAAACGTTCTCTACTGAAAGCTGGAATTACTACTCTAAACGCCAGTTGGCCTTCCGTGGTCTCCCATATTGGCATAATTGGGATATTTCTGTAATACCAGTGCACGTCCATTGGGACGTGACCCCGCGCACTCAGCGCGTTCATGATTACTGTGAGACGATCCCTTGACACCACTCCCCTGGAGAGTTGCCCCCTTTCCAGTTGTACCCGATTAGCATGAAACTGTGTTGCCGCCAGCAGATATTGTTGGACTGCCATTTCCATTAATACAAACGTCTGATCAATCACCCTGTACAATTGTAATCTACGAATAGCATTCAAATAGTTTTCTGTATTCTTTGCTATGGAGTTAATTAACTGTATTAATGAGTTCGTTTTGTTATGTAGCACTTGTATCTCCTCTTGGTTATTAATAGCAAATTGTCTGGTAATGTTCATGGCCGTTATCATGAGGTTGCCATCGCTCACTACTGCACCCATTTGGTCCTCCAGAGTATGTACCATATGGATAACTTGTCTTACGTCCTTCTCCGTCGCTAGGCCAAAGACATATTTAGCCACTTCCCCTAAAGCATCCACTGCCCCTCTTCTCTTCCGGGTAATTGTCTTGTCCTCCACACGGTATCCGCCCATCTCCAGGTGGTTTAATATATTGTCCATTTTAAGTTGCCATACGTAGCGATCTACATCACTGAGTTGTCCTCGCAGTGCTGTTTCATACCGCTTCACCTGTGACTGTAGTTACGATATATCGGGGGGTGTTGGTGCCTGTAATATTACAACAACTGTCCATGCACCTGACACCACCCGTGTTGCACCATCCTCCTCCACTAGTACACCGTCCTCCTGTAGTAGAGTGGCGCCGATGGCATACAGCCATAGTGACCAACAGAGTATTAGAACAAGCTTCATGGTGAACCACAACTGAGACAGTGACATGACCTGTTGATATTCCCTTCCTTTTACCTCCCCCTCCCTCTTTCTGTGATTGGCTTACGATTAGGCCCCGCCCCTCCCACTGGTAAGCAAGAACCCTTGTTTCCCATTTCTGCGGCTTTTCTTTGTTCTATTTTTATTTTAAAAGGTATTGTGTTAATTTCTATACTCGATAGTCTCCCCCTCACTTTCTCCCCCCTTTAAAATAGCATCCCCTATCTCTTACAAGCCGGGATTAATATAAAGTGGATGAAATTGCTGTGTATTGTTTACCCTTGGTCATTCATTCCCTGAGAGAGTCCCCTTGTTATTGGCCCTACGACACCTCTATAATTGTCCAATGCTCTGGTTGAGTTTTGTAATTGTTGCCCTGGCTCTTTGTATACATCTGACAGCCTCGGCATCAATACCACCTCACTATGTAAAGGTGGCGACAGTTGCATTGTTTCCCCGCCATGATCCCCTTTCCCATGTGATGTTAATTGCACTACTTCTCTTTCATCCATTGCTGTTAAGCCTCGCCCCTCCAGGTGGTCATTATGTTCTATTTCTGAGGCAGAATTGGGATGTATTGTGTCATCTCCCAGTAAACCCCCGCCCTCCTCTGAATGTGCCTGGTGAATGGCTCTTTCATTCTCTATACCCACCTGTGCGGTAGGAGTGGGGCAATTACCTCTATTGTTTTCCTTGTTGGAAGTTCTTTCGCTATTTACATCTGAGGCGGGCGGATTATCCACCCCATTTCCCAGTGCTATATCTGACCCCCTACTTTCCCTAGATTGCCCAGTAATCCTATCCCCTTCCATTGTGTTACTTTTAGCGTGGTTTTTACCTGAGCCATTTACAGCACAATCATTATGATTGTTGTATGCCGCCCCCCTCCGCCTTGGTCTGTTTTGGATCATGCTACTTACTGGCGTTGTTTGGTCATTGTTACCCCCAGCATTGTCCGCCCGATTTAAACTGCCCTCTTGTTCTCTCTCATCTGTAGGCTGCCTTTGTTCTCCCCCCCCTCCCTCTATTTCTGGGTTTAGGTTTTGTCGGCGTGTATTTTGGTGGCTCCCACCCCGCTGTGCCTTTGGTGGCGCCCCCCCCTCCCCCCCCCCTCCCTCTTGAATGTAATGAGCGTTCTCATTTCTTATTCCTACCTTCTGGGTTCCCGATTTTAAATGATACATATAAATTTGATCTAATTGTTCCTCGGGGGCCTCCCCCCACCCCGTCCTATTGATGTCTTGTATCATTTTTAGATCTGTTCCAACTTTTGTCATTTGAGACCTAGTCATCATGACATTGTGTGTCTCTGATTGGAACCCATATGGCGCTGGCTTCAATCTTTCTGCATTTACCCTTTCCACTTTGAGTTCAGGACCAACTATTGTGACCACCGGCCCCTGCACTCTAGTTACCAAATAGCCATGCAAGTATTTTGGTTGAAAAGTAGTTACATTCATGTTTTCTAACAACACCTGTTGCCCTACTTTATAGATTGGCGCCGCTGGCCTTGCTTCTAACCTGACTCTGTTTCTATCTCTTTGTGGTTGTGCATTAACACGGGCTCTATAGTGTGCTACCGCTAGGGCCTCCACTCTATCTGCCAACACTTTGATTTCCTCCCCCGGGGGTATGATGTGTGGGAACTGTGCTGGATTTCTAGGGTGTCGGCCATGGTGCAGGTAGAACGGTGTGAACCCTGTCACCGTGGAAACAGAGTTTCTATACCCCTCTAATGCTTGTGGTAGGACACTCTCCCACCTGTGCGCCCTAGCCTCTACCAGCTTTGAAATCATTGTTTTAATGGTACGATTCAGCCGTTCACATTTAGAATTTCCCTGTGGATAGAATGCAGTTGTGTACCTGTATTCTACATTTTTGCTTTTTAAGAGGTTTTGTACCTCTAAGTTGCGGAATTCCCCCCCGCGATCTGAGATGACTACCCATGGGCTGGAGTGTCTAGGCAGATACTCATCCCGTAGAAATGCCACAATGTTGGCTGCTTTCTTGTTCGGAATGGGCACCACTTCCGCCCACCCCGAGCAATGGTCTATCAATACTATGGCGTATCGATTTCCTTTGGGAGACATTGGGAGAGGTCCTATTAGGTCTAAACTAACCACCTCCCCTGGCATAGACGGAATGGGTATCTGTGTTGGATCAGGGAAGGTTTTTTTCTTTTGGTGCAGTGCGCACACTGGACATAACTGTACCCTCCTGAACACATCCCTTCTCATTTTGGGCCATTTATACGCCTCTTGTATTCTCACCAACGTCCTGTCCATACCCTGATGTCCAATCTGACCATGTATTGCATCTACTAGGACATCCACCATCTCAGGTGGTACCACAACCCTGGGGTGCACGTGTCCCTTTGGGGGTGGGGATAGTGTGTACAACACATGATCTATGACAACAAAATCATCCTCCTCCCTTCTCCCCATAGCATATTGTGGCCAAGTCTTTTGTAGTGCTATTAGCTGCTCTCTATCTAACCATGGGTCCCTCCAGTCTGATGTAAAAACCGCTGCCTGACACACCTCCCCACATGGCTCTAACCTTTCCACTCGTGACAGCATGTCTGCTCTTACATTTAGCGCCCCCTTCCTGTATTCAATGGGTGCCCCGTATTCTGCCAGAAGTACCGCCCACCTTTGGATTTTGGTGTTTTTAATCTCAGATAGAAACAGTGATTTGAGGGGCTTGTGATCTGTAATAATAGTAAATGTCGCTCCATGTAGGTATGGACGCAATTTTCTTAGGGCGTATATGACAGCATACGCCTCCTTTTCTATGGTCGCCCATCTCAACTGACTTTGCTTTAGTGCTTTAGAGAAGTAGTGTATCGGTCTCTCCAGCCCCTCACTGTCAACCTGGCACAGCACGCCCCCTATGCTGTGATTGGAACTGTCCGTGTACAGTCTGAATGGTTTATGTAGTTGTGGGAAAGCCATAACTTGTTCTGATGTCAACAACAATTTTAGCTTTTTCCATGCCTCATTTCTACGCTCCGTCCACAAGAAATGGACCCCCCCCCTGGTCAACTCAATGAGTGGTTCACAGGCAGCAGCAAAATTTGGGAGACACTGGCGATAGTAACCACACATTCCTAGAAACCTCTGTACTGCCCGGACATTTCTAGGTGGCGCCATATCCCTTATAGCCTCCACCTTCTCCGGATCTGGGCGTATACCATCTTTCCCCACTATATAACCCAGTAGCTTCACCTCTGTGTTACGAAAAGAACACTTCTCCGGATTCAGTGTCAACCCATGTTCCCCTAGCTTTGTCATCACTTCTCTTAAATGTCCTGTGTGTTGCTCCGCCCTCTTGGAGAAAACTATGATGTCATCCAAGTATACCATTAGGGACTTTCCGAGGTATTCCCCTAGCACCATATTGATGTGGCGTTGCCAGAATCCCGGACTATTGGTTGTGCCCATCGGCATTCTATTGAATTGAAATAGACCCCGGTGTGATACAAATGCTGTTTTCTCTTTGCTTTCTTCCGCCACTGGGACTTGGAAGTACGCTGCTTTGAGGTCTAAAACACTGAACACTTCAGCCCCAACCAATGAATCGAATATGTCTTGAATATGTGGCAGGGGATGCGCGTCTTTTTTGGTTACATCATTCAACTTCCGGTAGTCGACACAACAGCGGAGGGAGCCGTCCTTTTTTGTCACCATATTGAGAGGACTAGCCCATGGGCTGTACGACGGTGATATGATGCCCCCCTCCAACAACCTATCTATCTCTTTATCCACCAACTCCCTCTTGTGTAGTGCTAACCTATAGGGTCTTTGAGCTATGGGTGACGCCCCCTGTACGTCAATAGTCATTTCAATGTTACTCGCCAGTGGCAATACCATACCCTCTTTGGAAAAAAGATTTGGAAACTGCTGACCCCAGTAATCTAACTCCACGTGTACTCCTTCTATGCCGGCCATCTCCCCCTCACTCACCCCCCACCGGAAGGAGGTGCCTGCCAGTATGATTGATTTATCAGTGCAGTTTAATGTCATACCTAGTATGTTCAATGCATCGATCCCCAACAACACGTCATGTCTCATATCAGGTGTCACATAGAAGTCAATGTTCTTACCTAATACTTGTATTGTTGCCACACCTTTGGTTGTTAGGGGGTGGCCGGACAGGGAACGTAGTTGCAGCCCTTGCCTAAGGGCCATGTGTTGATTTGTATTGCTACATATTTGCCTCCATTTGTCCTCCGTCATCATGGATTTAGCAGCGCCGGAGTCGACTAGGCTACTCATCAAAATCCCAGCAATAGGGATAGTGACTCTCACCCTGTCATCTCCGGCGCCCTCTAGTTTCCCGAGGCCGATGCTTGTTCCCCGGACAGTGCTGCTTGGGTGACAGCGTTAATGGCCGCCTGCAGTGGTGTAACTTCCCTCCTCCTCCTGGGTTTGCTACATTCCCGGGCGAAGTGTCCAATTTCATCACAATTATAGCACTTGGATGTGCCATATGGTTGATTCCGTCCTCCATTATACTCTTGAGGCCTTTGCTGTGACATCTGGTGTTGCATGGGAGGCATAGCCCCCCATCCTGGAGTGTTGTTGACCATGTGTGGATGAACGTTGTATTGACCACCTGGGGGTGGGTACCACCCGTATCCAGTCACCCAAGGTGGCGGTGCTGCATTCCAGGCCGCCGGGGGCGTTTGAGGAGTGCTTCCCGGATTGTTCTTGGGTGGGGCTGTCGATACTGCCCCTACCACCGGCCCCGAATGCACCTTCAACGCCTTCATGGAGGACGTCATGGATTCAATATTTTTCTGAATGTTTTTCTGTATAGAGAGCATGGCGCTATTGAATGGTGAGTCCTCCATTGGGGGTGGTGGAGGGAGGGCGACCGCCGCTGCTTGCTCCTCGCCTAGCACCTCGTCATTCAGTCCTAGTGCATTAGCAGTCACATTAGCGGCCGTTGCTAACGCAGAAAGATCCACATGTTTAGTTAGTTTTAGCAGCGAACGCAATTGTTTGTCCCTTAGGCCAGCAATCAGTTTCCTTTGCAGTGCTAGTTTTAACATGGATTCATTCAATTGCTCCTGTGTGTACGCCCTAGCAACAGCGGTGATAAACCTGGTGGTGTAGTCTCGTACCATTTCAAAAGGCTGCTGAGAGGTTTTTTCTACTTTCTCCCTCATAAAGTCTTCTTCCTCTTCCCCCAGATAATGAGCCTTTATGACAGCCTTAAGGTCGTTCCAGGTCGCGACGCCGTTCTCCTCCAGTTCCTCCAGGGCCGCATTTATTACATCGGCCAGCCCTGCTTGAGCCAAATAGCACACCATCTCCAACAACATTTCCTCACCTGCTCCGCTGCGTGCAGAGGCATAGTCTATCGCTCTGATCCAAACCCTTAATGTGTCTTTGTCCGTACCAGCATTGTTACCTATCCCTCGGGCGTAGCTATCCAGTTTTTTCCTTATGACCGCGTCTCTAGCCATCACCATTCTCTCCTGGTCCGCAGGTCCCATTTGCCCCGGCAGTACATTGCCATCGGCCGCCTGTTGATTACCCTGTGGTGGCTGTATGTTGCCCCCTCCTCCTCCTCCCTGTCCTCCACCTCCTTCCATCCTGTACTAATTACTACGTAACTAACCTCCTCCTCCTTACACACACACCCTTAGTTACTTTGAGAGTCACGAGTTGGTGCTGCTTTTCGAAAATCCGCCGGCGGTTCCAGCTGTAACGGTGGGTGTTAGTGTAAATGGTATACAAGACGATCCAACTCGGTTCTGGGTAAAACTCTGATTCTCTTTAATCAAACATTGGTATATGTACATGTACAGGTTACACAGGCCACGCCCCTCCTCTGGGGTGGCAGTCAATCAACTCCTTCCAAGCTTCCCATTGGTCACCCATTTAACCCCCCCTCCCTCTGGAGGCTCTACTCTACCTTCCTCCTGTTACTGGTTATGTAACCCCCCCCACCTGCCCACCTGCCCACCTGCCCCCCTCCCCTTCCCCTGCCCTCCTCCCCCCCACCCTGTCCCTGGCTGCCACATTAATAACATGTGGCTTCAGTACAAATGGTACCTGATAACAATTCACCCTTATATACTACTTGCAATCCCCATTATGATACGGTATGCTGTTATTGAGGACAAGACGCAGCCGCGTTACAACTAATCAATATACATGTATTACGTGATGGGAGAGTATATATCACCCCATTCCATAGTAGAGCCCTCTGGTCTCAGAAATATAGTGATCAATATGACGATCTTTGGTCGTCAACATGGCATGATCACCCTAAGGTCGTCTGCAGTGACGACCTTCTTGTAGGCTTGGGTTTTCAGTGTGGGTTTTCAGTGTATAACGGGCTGATGTGAGAGATGGGATAGATAGGCCGCCGTTGTGCTCTGAACTGGGCTAGCTGAGTTGGTAGGCTGCCTGCTTCTGGATCCTAGGGTCAAGGCTTTCTTAAGGAAGCATACTAAAATATTTTCAAAAAATTCCCCTGAAACTCCCTAGTGTAATAAACGATACTTTGTTTCTCTATGATATTGGTAGAGTATCAATTAAAGAACAAAGTCGACACAGTTCGGATCAAGTGTTACAGGTTGCAAATCGGGTTTATTCAGAAAACCTAGACAAGCAGTATCTATGTGTGCGAACTCCCTATAGAGTTCGGAACGGGTCAGTAGGCTAATCAGCCGTAATGATCACGGGGTCTCCTCACCAGCGTGGCTCAGAGTAACCGACGAGTACCGTCAGATGCTGGGTATATATAGGCAGCCAGCCTGCGCGCGCACACGCAGACCGGAAGCCTATAGCGACCTCTGTCCATACCCCAAGCCCGGGGTAGGTGTCGCCACCTACCGTCGGACTGAAGGGTTCGGACTGAGCTCGCAACACAGCATCCAACAGCACTCGTCATACAACAAACCCGTATAACCCTAGCCCCTACACTACCCCCTACCAGATAATAACCGGGAGGTAAAAATTAATTAAGGTTAAAGTCCGAAAACACTTCGGACTGGCATTATCTTATAAATACCACCTTAGGGGTTTATTAAAGTTATACCTTACAGACAATATGACGTATACTGTTGAACACAAAAAGGTATTAATTACACACATTTCTATATATATAGACCGTAATTACAATTACGCCCCATTCCCTAGGATAGATGGAGTTAACCTATACATATAGTATACAAACACTTGAAAAAGTACAATATCACAGTAAAAAAATTTCGTCCCTCCAGGACCCCGAGCTAATTACACTCGTAATGAATAATACTTATAAGTGATAAACAATATCACTTCTTTTAAGGTTTTAAAGACATATTAAAGTATTATTACAAAAAGACATCATAAGTGGTTTTGTAGCGAAGATCCGGATCCTCTGTTGATGGTGTTGCATTCCGCCCGGCTTTCAGAACCTACTTCGTTCAGCTCTTACTCACCGGAACGAGAAAGTTCATAGCTCATGCTCGGGAGCTTTAGGTGATAAATAGAATTATAAAAAAATAGTCCTGCCTCCAGGCGATCTTCGGACTTATAACTAGGAGCACTCGGTCCTGATATCCAGAGTTTATAAAAAAAACATCGCGTATCGGATCCATGTTGGTATAGTGCTCCAGTCCCGAGTTCAGCTTCCCCTCCGGATCTCCTTGTCCTCCTCCGTCAGTACCACCTGGCAGACTGGATCCTTGCGTAGCCAGCCTGCCGCGTTCCTCTGTCCGGACACTCCTAAACCCTTTCTAAGGGTGTTTTGCTTGTAGGGGTGGTATACTTAGAATACCCCCCCCTCTCCTAATCGGATCCTAGAATAGGATAATCCTATCCGGAGTCCGACTCGTCTTTGGAACCGGGTTTAGCCGGCTCCTCCTCCTCCTCAGAGTCCGACGCAGCTTCCGCCAGAGTCAGCTCCTGGAGCCAGAGCTCGATTTGAGCCCGAGTTCCATCCCACTCGTGCATTTCATGCGCGAAGCAGTCTCGGAACCGACGACGTTCGTGGTCCAGTTTTTCCTCGGCGTTCTTAACTGCCAACTTTTGCTTCTTCCTTTCGGTTTTAGCAGCACTTCGTTCAGTCCGAGCGTTTTCACGCTCCTCCTGTACGGACTCCGCAGCCGCTGCCTTCTGGGTAGCGACCTCCCTCTGATGGAGATGATGTACCGTGTTAAGGGACAACATCGCCACCTCCTGACTCAGGCCAGCAAGCAACCGATGAAAGTTGTCTTGCCATTGACCGAAGGCCTCCTGTCCGGCTTCATAGGAAGTGAAATCGGCGGGAGGGAACGAAGGAGGGCTCCTCAGTCGCAAGACCAGACGCCCCTCATCCGGAGTCTCGGGTGGGAGATCCGGGGTCTGAGTTGGCTTCGGCGTTTTCTTTGCTGGAGCCTTCGTCCTACCGGTCTGGGTTAGAGTCTGCGACTCCTCACCCGGAACCATATCATTTTCGGGGAACTCCTCCGAGAAGGACCCCATCGTGCTGGAGTTCGGATCCTCCGGAACAGACCGAGGTGGCCTGCCCTGGGGACCCGACTTCCAGTCCGTCGTCTGAGAAGTGAATGCCGGCCCTTTATAGCCCGGATCCGCCTTCTCCATAACGGATTTCCTTTCATCCGTTTTGGCCTTTTTAGGGTCGGCCTGCTCCGAAGACCCACTAGGTCTCTTCTGAGCGCGCCGCACCTTTCTCGTACTGGTACGTTTCTGGTACTCCTCGAATTCATCGAAGAGCTCACCTTCCGGAACTCGGATGTAGTTGCCGACCGGGTTTACCTTGTAAAAGACCCGGACCTTTCCTCTCTCGTTGGTGCCAAAATCCACCTCGAGGTTCTCATTTCTGCCTACTACCCCGAAATGGGAGTAGACTTCCGTATGGGCGGTCTGGATGCGTTCCGCCGCGATCTCCAGAGCCAAGCCGTGCTGCTTAGCAAGATGCCTGATGATATCGGCTCTAGTGTAGAACCAGCCACCATTCGGACAACCCTTGCTCCCCTTTGAACCCACACTCAAGCAGTCATACCGCATGTAATGACGCAAATGATAGCGGGTGATATGCCTTGCGTACCGGACCTTGCTAGGCCAAGTTCGGGGCGTCTCCAGTGTCTCGTCGATGTTCAGACAAGGCTCAAAGGGGCACTTGCTAAATGGATGCCATCTAGCCATAGCCCATGCCAATTTAGCTTTCTGGAGAGGCGAATGGTATTTAGTACTACCATTTCGGACCTTGTCCAGGAGCTCAAAGTGGTACAACTGTACCGACTTATCGAGGGGATCAGTCTTAATCCACTCCTCGTCATCGGAGAGACCGTCAGGACCCACCTCCTCCGGATGGTGTGAGGACCGCTTATCCTTGACGCAGTCGTTCACACACATGGGTTTAAAGTACTTAAACCCACTTGCAGCATT
Source organism: Harmothoe impar (assembly GCA_947462335.1). Taxonomy (NCBI): domain Eukaryota; kingdom Metazoa; phylum Annelida; class Polychaeta; order Phyllodocida; family Polynoidae; genus Harmothoe; species Harmothoe impar. The sequence goes on along the minus strand of OX381704.1, from coordinate 77,139,884 downwards.
GGCTCGGAGTGCAGTCCGGACCAGAATCTGAAGTTCGTCGTCCGGGATTGTATTTTCATCCAATCCCTTCAGAACCGCTTCCACCTCCTCGTCGGATCGACCCGCCTTAAGAGAGGTTACCTTGATGGTCTCTCGTAGGTATTGGTGCCTACGATTGGCCTTTTCCATGCGACTAGTGTCTGCAGACCTAGCCGCGGCCATGTTCTGTTGGATCATTTCCTCCTCCAGAGTAGCATCCAGAATGGACTCTTTGGTCTTCTGTTCCATACTCCGAGCCAGCTTCATTGCTGGCGTCAGATGTCTCTTCTTCTCCCGCCGGTTATGCACGGTGTGGTATTCCGCTGCAGTTTGCAGGTCGTACTCCAAGGCCGCGATAAGTTCGGGACGTCCCTCGGTCTCAGCAACTAAGCGAGCTGTAGCTGACTTTTTGCTGAGATCGTCCATGGCCGCAGTTAAGCGATCTGGGAACCAGGCCGGGAACTTGGCAGACAAACTGTCCAGCCCCCGGAAGGTTCGCATTTGGATCAGATCGAAGGATCTGACCTCTGTTGCGCTCATCTGATCGATGATAGCACCTCGGAGCAGGGATGGGACGTCGGCGTCCTCCTTATCCCATGCATCATGCTGGTGTGGAGCGAGGATTTGCACCCCCGATCCAGATGGACCACCACCTGCAGCCTGGTCCAGCTTTCCGGCTTCCTCCGAAATATCCATGGTATTGGATGGTTCCAGAGCAGGCTCGGTGGGCTGTCGAGGAGTATCCACTCGGACGGGTACCTCTTTTGGAGGAGGTAACTCCACCCGAACGGGTACCTCCTTTCGTGGCTCCAGGGGAGTCGGGAGGTTGAATGTGATGCTAGACAGCACATCCTGCACTACCTGGACCGTATGGGCTGCAGATGATGTATCCATAGTCTCCTCGGTCCGAGGTTCCTTGGGAGGAACTGCCGTTTTTGGACGGCCTCCCCCATGTCCCTTATTATCAGCCATCGCAGCGGCTGTAGCAGCTACTGCTGAGCTGTTGTCCAGCCCTCGCGAGAAGGACAACACGTCAATGGCTGGGGTCGGAGCAGCTGAGGTTACAACTGCCTTCCCACTACCTTTCACCTTGCCAGGGATCGGTAGGTTGGACTTACTGGGGCCCGGAGTCTTGACAGCTTTAGTGCTGCCGGACGTCGGCCCCTTCCCCGGCTGGTCCTTAGCACCAGGCTTCGGATCAGCTTTCTTCTGACCCTTCGGCACCTTCGTCGTAGGAGCCTTGGGGTCAACCGTCTTCGGATCCTTGGAGGCCGCTGCAGTGGCAGCCTTAGAACCCGGCTTCTTCGTACTCGCAGTACTTTCCTTCTTCGGATCGGGCTTTTTAGGCTCGTCCTTTCCCGGAGGCTTCTTCCCAACACCAGTGTGTTTGGTAGCCTTGGTACTAGCCTTAGTATCGGCCGACTTGGACCGATCTCGGGTAGCACCCTTCCCACCGCGCGTCCTCGGACGTGAAGTGTCGGAATCACTCCCACTCCCCATAGACAGTTTTCGAGCAACCGTCTTCTGGAGGTTTGGTGATATACTGAGACTGCACATCCGGGAGGGACGTACAGTCGTCTCGGAAGGATCCGGCGCTACTTGAGTGTAGGCGAGTCCTTGCAGCACTCCGGAGTCCTCGCTGCCGTCGGGCGACGGGGACTTTCGGATCGGGGACACGGCCGGATCTACACGGAGTTCCGCCAGCGTCTGGCTCAACTCATCACCACTTGGGCTCTGAGCATCCATAGCCTCCTCGGTGGCGGATGCCACCTCGGAGTGTCCGGTGAGTTCGGAGTGACGGAGCTGTTGCTCGGCCATCCTCACTACAACACAGTGTCTTTCGACGGGAGTTTGACGGGGAAACCACTAGTTCCCCGCCTCCCTCTTTGTCTCAGACGCACCAGGAAAGAGTACTCACTGCTTACAACTCTTTTACTGACTTTTCTCCTCTTCTAGACGTCCAAAACACCAACTTCCCCGCTGCCGACCAACACCGCTATTGACTGGGGCGAGCCCAAAATCAATATGGCGGTTCCCTCGCTTTTGTTTTTAAAACAAAGCGCATGCGCAGCGTCTCGCGTGATTGGACGCGATCCCGTTACCCGGTGTGACCCAATTACTGTTTAATCAGGTCACGACCTTTCCCGCCCGCAGCTCGGGCTCGAGGGATCACACTGCTACGTAGGCGGCTCACAAAAGTCAAAATATACTTCGAATAAAGAGCTCATCAGTATTAGTGGATATTTATGGGAAAATCGAAGTTTACCCCACCGGATTATCCGTCCACCACCCTCGGGGAGCACTCTTACATTCTTTTCCTCTCGACTCTGAGCGCCCCTGTTGGTAACATACATATAACATATAGGACAACACAGGACACCACACTCGTTGTGTAAACAAGCTAGGTTACAGCCCCTCTAGCCACCAGCCTTGGGCTTCGCCGAACGGGTTTACCGTCCGCCTCTCGTAACCTGGCCGAAGGACACTCGTTCTTAACTAAAACTCCAGCCTTGATTTTAGTTTTCCGTGCCCTTCTTCCTTCGCCTGCCGAGACTTTCTTTTTCACGGTCTTCCGGAGCTTCTTTCGTACCACTCTTCTAGGGGGATCCGCTGACACCCCTTCCAAAGGTACAAATTTAGTCTCCGAAGTTCCCTTTTCCACCTCCGTTTCCGGGGTGAGCTCCCTTCCAGCCCAAGCACGCAACCGAGCCACATGGCTCGTCCGGATGCGTCCTGCTTCGGACTGAATCAACACAGTCGTTTGACTGATACATTTAACCACGGTGTGTGGTCCATCCCAGTTATTCGCCAGCTTGACGTTGCAGAGCGGTTCGTGTAGGCGGATCACTCTATCCCCCACTATGAATCGTCGCAACTTCAATCCGGTGTCGTAACCCACCTTCTGCCAATTCGCAGCTTTGAGCAAATGAGCCCTAACTGTTTCGTAGGCAAATTTGAACCTCTCTCGGAGAGATTCTACAAACAGCACCGTACATGGTGCTTCCGGACTGATCCCTACCACCCCGAATACTAAATCCGCCGGCATGATCAAGTCCTCTCCGAACACCAAGAGGTTCGGAGTGCAATTTGTTGAAGTGTGGACCGTATTATTATACGCATGAACCACAAATTCGCACTGATCATCCCAATCATCCATATGGGAGTTCACTAATGGCTTCAAAACCTGGATCAAGGTCCGATTGAACCGTTCCACCTGCCCGTCGGACTGTGGTCGGTACGGATTGGTCCGAGTTTTGCATATAGCCAACTGATGGCACATAGCTGCCCATAGTTTGGACTCAAATTCTCTCCCTTGATCGCTATGTAACATCAAGGGAGCCCCCAGATGGAGGATCCACCCCTTTACCAATGCTTCCGCACAAGTAGCAGCAGTGTGATCCTCGAGTGGGTACACTCGGGTGTATTTCGTATAGTAGTCCGAGACCACCATCATACACGTATTACCTTTTGGAGTGGGTTTAACTCCACTGATAATGTCCACCGCTATTCGAGCAAATCTCACTCCGAATAGCTCTTGTTGCAGTGGCAATTTTCCTAGTCCAGGACCAGGTTTGCCTAAACAACAGGCCGGACAGGTCTCGATCCACCTTAAAAGGTCGCCTGACATGCCGGGCCAGTAGTATCTCCGACTCAGCCTTTCCAACGAGCGTTTCTTTCCAAAATGCCCACTAGTGGAATGGCCGTGGCAGTAGTACAGGATGTCTTTCCTCATAGCAGCAGGGATCACCATTTGTAACACCCTCCGCTTTCCGGGACAAGTCTTCCACCTGCACAACAACGAGTCCCGGACCTCCAGTTCGTGGAACTGAGCCAGGAAACGTCGCATTTCACGGTTTTCCAGTGATATTTCGGGTCTCACTGGACAGACCCCAGTAGGGACAAGCTCCCTCAGTTGTGCTATGGTAGGATCGGCCATCTGGTACGTCCTTATAGTGTCGGTGGACCAATCCAACAGGTTTTGCAACAACCCATCATAAGGCAAACGCACACTCGCTACCACAGCATTGTGAGCACCACAATCCCCACACTCCGGACGCACACAACGGCGTACCGGACGTCTACTCAGACAATCAGCATTAATATGCTTCGTGCCCGCTCGGTGCTGGATATGAGAGTTTTCCAGTCCGAACTCGCTGAGGTGATTCAACCACCGACCAATCATTCCCTCTGCGTCCTTATAATTAAGGAGCCACCTCAAGGCCGAATGATCGGTACGGAGTGTGAAATTCCCTCCATATAAGAAGTGCCGAAACTTCTTCATGTACACCACTACTGCGAGCAGCTCTCGCTTGGTAGTACAATAATTTCTCTGTGCCTTGTTCATACTGTTACTAGCGAACGCCAGCAGGACCTCTTCTCCGTCCTGGATTTGGGACAATGCGGCCCCGATGCTCTCATTGCTCGCATCAGTGTCAAGGATGAAATGCCCCTTCTCCGTAGGGTATCTCAGCACCGGGGTGGTTTGGAACAACGCCTTAATCTCTTTGAAGGCTTCATTCTGTTCCATCCCCCATGGGAAGGGTTCTTTTTTCCTCCCCGGAGTCCAATGGCTCAACCGTTGTAATGGCTGAGACACCCTAGAGAATCCGGGGATGAAGTCCCTGTAATAGGAACAGAACCCTAAAAAGGATCTGATATCCTTTGGTCCCTTTGGAACTTCCCAAGTCTCCACAGTCTCCAATTTAGCCGGATCAGCCTGCACACCCTCGGTGGAGATGATCCGGCCCAAATAGACCATGGACTTCCGAAAAAGTTCACATTTCTTTGGCTTTAATGTCAAGCCATTGGACCGAATTCGCTCCAACACCTCTCCGAGGTTCAACGCACACTCTTCAAAAGTCTTGCCAAAGACAATGACATCATCCAAGTATACCAAACATTTGCGCCACAACAGATCACTCAGAAGAGTTTCCATCATAGCCTCAAAAGTGGCCGGGGCGTTGCACAACCCGAAGGGCATCAGCTCAAACTGATACAGTCCAATGTGACTTGTAAAAGCCGTTTTCTCTTTATCCTCCTCCTTCATCCCGATCTGCCAATATCCGGACTGCAAATCAAGGGTGCAGAACCATTGGTTCCCACCCAACGAGTCCAGAGTCTCATCAATCCGGGGGAGAGGATATGCATTTTTCTTGGTTACCCCATTCAGGCGCCTATAGTCGATACAAAATCGGATAGACCCGTCCTTCTTAGTAACCATCTGGACCGGGCTGGACCAGGGGCTAGTGCTAGGCACGATCACCTTCTGTTCCAACATGGTCTTCACTTGTTCCTCCACCACTGTTTTCTTACCCAAAGGCAAGCGTCGGTAAGGCATCTTGAAAGGCTGTGCATCACCCGTATTGATAGAATGCAACACTTTGTCGGTTCGGCCCAAAGGCTCCCCCTCCACCTGCCATGCATCCTGATACTTCTCTACCAGCCTCCTTAGGGAGTGGAGATCCCTCCGATCCGTCAAATCCGTTTCGGAGATCATTTTCTCGAGTCCCTCACTCAGAGCGGTCGGAGAAGGGTCACCCTTCATGCTCACCTGTCCAGCAGGCATCACTGCCTCACTGGTGAACACCTTCCCCACTATTGTATCTTTCCATAGATACTTCGGTTCCAACCCGGGGTTAGAAACCGGCAATACGGTCCAAGCACCATCCCCCACGAGGGTGTCCATGCCTGTCAAACCGATACTACCCAACATGGCCACATCCGGCTCCACAACTGCCTCTTCCTCTCTCCTAAGCCCCTTGCTTCGGACCAGCACGTCACACGTCTGTCCGGGAGGAATCTTTACAGTTTGGACCACCGTTGCCACTGTTGACACTTGTCGGAGCACACATTGCTCTACCGCACGGTACGGGTGCTCTATCAGGAGTACCCCTGTACCAGGATTCAGGACCGCGTCATACAACGCCGAAAAATCCAATCCCAGTATACCGTCGTCTGCAATATCCGCAATGGTGGGAGAAGCCACATACTCCTTCCCCCCAATTCGGAGCGGTATGAACGCGCGCCCATACGTCTGCATACTTGACCCATCGGCCGAACAGGCGTTTACCCTCGTTTTGAAGTTATCACGACTATCCGGCATAAGAGCATAGAAGTTAGAGGAGATAAAGGAGTGGCTAGCTCCCGTATCTACTAAAAATTCGCCCGCTCTACCGGCCACAGTAACAGACACATACCACCGCCTCCCCCCCAGCGGAGACGGGTTTACAGTGAAGCGTTTAAAACCCTTCGGAGCAGCCAAATCAAGGCCATGTTTCTTCAAATGGTCGAAACATGGATGATCCGGGGAAAGCTGGGTACTCCCTACCCACACGGTGTCTGTGACAGCCGCAACTTCCTCGTTCCTATCCGTAATGGGCCTCCCTGCCTCATTGCCGGGCAACTGTTGGACTGGAATGTTAACCAGGCCGGCATCCGAGCCCCTCAAGCTCGAAGCCACCCCTGATTCCCTTCCCGCCTTCGGAATTTCACTAGGCTCTACCTCTCTGGTATGTTGGCGTACTTCATATACAGGGGTCGTCCGCTCGCCTTCTCGGACCACCCCCTCTAGTTTCCCTCCTTTCCGGGAACTTTCGGAGTCGGAGCCGTACACTCCGCAGCAAAGTGACCGATCTCCAGGCACCTATAGCACTTGGCGGTCCGCCGATTGATCTTCCTCCGGTTAGGCTGTGTAGCCCCCTGAATGGAAGTCGTCATCTTCTCAAACAGCGCTGTGAAAAACGCTGCGTCCATTATCGGAGCTTTTGGATCCGATGATTCCTTCTTCGGAGGAGGGTTTCCACCCCCTTCCGGCTTCCTATTCTTCCACGGCGTTTTAGAGGAATTCCCATTCCTCTTAAACTGAGCTGCAGAAGCTATCGCTCCCTCTTCCTCACTGCCCGAACCATCAGACTGCTCCGGAGAACACTCTATAATGGCCGAGGCCCGGGTGGGCACCCGGTCCCCCAACAGTGACTTCTTGAGAGCATGTATGTCGATGGCCTTAAAAAGGTCATCTAACTACGTATCTGCTCTCCACGTATCATACACCACATGTTGTATTTCTGGATCTCTCAGTCCAGCAACGAACTGAGAGAATAATTCCTTAGAGAATAAGGCATCATGGATTCCTGAAGCTGGATGTACCTTCTTCAGGAGTCTCATCAGTGCAAGTCCGAAAACCCTCGGGGCCTCGTTCTTGCCTTGCACTCGGGTCAATCCGAGCGGAGTCTCCGTATAGGATAGTTCCGATCTCTACCAGTTGTTTGAAAGTGCCGCGAGGTCCGCATTCATCTTTCCACTGCTCCACGGCCATCAGGCCATCTCCCATACGCAATCCCTTACAGACGTACGGAATTGCATCCTGTTGATCCCACCCACTGAGGTTGATGTCCTCAACGGTGGCTCCCAACCAATCTTCCCAAGAGTTCTTCTGCCAGTAGGGAAAAGGCTCGCTAGCAATGCGTCTAGCAGCGTTGGATGACCCCCTAATTTTAGAGGTTATCGCCAGGCATTTAGAAATGGAAGCCGAGGCGAACTTTTCTGTACCCACATTGTGCAATCCGATCCCAGCAATTGCTGGGTTTGTATCGTACAACTCTTGCAATTCTGTACTCAGAATTGTTCTCCTCGGAGCCCTCCTAGGACTCTTTGCGCCCGGAGTCGTCCCAGGAGTAGCGCCTCTGGTAGGCAAGCTATTCTGTCTCTCCAGATAGGCCTGGTAGGTACCATACGACACCAAATCCTTAGTGGGGTCCACACCTTGACTGAACCACCAATTTTTCTCCTGGTCAGTCATATACTGACACTGCTGGGCCAGAGCAAGCAATCGCTGATGCGCCGCCTTCTCTTTTTCCAGTTCCTTGGCCTGTCTCTCAGCCTCCTCATCCTGCTGTGCCTCCGCCAATTTAGCTTTCGCAGCTTCACCGGCCGCTCGGAGCCCTTCTTGTCGAGCTCTCAAAACCGCCGCCTCCTGCTCCGCTAATTCCTCAGCGAGGGCTGCATTTTCCTTCATGCGTTTCTGTTGCTGCTCAAGAGCAGCCTGCTGTTTGCGATACACATCTCGCCTTTCCAATTCCAAGTTCTTCTGTTCATGGAACAGTATGTTTGCTTGGCATTCTCGCCATTGCGACAAACTCGAAGGAGTTAAGTCGGTCTTGGCCGCCTTATCTTGTTCGGCTGCTTTCTTCAAGCGTTCCGAATCCAGTTGCTGCTCATCCAGTTTCAACTGAGAACCTGGACTCCGCGCCAACTCCGATAACGACCTTCCCCTGCCCGACGTGTTTACACCTGTCGGAGCCGAAAAGACCTGCTTCGGAATTGGACGGATACCACTGATACCCACCCTAGGTGAGTAATCACTCGCCCTACCTCTACCTCTTGCCCGGCCCACCTGTAGTGGTCGTCCTGGCGTTGAAGTAGACAAGGCACCTTCTACAGTCATCCCACGTCCCATAGGAAGATTTGGGGTGTCCGTAAAACTCATGTAACGAGGACCTTTCGGACTGTCACTATCAGCGGAAGCGTATGAGGTACTGCTATCCTGTATACTCTCCCTAGTCTCAGACAAAAACTGCTGCAAAGCACTTCTTTTCGCCTTCAGAATGTCGCATTCTGACACTAGGCTTCGGCGAACATCCCGTAAGTCTTCAGTGTCCCGAACAAGTTCTGATCGGGTCCCTTCTGCTTCATGGATGACGGCATCTCGGGCCGCACAAATCTGATTCAGCTCCGTGTTTGCCTGGGCAAAGTCGGAACGGATTCCCTGTAGATCAGCCTGTTTCTGATCGAACTCCACTCGGACCCTGCTAAGGGATTGCACCAGCTTTTCGTTCTCCTCCAACAAAGTTGAAAGCCTTGCGTCTTTCTCCTTGATTTTGGAAGCTCTATGTGTGACTGCACCCTCCAATGCAATCAGACTGCTTTTCCATTCATTCGACTGTTTCTGAATGGTCAACAATTCCATTTGGGCCATTTGCACACGCTCCTGTACCCTGGCCTCTCTCATGTCGTCGAAACGACGTTCCTCCAAGATGGTAGCCCTCCGTGGATTCGGAGCGGCTGATCTTGACCCACCAATGTTGAACATTGACAGGCTCATTTCTTCTAATGAGCGATTCATTACTTCGGGACCTCTGAATCCCAAAACCGCGCTTGTTCCGGATGGAACATTCGCACTCCTGGGGTTATCTGCCTCATTGACGGCATCTAACCCCTCCGGTGATAAGGCTGGCGCCTCATCGGGAGACCTCGCTGCTCCGTCCAGAGCACGAGGTCTGTGCTACGGCACAGGCTAACCTGCGTTTCACTCAGAACTGGTCACGGCACCAGTGTAATAAACGATACTTTGTTTCTCTACGATATTGGTAGAGTATCAATTAAAGAACAAAGTCGACACAGTTCGGATCAAGTGTTACAGGTTGCAAATCGGGTTTATTCAGAAAACCTAGACAAGCAGTATCTATGTGTGCGAACTCCCTATAGAGTTCGGAACGGGTCAGTAGGCTAATCAGCCGTAATGATCACGGGGTCTCCTCACCAGCGTGGCTCAGAGTAACCGACGAGTACCGTCAGATGCTGGGTATATATAGGCAGCCAGCCTGCGCGCGCACACGCAGACCGGAAGCCTATAGCGACCTCTGTCCATACCCCAAGCCCGGGGTAGGTGTCGCCACCTACCGTCGGACTGAAGGGTTCGGACTGAGCTCGCAACACAGCATCCAACAGCACTCGTCATACAACAAACCCGTATAACCCTAGCCCCTACACTAGTAACACTATGCTTAATACCAACCCGAACCCTTTGCCACACCCCCTGCTTATGTTTAGTCTAAAATTGACCTGGCCGAAATGTGTCACCGCCTGGCATAACATGTAAAAACATGTGTAGGTCTAAACATGGTTAAATTTTAAATATTTGACTAGGTAGGAATATTTGTTTATGAATTAAACACTTTCATTCTAAATACTTAAACGGTTACTATGAACAAGTTTAGATGCATTGAGGGACCTTGAAATTGAATAGATATCACTCTTAGATCTTGCAACAATATAATGTGGAGAGATGCGCTCTGGTAGCAGCCATTAAACCTACTGTATAGAGCAAAGGCGACTGCACATTACCATTGTAATCGATGTCCAACTCCCTTTATAAGGGGAGTCAAATATAATCTAGACTCCCTTTACAAAGAGAGTCAAGGACGAGGTGGACTCCCTTTGCTAAGGGGGTCACTAAAAGGGAGTCATTCTGAAAGCAAAACGTGGACTCCCACAAGAGAGTCACAGTGACTCTCCTGACACTCCTAAGGGAGTCACAGTGACTCTCTTTCTAAAGTACTGACTCTCTTTCAGTCACAAAGGGATTCATTCTGAAAGCAAGATCTGGACTCCCTTTCTGACTCCCTTCTTTTTCTCTGTCTAAGCACCCTGAGAAAATTTGATGTAAATCACGCGTTCAATCTTGTATAGGTATACAGACTTCTCTGTTAAATGGTGTTTTATGTTAAGCATGCTTACACTGATATTCTTTGCTCCCTAAACCACTAATCTCTTAGTCGCCTTATCAAGTTAGTCATTTTTTGGCTCTCTATACGACCAACCTGGGGTTGTCACTTCAGACTAAGGGTCGGGGCATTTAGACGTTCTGTGTACATAAGATGTCATAGGGCACATGTATTTTCAAGGTCATCTGAATTATCAGGTGGATTTGTTCAAATGTTGATAATGTGACTGCATCTTTATGATGCTAGACTAGGGTGAGCTAGAGTTGACTGGATGATGGGCAGACCCTACTTTTTATGAAGACATTTTTGTATTTTTACCCTTTTTTGGTCAATTTTAGGGTCTTCGAAGCGGCTGGCTAGTACTTTCATGTTAAAAAATCCGACCTACCGACCCTACATTTTCTTGCCATGTTACCTGAAATAAATCTCTTTTTTTTGGCCTTATCTGCCTAAGTCACTCCAATACTGTACTTTCTTGCCTTGTCCCACCTTGTTCAGAAGTATAATTAAGGTGATTAAGGGGACCTCGGTCCCTTGAACTCCAACCACTGTACAGGTGTGTGAGGTGGCCTCTGCAACTCGCACCTCCGACCACTGTACAGGTGTGTGAGGTGGCCTCTGCAACTCGCACCTCCGACCACTGTACAGGTGTGTGAGGTGGCCTCTGCAACTCGCACCTCCGACCACTGTACAGGTGTGTGAGGTGGCCTCTGCAACTCGCACCTCCGACCACTGTACAGGTGTGTGAGCTGGCCTCTGCAACTCGCACCTCCGACCACTGTACAGGTGTGTGAGGTGGCCTCTGCAACTCGCACCTCCGACCACTGTACAGGTGTGTGAGGTGGCCTCTGCAACTCGCACCTTCGACCACTGTACAACCTTTCCTGTGATAAGGGCACCAAATTAGAGGTAATGTTCACATATAGTTACTATAGAAGAGATAGGTAGTGCCCCCCCCCCCGGGCCCAACCCCCATCACCACTCCCCTCTCTTTGAAGCTACTTACAAATCTTGAATTTGGTTACTACGAAATTCGTTTACAACGAACTAATGTTGCTGGTAAGTAGGTGTTTGTAATAACGAAGTTTTACTGTAGTAAATAAAGAAGATCCACACAGTATCTATTGTATGCCAGATTGTGAGGTAACCCTTGTGTCTTCTGCTGGAAAAAAGAAATTTTGAAAAATATCCAATAATCTTGCCTCCAGGAGCATATGTCTATTAGGATACATATGTTCCATCACGGAGTCACCCGGAATATTTGTCACGGAGTCACCAGCCACCCTGATGAAAATTTAAACCTTCATAGAATTATTAATACCCAATATATTTAAGTTATCTCTGGTTTTCCTGTGTACTACCTACTCCCTCTAACGTTCTAATGCAAAAATCCACCATTTTTATGCTCATTTATACAAGAAATTATTTCCGTCACGGAGTCACCCGGACGACTCCCTGACGTAAAATAGGTTAATAGGGGTACTTTAGGCCTATACTGTGCAAATTAGGTCTAACCAGATATCATGATGCTTCATATTTCTTAAAGTACACATGATCAGGACACTGTAGAGTGAATTTAACCAATAATGGGACAATTTTGAGGAAACTAGGGTAAAGTTGAGAGTATGTAGTTGAAATTTTCATATTTCTGATAAATGTTCAAAATTCATTGGGCTGTATCTCAAAAACTTTTACTCAGAGGATATCCATTCTTGATGTGCTTTAAGATATATGTTGTCCCAGCTTGTAAACAAAACTATTAGTTGCTGTAATGTATTTACAACATAATGTACATAATCATGGATTTTCCGTCACTGAGTCACCTGAAAAATGGACAATGAACTTCATGAGGCGATAAAAACAACTGCTAGGGTTAGAAATGTATCAAAAAGTGTTTCAAGGAGCCAAGATATTTACCTTTCAATATACTAAACTTGTTTAAACATATTAGGAACTTTCTGATTTGTCCTTCCCCTATCCTAAAACAACATAAGTCAGGAGTTTGAGCCATATATTACTCCACTCTGACTTGCTCTGACTTGCTCTGACTTGCTCTGCCTTACTCTCCCCAGCTCTATTCTACACATTACTCCGTCTTACTCTGCCCTGCTCTACTCTACATTACTCTGCTCTTCCTTGCTCTGCTTTGAATGTATTTTCTCCTCTCCTATTTCCTCTACCCTCCTAACCTGCCTAATTCGCTAATCTGCATGTCTCTACTCTGCTTCACTTAATATTTCCTCTGCCCTGTCCTGTCCTGCCTTGCAACCGTCTCCTAAGCAAGCCCTATATGTACGTATAGTAATTGTCTCCTCACCTTGCTCTACCCTGTGCTGCTCTGCTCTATCTTTGCTTGTTTGCTTATATTTCCATGCCTTGCTTTGATCTGCCTCGCCCTGTCTTGACCTAAGATGTGCACTGAAAAAGTAAACTTGTCTCCAGACTTAACAGCTAGGGTACCATCCCACAAATAGAATCTGGAGCTGGCAAATGTCAGGTTTTGGGCTGGCACATGCCAAGTGGGTCTTCTATCTCCAGCTAGAAGACCCGCTTCCTTGACTCGTTTATTTCATGACCGTCACTTGAAAGAGTCTGGAGACAAGTTTACTGTTTGAGCGTGTCCCCAGCCCTTCATTGCTCTACCCTGCCCTTTCCTACCTTGCTCTGGATGAAGTTTTATATTGTCCATCCTTCTGAACCTTGTCCTGCCTTCAGCGAATTCCTAACACATGTAACGGGAGAGTTAATAGAACATGACAGGAAACACCTCCAAATTGGATGGATGAGAAGTATGGGATGTGAGAATGATACTGGATATAAGATATGGAATTATTGGAGAAGTTTGGTTGGTCGGTCCTAGGTATACGTGTTGGATAATCTGCAATGGGCCCTACACCTCGTATCTAGGATTATCGATGTGTGTGGAGGTCGTGGATCAAAGGTAATCAAAGAAAATATATATGATACATTGAAGCGTATACCACATACATTGGGAGTCTAATGCGAAGCAATGCGAAGCATCTTCTTGATTTATTGTTGATCAACGCCAACATTGAAATGTTGACCATGGGTTAGTGAATAAATATTTCAATACTGATTTCTTATTGATATGCCTCTGGACAAAGGTTGATATTCCCTGAGTCAGAATTCATGTTAGGTTGAGCAACATTGACAGAATTGGCAAACTATATTAATGCTCAACGTCAACTTGATGGGTGAATAATATGTCTACAACTCTACGCCCTGGAACATAATGCTACCCTGCACTGTAAAAAAAAATCCCTTAAAAAACGGAGAAGCACTGGCATCAATGGGAGCCGGGAAACCCACGTTTTTTTTAGGGATTTCCGTTTTTAGAAATCACCGTTTTTTTAACGGGATTTCACTGTTTTATTATACAGTGGCCCAGAATAATTAATTAGCTATTTTAATTTTAGGCTACATTATTAACCGTTTGTTGTGATTTAGCACTGGTTATCATTCTACATCCATTATGTGTACTGATGTACAGTTCATTATAATTATCTATGATATCCATTTTTATTCCATAAGACATCTGGTGCCAGGACTTCATAGGCCTTATAATCATGAAATAGCTGCTGAGAGGCACATATAATGCCCCACAGCACTTCACAATCACAATTCATGAGAAACATTGCTCTAGGATTGCTATACATTATCAACTACAGTGCTGAGCATATATGTATTTTTCTCAATACCACAAGATGGGTTTCTATGGTGTTACAATTATTCCCCATTGTCCTACACAACTGGATACTTCATTAATTGTGAATATTTCATCAAATTTAAGTTACATCTGTACATTTATGTTATGATATATACAGATATTGAAAAATATTAGCATATTGGCACTTTTATATTGCTTTAGAATCTAGAACCATCAGCCAAATCTCCTAAAGGACTGGCCTGCCACCTGGTAGAAATATACAGAACTGCCCAGAAAACAGAGTTTCACTGTTAAAGAAATAACGGAGTTTCACTGCAATGGTTTACAGAAGTTCCCTGTAAAATAGATGAGATTTACAGTGATTCACTGTAAACCAAAAAACGGTGATGCACTGCCAAATTTAACTGAGATTCTCCGTAAATTCAAGGCATTTTTTTTACAGTGTGTCTAAATTACCTTACACGTTATATTTTTAAATCATCATTAAACACAAGGTTTATGAAGGACTACCTGTTTGGGTTTTATATGCAATCTAACTTTTTTTTAGCTTATTGATAATGTGTTTGGTAAAGGCTATATATATATGCAGGCCTCTTGTCTAACAGTCAGGCAGGTACTTCTAACCATCATGTTGCTTGTAGTCGTCCATATCATTAAACGTGTCCACAAACTTCTAAATCTTATTTCCACACACACATAGTCGGCTCAAAGGAGATGAACTGAAAAAGAGAAGATATTTACAGGAAAGTGTCAGGAAAGAAGCTGATTTCTTATTTTTGAGGACACTAAGAAAAACATGTATCCTTATCTGTTGACATACGTTGGTGCCATATTGGCCATCTGGGGCGTTTGCCTCGCATTTAGCATGACTTGCATTGTTTGCAATTCTGTCAACTCCTATTCAGATCTACTTTTTGCACAGCAGTGCTCACAGATTTCATACTGGCACTGGGTTTTATGAAAATTCAAATCCCTTCCCGTGGTTCCATGACCGCACATTGGGTGTATTGTATACAGACGCGGTCTGCCCCGCGGCAGTCTGTATCAGACGACATTTTTTCGACGGCTGTGCAGAGATACCCCTTTCATTTGCCTATTCACAATCGTAGAAAAAAACTCGGCGTGGAGTTGTAACAGAATTTGGGCGTGGTCGGCCTGTGTCTGCCCTCTATGCCTACAGATGGCTCGCAGTCGCCTCGCGGAGCCCACTTCCAGAGATACCGTGTAATTTACGTGTCAGACGGAACCGCGAACAGCGGCCTATTGCCGCAGACGACATTCGGCATAATACACTCAAAGGCTGTTAATGTGAATGGGCGATAAAGGGGGAAGAAAAACTCATCCAGCGTCTGCGCACGCAGCCGGCGTCTTCGGCTGGTACGATCTGATGGCGTGCAGATTGCGACCTGCACGCGCAACGCTCGCAATAATCCTGACACCATCTTTTATACAGGCACTGATAAAAATGTCAAAGAGGATTGTGATGAATCAGAAAGGTGGTATGAACGCATGCATCCATAGGCATGAGACTGGGAGATGGCAATGACTAGTATGAGAAAAGGTCATTGTCCAAAGGTGTCTGCTTGTATATATTTATGTAAATGCAGAACACAAAGACTGGCATGGGGTCAGTTTGCTATATACATGAGGTCATTTTGTTGCATACACTGTCTTAGTATTACTGGTAAATATAGTTATTATCAAGTGCCCAAATGAGGTCATTTATTGATAGAAAGAAAACAGTGCAGATTGTATCGTGATCTATACGTTGTCTGTAGATCTATACGTTAATAAATCTGTACATGTACACGCACCTGTTGACAACAGGTTCTCCATTGCCAAATACAGACATTGGCATAAAGCAAGCATTTGCATTTCAAACATTTCAATCTCCAGCGTAAATGATCGCTTCTGTAACAAACAATGTCATGATAAAGAACCCTGATGATTCTATATGTGTATTTTATCAAATATGTTGGTGAGATTCTGGCTTGAAGTGCGCCACTTCAGCTGTATCCAAATGCATTATAGTAACCTTGAGGGAAGACCACTCGAGGTGTTTTATCACAAAGGAGGGTTTAATCCCATATCTTTACCCCCCTGTGGGGTAGGACAGGGCATGCTCGTTCAGGAGTCATCCCTTTTTTCAGCTTACGTCTTCTGTCGGGCAAATTCAGCAACCTGATAACGTACAGCTACCGCCCTTCAAAGGACCCACCTCTGACACTCGGGCCTGCTTTTTGTTCCCCTCTTGCCGGAATAACACGAGGCAAATACGGCGTCATGCGAGCTGAGGGAGCAGGTAATGACACTGCAGGTCGGGTTACAAAGACGACACGGTGCCTCACCCACTGACCACTACTCAGGTGTCCAGGCACTGACCAGTCACTGACCAGGGGCAGGAAGCAGGGTCAGCACAGCCGACATGATGACACCGTTCTGGCCGTGCTCCTGTAATTCTCTTATATAGGCATGCTGGTCAGCAGCGGTTCGGGCGTGTCTCGGAGGAGGTGGGAGCTGGGGGCGGGGGGGTTATGTCCATCCTCACGCTTTATAGACCAGAGTACAAATTATCTCACCCTGCGGGCATTAGCGGTGCAACAGTCTCATGAAGGGACAGGCAGAGAGGGGACGGAGCCGGGGACGGAGATAACCTACGGGTATCTGTGTAAGGCGTTTGATCTGGTGATTTTGGCACGCTCTGATGTCGGCGAGCACCAGAGGAAAATGTCGTCTGCCTGAAGCCCACCGGCGTCCTTTTCGCGGGAAAATACGCGGAAAGTGATCAACAGCCGCTACTGAGCGACACACAGGGGAAAAGTTTTGTTGACGACAAGTTACGTCTTGTGTTATATACGTGGCCCTGCCTCCCCTCAAAGCCCCCTCCTCTTTCTCGTCACTCCATCCCACACCCGGCACCGCCAACAGCTACATCATTCCCCTCGTTTTCTGTCTCTGTGAACACATGATTATACCCAGTGTGCACCGCGTTCTCCAAGCCCCAGCGTCCCTGCCGGCGGCGTCTTTCATCCGGCCAACTGGAGGACCCGTATCAAAGCTGCGGCCCGTGTTTTTGCACGTTTACGAACGCACTTCAATGTCGTGTGTGACGACTGATTTCCAATCGCCCGAGCCCGATTGCGACTACTTGCGCCGGGTTGGCGGGCTGAATTGGTGGATTGATGCAAGAAGAAGTAACGGACGCTGCGACAGGGTGTCCAAGGGTCCTACAATGGCCACGCATGCGCACAGACCGGTGTGCCGATCAAAGCGGGACGCAGGTACTCGGGCGGGCCCGCCGGTGGCGCCCTCCTCCTTGGTCGCGGTGCGGCGCCCACATCAGGGCCGTGTGTGGCGCATCAAAAGACAAAAAGAAGACGCGGCAAGGCACAGGCCCTCCCCTCAGAAGTACCGCCACCCAGCCTTAATTGAAACAACTGCGGGTTTTGATGTTTGTAATTGTGTGCAAATGAATGTGAGGCGCGCGGCTTCCTTGACTGAGTGATGACTTCCTTTGTCGTCAGGCATTTTCATGAAAAAAAGGTAGTAAAGCTGCTCCTCTTGGCCGTCTGAGGGGCTTGTTATTGAAGTTTTACATTGCGTCTTCGGTCTCCTATTTTTGTCATAATCTGCCGGACTTTCCTTGTTGGTTCACCTATTCCGCCGCCTGGCGTAACATTGCTAACTTCAGAAATTGTATTATGGAATAGAATAATAAATAATATTCAAATTATCTGAGATAATCTAATCAAGCAGTTCTATGCTATCAAAATGGGAAACACTGTTCGGGTGCATTTGCATTGCCTTGTTTAAAGTAACAATTCCATATACTACTAATTAGTTTCTATAGCTATATTAGAAGGGATTACCGAGAGGGGAATGGGTGAAAATAGAAAGTTGTAGCAGCAATTCATTATGAAGGCTAAGCTTAACTGGTCATAGTAATTGTCTAAATGTAAATCATTGAATTTACGTAGATATCCCCGGTACTTATTTTGTAAACTCATGACATATATATGCATTATTATTATCATAATAAAGACATTCCATAATGGAATGGTATTATCATGTTTACACTGTCATAGTTTATGATTGTAGTATACATACTTAATTCGGAGAGTGTCCTTTATACATGTACCATACATGTACCGAAGTAACGTCACTAATCAGTTGGAAACCCAGTACCCAGTTCAGTGCAGTTCATCTATACCATAGACGCTGAGATGTGCTATGCACCCCATATATGTATACATACTCGCATAGTTTCCTATGTATACAGATGTGACTACATCATACTATGGACATGTGGTGAAGCCGTGCTACCCATAACCCATCATGTTGATGATCTAGTTCAGCCAATTAGGGCCTGGCAGACCAGTAACCTATAGGCCATGGTGGGATATGGGGTCCGTGTTGTGGCCCGTTTGACAACTGGCAGTGATTATAGTGGCCCATTCCACAATAGATTGTGTCGCGCTCCCAGCAGGCTTTCATTGTGATACTATTTTGTATGATTTGGGCTATTATCTGCCCGACGTGAGTTCGCGTCCTCTATATGGCCGGTGACGTCAGAAGGGAGTCTATAAGTGATACCCAGCCACCCCGCCGTCCTCGTCGACCCCCTATAACATATGATGCACAGACATACAGTCCATTCTCTGATTGCGGAGATCATGTGGGCCCTGCGCATGCCCACGGTGATACAGGGTGAAAGGGGACTGAGGGGACGGGAGGAGAGGGGGGGGGGGGGGTAAATAATACAGACACCTCTGGATCAGATAGGGGACAAAAAGGTGCGACCCAGGCTGGGAGAACGGGGGCGTTGATGATCCACTTTCCCATCGGCGGGGCCTCCGGTTGTTCTTTTCCGCGGGCGGGTTCTCATAAGGGGGCAAGTCGCTTCCGGCGGCGCGGCTTTAGACTTCCGGCGGCCGTTCTCACGGCCTGAGTAGGGTTGTGACAGAGGGGTGTGGTGCGGGGGCGGGGAGGGGACCACAGACTGGCGGGTGTCGGGGCAGGCTAGCTATGTACAGTGGCCGACATTAACCCACAGGGACTGGGTGACGTGGCCGCCCACGGAGAGCGCCGCCCCGGTGGCACGGGGAGGTAACGTGGGGTGGCGCTGAGCCCATGGTGCGCGCTCGGCCCGAGGGTGGGCACCTGGAGCGCGGTCACAGCCCCCGCCGGCGACTGCTTAAACCCCAGACACGCCTAATTGGCTTCGTTGACGATGGGCAACGTGGGAAGTAGTGTGTGGATCGTCGGATTGGCCGGCGGACACTCACCAAGAAACACGGAGCGCTTTCTTGTGCCCGATCCACGGGCAGTGTCCTAAATCCTCGTCACGTGGCCGCCTCGCCGCACGCAGCAAGCCACACGTGAGGGTCGGGGATATACCCATAATGCATCCCCGCCCGCAGCACCACACGTGTGTGCTACCCCACTCCCCTGTCATCACACACTCCCTATACCCCATAGATGGCCTATTATCGCACACTCCCACCGCACATACATGTACATGTTTACTGGTTCAGAGGGTAGGAAGCACATCTTTATTGGCCGGGGGTGGGCACCCAAACTATCTTCAAGCTGCGGCCTAATTTTTTTTAGGTTTTGAAAAAGGGTTTTATTGATCCTCTCCCAATAGACAAAAAGTGGAGAATTGAAGAACAATATATATCAAAAACATCAGTCAATATATATTCCTTCTTATGCACGTGTTAAAACAATAATGTAATTATGTGGAAATGATGATTTGAGTTGTGGTGCATGAGACGATGGAAGACGTAGACAGGACAACATTTACACCCCCCTCAGAGTGGGGGGGGGGGGGGTGAGGTAAGGGAATTTAACTGTGCAGGGTAAAGTTGAAATTTCCATTTTGCTATTATAATGCCTCTTGAACCATGAAATGCCAAAGGCAGGCTCTGTTGGCATAACAAGGACATGCGGGACCTTGATCACTGTGCCGACACCTATCGGTTAATTGCAATTACCCGATCCAACATGGCGGACAGTGAGTGTTTCTATAGTGAGCTAAAACAGTTGATTACACTATACAAATGTATATATAGGGACTTGGAGGCTGTAAAGTTGTTTACGTGTAGTATGTATCATGCTCTTCCAATTGTATAATGACATGCTGTAGAATATCTGTGATGAGTGGATTCAGATTTGAAAGTACTAGAGTAATTGGATTGCTCCAATACAACAAGTACTAGGGTAATTGCACTTTCAGTGAAGGGCATCTCTGACCTGTATCATCATTAAATTGCTAGTTAGGGCATTTATGTGACATGCATAGATGATATCAATACTAATTGAGCAGTATACATTATGTAAAGGCAAAAAAAAACCACCTCTAAATGGACAGGTTGAAGAATATGACTACATTACAGGGACCTAGGCCAGGTACTAGGGTAATTGTAAAATCTGAGATCCATGTGCCAGGTACTAGGGTAATTGAGAATATTAGGTGGCAGATTGCTACTTGGAGAAACTCATTTTGCACCTTCAAACGGGAAACTTTCACATAATTATTTCCAAATTCAGTTCATGATTACATATGCTGCAACTTAGTAATCTAATTTGGTTTCATTGTATCAATGAAAATAGATAAATTCATATTCTATAGTAGGGGCCATCTAGTGGCCACATAGGCCCACATGGAGCCACACCTAAACCCATTGACCAAACCCAATAGGCTTAAGGTGGGTTTTAATTGGTTTTCCCAAGTCAAGCAACCTGTCTGGTCCCTGCCTGGAACCCTGCCACTACCCCCAGGTATAACCCAGGTACAGAGATCTGCCCAAGCAAAAAACGATTTGCCCCTTTATGGGCTTGCTACTAGGTTAATCAACTCTTCTTTTACATTCTAGTACATTTCAGACCAATTACCCTAGTACTGCCCTCCAGCTCTGGAAACAATTACCCTAGTACCATGCCCACAATTACCCTCGTACCTAGATTTTTTTTCTGGCTAATTTCTATGTGAAATCAGTAATTCCAAAGGTCCATCTCTTGCCTACACGAGCAGACATAGCCAATCTATCATGATACATGTTTTCATGCATTGTTAAGAATTTACAACTGAATTAGCAGAACTGTGCTAGACATTGTTTACTCAATGTCCGCCATGTTGGATCGGGTAATTGCAATTACCCGATAGGTGTCGGCACAGTGTTGATGTCAGGAGCAAAATACAGGGACAGAGCTCTTCTCAAGCTCTCAAACGCTTCGAAACTAAACTAAAACTTCCCACAGTGTTGCTGGCACTGGAAATTGAAAAAATACCAAACCCTGACATATTAGGGAGTGCTCATTTTTTAACAACAGGGGGGGGGGGCGTTGAGATTTCGCGCGGAGCATGCAAACTTTTTTTCACCCCCCCTAGAGGGGTCGAAATTTTTTACCCCCCCCCCCCCCGCAGGCCAAAAATCGCGCGCATTCGCGCCCTTTGTAGCATAGTAACGCGCTGGGTTTTCCCCTCAAAACAGGTTGAATTTTTCTGACCCCCCCAGAGGGGTCTACATTTTTTACCCCCCCCGGTCAAGGGGTCCAAATTTTTTACCCCCCCCCCCCCCCCAATCCACCCCCCCTGTTGTTAAAAAATGAGCACTCCCTTAGGCCCCTGGAATGCATTTAAAGCAAACATGTTTATGGGCAGACGAAATCTGCCCACAAACTCACCGGATGCCCACAGATTGCCTACACCTTGACATGGTTCTTCCATATACCCACTGCCCCACCAGGTCGAGACGAGGTGTTATACCGGTATGTGGGAGAACCATGTCCAGGTGTAGGCTATCTGACTTAACCCTCGGTTATGTTAGGGTATACGATATACCCAACTTGTGAAACCTTTGTCTCAGCGGCCCACCGTGGGTTAACCCAGGATATATGCATCACATTCATTACTCTACCACATGCAGGGATGAACTCCCGGGAGCCTATATATGTCACATATATAGCTATGCAGACACACCATACATTACTGCACGGCTCATGCAATTGTTTCCAGCAAATAATATTTTATATTATATGCGGTTCACCTCAGTCAGCTTGTTGCAAGGGATGTAGATGTTGGAGAACGTTGCCAAATGACGTCAGCCCCATCGCCTCCCCCCACACGGTCTGCCCATGTAGCGGTCCTATAGGCTGTACATGCCGCCTCCCCCACACGGCCTGCCCGTGTAGCGGTCCTACACGGCTGTACATGCCGCCTCCCCCACACGGCCTGCCCGTGTAGCGGTACTACACGGCTGTACACATCGCCTCCCCCACACGGCCTGCCCGTGTAGCGGTACTACACGGCTGTACACGCCGCCTCGCCCACACGGCCTGCCCATGTAGCGGTACTACACGGCTGTACACGCCGCCTCCCCTACACGGCCTGCCCATGTAGCGGTACTACACGGCTGTACACGCCGCCTCGCCCACACGGCCTGCCCATGTAGCGGTACTACACGGCTGTACACGCCGCCTCCCCTACACGGCCTGCCCATGTAGCGGTACTACACGGCTGTACACGCCGCCTCCCCCCACACGGTCTGCCCATGTAGCGGTCCTATAGGCTGTACATGCCGCCTCCCCCACACGGCCTGCCCATGTAGCGGTACTACACGGCTGTACACGCCGCCTCCCCTACACGGCCTGCCCATGTAGCGGTACTACACGGCTGTACACGCCGCCTCGCCCACACGGCCTGCCCATGTAGCGGTACTACACGGCTGTACACGCCGCCTCCCCTACACGGCCTGCCCATGTAGCGGTACTACACGGCTGTACACGCCGCCTCCCCCCACACGGTCTGCCCATGTAGCGGTCCTATAGGCTGTACATGCCGCCTCCCCCACACGGCCTGCCCATGTAGCGGTACTACACGGCTGTACACGCCGCCTCACCCCACACGGCCTGCCCGTGTAGCGGTACTACACGGCTGTACACGCCGCCTCCCCCACACGGCCCGCCCGTGTAGCGGTACTACACGGCTGTACACGCCGCCTCCCCCACACGGCCCGCCCGTGTAGCGGTACTACACGGCTGTACACGCCGCCTCCCCCACACGGCCCGCCCGTGTAGCGGTACTACACGGCTGTACACGCCGCCTCCCCCACACGGCCCGCCCATGTAGCGGTACTACACGGCTGTACACGCCGCCTCCCCCACACGGCCTGCCCATGTAGCGGTACTACACGGCTGTACACGCCGCCTCGCCCCACACGGCCCGCCCGTGTAGCGGTACTACACGGCTGTACACGCCGCCTCCCCCACACGGCCCGCCCGTGTAGCGGTACTACACGGCTGTACACGCCGCCTCCCCCCACACGGCCTGCCCATGTAGCGGTACTACACGGCTGTACACGCCACCTCCCCCACACGGCCTTCTTCTTCATGACTGTACGTGCCGCTGTCGGCTGCTGACGTCATACCCGTGTGGTGAGGGACACGCGTTCGAGCTACTCACCCACATGTATAGCTACGTGTGTGCGGCCTCACTTGTCTGTCTTTGACTCCAGGCAGATTGGCTGCTGAGTACGTTTTGCCTGCCTCTGTTACTGGACTCTTCTAGGTGCAATCATTCTGTCTGTATATACTCATGTGGTATTCCTGCCGCTTCTACAAATACACCATGCAATGACAGGTCACAAACAAGTACAAAAATGAAGAGTTGGTCAGCTTACACATGTAAAATGTAGGTACTCATGTTTCATTGAAGGACAGAACAAAACTAGATGTTACCAATTATCCTGCGCTTATATACAAGACCTGCGCTTATTCAAGAAACAAAACGGCACTGTAAAAAGTAACTACTAGTATAGGTACACAGTGGAATCTACTGTTGTTTTACAGCATCTATACAGTATATTCCACTGTGTACCCTCATACAGAAAATGCAATCAACTATTTACAGTGTGGCCTAATTGTCGCTTCAATGCCCTCATTTACCCTGTGCTTATTTGAGACCACTGCGCTTGTTCAACCCGACGACATCCATTTCTATGGAGATGAAATTGGGTCCTTGTAATAAAATACTAGCTGTGGGTATCAGCATGTAAGCCCTCTCTGCAATTCGATACACGGGTGGCTTTACACGACTCTATATTATATTTTTATCAATTATGACCACCCACTGGTGCCCAGGGTACTGCCACATGTGGGCCTAATCCCCACTTCTCTGCGTATTTACCTCACCCTGGCCACCCAATACACACCCCTGCCACTGGGATTTATGTAGGAATATGTCTGGCACAATTGACTGTCCATGACGAAGAGGTTATCTGGTGCTTTGGTGTGTATTTAGCATTTAGTTGTAATCCAAACTGACACATTTCCCTTTCAGCAATAACAGAGATCAACCTCTCTATGTGATTTCTGGTCGGGTGGTATTGGGAGGCCTACTCTGGGGGGATGGGGTCTGGGGGCATCTTTGGTTATGCTTGTTGACAGTTTTACATCCTCTCACCTGCACAAACAAGCAAACACCAAACAGTAATAGGCTAACAGAAAACCAGGTGGACCTTTTACCCGCCTCCTCGCTCTCCCACGACCAGGACTGTGTGTATTCCCCATACACCTTTACGTGTAATCATGTGTGGGTGATTTGGAGTACGGAGTACACGATTGTATTTCTACATAATTGAGAATCTTTGGGGCTGGGATGGAGGGTTTATTGATGGAAGGTATGTTGAAGATGCACTCATGAACACTTGGGACGTAAGCACTTATCATGGTGGGGGGGGGGGGGGGGGTCAGGTCGGCAAGGGGCCGGCCTATGCATGTACATATACATGTACATGCTCATGAGTTGAGAAAGGGGGTTAGGGGCCTACAGATGCTGCCCCCTACCTTTGCCGATGAGGGACCGTCCATCATCCGTTAGCCGATATGTACGTCCTGATACACCCCCAAAGTGTTCTCCAATCGCTTACATCGTGTATACCCAGACATAAAGTCGGACTCCCTGCTCCGTGATTGGGAGGGGATGTGTGCCTGTGTGTGTGGCAGGGGTACCCCTCTTTCCCTACGTCACTACAGATACACGCCTTGAGAATACTAAACCCCATTAGCCCCCCCCCCCCCTTCCACCCCGAAAAAAGAAAGACCCCAAAATCAAGATCGGGGTGCTTACTCTGGGCGCCACATAGACTGGCCCACGTCAGCGAGAGCTCCTACCGTGCCACACCTACTCCCCCTCCCCTACTCTACCCCTCCCTACCCTTGACCCCTTTGATTCTATAGTTGAAGAAAGTATATCAGAGAAAACTTACGTTTTTATCTTTATTTAAAATCAAAGACTTGAGCAAGTCTAGGTGCCACGCTCCAAAGGTAGCTCTCATCATTTAGAAAAGGAAAATGGAAAAAAAGGGGGGGGGGGTCCCGAACTACTTTTTTTATACAGATTTTTGAAAAAAAAAAGTATTCTCTATTTTTGCCCAAAAATACCAAAAAAAAAGGAAAATTTCCATGATTTTTTTTCTTAGTGAACCAATGCCCACATTAATTTAGTATTGCATGTGAATAATCCTAGGTTATGTCCTTTAATGGGAAAAATAGAATGATGGTCCAAAAATGTACCTTTGTATGAAAAAACGAGATGGTTTTATGATGATTATTCAAATTTAATGCATAATTCTTCAGCAATATCTAAATATCACTGAAAAAAATCCATGAACTTTATTTTTTATTTTTTCAAAAAATTGTTCAGATCAATAGCTAACATTTTAAAGGACTTTTGATAGGTGGTCCCGGGCATATTTTTATGGTTTTGGGCCTTTGAAGTTAAAAAATAGTGCAAAAATGGTCTAAATCTCATACTTAGAGCCTAAAAAAATGGGTAAACGGGCAAAAATCGGGGTGTAGAATGGCTGTATTTTCTACTCTTGGTTATTTCAAAGAACCTGATGAGATCTTTATATATCTAGATAATGATTTATTGATTAATAAGTCCAATGTTCTAACTTATATATAAAAAATAGCAAATAGTATTCAATGGCTATAAATACATCAAATATTCAAAGTCCAATAAAACGCTCAATTTTGCTCGAATTTGTCTGATCTTTTTATATAGCTTAGTCAGCATATACATGTATATGTTTCTAGTTTATCAATATTAGCTCAATCTGATACATATAAGCTACATGCGCAGAGACCTGCGCAGTGGTCCGTATTCAATGAGTAGCGATCAACCTTAAACAGCCAATCTAGTCAGGCCATGGCACGGGGCCATGGTCAAGACAAAGTCGTGTAAGTAGTGTGTGCAAAGTGGTCATTTAATCAGGCCACGGTCAAGACAAAGTCGTGTAAGTAGTGTGTGGAAACTGGTCATCTAATCAGGCCACGGTCAAGACAAAGTCGTGTAAGTAGTATGTGCAAAGTGGTCATTTAATCAGGCCACGGTCAAGACAAAGTCGCGTAAGTAGTGTGTGGAAACTGGTCATCTAATCAGGCCACGGTCAAGACAAAGTCGTGTAAGTAGTGTGTGGAAACTGGTCATCTAATCAGGCCATGGTCAAGACAAAGTCGTGTAAGTAGTGTGTGGAAACTGGTCATCTAATCAGGCCACGGTCAATAAAAAGTCGTGTAAGTAGTGTGTGGAAACTGGTCATCTAGTCAGGCACTTGTTTCTCAAACGTTTACAGTGTCGCATATGAGGTCTCATTCCATTCTAGTAAGAACATATAAAAGGCATCTATGACCAACTCTATGGCGCCTGCCATAAAAAGACGATTTCCCTTGGGTAGAGTCTTGCATCGTGATACAGCATTGTTCATACCGAGCCTTATAGGTACAAAAGAGAAGATCCCGTTCGTATTTCAAAATGACAAATCTGGTTTTAACGTGAACAAAAACGAACAGAAACTCTTTTTGCCCAATAAAACGCAACCGTATTGTCCCCACAGTGAGGCGGCCTGGCTGACTGTGGCTGGAGTGTGTGCCTAAACAAAAGGTGCGGTGTGGGGCGGGATAATTAATACAATAGGGATTAGGCACGTCTCATTGTGTGGCCGCTGTGAGACGGCGTGTTCACGGTGTGTGCCCTGCTTCTGTCACAGTATGTGGCCTCCCTTGTTAGTGTCACACTCTGGGCGCACCGTGCTCCTCTTGTTAAAGTGCCACCCTTTACCGTATGAAGATGTATACCCCATGCCCCTTTTTAAAATTCCATTTCCATTAGACAATTTCACCCTCAATGGGCCAGCAAATCAACCTGAAATGTCAAGCTCGGCTGTAATCGGCTACCATTGACCAGTCAGAAATCGGCCAAGCATTACCCAGAATATTGTCTAGAATACAAAGCGATCATATAAGGAACACAACTTTTTATTGGATCTTTTTTTTCCCATATCAGTTCATCATGAGTCTCCATCTTCATTATTTTTGAAAGTTTTTCAGCTGCTTACCATTTTGTTTCTGAAGATAAAGAACACATCCCCCTGTCTCCTTGCCCTTTTTATGCCCTCGGCGTTGATACATTAAGGTCGGTGTACATGTGTTGTCAACACAACAATGTCCACATGTAAGCTACTAGATGAACCCCCATGCGGCGTATGACGTGTGGGCAGGACATGGATGATACAGAGAAGTAGCAGGCAATAGTGTACATACATCCTACACGACAGTCAACACCGCCAAGTGCGGACCGGGGCCTGCCAGGTCGTGTGGAGCACTTCCTCAATCAGGCAACAATATGGTTGTCGTCTGTGCACGGGTGGTGGGGGAGCGGGCGGGGTGGAGGTGGGGAGGGGAGTAGAAGGAGGTTACAGGGGTAGGGTGGAGTAGGAGGCACAATGGAGACGAGTGACTGGAGGGTGTCGTGTGACTGGGGCAGGGGGCGTGGCGGGGGAGGCGGCACGTGGCCGTCCTATGGCCACCAGCGGGCTACCCGAGCCCGCGGCGCCCAGTCCGGCCGCCGCCCAGCAAACACGGCTACTCCACACATATTGAGGCCTGCCACCCGCGCCCTGATTCCCTGATAAACATGTCAGTCGTGCTCCCTATGTTAGATGGCGCTGGCAGACTAGCGTCCCTTTTCAAACAGAGCCTGGCGCTGGCCAACAAAGACTCTGAAAGGCCGAGGTCCGGTGGGCCACGTGACCACCGGGTCGGCTTCAATGGCCAGTCCATGACGGGCCCTCATTGCCTGGTCGCCGCATTGTGAAAACCCCATTTGTTACCCGTCTCTGCTTTAATTGAGAAATGAAAATCAAATAAAGGACCCATTTGGGTCTCAAGTGTTGCGGGCGGGCAGGTAGCACGTCGGTCGGTGTCAATATTTTGTCGTTTACAATAAACTTTAAAATAACAAGTTAAACAAGTGGGTGTCTCCTGATATGGAGTCAAAACTAGACACGACGTGAATGCCAACTCTGATGAAAATATTAAAAAGACGCAAATGTATATTATTACAGATCAATAAATTTACAGGTAAATGTAAAGATCATTGAACGTTTCTATTAAGATTAATCTTGCTCGGGTGGTCAGTACACATTTTAAGTGTGCACTGTGATGCGCTTGGATCGCTTCAATAACTCAAACCTGTATTGAGATGATATCTCTTTTATATATTCAGTCTGCGGCATGCAGTGGGCATGATAAACACCACGGTTTCGTGAAATTGTTACACGGTCTTTATATTGAAATCTTTACATTGATTCTAAGGGAACTACTTTCCCTTAATTTCCACATGAGAAAGTATGAATTAATATCTAGATAGTAATATATATATATATATATATATATATATATATATATATATATATATATATATATATATATATGTGTATATATATATGTATATATATGTGTATATATATATATGTATATATATATATATATATATATATATATATATATATATATATGTATATATATATATATATATATATATATATGTATATATATATATATATATATATATATATATATATATATATATATATATATATATATATATATATATATGTATATATATGGTCTTTTCCCGCACGTCGGTACACCACCATCTCTACACCGAGTAACTCATCTACTCAGGGAGCAGCTCAGGTGACTGACTGAGCGGTGTCCCCCCGACGTGACTGTCGGCGTCTACCCACAAGACGCACCAGCTCATCAGTGGTCGGCCGCCCGGCTGTCAAGGCAAAGGCAAACATTTATATGGGACAACGGAAAGCTCGAGTCATACGATCGAGGCAGCTGTAATGAGAAAACACGGGGGTTGGGAGCAGCTCAGCCGCACGTCATGAGCAGCTCATTGCCGGGGCTGACAGGTAGGACGCTCCCCCTACCCCCCTAATACGACATGTTGTCATGGCAGAGCTAGAATCACTGCGTCAACAGCTCATGTGCCCGGCGGATTGGCAAAGGAAACTCTATGCCCAACGTAATTACCTGCGTTCATTGGGCTTAGGATCAACAAGTCAAAGCACTGACGTCGGCCGCCACCGACACCGCAGCAGTTGTCCAAGGGTTGAGGCCCCCGCGCGGCGCTATGGTCGTCTTATGTCTGTTTGACGTTTGGGTGGGAATACTCTGTCCAACCTGCCACGTCTACCTCATTATGCTCGTCAGACATATTGATATATATATATACGAACATGTTTTAAGTATACCTTTAAGATATGCACGTACGTTTTATGAAGCAAGATCTCTCTTTACGTTGTATTGCGTCATATTCAGGAGGGGTGGCGTACGCCCCCTGTTTTTCTGTACATTTTAATGTAAAAATGTTCAATACTCCCAGTAGATTGCCTATATCACGCCGGCCTCCCTTTCCCAAAACCCTGGATCCGGCCCTAAAGTTCAAGTGCTAGCCCTGTAATGCATGGAGTGTAGACTGCTCAAAGTTGCCCAATTGGACTCAAAGTGGGTTTGAAATCGGTTACCCAAATTGGTCGCATTGTATCACGATGGATAGTTGTGGTTCTTAGAGTCGATTCAATTATCCATCTATATAGTGTTTCTTTATGATAAAAAGTCCAAAGTATATATTGCTACCCTATAATACATGTATACATGTACATGTAGCAAGCACATGTGGGGCCAATTCAACTCGGATCGGCTGGTTGAAAGCGGGTTGTGGGTTTTAGGTTGGGCAGATGGCCAGGTTGCAATCTAAATGATCAGAATGCGGTTCTCTGAGTAGCTATCAGGCACAGACATGATTGCTGTTGGTTGAGAATTTCTTCAACTATGGACACATGCTTCATGTACACCCAGGCAAATATCAGCCTGACGCTGGCCTTGTCGCCTAAAGCACTCATATACCAAAGTCAAACACTGCTGGACTATAATAGATGGGTCAAGGGCCATTCTAGTGAGGGTCAGGCTATGCTGGACCTTCAACTAGAACCTCTACTCACCCAGAATTGTTTGAAAGTTTGGCCATACTGGATCCTCATGCTATAGAGTCTGGCAATGCTGGACGCTAGCATGAGGATCCTGCATGGCCAGGCTCTCAAGCAATTCTGGGTGAGTAGAGGTTCTAGATGAAGGTGCAGCACAGCCTGACCCTCACTAGAATGGCCATTGACCCTCTGTTATAGTCCAGCAGTGCCTGACCCTTGTATGAGAGTGCCATTGGCGATATTGGCTGACCCTGATATTTGCCTGGGTGTAGGTATAGGAATTTCCGAACGGGTAAGATAAGTTTCTGCCATGCTGTAGGTTGATTTGGGTGGGAAGAGTATAATGGTGCGTTGGCTGGGTAAATTATAGTGGCATATGGATAACCCACAACAATAAAGTGGCGATGAGTCGCCAAATAAAGCAATATGTCTTAAACCCAATCTCAATCCAAATTGGGAACATATCATAGTTGATCTGCGACCAAATTGGTATACCCCAGCTGGGGCCGGTGGTTAGCCCACTCCAGATCACGATCACCCAGTTGGGCCTTTATCGTGTTTGCTGGTACTACATGTATGGTTGACTCATTCAAAGTGCATTCATATGACGTCTGCAGCTAAGACAAGTCAAACCTATATCAACACTATATAATTCTCCAATGATATCCAAGTTCACATTTCCTCCAATGAAGCATGCATGTGTCCATGAGGCTTACGTCAAGCAGTCTGGGTGATGTCTATCGTTGATTGCCATGCACATGGGTAATCTCATTTTTCCTTTTCTTTTCAAACTGCGAGATCTGCTCAGTTTTTAAAAATAGAATATGGCCACCTTATTTAGTGTCCTACACAGAGAAAGAAGTGAGCTTCAGCTGGACTCTCCCCAGGGTCAGGCACTGCCTGCCTCACGTTAGAGAGTCTGCTGGACTTTCACAACAGTCAGGCTGAGCCTCCTTTGATAGTCCCATAAAGTGCCCAGTAAACAAAAAACGTTATACAACATTTTGTAACGTTATTTAACGTTATATAACGTTTCTCTAAGGCTCCTCACTATGGCATAATGTTATGTACAGTTTTAGAACGTTATTTTGACGTAAAATAACGGGTTTTTTGTTAGCTGGGTGTCTCCTATTTGAGAGTCAGCCTGATCCTTGTATGACAGTCAGGGAAGACAGATGTTCATACCAGAGTCAGCACAGAAAAAATCCAGAGTCGGCAAACCTGGCATTGCCTTGTCAATTTGACAAGGAGAGGGGCTGACAAGCAAAACTCTTCAGTAAGAAGACCCATCTAGAGCTACCTGGCATATGCCAGCCCTAAACTTGTCTAGAAGTGATTCACCATTCTTCCTGCAGGTGGCCATTACCTAGCCTAAATATGTACCCTTGGGAACAAATTGATTAATTCCTATGTTGATATAATACTGAGAATTACAATACATGTATGTTAATATGGAGGATTAAGAGAAGTATCTAGGGAAAAAGTAAGATAATGTAAAGAATGCATACTTTTGACAACATTTAAAAAATAGAGCACATGTGTAGAAGGAAGACACCTCTTTTGTGTCTTTCACCAGGGCACAAGTAGGTGCATGCACCTTATATTGGTATTATACACACACAAGCCTACAGTCCATTGCTGGAGAGTAACCTATTCTCAGTAAAGACTTGGTGATACATTATGTGAATCCTTGGTGGCACTAGTGTATCAAATATCACTTCTATATGTGGTTATGTATATAAACAAATTGATAAAATAATCTTGTCATCTGGAACCAGACCAAACTGATACATTTGAAACCCTAGACCTACCACCATTATGCAATGATGAGCCTCCAGCTGTGGCTAATCTAGGCCTACATCAACTATCTCAGTTTGACGACCTTGACAAGTCTAGGGTCGTCTTGTGGGATGGTAACCTGGCAGGTTGTCAATTTGACGAGTTGAAGCTAGTTGATTCTATGCTGTTCACTTAGAAGACCCTAGGGTCGTCCTGTAAGACGACCTTACATACTCCAGAGCTGTCCAGAGTTTTTCAGTGAGGCTGACTTTCTATCCATAGTCAGGCAATGTCTGACTTTGGGATGAGGGTCAGTTAGCCTGAGCCTTCTTTGTTTGCTACCAGGTGGGGACACAATACAGTATTGAGATTTAATGGTAGGGTATAAGACACCATTTTTGTGGATTTGGAAAATATACATATCGATATTCTGGGTATCACCTCTGATATGTTGGTACATGTATTTCGGTGTTGTTACATACCTAAATAACTGTTGGTCTGTGATCGCACACCCTTTCCTATTCAGGAAAACATAACTATTTTGTATGTGATTTTTTTAAACAGATGTCAGGGGCGTGGCAAGCAGTTTCAAAGTAGGGGGGACTGGGGGGTATTTTGACCCTTTTTGACCCATTTTTATTTGACCTTTGGGGTTTGACCTTTTTTGGGGTTGGTCAAAAGTGGGGGGGGGGGGACATGTCCCCCCCGTCCCCCCCCGTCCCCCCCGGTTGCCACGCCCCTGGATGTCAGGGAGGAAATATATATATTTAAAAAGATCATTCCCCAATGCAAATAAGCAACTAGCCTTTCTGTACAGAAGAGATTCCAGCTATGCCTGACTTTCATTGAGGCCAAAGTCCAGCATTGCTAGACTCGCATCCATATGTGAGTCCAGCTTGGCTTGACTCTCGTCTAGCATCGCTGGACTCTTGCTCTAGGTACAGTTCAGCACTGCCTGACTGTCGTGACACCCTGAGTCAGGCAGTGCTGGACCCTCTTTACAGTGAAAGTCAGCCTGACTCTCACATGAGAGTGCTTTTGGCGACACATGCCTGACTTTGGCATGTGAGTCGAGGTGACTCTCACTTTTTCCTCTGTGTACAAGTCAGAAGCTGTAGCTGGGTTTACACTGTCCAAATGCACTTTGAAGTACGTTTTCCTGTACTTTGGTGTTTGGTAACCCTCCCTCCCCCCGCTCCCCCTCCCCCCTTTTCCAAAAGGGGCGGGGAGGTGCGTCCAGCTGGGATCACATGCCCAGTCAATGTTCCAAAGGAAAACAACATAGGATAGTATATGTTACCGAGTGGATGCAGTTTGGAGAACCTGTGAGGTACAGATCTAGTTAGTAGATTGCTCACCATGCATAATTGTTGGCGACTAACCAGAGCACAAAGAACGCTCACTGTTCTTCTTTTCCCGACTTTTCCGTGCATGGTCCCTTCTTGAATAACATTTGATGGTCTATTATTTCAAGTACGTGCCCGCGCCGCCCGTGCAAGGCCTGCACCCAGCCCGAGCCCTGGTTGTCTAACATTGTTTAACACTGTTCAGTCCAGCTCGTCGGTTGCCGAACAGTTTCCGTTTTGCTGTGGCCACATTTGCCGCTCACGAACTGAATCAGAGCCACCCCTATTCACGCCTTCCGAGTCGGCGCCCCGCGGAAGCTGGCCGCCCCGTCCGATTGCATGCCAGTTGCACAACCGGCACGTACGGCTTGACGCCGCATTGAACCCATTTTAATGATTTGTCATTCAGACAAATGGCGTCGGAGGCGGGGCGGTGGGTGGTGGGGTATAGATTGTGTATTAATAAGGGCCGGTACCCGGCAGGGGTCGCTAAGAACGCTAAGGGGGGCAGCACTAACGAGCGGTAATGAGATGCACAGTCACGTGGTCCGCTAGGGCCGAGGATCCACGAGGTCAGCCGAGTAAACACGTCATAAATGGTGGTCGCCGCCGACGTCGGTGCTTCCGGACGACGAGCGCCGCCTAACCCCATCACCCCGTCACCTCGCCGACCCGCAATTACGGACGCTACTTCGCCCCCTACCCCGACTCTCTACCCCCTGTCCCCAGTAGTAGGGAAGAGTGGGGGAACTGTCGGAAAGTGGATCCCTCTCAATGGGTGCACACAGACTACAGGGGACCCACAGGTCAACAGCTACATCCCTGGGCTGCTGTTGGAAAGGGGACGGTCACAAACGCCTGTCACTCACTCACTCACTCCATGTACTGGAGAAGTCGTGTGGAGCAGGGAGGGGGTTGGTAGGTGGGTGGTAGAGGCGGCCACGCGCCATTACCAGCCGGGCATTGATGAGTTTGAAAGGAGGGCGGGAGGTTGCCAATCGGTGGGTTGTTACGGCTGGCCCCGTAGATGGCCCTGTCCGCTAGCCGTGACAATGTCTCAGGGTGCACCAGCACACCCGCTGCCACGCGCACCCACTGCGCACGTCACGGCGACGTCATGCACGTCATTGCGGCCGCACCGCTGCCGCGACGTGGAATGGGACGCTAAGAGGCAATAGGCTCGGTTCCCCCGGCTTAAATTCGAACCTACCGCGCTGTGTCCATACTAAACCCATGCCTATGTGGCCCAAACCATGCATCCATATAATTGTATCCTATTAGCTATACTTTCCACAGCCTCTCCCAACCGCATGCTGCATTTAGATAATCATATATGATATACTCATTTCCATAAATGACCATTTTATAACTTGCCGTTGTTCAACAGTCCATCCGTCAGCTTTCTCTGCCCCTCCCCACCCCACCCCCCAGCACCCGACTGCCCGCGCTGCTTGCCCTGGGGGCTTGCCGGGTCAGTGCCGTTGACAATCTAATGACGCAGCTTTCACATGGAGTAATTAAACACTTCAGCTCATTTGTCATTTAATTGGACCTGCTAATGAGCGCCAACTTCTTGAGCAGCGTGCGGGGCCGTGATGTGCCACGCTGTGGTGGGACATCAAATGTAACGGGGCAGCACAATGGGTGAGCTGTATGTAGACTACAGCGGCCCTCAGAGGGAGCAGCTCAGGGCCAACACATCCTTGAGACTTCTTTATTAGAATATATATCCGGTCATTATGTTGTCACATAATATAGATGGAGGACCCAACTGTGTGCTGTTCACCTTACATTCCACGGATGGTGTCACGACTCAACTACATGGTCATGTATACACAGCACGCTGAATTATAATGTAGCGGCTTGAATGAGCGCACATGAGCTCATAAATTTAGAGGGAACCTGCGCCTATTAGGTGGTACACAGAAAAAATCCAGAGTCGGCAAACCTGGCACTGCCTTGTCAATTTGACAAGGAGAGGGGCTGGCAAGCAAAACCCTTCAGTAAGAAGACCCATCTAGAGCTACCTGGCATATGCCAGCTCTAAACTTGTCTAGAAGTGATTCACCATTCTCCCTGCAGGTGGCCATTACCTAGCATAAATATGTACCCTTGGGAACAAATTGATTAATTCCTATGTTGATATAATAGTGAGTATTACAATACATATATGTTAATATGGAGGATTATGTGAAGTATCTAGGGAAAAGGTAAGATAATGTAAAGAATGCATACTTTTGACAACATTTAAAAAATAGAGCGCATGTGTAGAATGAAGACACCTCTTTTATGTCTTTCACCAGGGCACAAGTAGGTGCATGCACCTTATAATGGTATTATACACACACAAGCCTACAGTCCATTGCTGGAGAGTAGCCTATTCTCAGTAAAAACTTGGTGATACATTATGTGAACCCTTGGTGGCACTAGTGTATTAAATATCATTTCTATATGTGGTTATGTATTTAAACAAATTGATAAAATAATCTTGTCATCTGGAACCAGACCAAACTCATACATTTGAAACCCTAGACCTACCACCCGTATGCAATGATGAGCCCCAGCTGTGGCTATTCTAGGCCTGCATCAACTATCTTAGTTTGACGACCTTGACAAGTCTAGGGTCGTCTTGTGGGATGGTAACCTGGCAGGTTGTCAATTTCATGAGTTGATTCTATGCTGTTCACTTAGAAGACCCTAGGGTCGTCTTGTAAGACGACCTTATGGACTCCAGAGCTGTCCAGAGTTTTTCAGTGTAGCAGTTCATGTACTTCTCCATATCATTTACTCATGATATTATTGCTAAATTACCAACTGCATCTAATGTTAATATTGATTGTTAATATGAGGCCCTTGATCAATCTCATTCACTGTCCTTTAATATCATCGTGTTAAAGTGGTTCAGCATCAACTCTGTGGGAAATTTACTCCCATGAAGTTAACTGCCATATGGTTGGCTTTACTACAAGCGTTTGATATCTAAAAAGGCGTATTTGATGAATATAAATGTTCAGTATATGTTTATGCGATAAAATGAATATATGTCCAGAGTTCAAACGTCTTAAGGTTATTTGGTGTTTATTCCTAAACACAGTTTTACAGGGTGTGCTTAAAGCACTATGACAACGACAATATTCGCCCCCACTGTTGACAACCCCCAAAAGGGCCAAAAACATAATGTCACGCTGAAAAAGTTTTTTTTACCTGCTCTAGATCTACATGTATACTAGTATACATGTTTGCCAGGGCATATAGATGCTGGATGTTGTAGATGTGCGTGAATATATTAGTCTATACAGTCAATACTCCCGAGTCAATACTGCAATATAGGAGAACATGTTTATGAACAATACCCCCGGGCCTTTAACCTATAGCCACCTGTCCATCTGATTTAGTTGACGTGCTATGTTCGTACCCTTCTCTTATAACAGCACCCTGATCAATAAGGGACACCCACAGCTCCCATCCTGCTGTACATGCGGGCCTCGGGGTACCCAGCGGGAAATAGCTCAATTCATTACAGGCCAATCCAAATAATCTCCCTTCCCTCCTCACCCATCTACAGTCTGTGGTAGAACTGATGTAAATTGGTTTCGAGTAGAAATAAAATCACCCAACTTACACGAGCAGAGTGGTGACAAAGCTCTCGGTACTGGTATAGCATATAGGCCGATATAGTACACCAGCCATGACGTCACAATCCCATACATGTGAGGACTCATGGCAGCAGTAGCTGCAGTGGTCGGGCCGCTTGTGATGCTAGAAAATTCATGTTCATTATTTGGTCATTACATTGCCATTAGGGGTGGTCTGCACTGCCAGGAGCGGATATGTATACGTTTGAAGTGATTGCCCGCACTGTGTGCCGAATTGCACCAGCACGGAGTTTAGCGCCATGACTGGCATTGCAAATGGCGCCCCGAGCCTCACGCGAGAGCAGCCGGTCGCGAGAGGTCGCGACGGGTCCAAGGTTAAGCGATTGGGAACGAGGCTACACCGATTGGAAGCGAGGGCCTACTGGGAACGGGCCGTTGCTCATCATCAGCGTCCCCCCAAATGGCAGCAAATTATATTCTTCCAGTCGAATAATAAACGCAATTTGGAGTGATTTGAAACTGTTGCAAAAACACTGTCAATTTGCTCGCAGTGCCGCGCTAATGAGCTGGTAACCGGCGGCAGCGTTTACCAGCAGTAGGCGCCGCCTGAGAGCCCACGTGGTACCGACCCACTCACGTAATGAAGCTTTCCTGGGAGCGGTGAGCCGTGAGCTGAGCTGCTCGATATTTTCACACACCACTTGACATATTTGCATCACATTTATTATGCGGAGGCCACCGTGAACCTCAACTCCAGTACGGAAGTGAGAATGTCCTTAGTGAAAATAACTGATCATGCAGTTACTTATATAGTTGTTTAAACGTAGAACGAGTTAAAAACAACAAGAGGTCATATAAGAAGAGGAGTGCTTTGCTATAAGCTGACATGGGTTAGCACTCCTGGCTTCGTCGAATCACCTAGTTTGCTTGGTACAGATGTATACAGACATTATAGTCGTCATGAAATATATTTTAGCAACATAGGCCGATCTTATCATATTCATTCAAGATTATAATTAGCCCATACCCCGGCTTATTCAGTAAATGGATGTGATTTCATGCAATCTTTCCAAAAGACAGCTTGACTAAATTTCCCGTTGTTTGTTGTTCATACTTAAGAGCCCATATGAAATGTTGATTTGTATACTTCCAGTCACTGGCAGTAAATATTGAGTCCGCCTGGAGGGGAAAAATCGCGATAAATGGGTTATGGACCTCCACCAGCAAGGGTGCAAAGTATCCAATTGTGTAGGGGGCATAAATCCCGTGTAGGCACTCATTATATCTGTAATCTCAATGTGGCATTATGTGGTGCAGCAATCTGTGATTTGTCCACAAAAAGGCTGTAAATGAGGCAATTATCTGGAACAGCGAGAGAAAAACCTTCTCCATCGACCGACATATAATGAGGTCCCAGCTCCTGCCATGTACGGTGTACACTGGTGTGTGTGTGGGGGGGGGGGGGGGGTCACACAGATGACGTATAGCACTGCATATTGTAATGACACGTAGTCAAGTAAACTTCCGTCTGTGCCGCATACATGGTTTAGGGTTTCACTATACCATACAACAATACACTATACAGGAATACTAGTAGGTATACTTTGTTAATGTCTAGGGCTTGTTTTCCACTGACACTCCTATTGAGGACATACATACTACTATAGGGGCGTGGCAAGCAGTTTCAAAGTGGGGCGGAGGGGGGGGGGAGGGTTTTTTCTGACCCTTGTTTTAAAACTCATTTCCCTTGGCCTTTTAGGTTTACCTTTTATGGGGTTGGCCGAAAGTGGAGGGATATGTCCCCCGTCCCCTCGGTTGCCACGCCCCTGCTTACATTCATTAATAACCAAAACCATTGGAGTATCATCAATATGCCTACATGGGTATCACTGATAACAAAGGTATATACCACCTCTAGACTACATGTACATTTGTCATATGGAGACGATGCTACACCGGGGCTGCACTAAACCTGATTTACTGTTTTACATGTAACTCACATGACGTCAGATGCAATTTGATTGTTCCCGGTCCTCACAAGGTGGCGCCACAATCAGGTTGGATCCATCGAAATGATATGTAATCAAAACGTTACAATATAACATTTTAATATTAGAAATCATTAACATCTTTTGAAAATGATTCACATATTTGGCTGTTTAGCCGAAACATGTACAAAATGATGAACATGTATATGCATTAATTAAAAGTACAGAGTTGCCTTTAAGCATCTACACCCAGCTCACCTCCATGCCATTACACAGTGTGCCAAGGCTCAGGCATACACAGTAATTAGAATCTGTCGCGTGTTGCCCCCAGCCGGAGACCTTTTGGATGTCATGTGAACAATGATCAGTTTCATGTGGTTTCTAATTATCCTCTCCTCTGTGAGCTTTGTCTAATTATGTCTCCTTAATTATGTCACAAGGTCTTTCTACCCGGACGGATGAGTGTAGCCTATGCGTGCGTGTGCCCACAAGTATGTAGATGGTGGAGACTACAGGAACACGTATAGATAGATTGGAAATGGCAGTATGTTCATGTGTGTATATACACGATCATGTATACATTATATAAATCCATCATATACCCTAAATCTAGTGTGCCACGGTTATCTGTAATGGGGGAATCATGGGCTGGTCGATCACCATACTGGCTCTTATCAGGCACACATGATGATGTGAGTCACAATACAACACCAACAAAAACGATAACCGGGCCTTGATTGAATAATCAGAGTAATGATACCAGTACCACAAGGACACTTTTGCGAGCCCCAATATGTTACATGTAAAACCGATCATTTGCTCCCTTTGAAGCCGCTATATTTCGGTGGGCATCATAAACAATCATCGCCAGGTCCCATCTGCAGCCACACGCGCTGTAGAGAGAAAAAGTCTTACAAAAAAACGTGAAACTGTAATAAAAGTCTTGATAAAGTCATGAATTTAGATATTTGACACGTGTTCTCCTCATTGATGACGATCCCTTTGTCAAGGGCATGCGCGGCAAATGATGACTTCCGGTCTTTAAGCAAGCGTCCGCGTGAAGGTCGTGACCTTGGGTCGAAGGTCAAAAGCTGACCACTGGTCATTACATCTGACTGAGGAGACCACCTCTGTGTGCGCTCCTGGTGGAATGTATGGGCATTATGTTGTGCATAATCTGCAGAGGGTGGCAGTCACACCCCGCGTGTGTATATAATCATGGCCAGCGGCCAGTGACCTTGACACTGACCAGTGGTCACGTGTGAGCTGACCGCTCGATGACCACTATAATTCGCTGCTACCCCCAGCTGGCCGTTACTCACAACTGACCGGTGCGCTAATGATGAGGGTCCAACGCATCATTGTTATATGTTGATAATTGTGATGGGTCTTCGTTAGATGGCCATAATGATGCCCCCACCCCCACCCACCATCTCCTATGCACCAACCCATGCAGAACTACTCCTATCAGACCTCAAATAGTCAGGCTTTATTCAAGGTTATGGCTCACATCATGGGACAATGGTATTGTCATTTTTCTCTTAACTATAAACCATTTCTGAAAGATGATGGAATATGGTTCACCCTCAGAAAAGTGAGAGTCATTGTCGCTAAAACTACCCTCACCTGAGAGTCAGGCAGTGTCTGACCCTCATATGAGGGTAGTTTTAGCGACAATGACTCTCACTTTTCTGTATTTATCTGTGTGTGTTGTTTCCATGCAGTCTAAATCAAGAGCACATACAAGTAGACGGACATCAAATTATAACAGAACCCGGGTGACAGATTACCAGCCTTGTTTCAGATATGGCCACTGTACCATCTCCTCCATACATGTAGCTGACTTCACAGCTTTACAAAGCTATATAAATGATAATAACATAACCCACACAATATTCATAGATTATCCTAAAAGTTTTGACACTATATTAACAATGAGATACTCTTTTTGTTGGGAGGGGGGGGGGGGACTCCCATTTAGACGTTGAAGGGAATTTCATGAATTAGGTGGAAAACTGCCTAATACACCCGAACCCAAAAATCATGGCAAAAAATATCAAATCCTTCCAAATGAACATCCTCTGTGGAGTGCCCCATGAATCTATAGGGTATTAGGACATATTTCATGCATGTTTATTGTATATTGTTAGAGCTCCAAACAACAAAATTGTTGAAATATCTATTCAGGTACAAATGTATAACAGTTGATAATTGCCTTGACGTAAATAAATGTGGCTCAACACGCGAGAAGATACCTTCGCGGGGGATTTTTAGTTCTGTTTTGCCCAAAAATGATTTAGGGTACTTTTTTATGGAGAATACAGTATTTTCTTAGAATTATTCCATCTATAGCGCT
The DNA here is from genome assembly GCA_947462335.1 of Harmothoe impar. Classification (NCBI taxonomy): domain Eukaryota; kingdom Metazoa; phylum Annelida; class Polychaeta; order Phyllodocida; family Polynoidae; genus Harmothoe; species Harmothoe impar. The sequence continues at coordinate 77,098,265 of OX381704.1, read as the reverse complement.
AGAATTCTATATTTGGAATGTAAATGGAATGTTTTCTATGGGAAATTGGCACATATCACACTTCCTGGTTGCCATGGTAACCATTCCATGGTTTCTAAATGGAACATTTTGGTCCTAGTCTCTTGAGAATTCCATCAATAACTCAAAACTGAAAACAGATCTTTAGATATTCACATTTATTTAGCATATTTTTTAGGAAATGTGATATTTTCATCGTTTTTAGTGGTTATTATGAAATACAGTGTGTTTGGAGCTTATTCATCATTTTCAGTTATGAATAACAATGCATGTTCGAGATGTGATTCCTACAAAACTATTAGGAGTATCTTAGATTATGATATCTTATTTCAAAGATCATGACACAAACTTTAATCATCAATCCCCCCCCCCCCCCTGAGTACCCCTTTCCATGTAGCTGGTCACAAATATGCAGGTCAAAGTCAATCAGACAATGTCCCATATATAAATCCATTCCAGAATTACATCATATAGATGTACATAATGAGGTCACTTAAAAAAATAAAATGGTTTCTCATCACCGCACGCATAGTAAAAATCAGTTTTTGAGGAAAACTATCTCTTTTTTTTTGTGCAGATTTTTTATGAAAAATATGATAGCAATGGACAAATATTGGCATATTTGGTATCAAATTAAAGCTAATGCTGCCAGTAATGCAGTAAGATAGAAATAACTTACAGTTTCCCCACTTTTAAAGATCAATAAATTCTTAACTACTGAAATCTGAATTTTGGTTGTGAAAAAGATATATTAGCCTTGAGTGGCCTAAAACAGTTTTTTTTTTATAAAGCTATGAATAGTCATGAGGTCAATTAGGCCACATAAAAAAAGATTGTTTCAGGTAACATGGGCAGAAAGTCTGGGGGTCGGTAGGTCGGATTTTCTTCTTTTTAAAAACTTTTTTTACAATCCTCTACGATACCTTTAAATTGAACAAAAAAGTGTAAAAATGGAAAGATTTATACACAATTTTAGTAAAACCTAAAACCCAAAGCAGTGTAAAAATACGAAAATGTCTTCAAAATTGCATAAAAAAAGCATTGTCGGCCCTGTTTTTTTTTGTTATTTTTTTGTTTTTTTTGGGGGGGGGGGCCTTATGTTCTTTCGGAAACGGGGTGTACATAGTGGACATACCCCAAAGATATGGGCAATGGATTCCCAGTGTTTGCGGTTTATAATTACTATAGTAACCATTCCTATAACTGTTGACCGTGTCATACTCATACTACAGGCATCTATATCAAGAATGGCGTTTATTGCATTTTGGAGCTCTTGAAATGGTCATCGCTATGTCAAGTTAAGTGGTCAGGATTCTTTACAGGGGATAATGTTCTTATGCCATGGATACATGGGTGTGGTGAATATAGGTCTATACGGAAATTGGTTTAGACTGAATGAGACTGATCTGATATACATGTGGCCTAATATATGCTTATAGACTTCTCTATCTTCATCGGCTATACATTACATCCAAGTTACCATATCCAGTATGGACCCAATGCAAATCCAATTATTGAGATTCCTACATTGTAGGCAATTAGACTAACTTGTACATGTTTGTATACAAGCTCATCTGCTGTGTGTCTCATATGAGAGGCAAAAATATGACGGCATTAAGTAGCAGAGTGACATGACCATTTGTATTTAGCAAATAACCATGTGGGGGTAACATCAGGGCAGGGTGTGGATGTTATTGTATGTTTATGTGTGTCTATATGTGTGAATTAGTTGGGTGGGGGAGGGGACGGACGTGGGGTATCTGGCACTCCCTTGTCATGATACGTCCAAGGGGTATATATTCCACTGATCCCTGGCCTGCACCACACACTAATTACACTGGAGGATTGGCACAAGCGGTTGTTACTAAACATCCTTGACGTCTCGTCCTGACATACGTCCTTCCACCATTACACCGTGCCAATCGCCACCCTCTCCATAGGTGGTAACCATGGTGACCCCTGACCTAGCCACAACCTTTCATCCTTGTGTATGTTGTGTACACTGAAAAACTCTGGAGAGCTCTGGAGTCCATAAGGTCGTCTTACAAGACGACCCTAGGGTCTTCTAAGTGAACAGCATAGAATCAACTAGCTTAAACTTGTAAAATTGACAACCTGCCAGGTTACCATCCCACAAGACGACCCTAGACTTGTCAAGGTCGTCAAACTAAGATAGTTGATGCAGGCCTAGATAAGCCACAGCTGGGGCTCATCATTGCATACGGGTGGTAGGTCTAGGGTTTCAAATGTATGAGTTTGGTCTGGTTCCAGACGACAAGATTTTTTTCTCAATTTGTTTAAATACATAACCACAATATAGAAATGATATTTAATACACTAGTGCCACCAAGGGTTCACATAATGTATCACCAAGTTTTTACTGAGAATAGGCTACTCTCCAGCAATGGACTGTAGGCTTGTGTGTGTATAATACCATTATAAGGTGCATGCACCTACTTGTGCCCTGGTGAAAGACATAAAAGAGGTGTCTTCATTCTACACATGCGCTCTATTTTTTAAATGTTGTCAAAAGTATGCATTCTTTACATTATCTTACCTTTTCCCTAGATACTTCACATAATCCTCCATATTAACATATATGTATTGTAATACTCACTATTATATCAACATAGGAATTAATCAATTTGTTCCCAAGGGTACACATTTATGCTAGGTAATGGCCACCTGCAGGGAGAATGGTGAATCACTTCTAGACAAGTTTAGAGCTGGCATATGCCAGGTAGCTCTAGATGGGTCTTCTTACGGAAGGGTTTTGCTTGCCAGCCCCTCTCCTTGTCAAATTGACAAGGCAGTGCCAGGTTTGCTGACTCTGGATTCTTTCTGTGTATTGTCTACATGGGCCATGTTGATTGTACATATTACATCTGTCTCTGTCTTTCCCCCTGTATGTCTGTCTGCCTGTGCTCGTCTCTCTCGCTGACTCTCATGGCTTTCATGGATTATATACCCTGTTTCCTCTTCATACACTGAAAAACTCTGGAGAGCTCTGGAGTCCATAAGGTCGTCTTACAAGATGACCCAAGGGTCTTCTAAGTGAACAGCATAGAATCAACTAGCTTCAACTGGTCAAATTGACAACCTTCCAGGTTACCATCCCACAAGACGACCCTAGACGTGTCAAGGCCGTCAAACGAAGATAGTTGATGCAGGCCTAGATTAGCCACAGCTGGGGCTCATCATTGCATAAGGGTAGTAGGTCTAGGGTTTCAAATGTATGAGTTTGGTCTGGTTCCAGATGACAAGATTATTTTATCAATTTGTTTAAATACATAACCACATATAAAAGGGATATTTAATACGCTAGTGCCACCACGGGTTCACATAATGTATAGCCAAGTCTTTTCTGAGAATAGGCTACTCTCCAGCAATGGACTGTAGGCTTGTGTGTGTATAATACCAATATAGTGGTGGTAAGATCTTAACGCCAGCCTGGTGATCGTAACCGCGGAGCGGCTAACCAGACTGGAAGGACCTTCTCGGGGCGTTCGCTCCAGGTCCAGTACCAATATAAGGTGCATGCAGTATTATATCAGTATTATATCAACATAGGAATTAATCAATTCGTTCACAAAAGTACATATTTATGCTAGGTAATGGCCACCTGCAGGGAGAATGGTGAATCACTTCTAGACAAGTTTATGGCTGGCATATGCCAGGTAGCTCTAGATGGGTGTTCTAACTGAAGAGTTTTGCTTGCGAGCCCCTCTCCTTGTCAAATTGACAAGGCAGTCTCAGGTTTGCCGACTCTGGATTTTTTCTGTGTAGTTCACCAGTAAAAGTCGACCATGGACAACAGCACTAGCCAGAACATGTTGCACCACTCTTTCACAGAATAAAGGCAAAGAATTCCAGGAGATTTCGCCTCTACTTGTAATACATTATGGTTACAGCAGTCTCTTTCACGTGCCATCATTGTGTTATGGTGTTATATGTTTCTGCTATGGTATTTTGTTCTATAGCACACTAGTATAGCTACTAGTGCTAGTGACTGTGTGATGTTCTGTGATATCTTATCATCCCATGCATGAAACACCAGAGCATATATGATCACAGTGCCATTGTAATGACACTTGTCTATTGTCATACTGTTTCACACTGATAACAGCAAGCCTGTGAGATACTGACTTATCCTGTAGAGTCCATCGCCTATATTCAGTTGACTATACATAGCCCACCTGTTCCTGTGTTCAGGGATTCTTAGAGTAGGCCATACATCTATAATCACGAGGTATAAAGATGGTCATCGATCCCATATACACACACGGGCCCTGTCCCCATTTGGAAAATCAAAAGGGATGCTCAAGCCTGCTTGGCCTTTCTGATATCGAAACCTGGGCCTTTCTGATGTCCAAACCTTGCCCTCTTCTAATGCCCAGGCCGGCCCCTTCGGATGCTTAAAGGTGTACCCTACACTTTATTTCCTACACACAGATTTTTCCAGGATTAAAGCAGTAAGTTTCTACATGTATTTACTGTATACAAATGAGAAATAAAAAGGACCTTGCGGTTGAATTGACCAGAGCAGTGCATAGCTCATGAATCACTTGTGTCAAATTATTAAGATAGCTATAACTTTCAAATTTGTTATGTATAAAGTTGTTTCTTACCTTAATTTGTACACAAATCACCTCATATATATCAGTTCTTTTAATGAAACTTAGGAATGTGATGACATTTAAGGAACAGTTCAATAATTACAGAAGAGAGCAGATTTCCTTTATATTTTGTCCCAAATAAAAATGATCCAACACATTCTTTTTATATTGGAAATATGGAACAACAAAACACTTCTGCATAACATGAACAAATTTAAATGGCATGTAGCAGCATTCATTTCTCCACAAAAGTGGGTTATCCAAAGTAGAGATTATTCTGAGAAAGGGTAAGTTTAAGGGCTTCCTTTAGATCCTTCTCTATGATATAATAACCTAACTTCATTTTAAGTTCATAATGTATACAATGCATTAATTCAACCAGATATATGTCAACATGTTCCCAACTTACACCATATCACTCTAGGTATTGCTCAGTATAAGCTACTGCTATTTCCTGCCTGTCTATGCTACATGTAGACACAAGTAGGCACAGGTGGCCAGTGTGTGTGCTTATATAGGATCTAACACGATGCCCCAGTGGAGCCTCTGGAAGGGGGCAGCCATCTTGTAGGACATGAAATCTCGCTCCTTTGGCGAGATTTCACAGCTTTCTTAGCATGGGGGAGGGTAGGGGTGTGTGTGAAGAGCACTCACACCTACCAGCAGCTGACCACTGTACACACCTCTGGGCCTAAGTGTTAATGGGATGGCCATTGTTTTAGGGGGTATCCTGAGTGACCACACCTGATAAATGCACACCCTGCCTCTAGTAACAGCATCCACACAGTGTACTACCAACAATGAGGGTAGACTCACTGGCTCTGTCCTACCTGTATGGTTTCACTCTCCATACAGTTATTTGGTCACTCTCCAAGCAGAATTTCGTTTTTTAATTCTTATTTATTTCATTTTTATTATAAGAAATTAAAAAAAATTACTTGGTAGATGCATACAGGATGATATATAGTTTTAATGTATGCATAAACCATAAATTAATTAATCAGAAATACACAGTAAGAATAGGGAGTTGGATAAATTTTCAAAATTGTGTCAAATATTATGGAATTCGTCAAGCCTAATAGAGCATTGTGACAGCTTTCCAGAACTGCTTTGATCATCTTCCTACTGCATCTAGTTCCTGTGTGATCTGGATAGGAACCATCATTAAGTCAGATCAATACTGTGATCTAAACTGATTAGAGCAGGCTAGAACAGCAGGTTGGTATTATTGCATTTTCTTGCTGTATATGCATATATTCACATGGAATTTAAGAAAGTGTAACTGACATTGAGTGGGACCTTGTGATCTATAATTCTGTATGGACCTGATGACCTTTGACCTAATTACAAATGCCATTTGACCTACTAGTTTATCCTTAAGTGTCTCCAGGCAACATTAGGCATGGGCGGACATACCTAGATTTCACATATATCATTAGTAGTACAATAACCTGCATCCCCATGGTACCATACTTAAACAGTCTTCATTCTTTCATTAAATTTTGACATAAATAAAATCAAACTTATATTTCGATCAATACCAATCTGAAACTATTACCTCTTTCCCAGGATAAATATATTCATATTAACCACCTTCATTTTGTGAAGAAAAAGAGGCCTCTACCAATTTTGTAGGTCAGTAATTTAAGTCAGGAGAGGGATTTTAGTGAGAGGTGTCAAGTGGAGCTCTCTCAGGGGCAGTGAAAATCGGGTCACAGAAACAGGCCCTTAGTGGGCGCTACTGCTGGGTTTATCCAACTCCCTAGTAAGAAGTGTCCCAAGTAGACTATACAAAGAGGCTCAGTGCCATCTTGTCCTACCATTTAGATCTGCTGTATGCCACCAGGTGACAGCACCCCTTAACATGTTAGAGCCTAATACCTACAGGCCGCGCAAACTGAGGTGTCTATGGGCAACGGTCAGATCTTGGCCCTTGCTGGTGATGCTCAAACCTGGCCCTTTCCATGCCCAAACTTAGCTATTCCTGGCGATGAAGCCTGTCCCTTTCTGATGCCTTGGTTTATATCTGAACCTGTTCTTTTATGTCCAAACACGGACCATTCTGATGTCCAAACCTAGCCTATTATAATACAGAAACATATAGTCTTTTCCCATTCCCAACTTCAAAAAGATCCTGTCATTAGTCTGTCCCTTTAAATTTAAAAATAATATTCCAAATCAATGGCAGGAGAAAAATACATGTCATGAGCCATAAAATACTGTGCACCAACATGAAACAGAATGCACCATGTCAAGTCTAGACTTTAGAATTTTTGCCTGTGGTGCTCGGTGGTAGGCTTACATACATTTATAACACTTTAACTATATCTTGCCCCCCCCCCCCCTCCCATTCCCAAAAATCCTGGATCCGCCACTAATGGGTGTATAGGAATCTGGAGCTATACCCAGTGGGTCCGCCATTTTAAATTTCGCTGGTTGCGGTTAAACCCACTGATAAGACATCCCACTATGGGTACAATTAGGGGACAAACAGGGGACAGGCTAGTAACAGTCTTATCAGCTCTTATCAGTGCTGCACGCTGCAACCAGCTCCAGTCCCGACTTAGGCCCTATATGTTGGCTTTGCGACTCACCTAAGTTAGACACAGTGGCGGCGGAACAGGGGGGGGGGCAGCCCCCCCCCCCCCCATTTTAAAGATGAACTTTTCTGGGAACAAACTCAGAAAACCCTAGAAAACACAAATCTCAAGATTAAATTCCTAAAATGTTCTCAAATGACAAGCTCAAACTCCATCAGGGCACATCGATTTAAATGTAAATTCTCAAAATTTCCCAAAGATCATTCTAACCACTCCGAATGCACCAATTTTAAAGGGAAATTCCTAAATTTTTCAGGGGTCTGCAGCCCTAAGACCCCTATTTGTGACTCCCTCCAAACAACACCCATTAGGTTTTGGGACCTGGGCACCCCCTCCCAACTTTATCCACCTTCCACCGCCCATGAGACAAGGGAGCAATGAATTGCACCATTATGTGAACAACTTAACTTAGTTAATACTAACTACCTTTTAGATAGTATCTCGCCATCTTGCACCTAAATCCGCTTCTGGACATTCTCTGTTATGTTTATGAACCGGTTATTTTACAGCGTAGCTAGCCCACTGTCCGATTTGCAGTACCACAGCTATGTGCCTACATCGTGCCACCAGCACCCTTTTCTCACATTACCAAAGCAAAACCGTTCTGCACTTAATATTTCCCTAGTTACGGCTCCTACCAGACCACACATTTTACCCACCAGTACAGTGTAATATTTGCATCATGGCGCGCCGAAACCATCACGGAAATTGTCTCTCCTTGGTCGCTCGCCCCTTGCCCCCTACCCCCCCCCCCCCCCCTCCACCCCGCTTACTCAATCATTTCCTCGCGCAAATGATGTCGAAACTACACCCCGCGATTTATCCCCTGTGCACCCAGTGTTATTATGGTGGTGTATATGGGGGATATAAATGTACATATAAATACACAGTGCGTGTCACTGCCCAGGCAGACGGAAGTGCGCCCCGCAGCATGACGGGTTAGATTTTGAATTATCGCTGAATGTAAATGCTGTTATTGGCATATGGAATCTGCCATGGATGCACATGGACATGTATGTACTAAATATACAATACGGTTCCTAGGGTAATAGCTAACCCACTGTGGTCCCTGTGTCACTCGTTACACTGAAAAAGTAAACCTGTTCGCACACCCTTCAAATTGACAATGAAGCATGTCTATAGCTGGAGTTGTCATATAGAAAACCCACTTGGTATGTGCCAGCCCCAAACCAACGTGCCAAACGCGACATACCGGTATGCAATTTCCAGACTCCTCACTACCATACCTAAGCTCTTTTTAAAGAGTTATCCTAAAGTGTTCATTCCTAACATCACAAGGTGATTGGCAGTTAATAAAATTGCGGGCCAAACATGTATCTTTTTTGCTCTTCCTTCTAACATATAGGTACTTCAGTTTTAGCATGTAAATCTTTAGGATGATTCTGACAAACTAGTGACGGGACCCTGTGGAGATGTTCAGAACCTTTAGAAACTCACTAACCCACCTGGTGGACATTCTCAGAATCTTTAGAAATTCACTCACTCCCGTTGATGTTTGTTGGTTCTGGAGGGTCTTTCAGAACAACTGACGTGGTCGTAGGCAAATGGTGACGTGACAAAACCTGTTTCACGACCACAAGTAAGATTCCCAGTTGAAATCTATAGAAAAAAAGAAGTAAATACCACATTTTGCCAGATGCAAATACTCTTGTCAATTGGAAATATTGCAATATGGACCAACATCTCTTTATCACTACTGACGAATCTGTTCTGAAAAAAAACCCGGGGGTATTTTTTTAAAACATTTTAGTAAGTTTCCTCAAGAGGGCCTCGAACCCTCGACCCTAGGGTGTAAAGGAAAGCTCTCTACTGACTGAGCTAACCAGAGCTAACCAGACCATCGTCAGCATGGTCTATTGATGACATAGTCAATGGTTTATGACTATTGTTTAGTATGTTTCATTTGGATGATATGTCTGCTATTCATTTCCTAAGTTATCATATAAATTATAACGATAACCCACAGTGGCATTTTGATATATTGACGTATGGATATGTCCCCATGGCAACCTCTGAAATAAAGGACATCGGCAAACATGGAAAATATTACAATATCTAACCACCTGTCGTAGAGAATTTAGAAACAGTATGAAAAGTGAAGGGCCTAGGACAGAGCCCTGTGGTACCCCAAAAGATACTTTGCTTTCTGATGAAACACCATAAGAGGTCAAATCTTTTTGCTTTCTGTCAGAGAGATAACTTGTAGCCACCCTAGGAAAGTTTTATGGAAATTTAGTCTAGAAAGTTTCTGCATCAGAAGACTATGGTGTATTGAATGGCTCGTATTGAAGGAAAAGCTTTCTTCGTATCTATAAATGTGACCACAGTGCCCCATCCAATGTCTCGATAGTTGAACAAATTATTACTAAATAAAACGAGAGGAGTCGATAAAACGAATTCTATGAGAATATATCTACTTTGTTATAATCGTGTTATATATATCGATGGAATGAGAAAATCACTACGAGTTCGGCCATCCTAGTAAGGAATACATGCAGAACCAGATACACCGAAAGTAAAATACTCCTTTTGGACCGCAGATCTAGATGGGGGCTCAAAATGATGCATGAATCCATCCACCAACCTCAATAACCTGTCGTCTCATCTCCAGTCCTGGTGGATTTGGCGTGTTTTAGGGATGTAGACCACGCAGACTTAACACCCAAGCACCAAGTGTATATTTTGCTGCAATTGATGCGGGCATCGTACACACATGACTAAAAAAACACGACCTTTGTTGTGCCGCACGTAATTTACAACATGAAAGCAGCAAGAAACAAAAAAGGTCAATGTGTCCGTTATCTGGCAGCATCGGGGCGCTATGTTAGTGTGGGAGCAGCTCACATGGGGGGCGGGGGGGGGGGGGGGGGGCTGGTGGCAGTCTGTGTGTTGGGACAGACTACATATGAGGGTGTCGGGGTAGCAGCAGCAGCGGCAGCGGCAGCAGGGGGAGTGGGTGGCTGATACCAGGGTGGGAGGGCGGGCCGTGTGGGCAGCACAAGTGGAAAGAAAGTTGGCGATATTAGCATACAAAGTTAATGTATGCAGCAGGAAGGCGGCGGGCGCCCACCACTGCGCGTGCTAATGACCTGCGGGTACCAGCGCTTATTACTGGGGGATAATCATAAAAATATGGGCAGCCCCCACTATTAATTCGGTGGGTGGCTGCCCGGGGTTATTAACGCCCAAATCATGGGTTGCGCCACATTCTGCATTAGCAATCTTTAATGGCGAATTTAAAAAAAGGGAGGAAGTCCCCGTGCCAGTCGCGTCGTCAATGACAGTGTGTCAGCATCAACGAGCACGGGGCCGTACGCATTGTTTGTCTTCATTCAGGGCGGAATTGAATAATTCGGCTGATATAAATGTAACGATCGTTAATTATTACTTACAGGAGACGGAGGCTGCTGCCCCCTAGGGTGGCCTCTAATCAGCGCGTCCTCGGGGCCCGGCGCCCCCTCCCCCACACGGTGCCCGGCGCGCCCACGTGGCCTGATTATGCCCGATTACCGTCCGTCAGCGCCAGGGGAGGGCGGCACCTGTAAAACAAAGGCGCGACGGGCGGGCTACGGCCCATGGGGTGGGGCGGGGGGCGGTCACGGGCCGTGGAGGGCCTCACCCCCTCCACCTTGAGCTACTCACTCGACATCGTCGACTCCCATGTCCGACGTCAGAACCGCCCCCCCCCCCCCCCCCTACGCACACGCCGTCTTCTGCGCACAACCTCAACCCCATATATAAACCCGCCGAACTACAGTAATAAAGACTCCTCCCCCTCCTTTAGCCAACCTCCTCACTATGCGAATCATGACTTTGATCTGCCGAGGACCTCGACTTCTCCAAGGCATGGACGGACAACTACCCTTATTATCGCCCAACATTGATCTGCGCGACACGCGTAGATGTGCAACAACCACGCGACAACCATGACGCGTCTTCTATCTAGGATGGTGCGGATATACCCAGGGTGCGCACCGGGGGTGCGTACATGTGCTACCCAAGAAACACTAATATGTCTAATTGGCAAACTTGGTTTTGGTCCTTTACAAACATTACAGTTCAGCAGAAAGCAATACCCTTGGCGTCAGGTGAGGAGAACTGAGAAAGGGAAAAATAGGTATTTTTTTTCATTTCTTTATACATTCATTCTTTTAGCATACAAACAGTGTCCATAAAAGGTATTAAGAGTTTTGGAAGGACATATCACAAGCTATGTCAATCTAAATACCAGTTCATCCTTAGCACTAATATCATAAAAATGATCATCCAATAAAAAGTTGTAGAATATATATGGTTCATGTTGCTGAAACACCTATTATATGGTGAATGATGTTGATTGAAATATGCAGTTGATACTTTAATCTTATGAGTCACAGTGCACTGATAATGCAACACTAGTACATCAAACAATATTCAAACTTGAAACGTGAGGCCCGGCACGTCTACGATGACGTTCCCACCGTGGGTCACAGAGCGAGCCCCCAGGGGCGGCCCCGCCCTCCCCATAACTAGATACCCTCCCTTTTCAGGTTACCCGACGATCCCACGCACGATTAGCACCCAACAGGCGCGTCATGGCGTCACACCCGCCATCGCCGTTGGTGCTGTAACCCGCCCCTCAGGTCTCCAAGCAGTTTCACATTAGTTAGGAGTCGCCTCGGTCGCCTCGGTCGCCTCACGTCATATCCCACCTACATTATCGACGTTCTGCATAAAGTTAAACCCGACCCAGTCGCGGATACAGGGTTTTGAAAAAGAGAGGGAGGGGCGCTATTGGAAGAATTCTCCCATTCTTTCCATTTAAAAAAGCATTTACATATTGTCCAAAAACGGAGGCGGGGGCGTGCCCCCTCTAAATCCGCTACTGCGACTCCCTGCCCCCTACCCCCGGGCCTGCCCCACCCCATCATAGGGTCATTAATTGATGTAGCATCCCCATTGCAAGCCGCCCTGATTGGACTGAGATCATTGGACTCATCTACTCATGCTATGCATAAGTTATTGATCTAGGGTTGTATCCCCGACCCCTCTGATCCATCCCACCCCAAGGCCATTGGTTATTGTTACAGCCCCAAATGTCCAAATGTCTGACCAAACCTGACCTACTCCAACTTGAGGTCATAGCTTGACATTGCAGTCCAGCCCCCCAGACCTACTCCAACTTGAGGTCATAGCTTGACGTTGCAGGTCCCCCCCAGACCTACTCCAACTTGAGGTCGTAGCTTGACATTGCAGTCCCAGCCCCCCAGACCCACTCTAACTTGAGGTCATAGCTTGACGTTGCAGCCCCCCCCCCCCCCAGACCTACTCCAACTTGAGGTCATAGCTTGACATTGCAGCCTGGGCAGCCCCCCAGACCTACTCTAACTTGAGGTCATAGCTTGACATTGCAGTCCCAGCCCCCCAGACCTACTCTAACTTGAGGTCATAGCTTGACGTTGCAGCCCCCCCCCGACCTACTCCAACTTGAGGTCATAGCTTGACATTGCAGCCCCAGCCCCCCAGACCTACTCCAACTTGAGGTCATAGCTTGACGTTGCAGCCCCCCCCCCCCCCGACCTACTCCAACTTGAGGTCATAGCTTGACATTGCAGCCCCCCCCCAGACCTACTCCAACTTGAGGTCATAGCTTGACATTGCAGCCCCAGCCCCCAAGACCTACTCCAACTTGAGGTCATAGCTTGACATTGCAGTCCCAGCCCCCCAGACCTACTCCAACTTGAGGTCATAGCTTGACATTGCAGTCCCAGCCCCCCAGACCTACTCCAACTTGAGGTCATAGCTTGACGTTGCAGGTCCCCCCCAGACCTACTCCAACTTGAGGTCGTAGCTTGACATTGCAGCCCACCCCCCCCCCCCCCCAGACCTACTCCAACTTGAGGTCATAGCTTGACATTGCAGCCCACCCCCCCCCCCCAGACCTACTCCAACTTGAGGTCATAGCTTGACATTGCAGCCCCCCCCCCCCCCGACCTACTCCAACTTGAGGTCATAGCTTGACGTTGCAGCCCGCCCCCCGGACCTACTCCAACCTGAGGTCATAGCTTTCAAGACATTGCAGTCCCAGCCCAGGCCCGTAACTAGGGGGGGTTCGTCGGTTCAAACGACCCCGCCCCCCCAGCCCTGATGGACCAAAGAAGTTTAGCCAGCCTCAAAGTGGAGAGAATTAACTCCATGCTAGTTATGGCGGCTTGTAAATTGGACAATTATTAGGGTCTCTAGAGAGTAAACCGTAAAAGCATGGTCCATTTTGTTATATGGCTCATTTGAAATATAGCTTTGAGTACAAACCAAGGCATAATTTGCATATCTTTTAATGAAAATCCAACCATTGAATTTATTTAATTCCACCTTTAAGTATCAAAAAACGAACCTGCCCGCGAGGAGGACTAGTTACGGGCCTGCAGCCCCTCAGACCTATACCCCAACCTGAGGTCATAGCTTGACATTGCAGTCCCAGCTCCTCTGATTTACCCCCAACGTCCACTGGATCATCATCATGCACAAATCTCTCAAAGCATCTCATTAAAATACCGATGATCTCCATAAAACTCTCTGATGTTACTACAGTATCCCATCTTTGTATTATCTTTGTTGACAGTAGCAAACCACTATGGGATCTTAGTTACATTCACTTTCTGTCTCCGCGATATCATTGTTGGTTTGCTTCTGTCATCAAAGATATATGTACAAACATCCTTCTTCTGATCACTACTGAACATTAGTACAAATGGTCATAAACTCATCTAATCACCAAATGACAAAGCCACAAACGATATGGGTGTCTGCATGAATAGACAGACAAAATATATGTACACATCTCTTGTTGTTGGTGATTGATGAGTGATGCGTAATTGCACCAGGAGTGAAAAAAGGCATCCAAGCTGATACACATATAGAAAGCAAAGAATATATTCTTACCATACTTCCAGGGCATGTTGCCTGTATATATATATATATGGAAGACTTCCGTTTGTGGAATAAGTTCTACTTTCATTTTGCGTGCAGTTGATATGTTGTTTGTAAGCATCATGAGGACTAAATATCAATATATCGATTTATGTACACCTATATTTGTGTTATTGTAACATATCTCAGTGATTCACCCTGCTTTATTTGATACGTTGCATGAAGTGGCGAAGCGTGGACTCGGAGCCTTTAAAAGTGCACAGCAACAGTCTAAATGAGGGGTGTGTAATTCCCAATGAATACCGTAGTCTTTGTGGGTTTGATATTCTGTGCATGGAAGCCACTCATGTGGTGGACACATTCCTATACCTCTGATCAATGTACCCTGGTGGAAAAGCCTGTCTACACTCCATACGAGTACATCGAGATTGAGCTTATCCCTGATATACTTGACTGTTAAGTGTACAGCATAAAACAACCATCACTCATTGCCCACGTCTTGTTATAAGTCTCAGCTATGCAGATCCCGTGCCAGGTTGAGACCCACCTTTTGCTCTGTTTATACTATTCCTATCAAACCTACTTCAGGAAGGTTGTAAATCGGTCCAGCGCCTGTCAGCAACAATTCTTGTTTTGCATTTATTTTTACCCCTTAACCTATAGGAACCTAAACAGTAAGTTGACATATCACCTGCACTTACTACATCCTCTTCCGATGACGTATATCACGTGCATGACTCAGCCATCTGGTGGGGGAAACTTAGGAAGCTCTACATACTCTATACAACAATAAAGCAGATTGCATATCCCTCTTTTAAGTATTAAAGCCGGCATTAACACACTCGCCCACTGGCAGGGTTTATGGAACTAGCAAATGTTTTGGACAAGATATATGCTAAACTAAAAGGGGAAAAAAATGCTTCCACCAAAGGATACCCTGCAAAATTTCAGCCAGGGATCTTTCACACTCTAGACCAGCTCTCTGTGAATGTAGCCACAGAGGCCTGACAGGTTCTGGGGAGGTGTTAAACTGTATAGTACTCTTGCGTTATGCTCCTACCAAGTGGTGGTATACACTGGTGTGTACAGACTTGTCACTTGCTGACATCTGTTATGTTCATGTACAATTTCCAAAGAAAGGAGTACCGGTGCCCCTCCCCCTTTTTTTTTGATAAATACCAAGCCCTGGCCATAATCTTCACCATATTAAAATTACAAGAGGCCTGAATCTGTTTTCTTTAATACTTAGATATATCATTACATGCGATAAGTTTATCTCAAAGACGAAAATGTCATCTGTTACTTCAAGTATTAAGTCCAAATTAAACCAAAAAGACCTTTTCAAAAAGCTTTTTTTAAATTCTTAGTATATAGATAAATCACATATCCATGGTTTTGACGAAACAATCTGGCGGATAATATATAGTTCAACTGGTTTCTTCCAGAAACGTGAAAAATTTGGAAAATATATGACCCCTTTCATTAGCCATCCCAGCACAAAAGACAGCAATGGTACCCCAATTTCTTTTTGCTCAATGGATTCTATAGTATTTAAGGAACCATATGTAATTTTCTTTAGGAGGCATGAATCTGTATTCAATTTGGGGGGAATAGCGACTTTCACCTTTAATATATTGTACACTATGCACATGACGTAAGGCATGACTTGTGGGTCCATTAGCAGGCCCGTAAATACTGTGGGTTCGTCGGCTCGAACGAACCACCCCACAGCCTTGATGGACCAAAAATGTTCCACTCTAGCTGGCCCAAAAGTGAGGATAATTTGTTACATGCCACTTTTCATAGCTTGTAATTCAGACAATTATTAAGGTCTGTAGGGAGTAAACTATGAAAGCATGGTCCATTTTGTTATATGGCTCATTTGAATTATAGTTTTGAGTACAAATCAAGTCATTATTTGCATATTTTTAAATGAAAATCCAGCAACTCCCACCATTGAATTTACCTAGTTCCACCTTATCAAAAAACGAACCTCCCCATGAAGAGGGCTAGTTACGGGCATGAGTAGTGGCATTACAACTAAAAAAAATAAGTATAACGTGTGTACGCCTTGGTGCTCATGGTAAGAGGAGGTGCCATGGTGATAATAGCCAGAGAGCTCTGGGTAAGGGGAATTACTCGTGTATGTACATGTATCTTGCTTCAGAGTGAGTGGCTCAGACATATGTAAGAGAGGAATGTGTAGCAAAATAAAGTATGCATAAATTTGGAGGTGCTTCCACACTCAACAAGCTCCCGTTTACAGTTGTACTGCAACCCAGGACTGCGGTGCATTACAAATACAGCCATGTGGCTTGACCATGGTGAACATGCAAAACTGATAAACGCAGGTTTGCTTACATTGTCACAAGGTCTTCTTACTGACAACTTTCTCCTACAAAAGGGCTGCCCTATGGGGCCCAGATGGCCTGCCCACCTGGGGGGCACATTTCGGCTTGCCCAGCTTTGAATTGGGCTGGCCCCGTTAGGATCTAAGTGAGGCCCAGGTGGCTTCCTTAGTTGAGGGACACACATCGGGGTAATTACACAGAGAGAAGTAAAGGCGTCGCCATGACTCTTTTACCATAGTCAACTCTAGTTGATTCTTGTAGCAGAGTCATTATGACTCTGGTGGAGGTGTCACAGCCACTCCAGTCATACCCCTTGGATGTTGTACAACTTGACTCTACCTTCAGTGCAGAGTCAAGTTCAGTTGACTCTGCCCACAGCAGAGTCATACATAGTTTGACTCTCCATGAAGAGTAAAATAAAAAATGTGTTGAGTCTGATAGTAGTTGTGTATGAAACCACATGATGGGCCAACCTGCACTAGTTTGGTACCAGTGGCAACCACAGACTAGAGCCACTATCAATTCTTCAGACATTTGGTACATGCCAAACAGTTTTGGTCCTTTATAAAATAGTACACTATGTCTTTATTTGTCTAAATAATGTGAATGAAAGCTATTCCAATTAACTTACCTGAATCAAATATGATGATAAACTTTACAATGCATTCCAAGAACATCAACAGTACAGAGCTTAGCCACCATATTCGTGGGTAAGGGAAATAAACATAAGGCTGGGCACTAACTGTCTGAAATATAATGTATGGCACTGCTTAATACTACACATAGACCTATGATATTGGCATCTAATTTGATGTTTGTGGCCAATGGTCTGCAGAGTGTAGTGTGAGGCAGATATAACTTAGCCCTCTGACATAAGGAGAAGTGGTGGACATGACAACATATCTTGTTATTGACCTCTCTTGGGCAATAACTTCACCTACTCACTTTTCTCACAGGCCTCACCTGGCCTGTCTTCTAATTGTATACACTTGTTGCCCCCAGCCTAGCCTGACATAATTACACAATCCACTTGACCTGCATACCCTCATGTATTCAAGTATCAATTTTGACTCCCCCTCCTTTGATGGGTCAACTGTGGTTGACTCTTCAGTCAAACTCATTCGACTCTCCTGTGTGTAAGCACTGACTAAAGGACAATGCAGAAGTAAAAAATATACATTAAAAGACCATTTCTCGTTCCTGCATGGTAAAAATGAAGTATTTTTATTGGAATATTATACATTATGGCTGTACCAGCCCACAGGGATGAACTGTCTCATAAAATCGGGCGTTTCTATCTCTGCTCATGTCATCCCAATGTCATTTTCCAAGAATGTTACTGGCCAGTCCCATAGAAAATATGTTCATGCCACCAAGTGTATTCCATCATATATATGACAGTCTGTGAGCTTTGAAAACCAAGTACTTGTAAAGGACCAAAGACCACGCCAGTCCAGATTCAGTCATCACCTTGTCAACCATTATGGGGATGTAGAAGAAAAGTATTACTCTTGTGGACAAGGGAATAACATGTGCATATATTTATCAGAGGGAAATAAACTTCCTGTTATTTGATCGTGTAAAGTAGCGTCCACCTCGAGCCAACATGAATAAAAGCTGTGTTTCAGGCTACCCCTAAAACAGGGCGGATATAAAAAATAATAAGACAACTTTTCGAAGCATTTTCGAAGCATTTTAAACATACCCATACGTTCCCTCTAGGTATAGTGTGTGTACACAAATGTGCGTGCGTGTATATATATATATATATATATATATATATATATATATATATATATATATATATATATATATACATATGTGTGTGTGTGTGTGTATATATATCTGTGTATATATGTGTGTGTATATATATATATATATATGTATATATATTTATGTATATATGTATATATATATATATATATATGTAGGTATATTATATATATATATATATATATATATATATATATATATATATATATGTATATGTATGTATATGTATATATATATATACATATATATATATATATATATATATATATATATATATATATATATATGTATATATGAATCAATGGTAACAAGTGGCGATCTAAATGAGGCTGTGGAGACAGGACAGAAAGCTTAAAGAGCATTATAGTAATTGAGGGCCGACATGGAGCAGGGCGCATGCCACGTCATGGTACAACGTCTATTGCCAACAATCATGGCGATCAAGCAGTACAAAAAACAAGATGGCAGCCTAATAGTAGCAGACGACATTTGAGTGAGTATCGTGTGTGTTTGGAGACGCTGGGGACGGCCCCCAGTGGCCATCCCCGAAATGAGGCTTGGGCCGTTTGTTGTCACAGAGCATGTCAAACATGTAATTCATGATGAAAACACCACTCAGGGGAAGCGGCGGAAACGTCGACGTCACCGGGCTCCATTTATTGTATTGTTATAGAGGTTTCCTACCCGGGCCTGGAGATGCTCGTACCAGGCTCCACCAGAACCATTTACCTCTCTTCCTCATCCCACCACCCCCACCCCCAGTTTGGACGAAATGATATGAAATGGTTGCTGATGAAGAGACTTGTCATAATCTCTTTGACGTCAGAGTGTTCATCTAATAATCTGTTTCATCGTAGAGTAATAAAAAGATTGGTGTGGAAGGGGCACTTTAAGGGATTTGGGCCGGGGAGGGGATATAAATAAAAGAAATAAGTAGTCTGCAGGAAGTTGGTCAATGATCACTCAAGCACTTATAAATGTGAGCAACGTTGAGTACTTAATACAAACAGATTAGGAGACCGTGTAGCCCAAGTCAGAGTCTTTGCAATGCCTTCAGGATCTTGAGTGCTGCATTGGCACTGCAAAACACTGACACTTTTATCTGACGACATTTATTCATTTTTACAGTTCACTGATATGTATTGTGCAGTCTTATTTCAAATGTTCGAACATGTAACTTTTGGCATGCCAAGGGGAACTAAGAAATTATCAATATGAACTTGATAAACAGTGCAAATATATTGCTGTTATTATGAATAGTATAACTATCATGACCTCCCTGTATTCTGTTCACCATTCATACAAATTGAATTTACATGTGTTTACAAATAAAACACTATGTGTTTATATATAAAACACTATATGATGCATTTATATGCCCTGTATAGTCTTCCAATCCTCCCTCACAACAATTTCCCTCTTGGTATACTTGGAGGTGCTATCCCTTCCCTCATATCCTCCCAACAACAAGAACATGGGGCATACAATTTGGTAGCCACGGTCTGTAGCCCTTTTATATATATATATATATATATATATATATATATATATATATATATATATATATATATATATATACAGTGAAACTTCGTTATAAGGAACTCTGATATAAGGAGACCTTGCTTACAAGGAGCAGATTTGTGTGGTCCCGATTTTGCCCTATACATTTATATAGTAAGAAAACTCTCTTAGAAGGAGGTATTTTTACCTTAACCTCTGATATAAGGAGGTAATTTTGGCTCATTTCCTTATTTTGTACGTGCAAACCTTACCCAGGGAAGTTATTTCTCAGGATTACAGTCACATACCGTAAAACCTCGCGTATAAGCCTAACTCGCATATTAGCCGCACCCCTAACTTTGGGAAACCCTATAAGCCTAATAGGGTATATGAAAATCGTTAATTTAATACTGTATTATACTCTCGTATAAGCCGCACCCCATATAGGCATGTTTGGTATCAAAAGAAAGCTGGCTCTGATTCGCGTACAAGCCGGGGCTTGTACGCGAGGTTTTACGGTACTGATTAAAATTGCCCACTGCCCCATCCCTTAGAAGTGGGGAGAATACATTTGTAGCTTCCCTAGGGAGGAAGGGAGATCAAAAGCTCCATGAAGGGGATCTAGAAGAAGTTTTGACTTGAAATAATACACACACCCATCTGAATTGTATTCAAATCAAGTCTATAAGGGTATAAGAGACACAGGTAGGGAGTGTTCTGTTGCTAGACCTTTATAAGGCTGACCTTGCTTATAAGGAGACCTTGCTTATAAGGAGCAAAATTGCACTGGTCCCAAGGTCCTCCTTATAACGAAGTTTTACTGTATATATATATACATATATATATATACATATATATATACATATATATATACATGTATATATATATATATATATATATATATATATATATATATATATATATATATATATGTATGGTATCTGACTGGATAACATTAATATATTTGGGAGCGGCGGCAAATGGTTCAGTATAGGGGACCCAGGGGGCGCCCCAAGCTGGCCCCACCTGTCATATCCGCCCACCGCTCGGTCAGTCTGTGGTAGTTAGCCGTTGAGTAAGGTTCAAATTGCTCTGTGCATCAGTTATCCGTCACAATGCCGAAGTTTTATGAAGGCTGTAAGGAAGAGTTTGACGGACGCAGGTCAGATTGTCCATATTGCAAGGACAATCGTGAGTACAGGGAACAAAGGGAGAGGAGGAAAAGTGAACAGGAGGAGCGTGAAAAGGAGAAGGAAAAGGAGACTCCGCCGGCGGCTACAGGAGGTGCTTCAGGTGGCGCTAAGGACACCAAGGATACTACCAAGACTGATCTAGATCAATCTTTGCACGAACTAGAGGATTTATCCGGGGTCCTTGAGGAGTTTAACAAGCTCTCTCTTCACCTGAACGCAAGGATGTCTAAGATGGAGGGCATGATGGCCCAGATGATGGCCCGTATGCCCGAGAAACAAGATGGCGCCCACCCTCACCGGCGCCCTTTCAACTTCAGGACCCCTCACCCCGGGGCCCAGCCTGAGGTGCCTCCAGCCAGGGTCCCTGATCTGGAGGACCGTGGGGAGGACGGAATCGACGCTGCAGTCATGGACGGTGCGGAGATCGACGCTGGAATCGACAATCTGGGTGGGAGGCCCATTCAGAGTCTGAGTAAGTTCGATCTGCGCAGATTTTTACCGGCCGCTGAAAGGAGGCGTCCACTTCAGGTGGATAATCCTGAAAAACTGATCTATCTTTTGACCAGATTGATGGAGGACTTATGCATTAGGGGGTTCAACATCACCGGCCTCCTTCAACACATCTCATACATTTCCTGGATGGCATCTACAGGGATTTATGCCACCGAGGCCCTTGTTGAGTATGATTATGAAATGCGGGATAGGGCCAGAGAGTTTGGATGCAGGGCCTTTGTGGGGGGTGACACTCACTTATCCAATATGTATTTGGGTACCAGTGGTACAAAGGCCCACAGGTACCAGTCGAGCAAGGGTCCCAGTTCCCGAGGAGGCCGGAGTCAGGGATACAGTCAGGGGTCCGGGTCAGGGAGACGTCAGCCCCTGACAGGGTGGAGGAGGATTGCATCAGAGAGAGGAATCTGCTTTAACCACGCCAAAGGACATAGGTGTGATGGGTGTAGGTATAGGCACAGTTGCACTTGTGGATCCAACGACCATGGTATGCTGAATAGCCCCCATTATCGTCGGGGTGGTGACAGGAACGGCGACCAGGGCGGCTCAGCGTGACTTTCCGGGCCAAACAAAGACATAAGCTGGATTACAAACTATGAACTGAGTCCTTGTACGTGTGTTGTTGAAGGGATTAGCCCTTGTGTACGTGAAGATTGCTTGTTTTTCACACCTGTGACTACGTGTACAAACTTTGTTGTTGATTCTGATGGGGGCCGCCATGCTTTACGAGGGCCGCAGCGCGATTCTGAATTCTGTATTGGAAATGTTAGAATTGGAAATGTTAGAAATTCGGCGGTAGGCTTGAACGATAATTATTGTAAGGGAGATAATGTCGCCAGTAAGCCTGGCGACATTATTTGTCAGGATGCATTGGATTGTGGGATTTCTGGCGAAAATTGTACGGGAAATGGTGAATTTGTTGGAATCGCGTCGAGCCGGGTTGACGAGCTGCGCGATTCAGGTTCTGCTGTACTTGTTCAAATTAATTCTGACGAAAATGTGGAAGTCTATCCGGGAGCCCTGTACAATGGGTGGTGTGAAGAGAATTTTGTCGCCAAACAGTCTGGCGACAATATTTCTCGGGAAGATTTGGCGCAAATGGGATCGGACAATATTTGGGCGACAAAATGCAACAAATTGGGAGTCGCGCCGATCCGTCTTCATGAAATCGAAGATGGCAGCGCCCGGGTTGAAATTGTTTGCGTTCACGATTCTTTGTGGGAAAGTTTGCCGGAATTTGTGAGTATTACTTCGGAATTTACGGTATTGAACAATTGTGTCGATAAATACAAATGTACCCGTCCTGTGGTCGCAGTAGAAGTGGTTCCGGGGGGTTGGTTACCCGTCTGGCAAGCATGTGTTGATGGTACCTGTCACTGTATGTACATTGTAGAAGGAGTGGAGTGCCAGTTGAGGCCTTGCAGGTTCGCTGCGAAGGTGTTAGACTTCAATGGCAAGGTGTGTACGGATGATATGAAGGTGTTGACAGGTGTGTACCGTGGTTTTCGGATAGTAGACCATGGCTGTGTCTGTAAATATTCGTGTACAAATTATCAATCATTGTTGGGGTCAAAGTTCAAGGGGGACATGGGTAGAAAAATCAAACAAGAGTTGATGGAAGGCAAAGTTTGTATGGTCAATAAAAGACCTAGGTGCGTCCATGCTATGGGGGGTGTGGAGAAAGCGGATGGGTCACTCAGACCTATAACTGACTGCTCTATATGCCAGATGGAGAAAGTATCAATAATTTCATGGGAGAAACTTGTGAAAAATTTCATTATAAATCTCTTGATGATGTTGTTGAATTGATTACAATTGACAGTGCATGTGCAGTCACAGATATTGACAGCGCGTACCGTTCGGTCACGGTTCTCCCCTCCCACAGAAAATTTCAGGGTTTCTGTTGGGATTTGGGACAGGGAAACAGGTATTTTGAAGACCTTCGCTTGTGCTTTGGGTTGGCTTGTGCACCTTATTTGTTTACTTTGTTGTCCGACTTTGTTGTTAAAGTAGGTAGCTTAGGCCCATTTGTCAGTTGTGTCAACTACTTAGATGATTTTCAAGATGAGCTGGGGGCCACATTGGAGGGCCTAGGTTTCAAGGTTTCCCAAAAGAAACTAGTTCCCCCCGCCACAACTGTCAAATATCTCGGTATTATAGTTAATACCGTGGATATGACCCTGTCCATTGGTCAGGACAAATTGGACAGGGTATCTAAGGAGGTAACTGATCTGCAAAATGTCTCAAAATGCAAGCGCAAGCGTTTGGAGCAACTTGCGGGTCTGTTGGCTCATTGTGCGACCGTAGTTAAAGGAGGTCGTACATATACGAGGCGCATCTACGACCTACTTAAATGCACCGAGGGTCAGGTTGAAGTAGAATTGGGCGACTTGGTCAAACTGGATTTGAGCTGGTGGGCACATTTCATGGTGTA
Source organism: Harmothoe impar (assembly GCA_947462335.1). Classification (NCBI taxonomy): domain Eukaryota; kingdom Metazoa; phylum Annelida; class Polychaeta; order Phyllodocida; family Polynoidae; genus Harmothoe; species Harmothoe impar. The sequence continues at coordinate 77,074,340 of OX381704.1, read as the reverse complement.
CTTCAATGGTAAAGCCCGGGTCTTAAATGACCAGAGTCCCAGTTTTGAGGTCTTCACTGATGCATCATCTAAAGTAGGTTTTGGTGCCCATTGGACCCATGGCTACACTTGGGGTTTGTGGGATGGTCTTGGCCATAGATGTGACCATGAGTATCATCCCCCCCAGGAGGCGTATGATGACCATATCAAGGAGAAAGAGTTATGGCCAGTCTTGGTTAGTTTGTCCAAATGGGGAAGTAACTGGCGTAACTCTACAGTCCAAGTTACCACTGACAATACACAGGTCCTGGGTGTACTCCGCACTGGTAAGAGTAGCAATGCCACAGCAATGGGTTGGGCACGTGAATTGTTCTGGTCATGCTGTTTCTACAACATAAATATCCGCTGTAACTGGATCCCGGGAGTCGACAACGTGGTAGCTGACTCGTTGTCTCGACTCAACAATCCTGACTGTGTAACTATTTGTTCAGCTACATTGCCTGACTTCACCGAATGTTGTTGTAGGATTGTCGGGACTGATCCACGACTGGGAGGTCCTGAGGGAGAACACGGCCGCGGATAACTCACGTAGGGCTTATAAGTCAAGGTGGAACCGGTTCAAGACTTTCTGTGAGGATCATTACTTGTGCCCCCTCCCAGCTACCGTGACAACCATGTGTTTGTATGTGACACACCTAGCTAAAACACTGACTTATTCTACTATCAGGTATTATGTTTCATCAGTTTGGTTACTACATGACATTTAAGGAGTACCGCATATTGACCCAAACTGCTACTTGATGAAGGAAACATTGGCCGGCGCAAAGAGGTCATTGGGTTGTCAGGTGCGCCAAGTAGACCCTTTGTCCCCAGATGACTTGCTGTTGATTTATCGTACTTTGGACTTAACAGTTGAGCCGGACCTAATGCTCTGGTGTGCCCTAACTTTATGTTATAGATGTTTGTTGAGAGCAGGTCATGTCACTGCGTCACCCCATACCCTCAGGGTCAAGGACTTATTATTCAGGGGTCAGAACATGGATGTTTTCATTACCAGTTCTAAGACAATTCAGTTTAAGGAGCGTGTCCTCCTTATTCCAGTATTGAAGGCAGGTAACTCGCCATTGTGTCCAGTGGGTCATATCAAATCCTACTTGGATAGGACAGGGTTATCTAAGGAGGACCCATTGTTCCCATATACATACCATGCTTTTTGCACTGAACTTCAGTCTACATGTAAGCGAGCAGGTCTCACAGGAGATTATGCTACGCATAGTCTAAGGAGGGGGGCTGCTACTTATCTAGCCTCCTTTCTTCCTCTTCATGAGGTCAAGCGTTATGGTGATTGGAAGTCTCTTGCTGTATTATATTACATATCTGATAATTACAAATGTCGTAGAATCAAAGATGTCTTAGTAGCAGACCATTGGGGTTCCTGGTAATAGGCAAAAGTGTTGTTTGTTTGGGCTTTTGGTCTTTTCTTGTCAGATTGTACGTCAGGAATTTAGGCAAAAGTGTATCCAAGTCTTTCTCATCCATGTCTATGTCTTCTCATTCTAGCGCTACAGTAATATATGTATGGTATCTGACTGGATAACATTAATATATTTGGGAGCGGCGGCAAATGGTTCAGTATAGGTGACCCAGGGGGTGCCCCAAGCTGGCCCCACCTGTCATATCCGCCCACCGCTCGGTCAGTCTGTGGTAGTTAGCCGTTGAGTAAGGTTCAAATTTTTCTTTTTGTTTAATAAAGAGGCCTTTTCTTGTCAGATTGTACGTCAGGAATTTAGGCAAAAGTGTATCCATGTCTTTGTCATCCATGTCTATGTCTTCTCATTCTAGCGCTACAGTAATATATATATATATATGAAATAAATGTTTATATATTTTACTCATATGCGCTACTGATAACCTCAAATTAAAAATAATGGATGCAATTCCTGGTGTTAACTGCGTACAACCTAGGAGCCTATTATATATGCATACGGAGGAAAGCCTACATGGTATGAGAGCCGCCATTTTTTAACTGTCCCCTGACTCCACAGCAGTACATTGAGGGTAAATTTGTGGTCAGCCACTGTGCACACCTAGGAACAATGGTCACAGATAAGACTAATAAGGCTATTTTTTTTTATCCAATTTTGAGGTTTGCGGGTCAATTTTTGACCCTACCTAGCAAAAGAGGCCGACCCTAGAAAATGCTATCCAATTTTCTGACCTATCCTACCTAGATTTTCAGACTGTAACCTGAATCACACCTTATTTTGGCCTAAGGCTGATAGGTGGTAGATCCCACCCCTATCTCGATCACCTGTATCACTTCCCCATTGTCTCAGGTGTGAGGTGAGGGTCTTAGCCTGATTGGGGAACAATGCATTTATTTTACACTCTGACTGACTGACTGACACGTAGTCACCCATAGAGGTGTTAATGCTCCATTTCTCTAAGATTTAAGATATTCTCCCTTCTTTAGGCTTACATAATTAAAGCGATTACCCCAGCCTCCTGGTGCGAATTCTAGTCAACCCGTCCACTTACCATCTCATACCCTACCAAGTCACCCACTTACAAAGTCGCCCACCAACCAAGTCGCCCACTTACCAACTCGCCCACCTACCAACTCACCCACCATATTTTGTCCTGATTTGATTTGATTTGAATTTCATTTATTTATCCTGGCAGGTATAAATGGCCTAGTAGACCTTGTTTACATATACCAGCATCTGTTCCGATGAGCGGAGGTAATAAAAGACAAAAAATAAGCCTTTTTAATAGCTTTATAACATGAAAATGTGCATCTAGGATCACGTTCCCGCCATGTATACCTTACCTGGGTGATCTACATAATGGTTGATATTAGAATTTTATATTATATCGGATGGCCCCAAGGACCATGAGTAGGTTAGTATACATTTTAGAAATATTGTTTTCTTCTTTATGAAGAAAGAAAAAGAGGGGATAGAACCCATGCTATGTAGTAGCATCTGTTGATTAAGCCAGAGTGGGCGACTTGGAAAGTGGGCGACTTGGTAAGTGGGCGACTTTGTGAGTTGGCGACTTGGAGAGTGGACGACATGGTAGTGGACGACTTTGTGAGTGGGCGACATGGTAGTAGGCGAGTTGGGGAGTGGACGAGTTGTCTGGATACCCCTGGTGCATGCCTGGTGCAACCAACATAGGCTCCCCCGTTATGCAGACGTGGATAGCATTGTTACACAACAGTTGTGTCCCTAAAAGGAACAGAAGCTTTGCCATCTTCCGTTCTCATGTCAGTCGTTATATGTACGGAATATTCACCAATGATGTCACCAATTCTGGGCGAAAATGCAAACAAATTTCGACCCCTTGATCTGCGGGGTGGTGTAAAAGATTTCGCACACTCTGCGCAGAAACCCTCCGCCCCCCCCCCCATTCTTAAAAAATGAGCACTCCCCATAGAGAAGTGCTGCCCGGGTGCTGCCGTAATGATATGGTACTAGTATTAAGTCTGCAGGAGCAGCGGTCAATAGAGAAGGCATATAGCTTCTATCCTTCTGCATGCCGTGTGTCACAGTATGTTAATACAGTTACTTAGGGAGCGTTCACTATTTATGCCTGGGGGTGTGTGCAAATCAGGGGGGGGGGTCATTTTTTTAGGGGGATTCTGAGGGGGGGGGGGGCAGCACAAGAGGGGTCTAAATTTTTTAACCCCCCGGTCAAGGGGTCCAAATTTTTACCCCCCCCCCTGTTGTTAAAAAATGAGCACTCCCTAACGGTGATTCGCTAAAAAGTCACCATGTACAAATTCTCCTTTTTCGGGGGGGGGGGGGTGTTAACATCATCATTAGTAGGTAAACCTAGTATTGATTAAAATAATAGTTAATACCAATCACTATTACATTCCTGCTGCTATCCTCCTGTGTGACGTACTTTATAAATGGCTCTAGAACTGATAAACTGGTTACCTAAATATCAACCATCTTCTCTACTCTAGTGTCAACCCCATACTTGGCATTCATATTGATCCTATAGTGAATTCTGAATTCAGTAACTGATTGCATGTATCAATTTTCGCAGGAATACCCCCGGATAATGCCCAGTAAAGTCTCCTCATATTAAAACGAGGCTTTCACCTACTCAGTGTACAAATGGACATACAGCTGTAATATATTTGTCATGATACCTCGTGAAATGTGGCAGGACTTCTTTCTACATTTTTATTCAACGGACTATTTTGATAGTGTGGCATAGTCATGTACATTTAGCTGTTGTGAGGATGGGTATATGTACACAGAGCAGCAGCACGACTCTGCTACATCTATGTTCCATACACACGTATAATAGCCGACCACTGGCGCCAGAGGCAACGACGTTTGGGTGCACAATTTAATCAGCCCTCGTCTAAGTGATCCTCACTCCCACCCCGCTGTAAGTCGTATTAATACATCACTTTGCTAGAACGCTGCTCCTCGTGCCAGCAGCGTCTGTCCCGGACGCAGACGACATTTAGTGAATTTAAGTGTTGATGATTATGCTGGCGGGAAACTGCGGCCAACGTGTCAGTGATAATGAGAGCGGCGTGTGCCAAGAGCTGGCCGACACCGAGCTGTTTGTTTAGACGTGTCAAGTGCAACATGGGCCTTGGCCCAGGCCACAAAACAACAACAGGGTCAACATACTGAGGGTGGGGTGTCAAAACGGGGTAGGGAGACAACAGCATTGTTATACTAGTATAGTCTTCTCACTCTCCATGAGGCCTGGGCTACATTTTACAGCCATGCAATATATCCTCTACCAATAATATGTCTATATATCTGACACATAGACGAGGTTATGGGCTGATGCCTCATGGCACTTTGTGGCAGGGTGATCACCGTTGATGGCAGCAGGGATGTATACGCTGGGTGTTGCCATGGCAGAGGCTCAGGCCGCCACATTCTGGTAATTGCATTGGTGCATCAACAGCAATTATGCTTGTATGTTCTGCCCGGATCGTCGGTGATGTGATCTAGCCCGGACGGTCAATGATGACAGGGGGGGATGAAAGCGTGGATGTAAATGGTGATGGGGGCTGTAGACTGGGCGGCATACTCCTCATGTGTTATATAGCATGACGGAAGATATGGGGTGGGGGTACAATATGGACACTGGAATAATGTATAGACATCAACATCAGTGTGTGTGTATGGTGGTGGTAGGGGGTGTAATGCTGCCTTATCGCCTATACCATTACTCCTAGTAAACGAATACCAACACCAACATGAAACACTCGTTTTATTAAATTTATAGCCAAGAAAAACTAAATTAGTTTTCGGCATTTTGCGATTATATTGATCATTTGTGATAATGCTGGATCCTACGTACTAGTTGTAAGACCTTGAGGGTTGCGCGGAACCAGCGTTCACATATACTTAAAAAAGAAAAGTAAATGGTTCTCTCTTTAATGAATAATTAAACTCTCATTAACATGAATTCTAACAGCTTCACAAGAGCTTCAAAGAGGTAATGATCTTATTAGCATAACAATACAAATTAGAAAATCGTCGTTTCACTACAGATGTTGATCGTCATATTGTAATTGCTCTGTTTACATTCCAAATTAATACCGGTACTTTTGTTCTTGTGAAAGACATGATGAAATGGAACTACAGTTACCCTATAGGGGAGTGGTATTCTTTAACATTGAACATGGGGGAGGGGCGATTGGTGAACTTGAGGGGGACCAAGAACATGTGGACCCCTTTAATGGGGAGGGACCAACAAACCCCTAAATGGCTCCCCTTTTTTCAGTGGAAAGGCAGGCACTTTAGCAAAGGCAGTCAGTGGCGATCCATTTGAACCCACTTGAGGCTAAATAATGTCGACCCACTTACGCGGAAATACACTAGCCCCCTCCCTACTGTTACAAAATGACCACTCCTTTACTCCACATAAACATACATAAATACAATGTTCGTACCCCCCACCCACACCCCCACCCACACGCAAACATGCAGGAGTCATGCCGGGGAGTCGTGGCGGTTGTAATACCTCAGTAAGAGCTAGGGGCCTCTCCATGCTATTTCAATGTGGAGGGGGGGGGGGGCTATAGGCTTGAAGGCGCTGCGGTCCTGGAAGAAAGACGGGGAGCGACAAATTAACCAGGTTTGATGGAGTAGCTGTTCTCTTTTGTGGTGGGGAGTTGGCTGCCAATGGCACTCTGTCCCGCTCTCCATGTCTTTAGTTCTTATGTAACCCTCAGGCCGACTTCACAACCACCTAAACGGACTGGTAATTGATATTTCCATGCACCCTCCTCGTCGTTCCTTTCCCGACACATGCCTCCAGCCGCAGAACACGTTATTGTATAGGGCACAAATGGCCCTACCAAACCCCTCCTGCCACAAAGAAGAAATGAAGGTCCAATTAGAGTTTCTTCTCTCTCCAGTGGCATTCACATTGGGTTAAAGCAACTTGTGAGGGGCATATTCAGACCGCAGGTTTAATTGAGTTCTCCGAGTGGTTTCTTTCCTGGGCCTCATATTGTAACCACCCCTCTCCCAACTGCCGTCCTCTACTCTCCACTCCACTCTGCTCCCCTCCACGTCCCGCCACAGTGAGCCAACCAGCCCTTGTCAGCAGCAATGACAAAAGGTGCATCATTTCAGAGGCAGGCCCGGAGAGGGAGAGCCGCCACAAACTGGCAACGTCCCATCACGTACACAAGTGAATTACATCTTTTATGTGTCTTTTAATAACGTGAAGATGATGGCATAAGCACGCCCAATTACGGCTGTCGGTTCGCACTGTGTCGGCCGCCAGTGGAGATGGATGATCATTGCGGGGCCCCCATTGTGGCTGCACGGCCCCTGTCACGCTACCTAGCGGATATACACAGGCACGTTAATAAAGGCTACATATCCCCAATCATAATAATCGTTAGGCATCTGCGTGATGGAGGCCGATTTCCGCCAGATAAACAAAGACAATGAGCGGTTACACAATAGACCATAGCGGCTGCATGCTGTGCTTCCTCTAGCAGGCTAATCGTCTACACATGTAGATCATCTACCATCAGGGTGTACTTAGGGTACACGTATTATCGTCATTGCAGGAAATCATTTCTAAATTTGCGGGACACTTCTACAATATACTGTATCACGCTCAATTATAACATAGCCATAGTCGAGAAAGGGTCATGAAGCTTGATAGAATTATTGTTGATATTAACGATGGTGTCAGGCGTGAAAGCTCCAAGTTGTGATATCGCCTACATTAGTACTTACACTAGTACCGGTATATCATCGGTATGTTGTTATCTCCACAGTTATCATATACACACGTCCCTATTCATCTATACATATTTATGAATTGTTGATAATTGTGCATCCCACGTGCATGTGGGTACTTGGGGACTATGGCAATTGCAGAAAAGTCAAATCTCAATTAAGAAAATAGATAGGAGTCTGACACATACCCTGAGACGGACACTTGACGTCTACGCCCGGTTCATCTCATGTTAACATCAGCCATTACTTTCCCAGCCCTAAAGCGACATCTAGGCCCCTATTAAACATATTTTGACATACCAGAGTAGGTACCAGCAGATCACTGCGGAGTACATTGAACAACTCTGGAGAGCTCTGGAGTCTTGTCTTACAGCACGACCCTAGGGTCTTCTAAGTGAACAGCATAGAATTAACATGCTTCAATTCGTCAAATTGACAACCTGCCAGGTTACCATCCCACAGGACCACTCTAGACGTGTCAAGGTTGTCAAATTTTAAGATAGTTGATGCAGGCCGAGAATAGCCACAGATGGGGCTCATCATTGCATAAGGGAGGTAGGTCTAGGGTTTCAAATGTATGAGATTGGTCTGGTTCCAGATCATGACAAGATTATTTCATCAATTTGTTGACTGAGGATAGGCTACACTGTAAAAAAAATCCGTTAAAATAACGGAGATTCACTGGCAACACTGGGTGCCGGACTTTCACCGTTATTTTTACGGTCACCGTTTTTTCCTAAGTCACCGTTATTTTTACGGAACTGTCATCGCTATTTTTAAACAAGAAATCTCCGTTATAAATTTTTTTAACAGTGATTCTCAGTACCGTTAAAAAAACAGTGATTCACTGGCAACACTGGGTGCCGGACTTTCACCTTTATTGTCACGGTCACCGTTTTCCCCAATGTCACCGTCATTTCTACGGAACTGTGAATCACCGTTATTTTAACATAATACAAAACATCACTGTATTATGATTCAGTGCCTAAACAATAATTGTAATGGTATTTTGTGTAATTTAACTGATTTGTCCCAGTGTTATTCAGTTCATTTATTCCCCTATACCTAACTCCATGCTCAATATGGTTCCAAACCCAATTTGGTTCCAATCAGCAATATCATCTTAGTGTCAAGACTTCAGACCTAATTATTAGGAATTAGTCTATGAAAGCCTCATAGAATGCTTCATGACACTTTGTAATACCAGTCCATGAGGATGGCTACAGAGCAAACATTACAGCTGTATCTGTATATATATTTCTTATTACCACAAAAATGGTGTTCCTAGCATCCAGGAAAATCTCTTCATGAACCAAACTGCCACCTGGTGTGATAAAACTGAAATCAATTAAACGTAGCTTCACCATAAAATAAACTGTGTTTCACTGTAAAAATAAACGGTGTTTCACTGTATTGGATTACGGATATTCAAAGTAAAATTGATTGATTTTACATTGCCTTACCGTAATCATATGTTATGATGAATCACTGTTAAATTTTACACTGATTCTCTGTATATTCAACGGAATATTTTTACAGTGTACTCATCAACAATGGACTGTAGGCATACCGTAGTGGCTTGAATAAGCGCACTATTAATTTCAATGGTACCATTTACCCTCCGCTTATACAAGACCTGCATTTATTCAAGATACAAAAATGGCCTAAATTTTGATTTCAATACCCTCATTTACCCTGCGCTTATTCAAGACCTGTGCTTATTGAGACCCCTGCGCTTATTCAAGCCACTACGGTATGTGTGGATCATACCACTAGCAGGGATATATGCCTACTTGTGCCCTGGTGAATGACAAAAAAGAGGTGTGTTCACTCTATACCACATATCATCGTTTTCCTTAATGCTGCCAAGATCATGCATTCTTTACATTATCTTATGTTTTCACTAGATACTTCACAGAATTCCATATAGGTATGGCAATACTCAGGATTATATTAAGATAGGAATTAATGAATGTATTCCCAAGGGTAGCCCTACACATTTATGCTAGACAATGGCCACCTGCAGGGGAAATGGTGAGTAACTTCTAGACAAGTTTAGGGCTGGCACATTTATGTACAAGATGGAGCTAGTTGAGTCTTCCAACTGAAGACTTTTGCTTGCCAGCCCCTTTCCTTGTCAAATTGACAAGGCAGTGCCGGGTTTGCCGACTCTGGATTTTTTCTGTGTAGATAGTAGAGGCATATCATACATTGTATTACAGCATACAGAATGTATTCCCCGGGTTTCTGTCCTACTAATTTGCCAAATGTTGACACCCCTAATACTCGATTAATTAATCGCGATGGCGTGTCATTGCCATAAAGCGCTTACATGTTATTATCCTCGCAGACAAACCACAGGGATATATGCCTACTTGTGCCCTGGTGAATGACAAAAAAGAGGTGTGTTCACTCTATACCACATATCATCGTTTTCCTTAATGCTGCCAAGATCATGCATTCTTTACATTATCTTATGTTTTCACTAGATACTTCACAGAATTCCATATAGGTATGGCAATACTCAGGATTATATTAAGATAGGAATTAATGAATGTATTCCCAAGGGTAGCCCTACACATTTATGCTAGACAATGGCCACCTGCAGGGGAAATGGTGAGTAACTTCTAGACAAGTTTAGGGCTGGCACATTTATGTACAAGATGGAGCTAGTTGAGTCTTCCAACTGAAGACTTTTGCTTGCCAGCCCCTTTCCTTGTCAAATTGACAAGGCAGTGCCGGGTTTGCCGACTCTGGATTTTTTCTGTGTAGATAGTAGAGCAGGGGTGGGCAGCTGTCGCCATGTCGCCAAAAAGTGGCGACACTGGCCTTGAAATTGGCGACAATACCCTCCTGAACTCAAACTTTCCAAAACTGAAAGAATTTTGTAAATCGTCCAAATAGAACCAAAGTAATAATACTTTTCTTATTTGCACTAAAATACATTATTTTGACTTCAATATTTTAAAATTTTCCAATTTAAAATATCTGAAATAGGCATGTTCATTGTGGTTGTTTTCTTGAGATTTAGGCCATTTTGGTCAAAACAAGGGCATTTTGATGAAAACTAGACCCTTGCTAGGTCCATATTGGTGGAGTAAGCCCCATCTAGGGCAATCTTTTGTTAAAGATTGGCCAGTGGCACATTTATTGGGAGAGGGGTCACATAGGCCCTGCCCCATGAAAATTTAAAAAAAAGGTGAAAAAAAGGCAAGAGAGAACCCCTAATTTTCTGAAAGCCAAACCTAACCATTCTAGTGCCAAAACTGGGTGCCCTTCCCTATTCCCAAAATGCGTCAGATTGCACCATTTTAGGTTTAAAAAAAATCAAAATTTTCCAAACCCTTTCGAATCTCTCTAAAACAATGTTCTAATCCCAATGAAAAGAGGGCAATTACAGAATGGGGCAAAAATGGATTTTGTGCCAAAATGCACCAGTACACACCATTTCAAGTGTAGACTTCCAAAATTTTCTTGTGGGGGGGGGGGGGGGGTTGAGGGCTGTAAAAAATGGCCCAGGGGAAGGTCCTTTTTTTGCACATCCTTCCAATACGTGTCTTGGCTACAACTAGTTCTGTATTGGCTCCACGGTGTTCAGATATGCCCACCCCTGTAGAGGCATATCATACATTGTATTACAGCATACAGAATGTATTCCCCGGGTTTCTGTCCTACTAATTTGCCAAATGTTGACACCCCTAATACTCGATTAATTAATCGCGATGGCGTGTCATTGCCATAAAGCGCTTACATGTTATTATCCTCGCAGACAAACCACACTTTTGACGCGGGTGAAGCAGCACCATTGTCACTGAACAAGAGCGAATTTGGCGACGTTGCCGAATCGCCGAGCAATCGTCTTTCGCTTGGGCGGTTCTGATTGGACGTCTTCCCGGGTCATGCGGTCGCACCGCCATCTTGGTCATGCGCAGAAGGTCACCAGTTTGTTGGCATCAACAGGAGAGCGACGGTGGCGCCTGCGGGCGTGAGGCGGCAGTTTTGTTCACGAGTGGCGGTGGCCAGAGCTCCTTGACATGACCATTGTAGGGTGGCGTAAGGCTGTGTGTGGTTGTATAACGAAGGGGAGGCGCGTGGCCCCGCCACCAGCAGTGTCATGATACGTGTTATGGGAGGACTAAACTAGCTTTGTTATTGGGTATATTCAATGGCCACCGCTTCTGGCCACCAAGAGCTCCTCCTCCCACCAAGGCCAGTGGCTATACAATAATTTCAGCTGAATGTCTTGTAATGTCATGCGAGCACTGGACTGGAAAATCTGCAGCCATTTCTGAAAGGTGGAAGGGAAATGTTTTTAAAAGTCTGCTAACAAAGAGGGAAAATGTAATTGAAAATGGAGTGCAGGCATTAAATAATGCCCCAGTGCCTATCATTTATCTCGACGCCATAATGGCTCCCATGAAACTGCATCTATAGCTCATTTCATTTCTTTAGAACTAAAATGGAAGTTAGTGCCGTAAAAGTAACAAGGCTGGGTAACGCGATGCTTGGGTAGGAGGAAGAAAGATGACAAAAGATGTCCACCGCGGCTCTGGTTTTACCATAGTGTACCATTAAGCACTGGTGTGGTTTCTTTAACATAGTGTGGACTTTCCTATAAATAAAGGTATCATAGACGCCGACTAACAGAACTGGAGACGCTATAGACACAAATGGCGGGAAAATACTTAATGAGCATGGCGTACAGTGTCACCACCTTCTCTGGGCACACTGTGGCTTTAAGTAGGATCATGTGTGGGCCAGGCAGCTCCAGGGGGGAACTCAAGAGGGCACCGCGTCTCACACGACGCAAAAATGAAAAATTAGTGTGCAATTGAATTCTATGAGAGTGGCGAGGGGGCGCGGCACGGAGGGGGGCTTTTAGGCGTTAGCGGCAGCCAAATTGACACAGCACTCCGGTGTCGCCTTACTACAAAAATCAGCGCCGCGCGCCGAACCCAATATGCGCGCGTCCGGATTAATTAAATTTGGTAATTTAAGTGTGGCAAATGACTTGGTTTCACAATAGTTAATGACAGGCGGGGTGCCCCAGCGCGACGGAAACCGGCAAACTCGATCATTTGTCGGCGGTGGCGCACGGTGGTGGTGCATGGCACTGGTGGGTGCTTGTTGCACGGCAGGCCGCCCTTCCTGTGCCTGTCCGCGCCGCCCTCCTCCAGCCCGTGCAGCCGCGTGTAATTATGCCTATCGCCGTCTGAAAGCCGCCACACGTGTACACGGGCTCCACCAGGGGACTCGCTGTGTGTGCAGGAAGGGGGTCACACGTTCCTCCTGCGGGTCCTCCTTTGTCGCCGCTAGGGGCGCCACGTGCACCCACTTCCGCTTCCGCCCACCAGCCTCGCTCTGGCATTAAAAACTAATTCTTCACGCCCGCATTAATTTCTCGCGAGATGGATAATGTTCTTGTCGTTTTAAAACGTTTATCTTTATTATTTGACCCTTGTTGTTGAAGCGCGTGTGTTTGTGAGGGATTTTAGAGGTTATCACCAGAAATGCGGGATGACGTAATATATGACCGGAAGTAACGTCACCATGGATACAGTAGTTGCTGACGGATCGTTAAAACGTGATATTACAAAATACATATGCATTTGACATGCCATATACAATGTACATCGTGTATTAAAAGTAGCATCCTACATAAATTGTGAGCATCTCACAGACATCGTACCAACATCCCGGCAAGTACCCCCCTCCACTAACACCACCGCCACTAACACCACTTTAGTACCCAACCAAACACGAATGTAATAGCCTCTACCTACTCACACTCAGCCCCTCTCCGTGCACAAGGTGCTATCTGCTGGCACCCTTATCATTCACTCCCCCTCCTCCCCCTGTGCACCGCCCCTACACCCAGCACCTCACCGACGACCAGTGCCGGCCCCGACGTTTACACACACTAATATTTACCACCAGCCTGTGTTCCCCTCAGATGTTATCTCCCCGACACAAAGCCCGCCCAACATCCAATGTTGGCCCACTCTGACCCACTCAGTTATTGCAACGCGACATTAAGGGAGTGATCATTTATTATCAACAGGGGGGGGGGTGGTGGGTTTGGGGGGGGGGGGGGGCAAAAAAATTTGGACCCTTTGACCGGGGGGGGGGCAAAAAAATTTGGACCCCTCTTGGGGGGGGGGCAAAAAAATTTGACCTGTTTTGAGCCAAAAAGCCTGCGCGTTACTATGCTTCAAAGGGCCCGCGCGCGAGCCGATTTTCGACCCTAAGGGGGGGGGGCTAAAAAATTTTGACCCCTTGACCGGGGGGGGTGTAAAAAATTTCGCGCGCTCCGCGCCGAAACCCACCACCCCCCCCCTATTGTTAAAAAATGATCACTCCCTAAAGAACGGCCAATGTGATGAATCAATGGAAACACGTACTATCCAACCCGAGCCATTGTCCCATTTCCCTATACTACTTGGCGTTTTACCATTGAGTCCAATGGTGAGGCGGAGTTACTGCTATCGCGTACATACTACTGTAGTAGCTTGCGGCGCAGAACATGTAGTGGCAAATATAAATAAAGCATTGTTAACTGACATAAACCCACAGTAGGAGGTTCAGATCGCGCTCTCTCTAAGTATTAAATGTGTCAAAATGATTATGTATACCGGTACATACCGTATGTACAGAATGCGTCCACTCAGACAGCCCAGACCTCCCCGACCGGGGCTATATACGTGTACAGTATAAGGTAACGATATAGCAAATCGAAAGCCCAGCTGCACTGTAAAAAGTCGGTTGCCATGTTTGTAGGTGTACAGTAGATTCTACTGTAGGTGTACAGATTATTGTAGGTATAAAACAGTAGAATCTACTGTAAATCTACAGTCGATTCTAATGTAAATCCATTCCACAGTAGATTCTTCTGTAGATATACTGTAGATTTTACTGTGTACCTACACCAACTATTTACAGTGTGCGCTATATACTAACCTGGGGTCCTAATTACTAATTCAAAGTGTTGTAACATCTATTAACCTTTTCAGCCCATTTATATCTTCATCTTTCCCTAAAGCAACCGTTTTCTATCAAGCCGGTCAAAGATGGTACCCAGTCAAAGATGGTAACCGGTCAAAGATGGCACCCGGTCTTTCACATTGGCCTGGTCTAGTGAGACACAGCCAATCATGCAGCGTGTCACCTTCTCCAGCCTGGTGGACTCCCTGACGCTTCACATATCCCAGTGTTCAGTACATATCATGTAACCTTCACATCAAAGCATTAAACTGCCAATCAATCTAGGTGTCTCCACAGCTATAGAGAAAGGCCTACGTATACGTTAAACATCCATTACCGTACTCACTCACTCATAGACAGCCATTCGCCACTATCCATCAGGTACATTGGTTCGCGGGTCTGCTAATAGGCGGCAGCACTGTAGCCACCCCAAGGGGTGATGTATCTGTAGCTCCTGGGCAGGTGTAAAGAACACCTGAAGTGCATTTATGTTATTTCAGATGGGTTTACGAGCTATTTCCATGGTGTATTTTGTAGAAAATTCAATAATATGTGAACGACAACACGACAGACGGCCTTGTTGTTTACCAAGTGATTCTTTGTTGGAGAGTAGTACTGACACTGTTTGCCCAACAGTGGCGAGCCCGGTTCTTTACATAGAAAGACCAAATTCACAATGGAATTTGAATGGAGTAGACCTTTATTTTGATTAGTGAAGGTCAGTCAACAGAGGGGGGTAAGTTATACATGTAGCTAGGATTTGGTCTGTTACAAGTGTGCAAAGAGAGCGGTTGGCTATATATATCATTGAAGGAGCCATTATTGAGAAAGTGACTAAATGACCTGCTCTCGTGTTGTATCGGAGCTCACCGTCGCAAGGAAACGGGGGGGGGGGGGGGCACAGGGGAGTTATCTCTTTGTCTCTGTCTATATATCTGTCTCTCTCTAAGAGAAATGTTGGCATCCAGTAACATTGTGTAAAAGCTACAAGGTATATCAATCTTGAATGGATATCTATGGACGAATTTCCCGGAGCCTTCACAGAGGAAAATGTGAGAGTCACCTGGACTCACATTCCATAGTCAGACCCATGTCGCCAAAACCACCCTCATGTGAGAGTCTAGCTGACTTTGACTTTGGAAAGAGTCCAGCACTGCCTGACTTTCATGAGAATGAGAGTCCAGCATTGCCTGACTTTCGCCTTTCCACTGTCCAGCCTGCCTGACTCTCATCATGATGAAAGTCAGACAGTGCAGGACTCTCTTTGTGATGAAAGTCAGGCAGTGCTGGACTTTCGCTGCAGTCAAAGTCAGGCAATGCTGGACTCTCATGTACGAAAGTTCAGCACTGCCAGACTTTCATACTCAAGGGTAGTCTGGCAATGCTGGACTGTACCTAGAACAAGAGTCCAGTGATGCTAGACTCTGGCTATAGAGAGTCAGGCCAAGCTGGACTCACATATGGATGTGAGTCTAGCAATGCTGGACTTTGGCCTCAATGAAAGTCAGGCATAGCTGGAATCTCTTCTGTACAGTCAGGCTAGTTGCTTATTTGCATTGGGGAATGATCTTTTTAAATACATATTACCTCCCTGACATCTGTAAAAATAAATCCCATACAAAAAAGTTATGTTTTCCTGAATAGGAAAGGCTGTGTAATCACAGACCAACAGTTATTTAGGTATGTAACAACACCGAAATACATGTACCAACATATGTCAGAGGTAATACCAAGAATCTCAATATATATAATTTACAAATCCACAAAAATGGTGTCTTATACCCTACCATTAAATCTCAATATTGTATTGTGTCCCCACCTGGTAGCAAACAAAGAAGGCTCAGGCTAAATGACCCTTATCCCAAAGTCAGACATTGCCTGACTGTGGATAGAAAGTCAGCCTGACTCTGGTATGAACATCTGTCTTCCCTGACTGTCATACAAGGATCAAGCTGACTCTCAAATATGAGTAACTTTATGGGACTATCAAATGAGGCTCAGCCTGACTGTTGTGAAAGTCCAGCAGACTCTCTTACCTGAGTCAGGCAGTGCCTGACCCTGGGGAGAGTCCAGCTGACTCTCACTTTTTTCTCTGTCTTTGTAGGCTATAAATAATTTAAATAGTATTCAATTCTAAGTTATAAATTAAACGGTTATAACCCTCTTTTCCAAAGTCTAAAAGGATACTAAAGTGTGTAGACTGTAAATGCAATGTGTGGTTTGATTCAAACAAGTTTAGGGTATACGTGGTATTTAAATCAAGATCTAAGCATCTTTCTCTCACATGTGTATACCTTTAGTACCCCGCGACCTAAACACTGCCCTTCTTTCTAAATTCACTAATTGTGATGAGAGTCCAGTGGTTTTGCATGCATTACAGATTCATGGGGGGGGGGGACTTTTTTTTCTGATATGGGTGTGCGGCTGGACCAATGACAACCCTTATACCCTTGCTAGGAAGCTTTTGCTTCAAAAACCTTCGGCCGAAAAGTCTTGAAGAGGTAAAACACGAAATGTACAATGGAAGAGTGTAAATCCAGGTGAGAAGGACGACATGACTCCAAGTTAGCACAAAAGAATGAACAACATTTATTGACTTCCAATCACCTATATAGTAGCAAGGGAGGTAACAACGTGACTTGTTGAGTGCATATACTTGAGAAGCACATGTTTCACGTGTAACCGCCGCGTGATGATACATGGTGTGACGTGTCATGAGTTTCATAACATGATACCAGTTATATAAAAGTGCTTCTATTTAAAAGTATGATTCTCAACATTGTTACCTACTTTAGCTTAACACATTAATACAAATTTCCAGACTATAACCTATTTTTCAACACTTAGTCTATATCCTTGATAATTCACAAATATTCTCAGTACATGATCACTCAGTTAACAGGTTCTAAGTGTATGAAGTGAAACAGTGAATTAACTTACATGCTACTACATACACTTAGACTATGTGACACTGGCACCGGGGACACAAGTGGTGCTGACCATGAGCGTACACGTGATAGATAAGGATATAACCACAGGTGAAGGATGGAGAGGGGAAGAGGAATGTACACATATTCGACCTCTGGTTTGGGAATTATGAAATTGTCATGAACATATATAAGTTTCTATAACTTACAAGAGTAATTTTACCGCGAAATTTTACTCTTGTCCGCAAAACTTTGGCGAAAAATGGGCAAAAGTGGGACATTTTGGTGAAAAACAGGTAATTTTGGTGCAAACGTGACCATTGCTAGGAAAAAGTACCCTTGCCAGCCGCACACATGTGTATACAAAATATACTTAGTGCCCCCCGGGGTTGGTATGGTATGAATATAGTTAAATCCATAACGAGTACCTCGCAGTCATGAGTGGTGAACTCAACAATTAACATGTAGGGTAAGATGCCAATGACAGTAGACAGACACGGCAGAGCAGAAGAAGTTGACACATGAAGCATAAAAAGACCATGGATGTCTGATAAATTGTAGCCGTTGGCAGAAACCCGTCGCCACTGCTGGTGGGGCAGTGAAGAACAACACAGTATCTACAGATGGTCTTTCAAACCTCTCAGCCTGCTGTAAATGAAACGATTGGCGATGTTGTAGACACGAAATTAAAAAGTATTCTAATTGCCAGAAACAATGCAGTCGGCTGCCGGGAAGCCATCCCCAATTAACACGTATTAACACTTCATCTCTAATTCCCATCACTTTGTCTTGATTGCCCTGACATTCTGGCGCCATCCTCCACTCGCGCTCCACGGATTTTGTCGGTGGCTATTTCATTTAATGAGATCCTAATGACAGTTTGTCAAGAGGAGAAACCAGGTGGGAGAAAAAGACTGTCTCTCACATTCTTGTTTGGAACTTAGCCATTAGACAAAGACCAATGATCAAGTATAACAATTCCAGGCCAAGTGAAGGTAAGGTGTTTGTTCAATTACTCGGAGGCATGAGTTGCAATACACTGTAAAAATATTCCGTTGAATATACATGTACAAAGAATCAATGTAAAATTCTACGGTGGATCATCGTAAATGTGATTACGGTGAGGCAGTGTAAAGTCAATCAATTTTACTTTGACTTTCTGTAATCCAGAACTGTGAAACACAGTTTATTTATTTACATTGAAACAGTTCATTTTACGGTGAAGCTATGTTTAATTGATGCTCAGTTTTATCACACCAGAATCTAACTGTCTTTTTTTTTGGCCAGGGGGGGGGGCAGGGCCCGTGTGCCCCCCCCCCCTAAACCTGCCACTGATTAACATGAGATCCTAATGACAGTTTGTCATGTGTACAGGTGGCAGTTTGGTTTACAAGAAGATTTTCATGGATGTTATGAGCACCATTTTTTGTGGCAATATATAGGCTACATATACACAGCTGTAAGGTTTGCTCTGTAGCCATCCTAGAGTGACTTCTACTCATGGACCTGGGTCTGAACTGGCATTACAACGTGTCATAAAGCATTCTATAAGGCCCTCATGGACTAATTCCTAATGATTAGTCCTGAAGTCTGGGTAACTGCACTGTAAACAATTGATTTTACATTTAAACATGTCACAATCTAAACACGTTTTAACCTAAAATACATACACATTGTGATCACATTGAAAGCTATCCGTTTAATCGTGATGCCTAAACACTAGGTCTGACTATTTCTAGGTGCGTATACTAAACACATGACTATATCCCATGCATTATTAGGTGGCAGTTAAGTTCACGGACGCACTTCCCCACATATTTACAGTTTAACCACTGAATTACATACTAAAATAAATACGAAATGAAAGTAATCTGTGGGTAGGTGACCTACTACGAATATAAAATGTAGATAATTAGGACGACCAATATATTCTAATATGCACATACCATCGCTACAAACACATCTAGCATTTCCAAAACTAAACACAGGGAAAATAAGCCAAAGGCCCATAAACACCTTGCAATCTAAACATTCATTGAATCAGACCGAAACACACGAAAATCGAAATATAAAAACTCAGTAGATTATGATCCTAAACATGTTTAGGTTCATAACGTGTGTTCAAATATGGAACAAGGATAATCATAGTTAGGATAGGGTGTAAACTCTAAACACGTTTTTAACAGTGTACTGGGCGGCCAGACGCCTTGGAACTAAAGTGGGGAGCAGCTCGTGGAGGGAGAGCTGCTCAGAGAGGGACTCACGGGGCCACTACCTTGTATCATAAATACAAGGCCGATGTTGTATCCCCGACCTAGTCGACGCCTTTATTTATGGTCGGTGAGCAGATCCGAGCTACTCCAGACGAGCGTGTCGAGGCCCTAGTGGTGTTTACAATGTTGTGAGCAGCTCGGCCTGGCGCTTCTCCGAGCAAAGTTCTCTCACACTCTCCAGTCACATGTTTGGCAAGTGGATAGAATATCAAACAGCAATGTATCTGCTAGGAGAAGGTGGTATCGGCCAGCTGGCGTGAGGTACTCGGCGGGGTTTACCTCTGCCTAGTGTCCCAGTCAGGGTAGTGTAAACTGTCAAGTAAACACCACGATAACATGGAGATAGGGAGATGACTGCGAACACGCCGCCGACTCTAGAGCGGTGAAGGTGGGGGACAGGGTCTCACTAGGCCGTTCATCATGTGTATACACACAGAAAAGTGGTCCACTCAGCACGAGTCTGACGGCTTGTGGCCGAATGAACGCGCCGCCCAGTACTCGGGGCCAATGCACTACAAAATGTATACTAGTATATATTATACCCACATAGACATATTGGGTCCGACGTATTTCTCTACCTTTCAACTAAGGTTCTAAATCCAAACGTTTTTCTGCATGTTTTGGTTTGAAAGAGGTGTTTATTGTGGAATTACATTATGGGTATAGACAAGCTCCGATGGCCGTTGTGGGGTGTTCTTGTATAACCAAATTGTGTACATGTACATGTATCATGTGCGTCATATGTGCATCATGCCTGGGTCATGTTTATGTCATGTGTGCGTCATGTGTGTGTCCTGCAGTATTCATCATGTGTGTGCGTAATGTGTGTCATGTGTGTCATGTGTGCGTCATGTGTGATCATGTGTGTCATGTGTGCCTCTTGTGTGTATCATCAATATATTACCGTCAACTGAAGTTCTTCATGCAATCCAATCTCTCCTATAGTGTGGAGCATGTGTACATCATCTATACATTTCTGTTACTTTCAACCACATGTATTTCTATCTTTGCATCATGTTGCCATAGCATATCCACCATGTCATCGAAGTAGGTCCTGGGGGAGAACTGCTGAGAATTTCGACGTTTGTCCCTTAAATGATATTCTCACATAGTAGCCAAAACCCAGTGCATGTGATAAAGCAATATGCAAACACCAATCCTATTTGTGTTTCACTATACATCAACTCGCAAAAAGGGATCTACGATATACTACAGAAATTTATGAGCACGATTATGAGACATTTTTAAGAGATGGATTCTTGTGTAGCACACAAACATTTTGGTCTCACAAATCAGCGTCAGGTACCAGCTCTGGGACCCTCTGCTGCCCCTGTGCATGTGTCGTAGCAGGGAGGTGACAGTGACAGTAATCAATACGAACTGCGCCCGTCCTGTCCGTAATTAGAATGGCATGGGGCCCACTGACATCATGGAACTGAGAACCTGCAGGCCTTAGTCTCAACCAGACCAACTCTTACCAATATCAACAAACTGATGTTATCATAAATCCCTTCTGACCCAGCCTGACCGCCGACTGGCCCTTTAGCAGCGACTTTGGTTGCCCAAGGCATCCCCGACTGCTACAGTCCATGTATTCTAAGTAAATGGAAGGTGCACTACAAGGTCCCCGAGGAGGCTTCTTGTGGACGGAGGTGTTTGTTAGTGGAACATGGCTATGGATAATGACGCACGGGTTTCACCCTGGGAGTAGCGCTTGCAGGAACATTGGCTGAAAGCTCGCCAGCTTTCTAAACAAGAAGAGACGCTGTCGGAAATTGCCTGTAATAACGTTGATGAGACTAGGAGTACAGCGGCGCCGGCTTAACAGCAGACAAGAAGAGGCAGGAAGACAGGCAGCTAGAGACGGAGGGTGGAGGCAGCAAGGAGGGGTTGTTAGCAAAAGCACAGGAAAGGGAGGAGCTCGGCGGAAGTGGGCAAATGGTTGGAAAATTGCTGAAAATTAATTCTTAATTGGGCTGGCTAACGGCATGGAGTTATCGCCGCCCAGCCGGGAAGTGGCGCCGAGTGTTTATTTGTTTGGTCGGGGCCTGATCGGGTGGTTGGGCGAGCAGAGGGAACACCTGGATGACTGACAGATAGATTTGGGGAGAAACCAGGGGGGGGGGGATATGTGAGTGGTGAGTGGTGAGAAGTGGGTGGTGGTTGGTGAGAAATGGGTAGTGGGTGGTGGGTGATGGGTGATGGGTGGTGGGTGGTTGGAGGTGGGTGATGGGTGGTGGGCGGTGGGTGGTGGGTGGTGGGTGGTGGGTGGTGGGTGGTGAGAGGTGGGTGGTGGGCGGTGGGTGGTGGGTGATGGGTGATGGGTGGTGGGTGATGGGTGGTGGGTGGTGGGTGATGGGTGGTGGATGGTGGGTGGTGGGTGATGGGTGATGGGTGGTGGGTGATGGGTGGTGGGTGGTGGGTGGTGGGTGGTGGGTGATGGGTGATGGGTGGTGGGTGATGGGTGATGGGTGGTGGGTGGTGGGTGGTGGGTGGTGGGTGATGGGTGGTGGGTGGTGGGTGATGGGTGGGGAGACGTGGGTGGTGGGTGGTGAGAGGTGGGTGGTGGGTGGTGGGTGGTGGGTGGTGGTTGGTGGGTGGGTGATGGGTGGTGGACGGTGAGAGGTGGGTGGTGGGTGGTGGGTGGTGAGAGGCGGATGGTGGGTGGGTGATGGGTGGTGGGTGGTGGGTGGTGGGTGATGGGTGGTGGGTGATGGGTGGTGGGCGGTGAGAGGTGGATGATTGGTGGTGAGAGGTGGGTGGTGGGTGATGGGTGGTGGATGGTGAGAGGTGGGTGGTGGGTGATGGGTGGTGGGTGGTGGGTGGTGAGAGGCGGATGGTGGGTGGGTCGTGAGAGGTGGGTGGTGGGTGGTGAGAGGTGGGTGGTGGGTGGTGGGTGGTGGGTGGTGGGTGGTGGGTGGTGGGTGGTGGGTGGTGAGAGGCGGATGGTGGGTGGGTGATGGGTGGTGGGTGATGGGTGATGGGTGGTGGGTGGTGGGTGGTGGGTGGTGGGTGGTGGGTGGTGGGTGGTGGGTGGTGGCTGAGTCACTGATGGGTGGTGGGTAGTAAGAGGTGACAGAGGTGAGTTAACCAAAGTTGTCCTTCTTCCAAATTGCTTCCAAACTGAAATCTACCCCGACAAGGAAAACGTTTTGAATGTGAATCACTCATAAATCCATAAAGAGCCACTCTGTGCCTGCTCCCTACTCCTTCACCTCCCGACTTCCCCACCAGCCGTCCCCAGGGGGCAGACAGGA
This sequence comes from Harmothoe impar, assembly GCA_947462335.1. Classification (NCBI taxonomy): domain Eukaryota; kingdom Metazoa; phylum Annelida; class Polychaeta; order Phyllodocida; family Polynoidae; genus Harmothoe; species Harmothoe impar. The sequence goes on along the minus strand of OX381704.1, from coordinate 77,051,676 downwards.
GGGAGGGGCTGGCGGATTACAGCAGGCGTGTTGTGGATCTTGTCACGGAGACAGTTTGTTTTAAAACTACATGTTTGTCTAACGGTCGGCGATAGCAGAGATGTGGGGTGACGGGGCGCGAGGAGGGCGGGCCAGCGGACCAGGGGGTTACTTGAGAAAATAGCCGCGGAACCGGATTAATCGGCCCACTGACGGCGTGCCTCGCTTAGCCCTAACAACCCCCATAACAACCCACTGACATCCCTGTAACCCCCTACTTTGCCCGACCCTCAACACATGTATCCCCATACCCCCCCCCCCCCCCCCCCGCGGATCAGGTATCCAGCATTAGAATGGGGTTATATGTTGGTTTGTTTTCTGTTAGATGTGGATGTAGTTTGAAATGATAACAGGTAGATGGCGAGAGAGGCAGATATACAGAGACAGACAACAATATTGATGAACAGGAAAATGCCATACACATAATAAACCATATCGTAGTGGCCCGCACCTGCGCGTATGCATCTAAAGGGTACCAATTACTCTGCACCTACACTAGACTAGACTAGTGCTTATTCAAGATAAGAAATGGCATAGATTTTAATTTCAATACCCTCATTTATATACCCGAGATTATTCAAGACGTGCTTATTTGAGACCCCTGTGCTTATTTTAGCCACGGCGGAGCACCGAGCATGTTAACAGTCAGTGCCATTAGGGGGCTTCCCTGTATGACGGCAGTGTTTAATTCAATTACCAAATTTCCCGCGCTTTTGGGTGGCATTTCACATCGTCCGGTTGGATGTTTAGACGAGGCGCGCTCGAGGAAACACATCTAATCGACCGGAAGCGACAGTCTGAATAATTCTCCGCGTCCTCCAGTGGGGAGTCATCCATTAAAGATGGCGCCCGCACGGTTAGCATAACGACCATGGCAGTTCTTTTTTCTTCATTTCTGACGTCATTGTCGTCTTCTGCGCATTCCCTGTGGTATTTATGTGACACGTGTACTGCTCGCCGCCAGACGGAGACGCTGACACCGGAAGTGCATCGCCGCGGGCTGATGGGAATATGGCTGCCTCCACCGGGAGCTGGTCCCGGGTGAGAGAGAGACGCATTACCGGTCCCGACCGGAAGTGTCGCCATCAGTCTCCGGTGGCGCCACCCCGCGGTAACCTTGAAAAGTGTGTCATGAGATAGTGTTCCCCGTGGTTAATAAAGGCACGCGTAGGTGGGCGGGGAACTCTTCAAGTAGCACATATGTTGATATGAAAGCATCCTATGTGTAGCCAAACAATACAGTGTACACATTACTTAATGGAGGCCCTCACTGTTATGCTTATGATTACACAATTTGTATCTGTTATTTGTTTCTGCGTTTAGACAATGCATCTATTGTGAGGATTGGGTGTAATCGTCCTTTAACTTTAATAAAGCAATCAATTAGTGGAATAGACCCTTTGTGCCACAGATAGGACAATTAGTGAAGGTAATCCTTTGAACGTCTGCTCCCACTCGCCTGCCGCCATCATGTTTCTGTTCTAGAATACAGGTGTTGGGACATGAATGCCGGCGGCGGCCGGAGAGAACGGCAGGCGGTCATGGTGGAGATGCGGGCTCACACGGAGGGGGGGGGGGACTCTACATCTCGTCCATCCATAGCTGACTCTAGGGTTGGGTGGGGTAAGGGACGGGGGAGGGGTCTATGTGCATCAGGCCAGGTCGACAGTGATAAAACCCGGTCACGTTCTGCCTGCGACAAAACAAAGGTTGGCAAGGCGGGGCTCAACCTTCCGGCTGTTCTCCACTCCCTTTAGCCGCACCCCCTTAGTGACCCACCTACCCTTCAGTCCCCTTCTCCACGCGGTCTCAGCTCTTATTCACGCAACCTCTGCCTACGTGCAATTTGCCCAATCCCCATTCCCTGGCTCTTCTAATTGGGCCGCCGACCCTGTTCCGGTGCCGAGGCCCCCACTTACCACGCACATTTTGCCTACAGTCGCGCTCTTGAAAAGCCCAGCCGAGGCAAATATTTAGGGCGGCCCGATGCGATAGTCAATCTGGGCGGTGCGGATTGCCTTTCACGATCCAGGGAAAGTTGGAGTGAAAGGGGGCACATTTACCCCCACAGATCTGAGGGAGGGAGATCCGAAAAGGGCTATAAAATGTTTATGAAGAGACTGGCTGTACTGGAAAATGGGATTATGAGAAGTGTAAGTAGTATATGAAGATGAGACAACATTTGCCACCACAATAAAAAAAACTAAACTTCACCCCATCATATCCTTTTGCCTACTAGTAATCAAAGACCTAAGCAATTAGGTCTAAGGGGCATGGAAAAGCTACATATATAGAGTGGTATACTGTGTTAAAATGCCCGAGCATGAGAGAAACAATGAGTGGTCAGTAAACATGTAACTACAGTGGATGTTTAAAAACAACAATAATGCTAGAGGATGACATTCAATAAAAAAAGAAAGAAGTTTGTCCTTACTCTTTATAGAGATGATCTTCCAGACCAAATCCTGCTCAACAGCACATGATACGTAACAATTTAGGTGACGCTTAGGCTGCTCACATTGAAAAAAATATACCATGTATGCCGTATTAAATGAAAACAGTTGGATACAAGTGTATATACATTCACTATACGTGTACATATGCTGGTATATACATCCTTCAGTTCCCTTTGATTATTCTGCAGATGGATTATCCACCAAGGAGGTCTGGGATTAAGTGCACTTGGCAAATTGAACATCCGTACATAATTGAGAGTAAGTCACATGTCACATCAACTAATTTAAAGCTGTACAAGTTAGACCCCTTTAACAACATACTTTTAGCTGTAAAATGTAGCTTCTAACGGAATTGTCGGCAACTAATTGCCGCACACTTCTCATGTGGAAATGGTGTGAGCATTGTATCGACGCAGACACCATATTAGTTGGACAACGTGTAATTTTTCAGGTGCAATTACATGTATTTGAGCTGGATGAGTTAGGCTTCAGGCGCGACCGTGAGTGGGATTAGGCTTTGGGGAGGTGGGTGGCAGAGGCGGCCTAGCCTTGCACTGATTGGGGTGCTGGCCATTTAGGGACGGGGATTCTCGATAATCGCAGTCTGAATCCAATTAATGTGGTTGTTAATTAGTCCATGAGATAAATGATGGTTTTAGTCTTGTCGCATTGGTATTTTGCGGCGCGTCTGCAAAGTGGCAGTCTCTTAATTAAGGTGTACTTACCTGCGTGGAAGGCAGGTGGAGGAGGGCGGACGGCGGCAGGGTGCGGCAGGGGGTCAGGTAGGGGTGGGGTGGGTGGGACGACTTGCAGCCTCCTGATTGGTTGGAATGTTCCCCCATATCACCCGCCACTGTTTTCACCCCACCAACACAGATTTGTCAGCAAAGTAAGCACCGGAACACCATATTAGCGGGCGTTATGCAGTGCCCGTGCGGCGCGGGGCGGGCGCGGCACAGGAGGGGAGGTGGGCTTGGTTGGCTGCTCTGCTCCCAGTGCGCCGTCAATCATCCATCTAACCACGCCCACTGGGCGGGCCCGCTGCGCTGTGATTGGCCGGCGGGGCACAACACTGCGCCGATCGTATATAGCTGGTGACAGATGTTGGGGCAACTTGGACACGAGCACAGTAGGTCGGTGAGTCGCGATCGTCGGGCCCTGTTGTCAGACACAGCAACCAACGTTTACCGACCCTGTGCTACAATAGCCTCCTGCACCACAGGCCCTGCTTCCTTCCTGTCTGGAGGACAGTCGCCTCCAGCAAGCTCCGCAGAGAGAGGGTCTTGATGCATGCACAGAGTTACTACAGTGATGCTACCAGCCCGACGTCTACTTACACATGTTAGGACCTCTGCTTATTCCACAACCATTTCCCTGTGACTACCAGAGGACACACATACACAGAGACATTAGGCAGCATGCCCAACATCCATCCGACCCGTGGCGATACCAGTGGTAAAAGACTACACTAAAGGGAGGGTAGGCACACTGGAGACCAGTGCCACCACAACCCCTCTACATATCTCTAGTCATCACTACCTCCAGGGGCACCAGAGACATAACACACAGGCCCTAACGCTTGAGCAACATAGGGATAAAGGCAACCCCAATATTTATTACACTTAAATCTCTACAGACAGCGTTCACCCCTCTATATTTAAGTTAACATGGTAAAATCAGAAACTATGATGGGTAAGACGACACCACACAAGCCTCACCCCTTCAGCATCAGCTTCATGTTGGGGGAGAGGCTAAAGGAGGACACAGACCAGGAGGAGGAGGAGGGGGTCAGGGTGGTGGTCAGCTCCAACCTCCATCACCTCCCTCCCACCCAAGACAACCGCCACCTCCTCCAGCACCACCAGCACCAACAACAGCCCAGGAGGACGCATGTCGGCGGCCACCCACACCTGGACATGGCTGCCCAGGAGGCAGGTGGTCTCCTCCAGGGTCACCGTCACCACCTGCAGCAGCAGCAGCAGCACCACCACATGCACCGCCTGGAGCTGGGCTCCTCACCGTCTCCTCCTTACCTGGGCAGGGGCGGTGACGAGGAGGACGTGGTAGGTGATGGCGACGTCGTGGACGTGGAGACGGTGGAGGGAGAGGATGAGTCTGACATGGACTGTAGCAGGAGCAGCACAGGTGTCGTGTTCCACTCAGCCCTGGAGGATCCAGGTGAGGAGCGCGCTGAGCTGCTGGAGCAAGAGGTGGATGACCAGGGACTGGAGGAGGCCTCCTCCATTAGAGACCAGAGTGAATCAGATACCACTAAGGTGGATGAGAACAGCAACAGGGCGGGGTCTCCCGTAGACACATGTTCCCAGGACAAGGAGGAAGGGAAGGAAAAGGGAGAGGATAAGGAGAATGACTCTAAAACAGACTCTAAGGACGCTAAAGACAAGAAACCTGACAAACCCCCCTTCAGTTATAACGCCCTCATCATGATGGCCATTCGGAGTAGTCCGGAGAAGAGACTTACATTGAACGGGATCTATGAATTTATAATCAAGAACTTTCCCTATTACCGGGAGAACAAGCAGGGCTGGCAGAACTCTATCCGTCACAACCTCAGCCTCAACAAGTGTTTTGTGAAGGTGCCGCGGCACTACGACGACCCGGGAAAGGGCAACTATTGGATGCTCGACCCATCGTCGGATGATGTATTTATTGGCGGTACTACAGGTAAACTCCGAAGACGCTCCACCACCGCGTCACGCAGCCGGCTGGCCGCCTTCAAACGGACCGGCCTTCCGCCCCGACTCGGCGGTCCCGGCTATCCGTTTGGCATGGAAAAACTGCACCCGTTCTACTGGCACATGTCGCCCATGCTGTCTGCCATGGGCCCCGGTCACGCGGCAGCCGCGGCTGCTGCTGCTGCCGCGTCGTCGGCCGCCGCGTTACGGTACTGCACCACGGCCTACCCCTACTCCAGCATGCTGGCCGCAGGGAGCGGCTCTCCAGCTGCCACCCAGACCGCGCCTGGAGGAGGCGTCATGGTCAACGCAAACGGCGGCGGCGTGGCGCGCCCTGTGCCTACCAGCTCGGCCACCTTCACGGTGGACCGGATCCTGGGTACGGCCGGGGAGACGGGCGGCCACGGCCGGGGACCAGGTGGCGGAGGGGGCAGCCCCCCGGCCGGCGGCAACCCGCACCACGCTGTACGCCCGGCTGGTCCAGGCGGAAGCGGCGGCGGCACGTCGCTAGCCGCGCTGTCGGCCGTCGCTTCCCCATACATCAACTCTGCTCACATGAGCGCCGCGGCAGCCTCACAAGGCGCCTATTTCTTCCCGCACATGGCGGCAGGACATCACCCTACGGCCGGCCACACGCCGCACGGCTACGACATCTACGCTAGTCTACGTGCTGGTGTGGCCGGCATGTCGCACGTCACGTTCGGGGCGGGGCTGGGGTCGGGACATCCACCTTCCCCTCTACATCATGCCAACAGTCTACTCACATCCGCTGCTGATTCACCCTTCACGTCGGTGCCCATCGCCGCCCGACCCAGCTAGGACTTGCTGTAAATAAAAATAAAAATAATGTCATATAGACATCGCAATGACTAGTCCGCAAACTGTCGCAATTGGTTTTTATATTTCAGACTGTGTATAATTTGTAGATAATAATTTTCAAATACAGAAACTGAGTAAAATATTCATGAACACTTACTTCACTCACGAGGACGACAAGGCCATGGATGTCAGAGAGTATATACAGGCAGACGGGTTGATAGGACGCATGGGTCCTATCGACTGACTAGAGAATATCATCTATACACTCTTTTTTCTCCTCTATATATTCAAATACCGCCTGCTGGTTCACAGGTGTGAAAACTATCATATATGTATCCAGGATCTCTTCATGTAAACTGTTCACGTCTGCCTTGTGACCAGGGGATCAACACATGCTAGCGGGTAAAGTACCATTTTATTTAGGCAGATGGGGAAATGAGGGAAGCACCAGGACAATCATAATACTTAAAGACGACATTTTATGTAATTCATATAAATGACCAAATGCTACTGGATTTATGATGAAACCAAGATTGCATCATTTATCTGAACGCCTCCAAGGCAAACTGTAAATAGTTCTATTTGTGGTTATATATTTCGCTAGCTCAAGCGTCACTGATGTGAATGTAATAAGTGCTAACTTAATTTCAGAATGTGTGATAGCTTCTTTTGTGGAAGGTTTTATGTGTATATAGAGACGATGGCCATGGAGTATAACTCCATCGGGATAAACTTATTTTAATTGACGCAATTATTTGTACAAGGCACGAAGAGGTGTCACGTGACATGGAACAGTCATGCTCTGTACTGATTTAAACATTGATTTAAATTAAAGAAACTGTTACCTAATATAATGAAAATCCACTGACTTTGTTTTTTCATCACATAAACATCTGAGCGTTATGCTCATTATACATCACGACCTGAATATATTCTTTACTGTTGATGTATTGCTTCAATGCTGCAGCGACGTTATATGCACTGCAAAGTGCAATCCATATAGCCCATATAGATGGGTTTCAAGTATGTATAGGCCTGCATGTAAAAAATGCATACATAACACCACTTTAACTGCGTGGACACATTGGAAAGGGTACATATGTCCATATGATACAAACAGTGTTGTTCACTGTCCCTCAGATAGACAGATGATGCAAATGATAAATAATAGGTCCATTGGACACTTGTGTGTGTACAAATACGAAACCTCTCACCTAGTCCCCTCACGTATGATGCTCATTGTGGAAAGTAAATACCAAAATTGATCCCCAAACAAAGCCGACCCTGGGTGATTATGACCACATGTCATGGTCGTTCCGACATCGACCCTATCATATTTGCCCTCAGTAGGGGAATCTATTCTAAACATCAATGCTATAATCATTGTTTTACCTCAACAGACATTGCTCATATATTACAGCAAATGGTAATGGAAGGGAAACACTTGTTGCAACAAAGGCGAATTACAAGGGCTGTAATTAATTGGTTCATGATATATCGACCACCCACCTCCCAAAGGCGTCAAATGGTTGTGGTATAGTTTGAACTGCAGCTGCATGCGTACACTCTGGCCATTGCATGTTTCTGAGCCAGAAGTCTGAACCAGAAAATATTACCATACGTACTATTGAACAACCCTCGATTCAATTCACCATTCCAAATTACGTCTTGGTGGTCCCCGTAACTGGATTAGTTATATTAGGTGAGCTGTGCACTAAAGGCTGGAGTGTTTTTTGCAAAGGGAAAGTGAGTTGTTTTTTTATTTTGATAATGTTGTGGTCTGGTCACACCTAACTACATAATCGGTCTTGCACCTGCCTCATTTTGCTCGCCTGGATCATGTTGGACAATGGACACAGATGACGCCTGGTTGGCTCGGACCGTCCACACGCCCGCCTAACGTGCCATGAATACAGTTTGTATTAGCCTAATTGATATTTCAATAATCCCATCTGTGGCAAATCAAATTGAGTCATTCACAGACCAACATTTTAGGACTCTCACACACAGAGTGCCACATTATTTTGTCCAAACTTCACAAAAACACGTATACATGCTTAAACTATTGGTATTCAAAATTAAAAAAAAAATTACACTAACTCTTTTATACAGATGTATTTATACCTATACGAATAACATTCACAAAGCAATAAAAGGGAGCGAGAAGATATATACAGGGTACAGGATATTCATGCATGGGAACGATATATTCCTGGGAAAAGTCAGGGTGCATGTTAACATCAGGGGTACAACGTCAACACCAAGCTAATCACCATAAACAGTGCCAAGTATATTCAAGTAAGTTCAAGATGAACTCTGTTGATGAAGCTTAAGAACACTTAAGCCTCCGTTTACAGCTTGTGCTGTACCAATATACATGCTGTATTTATACACACACCACGCGCGTACCCTATTATATAGACTTACATATTTGACAGCCCCTTCATTGAACTTACCCCGAGATTACAAACAAATAGACACACACTTGACAAACACCCCAGCACAAACAATGCAACAGGGACGACAGCATTACAGTAGGCCGTGCTAATCAGTGGGGCAGCCGCACAGAAGAGATGCTTCCCGCGGAGGTATTCTGTCCACAAATTGCAATCAGTCTCAAAGAAGGTGAGAATCAGTGCAGTGCTATTGTCCGTGGTTGTGAGGAGGTGTTGGGTGTTTGTTACAGTAAGTAGATTTACTATTCAGGGTCCTTCATGGTTATGTGTGGGAGGTTAGGCTGCTTAGTGCATGTATACGTATACATGTATACGTACACATAGAAGACAACGCATGTAATACCTCCACAGGCCACGAGGGGGCACTGTGATAGCACCCCCTTGACAATGGCCTAGGCTCTTAGCAGAGTAAAGCAGGGGATAATCGTTTTAATATTCCACAATAAGGGTGTTTGTACACGCTGCTAGGCAGCCCCTCCCACAGGGCCCACTAGACACCCAGCACGCAGATGTTTTTATAAGTTATGACACGTGCCTGCCATGGCTCCTCCCCTGGGAACCCACTGACATCCACATGTCCTGTTATGGTGTTACCAAATACGTATTATCCAACCTGGGTTTGACATGATAGTACACATATACATGTACTCCCCCCCTCCCAACACCACCAACAGTTCCTCTGGGACAATATTACGTATTACATTCCACCCCATAGAAAATGCTGGGCTCTGCGTTTAATTATATCGGATCTGTAAGAGATTGTTATTTGAACAATCACTGTGCAAACTCTGAGCGGGGAAGTAGTTATCTTGTTTTTAATGGTCAGACATGCCAACATCCAACACATGCCAAAGAAGGAAGACATAATACAAAAGTAATTCTTTCATGTATAGAAAGGCAGAAGACATTTCGACAAAAAACAAAAGCATTATTTGGGTTCTTTTAATAATATGGGACGCCACAAGAGATGACTCAGGCTCATGTGCCTACTGTCCTATCTATTAATGAGAAGTTATTAAAAACATCAACAACAGGTAACTCTGCGATCAAGAACGAAAAAGACGCAAACAATTTGATATTTTTGTGTGGGGAATACAGGTTTTCATGCCACCGACTGCTGTTGAGTAAAAGGGGATGGTGGTTATTTTCGAAAAACCAAAAAGCCACCCAACCTGATTATGTTGAATGGAAAGGAAAGGAGGGGAAACAAACTAGATTAGCCTCATCAGGGGTGGAAAAACTGGAGCACATCATGGGTTAGAACAAATCACAGGCAAAACAGACATAACATGATTGGGATTCTTGAAAAGACTCTATGTACTGGGAATGTCAGATTTGCGTGCCAATAACAAGGGAGGAAGGACAGGGCAACATTAGAGCATTCACAAGGGTACGTGAGGCTCCTTTGCACGTGAAGATATTGTAAACAAAAATTAAAGAAAATATTCATTGAAAAAAGGGCAGAACATGCACTTGTTGTGCACAACACTATGGGCTCTGCGGATAAACACAGCGGTGCTTTTTCTAGCACCACGACCATATTAGTCTATACTCTGCTTAAATTCACGATTGCACGAGATTGCACGAGATTAACCTGGGCAGAGATTGGAAAGGCAATTTGGTCATATATATATATATATATATATATATATATATATATATATATATATATATATATATATATATATATAATTATATATATATATTTATTTATTTATTTATCCCATCATGCATGGATCCCCCATTTTAATGTAGGCCACAACAACACATGGTTTAGACTTACTAAGTAGTACATGTATATCCCCGCTAAAATATCATTAAGAAACACAGTCACATGTAAAAGACCCACTATTACGTATGTGTATATATGCATCCATGCACAGTTGGATTCTGCTTATTATGTGAATATTGTCTGTATTTGTGCACATGTACATTTTATTTCATTATCTTCTTCTTATTCCGAATTCCTGAGCCGGGGGCAAAAACTAACAGACAAACCCAATCCGCCAGTATAGACCAGCATACTCAGCCCACACCCACACCCACACCCCCTCCCTGGGGGCAACATTATAATTCAATGATTCGGATGCTCCTCTTCCCCTCGGACAGGGGGTGATTATTTGGTGAAAAGGATCAGACAAATTAGTGGCGGTGCAGCCTCCTCGCGGCCTGCCAGCCCTCCCAGTCTCCTCCCCTGTCCTGCTGACTGCGCCCTCATGTGCTAACGACGCCAATATGGGGCTCAGACCGCGCACCGCCCGTCTGGCCTCCCCCGCCCCGCGCGCCGCTCTCCCTGTCCAACCGGGGTCGCCGAAAGCCGGTCAGAATTGATAGCGTTAATTAGGCGGCGATAATAGGGGAACCTTTAGTGGCTGGGAGGCGTGCGGGATATGGTGATGAATTATGAATGATCCGTACGTAGCTGCTGCCACGGTAACCGGCCTCAAAGAGAGCGGGGTTGTGACTTGGAGAAGCCGCGTAGTGACGCGCGCACAGTCAGCGACAACGCGTTGCCACATGTACACGCGGAGGACTTGACTTGCTCAAGTCACTAATTACAACATCAGATACAGCAGTTCTACACTTCAGAAAGGACAAAGCGTGAACCATGTAACCTGGCATCCCTCAGCATAGCAGTACCGAGCTTCTGTTAAAAAAAAAAAGTTTTTCGTATTCTGCAGTCAAAGTGTCAATATCCAGATGGCCATTGACACATGTGTATCCCATCTACCATGTAAACTACCATGGACCTGATTCTCTGACCGAATTACTCACCTCTACCTGTCTTATCTAGTCAAACCAGTTTCTTCCATCTATGAAAGTCACTGGTCAAACTGAGCAACCTCGCAGGGAATCAAAATAATTAAAGATGACAGTCATACCCAAAACGATCAAACTGTCATACTATAGTATACATGTGTGTGTATACTCACTGGGGGCGGGCACGTCTAGTGTTAGTATATTTTCAACGTCACTCTGATTGACTAATTTGGTCAAATACAACTTTAGATGGAATTTGGTAACTCAAGTCCATTATATCAACATGCACTATTGTATATATCAAACGATGTATAAATGTCCAGGTATATGTGATAATGTACCACATCACATAATTCAATAACATGGTGGAAGGTTGGGCACCTCTCCACTTGGGGTGGGGTGGCTTCCACTAGCGTTGGCCTAGATACTAGATGGACGTGCAGGGCATACACGGGGCATGGAGTATTGGACAATAAGTAATCCATGGCCTGCGGGCTTCCCTCGGCAGGTATACCTCCCGCCTGTAAATAGTGTCTGGGAGAGTGATTGTGCTTGGTTACTAGTAAATTGGAAGGCGCTATCCCAGAGCATATAATAGAGACAAACTATGGTGGTAGACTGCACTGAAAACTCTATGGAGGAAAATGATCATGGGTGATGACTTTTTGTCATCCCAGTGATTGTGACCTTAGGGAGTGATCATTTTTTAACCACAGGGGGGGGGGGGGAGGGTGGTGGTTTTCCGCGCGGAGCGCGCAAAATTTTTTACACCCCCCCGGTCACCCCCCTTTGAAGCATAGTAACGCGTGGGCTTTTTGGCTCAAAACAGGTTAAATTTTTTTGCCCCCCCCAAGAGGGGTCCAATTTTTTTGCCTCCCCCCGGTCAAGGGGTCCAATTTTTTTTGCCCCCCCCCCAAACCCACCACCCCCCCTGTTGATAATAAATGATCACTCCCTTAGTGATGGTCATCACTAGGGTCATCATATGTATCAAGTTACTGACAGCCTATTCAAACCTTGATGCATGGTTTCAGACGCAGAAAGAGCTAGAAAGGTGTCCATGCATGTGTGCACATATATGTCTACTCTTGAGAATTTCACTCAGAACTTACTTGTAAATCATTTGAGTTACTAATGTGACAATATTCTTCATATATTTGATTTAAGAAGTTTCAGAGTTAGTATAGATATGAATCAAAATGGCCTGGAGTCCCAGGGAGCTACTACCGGTATTTTGTCATTTGACAGCTCCTTTAAATGTGTATTCTACAGCCCCCTATTTTCTAGCAAGTCAAATGACAGCCCACTGTTAGGGGGGCTTCTTCCAATCAATAATTTTTTTTCTCGAAATATATAAATCACTCAAGTCATCTATGAAATTCATTATTTCTATGTCAATTGTGACCACCCCTGATTCAGTACTTTACAGTTATTGACAGCCCTGTGTTTTACTTTCATGTAATTGACAGCCTCCCCCCCCTTGTTTTCTTGCTTCGATGCTTGCACAGTGACAGCTCTTTGGGGTTGTTACCACAGTACCCATTCCTATACGGGGGAGAGCCTATGCTGGTTCCAGAGGCATGTGCCAGGAGGCTCAGGTAGTCGTGTGTCAAGCCTCCATTTTCCCCCTTTGTGCAGTTTACTTTGAAGGGTTCTCTCTCATTTACTATCTGTTTATATTCTGTATAAATTAGATCAATGTTTTCCCCAAGACATGGTCTTTAATTAGATAAGCTTACAGCACTGTGAATATTTCAAATCTCAGAGAAATAGAGCATTAACACCTCTGTAGGTGACCACATGTCAGTCAGTCAGAGTGTAATTAATGCATTGTCTCTCAATCATGCTAAGTCCCTCACTTCACACCTGAGACAATGGGGAGGTGATTAAGGTGATTCAGATAGGGGTGGGAGGTCACCCATCAGTCTTATCAGTGTTATATGTTGCCATTGTTCCTAGGTGTGAACAGCGGCTGATAACAGATTTACCCACAATGCACTGCTCTGATTCAGGGGATCGTAAGAAAATGGCGGCTCCCATGCCATGTAGGCTATCCTCCCTATACTGAGTACCCCCCTCCCCCGAGGCCTGGGGTAGGTAATGCGTATTCCGTTTTTTTGTCGAGTAGGGCTCCCTATAGCGATGACTCTGGTTTCTCCGAATGGGCGGCCATGTTAGTTCTGAGCTTGCAATGTATCGTGAGACTTAGGAAGTGACCAGACACACACATACCATAGCTTCCGGGGAACCAGCTTCAGTTCGAGAGCCGAACCAAGGTCTCACGAGATTGCTGGTGTCAGTGTAAACAGTGTGGTCGCGGGAACAAGTCTGCACCAGTTAGAACGCTATACTGCTATATTGCCTGTGGCAAGTATTATAATCAAGACTTTGGGTCGTCAATGTGATGATCTTACATCATCAACTGCGCATGATGACTGATGAGTAGAGTTTCAAACATGCCTATACGTTTTCAATGTGTTGTGAACCTCATGTAAAATTCTAATCTGAAAGAGTGACAAAGGGTTGAATGAAGGGGGGGCCCCCAAAGTTAGTGACGTCATATGTGAACGCCCCCTGGCTCTATATATGACAACATATTCCAAACCCTCTGTGTGTATGTTACATGTGTATTCCGCCCCTGCCGAGCCTCCCTCGCCCTCTCCCTCCAAACCACCTTCAAACCCCCTGCCACACACACAAATAACTCCCACACCACAGCTCCTTCACCCCCAGGTATTGTGGGTTGTTCTGGCTGTTTAATAACGTGTCGTTAGCGGCCCGTATGTCACCTGTGGACCCTGCATGTCCTGGCTGTATTTTCTTTTCATTTTCCCTCCACCCCGCCCTCTTGGGTATACCCCAGGTCGACTGTGCCCCCTGTCGTTGAGTCCCGGCGTGACGGGGCTCGGTCTACCTTATAGCTCTATCTGCCCTCCGGTGTCCGATAATAGGCTAATATTTATTTAACGCTCAGATGAACAACGCGAATAAACAGGGCTAATTGAATGTGGCCTGTTTCGCACGTACCCTGTGGTCGATCCGACGCTACCGCGGCGCCACCAGTGGAAGAGAGTGACACTATTCCAACTCCATGCTGGCGCGTTCTTGTACAATGCTTGTTTCCTTGTTTGGGTGACGAGGAGCGAAAACACAGAACAAGACCGGGAAGGGAGGGTTGTGCGAGTTACGGAGCCGGAAGTACAAGCATGGCGCGCATTGTCGTCTGCGGAGCGGGTTTCCGCGCTGACGGCCGCCGGGAACAAAACGCGCTGGTAATTTGTGTCTTTATTGGATTGTCTGCGCACTTCAATGCTAACAAAAACACGCCGATTTCATTGTGGCGCAATTAGTCGTTGGTCTCAACAGAGGATTTTCCGCTTGCAGTTTTATTGTTTGTATTGGAGACGGTAGATAATTACTAAGTAATTAATGAGAGTCGAGTTGCTTCATTATGCTTGTGGCTTTCATGTGTGTTGGGACAGCCCCTCCCCACTTTGCCTTGTGTAGACGGGTGTGACAGTAGCGGGGACGTCTTCAAGAAGTAATCATTAAATTCCCAATGGGCGGTGGTCACAATAGCAGTCGTATGAAAGGAGTGGGTGGGGAGGCCACCATGCAACCAGCAAGGGGCCCAGCATATAAAAAGAGAGAAAGTGGTAAATAGGAAGAAAGGGAAACTCCACGAGGCACGGCACAAATATTTTCTCCGGGTTACCCTGTCGGTGGGCCTGATCCTAAGGGAGGAGGCGGTAGGGTTTCCGCTCACGTTGCGTCAGTTGGTTCAACTGCGGCACTATCGGCAAAGCCACACAACACCTCCCTTCTCAGAGAATCACTTCGCGCCGGCGGAGGGATACAATCCGATTACGACGTTGTACGTCTTCGACGAGCGGAACAGCGTCCCCCGTGTCCGCTTCGTCACTCACGTCATTCACGTGACGGGTTTTGATGTGTGAACACATGCTGGGTCCTCTTTGTCGTGTCCGGCCCTCATTTTTCTTCCTCTCCTTTTCTTCCCAATCCCACCAAGCCGCTACGGTCCCTATATTACCACCCCGCCGTCTTGATTGGGCGTGCACACGTTTATAGCCATGGGCGGGGAGCGGGAGATTGGTAAAAGGGAGGGGTGGTGGCGGGGTGTGGATGTGCAGCATCTGCTTTATGAGTGAGTTCACACCTTTTCATCATACCCTGCCCGTCTCTGAATCGCTCTCTACCTCTCCCCTTCACTGACGACGCTCCTCCGTGAACTGCTGCTATTCAGACCTGGTCACAGATGCGATGCATATATGCACACGTCACTGTAGCTGCCACACTCGGAAACATCGATGTTTAGTCAAAAGCAGACGACTTTTCACCAACAATTCCAAAAGTAGTGTTTCTTTCAGGTATAGCGGGCCCCAATGCATCTCGTGACACCTCTCACTTTGCTAATTCAATTAGACGCCGACAAAGCGCATATTTTCCAACACAGCCACTGGTCTGAGAAATCGTACAACTTCACGCTATTTTGCGGAGGCTACTCAGCGGTGTGACCAAAAGAACTCGCCCCAAGGTGGAGTATGCTATACACATAGGAGGAGACGCGACCGTTCTTTGTTGACCCCCAAATAGTAGAATTCAAATAGTAGCCTGCCCTACAAGGAGGTGGACATGTAGTACCCCATTGATCAACCCTGAGGTGGTCTGATGTGTCTGCAAAGCATAAAAGGGTCCTCATGTGAAATGGTCTAGTTTACAGGCTTCTATTTGGAAATCAAAATTGTTGCTTTCAATGGTACAGGGGTATTCATAGTGTAGCTCCAGGTAGCTTTAGTGGAAAGACTTTCCTCTAGCACTGTAGGTGAAACTGTGTCAAAGTAATTCATATAATGGCATGGCTACATAATACATAGGTAAAATTACACAATGCAGATCTATACATGCATATTGCTATGAAATACATGTAATTAAATTTGCGACACACTATGGTGGATGTACTGGCCCGGATGTACTTACTGTATATAGTTTATATGTACATGTTTTTGCGTTTGTTTTCAGTCAGGCCAATAAAAAGGTGATTTAAAGCAACATGGGTCCGAAAATTAAGGTAGGTATAGGTCGGATTTTTCTGTGTATTGAAACTACCGCACTGAAAAACTCTGGAGTCTCTAAGGTCGTCTTACAGGACGACCCTAGGGTCTTCTAAAGGGATGAATCCACTGAGGTAAGTCCGTCGGATCGGGCAAGATTCGTCCATAGGTTTAACATTGTGAGGTCCATCCGATCCAACGGATTTTGCCTCAGTGGATTCACGCTTTAAGTGAACAGCATAGAATTAACCAGCCTCAACTCTTCAAATTGACAACCTGCCAGGTTACCATCCCACAAGACGACCCTAGACTCATCAAGGTTGTCAAGCTAAAAGGTTGATGCAAGCCTAGATTAGCCCCAGCTGGGGATCATCATTGCACAAGAGCAACAGGTCTAGGATCACCAAAAGTATGAGTTGGGTCAGGTTTCAGATGCCAAGATTATTTTGTTTAAATACATAACCAGACAGTCTTGTTTAATACACTAGTGCCACCAGGAGTTCACATCATTTATCACTAATATAATACTGAGTATTACAATACATATATGTTAATATGGAGGATTATGTGAAGTATCTAGGGAAAAAGTAAGATAATGTAAAGAATGCATACTTTTGACAACATTTAAAAAATAAAGCACATGTGTAGAAGGAAGACACCTCTTTTGTGTCTTTCACCAGGGCACAAGTAGGTGCATGCACCTTATATTGGTATTATACACACACAAGCCTACAGTCCATTGCTGGAGAGTAGCCTATTCTCAGTAAAGACTTGGTGATACACTATGTGAATCCTTGGTGGCACTAGTGTATTAAATATCACTTCTATATGTGGTTATGTATATAAACAAATAATCTTGTCATCTGGAACCAGACCAAACTCATACATTTGAAACTCTAGACCTACCACCATTATGCAATGATGAGCCCCCAGCTGTGGCTAATCTAGGCCTGCATCAACTATCTTAGTTTTGACAACCTTGACAAGTCTAGGGTCGTCTTGTGGGATGGTAACCTGGCAGGTTGTCAATTTGACGAGTTGAAGCTAGTTGATTCTATGCTGTTCACTTAGAAGACCCTTGGGTCGTCCTGTAAGACGACCTTACAGACTCCAGAGCTGTCCAGAGTTTTTCAGTGTACCTTCCCTATCTCCTAGTGTATGTTATGATGAGTGTCTCACTCTATGTCTAATCTATGTGAACGAGACATTATGGACATTATACTGTCTCATTTTGCTGATTCCTATCAGGATCTAGACATGGACCAGGGATATGAATAAATTTCGAACTTATATCTCTTTATATCAAAATGGCTAAATAAATAAAATCTAAACATGTAGGGATATCTAAACACTTGATAATTAGAACAGTTTCTATACCTAAGCACCTATATTTCTAATTACTTTAGCCAACCACCTAATGAGCTAAATGTGCTTCGCAAAACATTTTGTGCTTAGGCCACTCAAAAAAATAAACTGGTTTCTCATCACCGCGCGCATCATGAAAATCGTGATTTGAGAAAAACTTCTTTTTTTTAAAAAGATTTTTAATGAATTTTATGCCAAAAAGTACACAAATAATAGCATATATGGTATCAAATTAAAGCTTAGAGTGTCAGTGATGCAGTGAGCTAGGAATAACTTACAATATGACATTTTTTGTGGATCACTAAACTCTTAACTACTTAAATGATCAAACACCCATACTAGGCCGGTCAATATAAAGGAGTAATGCCAACAGGGTTAACAGTTTCAGCGAACACCCACACGAAAAATACAACCTCCTGTTTATACCACATCTTCCACATGACCGCCTTCGCTTCTATTCGGCATTGTGATGTTACCCCCTTCAAACCACCCTGCTCCACTCCAGACCCATGTTCGACCGTCCAGCGCAAAGTGGGAATTTTGGAAACGTACAGAATGCTACTAGTACTCGCTATTGATGGTAGGTGTGGGAGGGGTAGAAGGCCGGGGTGGCTAAAGACTGTGTGTTCCTTTCACAAGTCAATGTCGGCCAACAGTTGTGTCTGCCTGGGGACGTCCACCAATCCCACAGTGCATCGGGGCGGAAGTGAGGGGTGCTGGAGATGGAGGTGGTATGGAGCAGAGACTAGCAGGGGATGGTATGTGTTTAGGAACACTTCTATAGCTACCCCTCTTTGCTACCTCTAGGTGGTCCACTCCACACTCACCAACCCAACACAAACAATACAAAAAGCAGAAGGCACTCATGTTGGCACATCCATTTGGACATTTTACAAGACCAATTTAAAGTGTTAAAACGTATAGTGCAAATCCATTAGCTGTGACTCTAGATTGCAGACATCTTTTTTGTTTGGATACTTTTTCTTTATTTCACATCTACTTGGTGTTCGTGTTTTTCCCTGGCTTTTTCAGTGACGTGTAAAATCATACATATACATAAACATATATATGCATTTATTCATTCTGACCCTGCACTGCGGCTGCTACAAATAGTATGGAGTAACGTTGCCACAGGCATGCTGCACCTTCACCCCCTCTCCATTCAGCTATCATATACCGGAAATGGGACATCAAAGTCTTTACAACTACAAGATGCAGACGACTCTCCACCAACGCTTTCCCGCCATCCGCCGCCATATCCGGTAACATCGACATCAGCGCCCCGGACGGGCTTCTCGGGTGTCGCACGTTTCTGTGTGCCTGAGCATCTTGTGAATCTACCTGTCATCGGCCTGGCCCGCCCCTGACGCTAATCCAGCCACTTTCTCACCCATTCTCCACCTTCACAAATGAGATTTTGAACGAGACGCTGTTTATCCACATCGTGTCAGTGCGCATGCTCGGCTGGAGGCAAACAATGTGGCCAAATTTGTCCGAGTGTCGGTCGTGCTTGACTCCTCCAATGGACGAGGACGTTTTCAGCGGGGCCCTTCACAGTTTTTGCGGTGAGGCGTGAGAGTGGCGGGGAGGCCCGGGTGTATAGGCTAGCTGTTTGGGGCCCTGATCAGCTATGTAATTAGTGGTGGCCAGTCTATAGAGGCTACTTGGAGCCTACATCATTAGCGACCGGCACCTTGTGTATCGGCATTGTTTCCACTCACGTAGCAACGTGTTGGGTCCGAGTGGAGTGGAACTCTCCACGCATTCAAGGAGGCACATAAACAACCACTTCCCACTCCCCAGGCCACTACTCTCCACATTCTGAATGACCATCAGCGTATACAACACATGAAACCGGATGGGTGCAAGTGGGGGGACTAGAGGGGTGGTAGGACTTTTTACATAGTCTGTATCTTTAAAGCGGACTAATAACCAGGCCCCAATTGTACCGTGTATAAGGGTACACATGGGCATGGCAGGCCTCACAGTTGATATACCACGCCCATGCAGTGAAGTCTGTAAATTAGTGTGTGAATTAATATCCAGGTGACGCGCTCTTCTCCCCTCTCCATCGTTACCCGACCCCCGAACACCCACACCCTCGCACACTAACCCACCCACTCCCGTCATGCTATTCAGCAGGAATACGAGCGCCTAATTGGAGCTTAATGCATCAACAGGGCACCCGATGAAACTGGAGAAATTTGTGAGACGGGGTGATTGAGATAGGGGGAGATTGCATTTAAGGGTGGTGGGGAGGCTTAACGTGTTGAAGGTTTGGAGATTGGTTGATGGAGTGTATGGCATTGAAGTGATGTCAGTTACAAAGGTGTCAGCAGAGCTGTATGGTGTGATTAGATAAACACAGTAGTAGAAGAGTGTTTGTGTGGATGGGATACAACTAGCCGTGTATACAAAGTGTCATATATTGTTTGTACGCTATTATATTGTATGTAGCTACAATGACAATACGTGCCAAATAAGCGTTGTCAATAACACACATAGGACCCCACACTTGCATGGGTGAGGGGGATGTGAAGCTAATGGTTATCTATATGTTGTGTCCCATTTATATCATTGTAGCGCAGAGTTATGGCATTTTTCTTTTGCTATCAACATTTTCAGTTTCTTGTTGTTGTTATTCAAAATAGAAAATGTTTGTCATACAATATCTGCATGCCGGAACATCGGTCATTCAGTATTAGAAAAAAGTCCAATATTTTTGTTTGATGACAGCTCACGAAATGTGTTGCAAACAGCGAGGTAGCCATGTGGATGTGAATCAGAACGCTATTATCAGATATCACTGCTCAAAATGACGGGTAGTTTCCCCAGGGGATGACACAGCCTTTGATTTCTACAGAATCCCTCCTAATTCGCCCCCAATTCCCGCCTCTCGTCCATTCTCGGCACTCGCGAGATGACCACCTAGCGTCCGGTTCCGGCGGCGCAGGCGCACCTGGGGGATTGTGATCACGTGGGTTGATTAGTCGCCCGGCGTCAATATTTGGTAAATGATGGCCGACCGGGACCGGCCACCCCCAGCGTCTCACCCTAACTACCGCCTGTTTGTGAAGGGCGCTGCAAGCAGACTATCCCCCGCGTCCCGATGATTAAAGCCGTGCGTTGCCGCCCAAATTGGCGCGGATCGCGTGTCGGCCGACAGAAGCGGCCCCACTATATAGCGCCGCAGTGCACCAGGCGGCGCTGATGGTGCGAGCAGCTCCCTCTTAACTCGGAGCTGCTCGCTCTGAGCGCGCTCTGCCCACCTTGCCGCTGTGGCTTTCCCGTTGACTTAATTATGCCCGGCGCGTTTGTCAATATTTCCCTGCGCTCTGACCGCACCCCCTTATTACCGTCGGGACGCGCCAACGCCGCTACCTCCGAGGACCTTTCTATTTCCGCCGTCATTAGCCCCACACCGCCGCCCACCTTGCTCTCACACCGCCCTTTGCGCAGGCGCAATGCCTCTCCCAAGAGACGCGCCATTCGTCATTTCCGGTTGTCAGTGTCGGCGGGCGCCGCTGTAGTTCCGCCTCTCGAGCCGCGCCCACCCGGGTGGCAAGGGGGAGCGTCCCCCAAGGATGGCGAAATATGATTTGTACTGATTTGGGTGGTGCGCAGCGGGCTTTTGTGCGCGCAGCCGATGATGGGTTGTAAGAGGAGCCGGGGCGTAAATTGGACGACAACTCGCACAAGTGGCACACTGATTGCCGGATTATGTTGTAACAGCACCTGAGCTGTAACGTGCGATGCTACCTCGAGTAGCAGCTACCGTATTTCCCGGTTTATAAGCCGGGGCCCGAATATAAGCCTGCCGCGTTCATATCCTAGTAAAGGCCACCTCATTTTGATAACTTGTATGGGCTTTCGCTGTACACATTTTGGGCGGGCAGAGGCGAAAAAAGGCATGTTTGGGCAATCTAAATGAGGTATGTTGAGAAATATCACCAATCTGAAAGGCCTCAGACGACTTTTTCCTGGTCAACATGTATTTTTTGGAACCTTTTTTGAAAAATCTAGGGTCGGTAGGTCGTTTATTTTTTTAACATGAATTTACTGGCCAACATTTTTAAAACCCCTAAAATTGACCAAAAAGAGGTATAAATTCAAAAGTTTCTTCAAAATTTCATAAAAAAAAGTAGGGTCGGCCCTGTTTTGATAGGGTCGGTCGGGTGACCTGAAACAAACCTAAGATTCTCATTTTTCCCGCTTCTAATTGGAGTACATGTATCAACATATAATTTTTGCAGCTTTATACATCCAATCTACTTTCCTAAGCTATAGAGATACTTTGAAAAAGAGTTAGCTTATGATTAGATCGGAAGTATTATAGTTTTATTCCGATATATCATGAAAAGCTGCTAAATAAACATAAAAATATATGACAGGGTGTCCGAGAAAAATCCCTGGCAAAGTAGAAACCTGTCCCGTGTATACTAATAAGCCTGCACTGAAAAATTCTGATTAGCATTTTTCCTCTAAAATCCTTAAAAATTGTCCGACTTGCAACCCGTAAAAACTGACATGTAGCAGAAAAAGTGAAAGAAAGAAAAAAGGAGGGTGACCCAGCACTGCTCTGCTAGACCCGGTCAGGTGACCGGAAACAAACTTTTTCTTTATTTGGCCCTACTCTGCGGGCAATGGCTGCCGCCTGTCGCCCGACATCCATACACCCACCACCCACCACCCACCACCCATCACCCACCACCCATCACCCACCAACCACCACCCACCACCCACCTCTCACCACCCACCACCCATCACCCATCACCCATCACCCACCACCCACCTCTCACCTCTCACCACCCACCACCCATCACCCATCACCCACCACCCACCACCCACCACCCACCACCCACCACCCACCACCCACCACCCACCACCCACCACCCACCTCTCACCACCCACCACCCACCGCCCACCACCCACCACCCACCACCCACTACCCACCACACACCACCCCGCACACAACCCACCACCCACCGACCACATATACATATATCTCGCCAATACCAGCCAAGTAATGGACGTGCCCACAGGACGACCAGCTTGACCCCTATACCAAACAGAGCCTACATGGTATGGCAGCCGCCAAAATCTGTGGCCATTGTTCCTAGATGTGACAGTGGCTGACAATGCACTATTCTGGAATCAGGGGTCAGTAAGAAAATGGCGGCTCCCATACCATGTAGGCTCTCCTCTCTATGCACCGTTTTCACCAAGCGTTTCCACTAGAGGGCAGGGTGGGCATGATGGGTGGCTACCAGGGCAACCCTGTGAACCAGCCTAAAGACTCCATAGATTACTATGGGAGAGAAGACACCTCTCACGCTCATGCCCTTTTCTGATAGAAAGAATTGACTCATCGCTTAGAAAGCTGAGGGGTGTATAGGGAGATAGTGTATGCACCCCCCATAGAAATATCTATGAAACAATATTAATCAAAATATGATTTAGACCAACATGAATATGAGTGTCTTGTGAAGACTACAGTCCCCTGCCAACCAGGGCCAGATTTACCCAGCCTGGGTAAAGGAGACCCTCCCCCTGACCTCCTGTGGTGGTGTTATGTAAAGCAGGCCTTACACTGCCACCTAACGTCCCGATCCGCCCCATCTCAACTCAACTGACCCAGTTGTCTCCAGTCGGGATGGGTCCAGTCGGTTCATGTGGACCCATATACACAGCACCAGTTTGGTACAGTCTGAGCCAGTCGGGCATATGTAAATCACATATTTTGAGGATCACATGACTGTAAAGTATTCCCTTATTGGCTGTACTTGTCCCGACTCTCCCCAACTCAGTCGGGAGTGAGTATACACGGGCACTTTAGCCCCGACCACCCCAATCTGGACCCCCCCACTGTGCCCCAGTTGGAGCCAGATTTCAAACACTGCTTGAAAACTCACGACTAGTCCCGATCCGACCCAACTGGGTCGGGAGCAGGCATACACGGGCCGACTGGACCCGCCTGGAGGGTCGAGATGGGTCGAGATGGGGCGGATCGGAGCGTTAGGTGGCAGTGTCTACCCTGCTTAACTGTCTGTAACCAAGTATGTGCCCATGTCTGGGCTATCAGAGGGGATACACCAAGATGCTTGCTTTTTAAATATTTTTTTGGTAGAGAATCCGAATCTGCTTGGGACCATATGTTCAAAATAGATTCTCTAGAGAGAGAACATGAAAACCTATATCCTGAGAGAGTTACATTTTAGTTTAGCTACTTTTCAATACTATTTTATGTGCAAAACACTATATACCCCTAATATATGAAACATTGACTTAAGGCTTGAATATCTCAGAAAATAGCTCGGGACCCTCCTATTTTCTCAGCTTTGTTGGAAAGTGTATGCTATTATGGTCTTATGGCAAAAACCTGATGAAAATCTAGCTTCTTTTCCCGGGGGGGGGGGGGTACTCGGTATAGGAATGGGTACCAACTGTGGTGACGACCCCGAAGAGCTGTCGCTGTGCGCACGTCGGAGTAAGAAAAAAGGGGGCTGTTAATGATATAAAAGTAAAAAATTAGGGGCTGTCAATGACTGGGAAGTACGAAATCAGGGCCTCTCACACTTGTATTTAAGACAATGAACCCTTCAATCTCATACATGACTTGAGTAATCTATAAAATTCCAAAATAACCTCACGTTAAATGGAAGAGGCCCCTTAACAGTGGGCTGTCATCTGATTTCTTAGAAAATAGGGGGCTGTAAAAATAAAACACATTTTCAAGGGGCTGTCAAATCACCAAAAAGGGGGGCTGTAGTTTCGCAGTTTGTACCTAGCATCAAAGAGTGACTACCCCCCCCCCCGGGCTACTTTTACACCAAGGGATTGGCCCACCAATAATATATTTCAAGTCCTTCTCACCCGATGTTCTTAACATGCGCTTTTTAATAAAGAGAGATTTTGGAGGGGTCAGAAACAAGCCTTGAAACAAGACATGCACTTATTTGAGACCCCTGCGCTTAAACGGGCCATTACGGCATCTCTAGTACAGTAGCCAGGTACATGTGTTCTGCTGATCCACGTGCATTGAGACTATCCAGGCTGTGGTGGTAAGTGTTGACAGACCGCAGCGCGCCCTAGTAAGTTTACTATCAATTATCGTCCAGGCCAATTATTCCCGCTACGTTTCTGTGAGCAGGCTGTCGCCTGCTTCGTCTGCTGCCTGAGGAAAGGAAGCAGACATGTTACTATGGCTACATACTAGTATACACAGATCTTATCGCCTTATGGGAAAACCGAATGCTTTATGGGGACTGTGTGGTAAATGTAGTAACCTTATCTTGCACTATCTTTGTTGTTTTAACTCATAGGATGTACCCGAAGATGTGGTACCGACGACGTGGTAAGTCACAGAGAGGGTGAACTGAGGGGAAAGTGAAAAATATGGAACAGGGAAAAAGACCTCGGAGGAATCCGTTTCATTTTAAGATATATTTTACTTACAGGCGGAATAAACTGAAATGAATATAGACAGATATTAACTGCAACACGTGTTTTCTGTATGGGCCTACCATTCAGTTTATATAACGTCCAATGTTAACAATGTGCCTGATGTTACCCAAGCTGTATGGGTCCAATATCTCACCAAACTCAAAACAAGCCTAACATAACTTTGTTTAAACTTTGACCTTCAAACAGACAAACTAGCTGGCCCCCTTTAACCCTCGGAGCTCAACTTTCACGAGGAGGGGGTTGTGTGGTGGCCTGGTCGTCCACCCGCATGCCGCCAGGGGTTAACAGACGATCGGAATCGACGGAGCGCATGGCAAGGCGATTTGGGTTCTGCAGGCGGTCGACATTGGGGAGCCAGGTTCTTGTTGGACGTCAAGACAAGGAGGAGCTTACTCTCGTTCCCAAATCCTTCCGAAGGAAGGCTCTGGTAACAGCCAAATGACCTTGAACTTTGGATTTTGCTGGGTCTGGGCAACCCCTGCTGGTAGGCTGGAACCAGCGAACAGGAACAGGAAATGGAACCAGAATGTATGATGGTAGTTTTAGGTAGATTTACCATCAGCCTTTCTGGTTCCATTTCCTGTTCCTGTTCGCTGGTTCCAAGCTACCAGCAGGGGTTGCCCAGACCCAGCAAAATCCCAACATTTGGCAGTTACCAGAGCCTTCCTTCGGAAGGATTTGGGAACGAGAGTAGGAGGAGCTGTGTATGTGTCTGGTATGTGAACGCGTGTTCTGGGGGTGGAAGAGGAGGCCAGGTACCGGTACACGGGATTCTATTGTTCAGAAAAATACTTGACATGTGATATTCTTGATGTACATGCATAGATCTGTACGTAACGAATGGTGATGGTGGAGTTTTGATAAAGAATGACAACCCGGGATGACACCATTCCCCCGATCCCGAACTGTACAGAACTGATGGGCTGTTCAGGTCCCGAGGTTCAGGTATAATAGGCCTACAGGGAGTACATGAAGATTCATAGTGGGATGGTCACAGGATCGTGGCAACCAGGGGGGGGGGGGCTCAAAAAGGGTCAAAACCAAAAAGCTCGAGTGGAAAGGGGTGAAAAGGGTCTTAATCGGAAATAAAATTAAATCTTCTTCAGCCCCCCCCCCCCACCAACCCTATACTTTGAAAGTGGATGCAATGCCACGCCCCCGGGTCAGGCTATGAGGGCTGGAGGTCTTAGGGGATGTCTCATTATAGTGCCTCTACATGGGTAAAAATCGACACGGGCGACACGGCGACACGGCCCTTTTAAAAATCGACAGGGGCGACACGGCCCTTTTAAAAATCGACAGACACAGTCATTTTTATAAAGCCCTAGTATATTCTATATGGTTAAAAATCGACACAGTGACACGGCTCTTTTGCTTAAAATCGACACGGCGACATGGTCAAAAATCTGGGTACCCATGTAGAGGCACATTATATAAGGGCGGATCCAAGGGGGGGGGGTCCTGGGGGTCCGGACCCCCGCTTTCGGATTATTGTTGTTGATTGTTTTAATGATAATTTGATCCGCCGTCACTTTTCGGTACTCACCCCCCCACCCATTTCAAATTCCTGGGTCCGCCCCCTGCTATATACTAATAATAAGTACATAAGAATGTAAAAATGCTCTGCAGAGCGTAGGGGGTTAGCCCAGCGACACATAGGTAGGGTGTTACATCCACGGCGCACAGGGCCTCCCCACAGGTAGCACTGGGTGAATAGGCCGCCCATGGCCCCTGTATCTGTAGTAGGGGAGGGAAATCTCACCTCAGTCTATGGTAAATCCGCAGGTATCTATGTATCTCCCAATAAAATAAAAAGTACCATGATATTCTATACACATTGGGCCATATTTCAGATACTGTACACTTTTTGTGGTGTAAGTAGTTTGGTGATTATGACATGAAATAAAATATAAATCAAGAATTAACAATGATGAATAAATTTTTCGAAAAGTGTACAGTAGGAACTAGAGACTTCAAACATTCAAAAGTAGGCTAGAATTATAAAACCACTCAAATTTACTCACACCTCTTCCGGAATTTGAGCCTAATGAATGCTATGGTAATGTAGTTACATCCACATGGCACTCAAAATAGAGACATCACTACCAAATGGCATTGAATTATATATTATATTGGTAAAATAATTTAATGTCTAATACATTTACTTATTGAATTATAGCAAGGTGAAGTTCATGGATTTCCCTGTTTTATAGTGTGTGGCTGCATGCAGGGTGATTACTCCCTATGCTACATGCAGCAGTAGGGCTTTACTCCATAGGTGCCATCTGGGTCATAGGCTATGTATAGACCAGCAGGAGTGAAATATCAGTGACTTTTCCAACTTTAAACGGTTGTCAAGCATTTCCCATTAAAGTTATCCTTATTCTGATTTGTGTATTGAATTAGTATATATTTTCACTAGTAGCTTGGCCATAGACATCAATTATAGACACACTAATCCATTTTCGATGGAACACCCTAACATAGGGGTACACATTGGTGGTTTTGCTGGTTCGGATCGGCTGAGTGCACATTGATGGGAATATACACAGACCCAACTCAGGTACCAGCAGATGGCCTAAAATAACAACCCATGGAGTGCCAGTCATGACACATTCTCCTCCCCTTACACCACCCCGTCAGACCCTGCTAGTTCCCTAACTACATAACATGCCTGACCTCTACCGAGTATGCATAAGTGATGGATGCGGTGTGGCAAGTGGCTGTCACTGTGCTTATCGTTGTTGCCGTATTTGTGACGTACACTTGACGTATCAGAAGTCAGTAAAGATGCGCTGTGACACGCAGCCCGGCCCGGACCACTTCAGGACCCGTGTGTTTGTCAGTGTATACTGGTCTGAAACAAATCAGCAGAGGCTCCCTTTGGTGTCTACAACTGCTGAGGATGTGCCTGCTGGATTTAGAGGGGTTGATTTGGGTTAGTTTGGATGTGAGGGTGTGGAGAGGGAGCCTGTTGTCCATCATGCCAGGGAACTTTAGCGGCGTTGGGCCAGGGGGAGGGAAAATCTGTAACTAGCCCTATCGACTTTTATCGGCCCCACTCTCCCGTGTTTACCAAACATGTGACTGTAGACATTGCAAGCTACACTGTTTGTCCAAATGTTTCAGGATTGTTTTGCAAAGAGAGTGGGAGTGTACACAGCTCGCCTTGCGCCACAGATGCACACGTCACCTCGCCCCCTAGTAGCCGACGGGAGAACCACCCCATGGTGGTTTACCCGTTGCAACCACAAGGAGCATTTAACGGGTGTAAGTAAACGAGAGGCTGCTTTTCCCACAAGCATTAAAACCAGCACTGTCGAGCCGCGGACCCTCCTAATTTGGAGCGTCCACAGAACGCCCCGCTGTTCGCCACACAAGACGTCCCAGTTGAAGCTGGATACATTGTGAACCCTGTGCATTACTTGGCCTGTTTATCCTATGAACCGCTCCTCCTTTTTTCCCCGAGTACTTATAGGCGGATTAGGCTATAGAAATGCCCCCTGGGCTGTAAGAATAGAGCTAGGCTGGGCGAGAAGCCTCCATTGGTACGGCCAAGCCCCCTGCAAGTCGGGTAAACTGAGGGCGACTCCAGTCCACAGTGGTGTTACCCCACCGCCCCGATTAGAATAATATTTACCCGCCTCGTAGGCCAACTGGCGACAAGGTGTATTTAATTTAGCAAGACGAAATTGGGATGCTGGCCCAGCGCGGTGTGGTGCAGATCAAATAAAGGAGGTTGTCATATCTTTGTCAGCCTGATACCCTTCTTTGTCAGACAGTCGTGTTTGACAGCTCTTGGTGTCAACCACCCGGAAAATATGCTCCTGAGTTAGCAAAATAATGCACATGAATAAAACCAATACAAAGGTACCCACATCCTTCAGGCATGATGTACCTTCTCACCGTATTTAGAACTAAATCTCCATAGTTCTGAGAAAAATGTATGAGGCCTCATATACTTAGGGAGCGTTCATTATTTATGCCAGGGGGGGGGGGGGGGATATATGACAGTACTGTATCCGAAATAGTTTGGGTTAATTGGAATTTAGCCTTGCCCATCACGTTTTGGCATCCATATGCAAGGGTGAACTTGACTACATGTCTAGACCCTGCCTTTCTTCCCAATAGAGGAGCAGATGCATAGTATGCAAGATGCAGATCTACCTCATATAATATTGATACATTGTAGCTTAGGTCCACTCCACCAGTCAAAGGTGTGATTACACTAGTCATGATACACACTTTTCCTTGGTATCTCGTACCAGACCCTGCTAAATGAGCCACAGCGTTCTGATTGCACAGCTCTCAATTTTTTTAGAATACCTTCACCATCTCCCTGATAGCTGCCTGCTTCTCACAGATTCTAGGACTTATAAAATCAGCAGACTCATAGAGTAAACATGATCGTCCCACTATATATCGGTATACCGAATGCCTTGAAATGTAGCAACAGAAATCAGACACTGAATAATCATTGCTACTCATCGCTACTTGGCCTCATCAGAATTTTTAGAGCTCTATAATTGGTTCTGGTCAAGTTGCTTCCGATGCTCTGCAGGGTTATCAGTGAGTTATTCATCACTATCTTAAAGCTTTTATTTTTTTTGGAGTCAATGCATTGCCATGGCTTGGTTATACTGACCACACCCTAGAATATTGAAGGCAGGTACCTTATGGCATTTCCTCAAATAAAGGTTATCAACTATGGTGCACGTAACATCCATGCATTCCATTGATGGCTGAAGCGATTGTAATTGATCCGTGCCATTATATAACAAAGACACATTCCCCTGTGACTCTTTGTTCAACTTCAAATTCTCACCCTGAGCTCCCTATTTCTTACTGATTCTAGCCTTTGGAAAACCAAGCTAGGTTTAAATAATGATCTTGTTCCTTTAACTGCAAGTTATAATGCCAGGATACATTAAAATGGGCCGATTGACCTCTAGATTTTCAAAATTTTCTTCAGGTTTGCCACTTTTATAATGTCCAGAGCATCCCTTCATCAAACATCTTTGTTTTAAGCTGCAGTAGCGGGGAAAGGGGGGGGGGGCCTGGGGGGCTAGTAAAGTGGGGGAGCCAATCTTTTTGGGAAACATGAACATTCTAGACTCAGAGTACCCAAGAATACACCAATCTCGAGGTAAAATTCCTAAAACTTTCTTGAAAGACAAGCTCAAAGTCTCTCAGAACACATCAATTTCAATGCAAAATTTCAAAATTTTCCAGGATCATATGATAGACTTAGGACCACTAATATAAAGGTCAAATTCCTAAATTTTCCTGGGTCTTGTGGCCCCGAAACAACCATTTGTTTCTCCCTCCAACCAACACTCATCAGCTGGCTTTGGGAGCTGGGCCCCCCAACTTTATCCACCTTCCGGGGCCCCTGAGCTGGGCCATTTCATGGTACTTCTACCAAACAGTATTAGCAGGACTTGTAGGTGGGAACCAAAATAATCACACAAATTTTTTGCAAAAATATCAAACGTGCCACGGAAACAGAAAAATATGCGCTCTCCACATGTGGGAAAATATTCACCATATTGTTATGCCCTATAACCACTCCCTCAAATAATGGTTAAGCACATGCTATAATAGGTTATAGTATAGGACTATGTAGACTTTGTATGTCGTTGATGCCATTATTAAGTATTTATAAACGTCTATGGTGAGGGGGGGGTCATTTTTTTTCAACCTATTCGGAGGGGGGGGTCTTTTTTTTTTACCCATTCGGAGGGGGGGGGGGTCTTTTTTTTTTTACCCATTCAGAGGGGGGGGTCTTTTTTTTTTGACGTATTCGTTTTGACAAACGCCCGCCCCCCCCCTGCCATAAATAATGAACGCTCCCTTATAACTGTTTAGGTAGTTTTATGTCATGTATGTGATTTTCTTGTCATGTTTTAAAGTGTGTCATACCGGTTTATATAACCACGGAATAGGTTTTCATGTCCATACAACCACTTTCTTCTGAAGATTAACCATGTACATGTATCAGACTGTCAATTCAGAGAATTTATTAGTGAAAATGGTGGCATGTTAACATATTCTGAGACACAGGAGAGATACCAGATCAGATGTGATTTGATTTTCCTATCAGTAGGTCAGATAAAGGGTGCAGTTCCCTGGTGGAAATCATTGACCTTTAGGTGATGATGGTAAGTAATTGCTGCTACAAGCTAGTTGGTGCGTTAGCGGTCAGCAGTAAAGTTGCTTACATTACCATACACTTATGTGTAGGCAAGGTATCCTCCTCACAGGCTCAGTGGATGAAGGTCTATGAAGATCTAACCCCAGCTATCTGGTCAGCATTATATAAAGCATGCCGTGAAATTAAACTACAATCCCTTTAGTGTAAAACATATTTACATCAAGGAAGAGTTATCCCGGGGAGTTATCGATGCTCCCAACTGTAACTATTGTGAGCCCAGATACACATTATTGAGCATATCTTTTTGTATTGTCCAAAATAGCTTCTGGACTTCTCTTAGTATCTCGTTATTCAGAGTACCCGGTAGTTACATGTAGTAGTGATTTGAAGATGAGAAGTGAAGCGGATAGGTTTTTTAACATCCCAAATAATGGGAGACCATTTCGGTTTGAGAATTATATTCTTCTTTCCATAACATTTTATATATATATATACAGACAGAGACCTTTTCATAATAATAAACTGGATTTGTGTGACTGGGTATATGATCTGAAATGTATGTTACTATATAGAGAGAGAAGCATTTTCAAGAAAGAGAGAAGCATTTTTAAGAAAGAGTTGAAATGCTTTGCTGAGGCTAAATTAAAAAAGGTGTGTTTCAGGCAACCCGACCGTAGATCCAATTTTTTTTCGCAAACTTTGGTCAAGAATAAAAAGCTGACCTCAGTGGCCTGACCAATAGTCTGCCTTCAGGAAATGACCTTTTAAGAGGAATATCCAACGATTTCTTGATATTTATTTTTACAATTCGCGACCCATAAGCTGTACTATCAAAATTGTTTCTTAAATCGGGAACTCCCGCCCTTTTTGGCATTAAAAGAAATAATCCAAGAGAAGCATACTGTAGAAGCATAGACACAATGTCTGTGGGTTAACGTTTAGGTTAAAGCATTGACCCTGCTTCCTCCCTGCATGGATTAATACATTTTGTAATAATCTTGATGACTGCGATCAGATAGATAAAGATGGGCAATCCCAGCATCCTTCAATCTGGTGGTTTCCTGCCATTGAGATTGATGTAAATGATGAAGCCAATGAGAAAAACGAGTAGGTTAAATAAAATAAGACATTGAATGTCTTATTCTGAATGATTCTGATCGAAACTGGAACTCTTTGAAATAGGTGAATTAAGGTACCACTCTTGGTCTCGGTTATTGATGCAATGTGCAGAGTGCATGTTGCATGTACTCATTATATGATGTTATTACACTAGTGTAGTACCAGTACACGTATTACCTATATATATATGTGCATGTTTGGGGCAGAATTGTTTCTTAAATCGGGAACTCCCATAGCGGTGTGACCTTCACGAGGCCAATAACCCCCCCCCCCCCCCCTTTCCCCTAGAATTCCCTTGTTTCTCTCCTAGGGGTTTAAGCGTCCCCCTTCTTTGCCTGGGCGGGGACCTCGCTGTCCCAACCTGCCATGCCTTAGGGCACTCATTATACCTGGCATAACTAGCTCTAACCTGGAGGCGGTGCATGCCCACCCAAACCTCCATCCGGTGTGAGGCACCCTGCTCCCGACTCGCCGTCTCCTCCCTGCCCGGAGGAGGGGTGCTGGGGGTGGAGCTAGGATGTAAGGTAGGATGGCAGTACACCAACACAATGCCCGACCCCCTCCTCCTACTCCACCCAGACCCTTCTCCCCCTCCAGGACCTAGGCACCGACAATTGTGTTTATCAATATTGTCAGGCAACAATTAGTGTAGGATATCTGCGGTAAGGGGGTTCTCATGTTGTGTTGTGGAGGATCACAGTGGGCAGGGGCCGCCTCCTGCAGCTGTTAGCTGGGGTTATTGAGGACAGCCGTGTAAGAGCACCTCCTCCTGTACCCAAACCGCCAGCCACCCCTCCAGTAATGATGAAGCCAGCTGCACGGGTTAATGTGGGGTGGGGATCGAGTACATTCTAGCCTCATGGTTTGGTATTGTGATTGTAAGTACACACTGGAGTGGCTCCCTCCAAGGTCAAACACCCAGCCGCTCCTTGCAAGACAATGCCTATACAATCTCCAGATCCCTCAATAACGTCAACTGGAGGTAACAACACCCAGGGGCTCTGCATTCACCCCACCCCTCCTCATTGCCTTTAAACTGTAGGGGCTCGCCGCTAGACTTTAACCCTTAACTCTATAGGGACCGGATTCATTAGACTTCGTTAAAGGAGACTCCTTTCTTCTCAAACAAAAGCCAAATCCCTGCTCCTTCTGCTTGGCCGTGCAATAAGGATCTGTTCCCACGAAACAACAGGGGTAGGGTGTTGAGTGCCTCCACCTCTATGCACCGTACCTGTTGACTCTGTTGCACAACGATGGTTGCTCCAGGGGGAAGGATAATACACAGGAGGCCTTAAAAATAATACACAAGTTGAGAACCGATAGCCGGCCTTATTAAGTGTCTATTTAGCAGCGCCCGGCGGGTGGCAAGGCTACCATGTCACCTGAGCAGTTTTTCTATTAGATGTCACGTGAGAGGGTTGTGTGTATTAGAGAGAGGAGGGGGCGGCGCCTACCCCGACCCCCACCTCTCTAACCCCAGGAGAACGCTCTATAACGAACGCCGTAACCCACCATCGGCCCCGGACAAGCCGTCTCCCAGCAAATATTTATCGTCGTGACCCCTCTGTGTTATTCCCAGCGAACCCGATAACATAAATATAATGACTCTTTAATAGCGAGGCAGTCAAACATATGTCCAGTGTTATTGTAACAGCGGGGGCCCCGACGCGCGCTGCCAAACGTTGGGTGTATCCTTTCACCGCTCCTCGACATCTTGCTTTAAATATTTATCCCCTCACCAGAGGGAGTTACTGCCCGATCAGCGCGCCTTCCGCCTGGTGGCGCTGCGGCAGGCGCTTCCGGCTGGGGGCAGACTCCTCCCGGCCTTCCACCCTCCAGAGGGCGCGACCTCCAGGCGGCCCCCAGCGGCTCCCCCTGGAGGCACTTGTAGAAGGGGGCAGGCCACCTCCGCCTACCTCACTTCTCCAGGGCTAAAACCCTTCACCCCGCGGCCCACCCGCAACAGCTGTTCGCGCCCTACGCCCGAATAAGTGGCCCCGCCGGCCAACTTGGCAAAACACAACTTTTTCAAACGATTTACTCCTCCCTGGTTGGTCTGGAGTTGTCGGCACTCACCCAGGAGGCGTTGAGGGTCGCGACAGGCCTGGGCGTTTAACAGCAGGACCACCAAGGCGGCTAGCCACAGCCAGGGCCAGTCCACTCCAATAGTAAAGATACCCTGGACCATAAGGGACTCTTCCCCCGACCTCCAGCGACCCCCTCCTTTTAGCCCCTCCAGAACATTGAGCAGGCAGCAGCAGCAACCCATCGACGTAAACTAGTATACACGTGAGTGCTTTTCAATTGCCGGGGCATTGAAAAAAGAGAGGCAAAGGGAGAGTAACTTTAAGCTGTTGGTGTTACGTTGAGCTACCTTCTTACTTGCTCCGAGAGCCTGGCACACTTTGTTCACAGACGCGGAAGAAATAAACTATAGATTGCACTGCAGGACTGTATGGCCACCTACACATTTATAAGCGTTGAACCACGTAGCCTACGTGTCGTCCGTGAAGAGCCATATTCTGAAGCGAACATTATAAATCACAAAACGACAAATAGGAGAGACAGGGTTCTGCAATAAAATTGGTTCCACATTCTATTATGGTAATAATTATACGTTGTAATACGCAATGAGTATTCAAATAATTTGGTATTTCTAGCTTGACATATCATGCTCATATAAAGGCTGATGCTTAAAGTTGGTTGAAGTGCCCCCCCCCCCCCCCATGAAGATTTCTTTCCTACGCCTCTGGTAATTATTCAGACATCAACATTGATCCAACGTCAGTCCCAACACCGTTTTAACGTTATGGCGCTGGTAAACATTGTGTCCCCGGGATTGTACCATGCACATGTATGTCGGGAAGTATGCATGTAGCCTATAGTCATACAGCTGTTCTTATTGTAAACACCACGTTGATTTGTACTATAGAGATTTTCTCTCTCATCGTACCGAAATAATGAATGACTACTTCCTTGACCAAAGGCGATATTGGTATATTTATTTTCAAAATATTTTTGCAGGCGGTTTAAAGGCGGTAACGGCGACCACCCTACCCTCTGGCGGTGAGGGCCCGGCGACAGGTGTGTTTTCGCCCAGTTTGCCAACACTGGGCGTCGCCGATGGGGGCACCACTGTACCGCTGCCACCAGTACGTCGCTAATGATCCCGCTAACCGCCGGGTCTCTGCTGTCTATAATGACTTATAGAGGGCGCACACCGGGGGTCAGCGCATCCCCCTCCCTTCTTTAACGCCTCTGTGACCTCCAGGTGTGTCATCGGAGTCATGGAGCCTGGGTCTATGGGGCAGACAGACGAGGCTGTATAGGGGCCGGGTTTTCAATCATTGAATGCCCCCGTTCTATGTACTGTACGGGCTGTGGAGGTTGGGAGGGAGGGGCGGAAGTGCAGGGACATATGTTTGGGGCGTGCATCTTCCGTCTGTCTGTGCCTCCCTACCCCGTCATCAGCGTTATGGCTGCCCGCGGCCATCTTGTTCCCAAGTATGGGCTCTCCCGTCTCGTCCTGGGTGAGACTATACGCGAGACCACACGTGCTGGTGTTTGGCTGCTGCGTTGAGCACACTGCCCCCTGTTGGTGATGGGTGTGTGAGACATGCTCAATCAGCTGTGGTTAACAAGCCTCCGCCCCGCGTGCCGCTCACCAGAAAAATATATCAAAAATAATTGCTCCCCCGGGCGCGAACGGGGCGGCTACGGAGCCGAAGGCGTCGCTATATACGAGAGCCCTCCAACGGTGGTGGCCCATTCAGGCTGGACAGTGGTGAAACGTCGTCAAACCATTTCTATAACATTCCTAGGTGGCTGGTCTACCTCCTGGGTGAAACAGGCTCGGGTTGACACCTCGGCTGTTGTGTCAGCTGAATGTGGGCGATGTTTGGCATTGGTGAAAGCAGAGGCTAAAGACGCTTTAACCACCGGCCTTGGCACAGCAAGTAAAGTACACGGCAATGCTCCGTCACGACTACATGGATACATGAATGCACATTGTATATGTCAGAAATGAGAATGTTAGGAGATAATGCTCCAGCCCCAGGGTGTCAACATTGGCAATAATGTCTTGTAAGTTAAACGACCCTATAATATAGCCTCGTCTTACTGTATGGTAATCTGCCGGAAAACCTGGCAGGTCGTCACAAGTGTTAAACCTCGTCTATTTCCATTGACTCATCTATAGGTATAGACTATGCTAGGGTCTTCTTATACTTTCAGAGACGACTTGAGAACAATTAGCCGAATACGTTTTTGTATGTCAGTCTGCCTCTGTACTATCGGGTATAATCACTGTATACACTCTTGTGTTGTAACATGTCTAACATCGTCCCAGTTTTTCTGTTAAACAGCACGATCGGCTTCATTTGAGACACAATTGCACTTTTTTTATATTGGGGGAGGGGGCTAGTCAACTACACAGAGAAAAGGGAAGGGAGTAATTTTGGGGTCCGAACACAGTCTAGCTGACCTGGACTCCCTTTAGAAGAGGGTCAGAACCTACAGACTCCCTTTGGTAAAAGCACACCTCTCTTTAAAAAGGGAGTCAACCTTAATTGGGCTCTCTTATTGGGCTCTCTTATTAGGGGAAAGGGACAAAGGGGTACTATTCCTGAGGCTGACATCTATACATCTATCTGAACTCATAAAATATTCATAATCACTCTTACTATGAATACCGTAGTTGTAGCATGAATATTTAGTGTTCTCAATTTGATAACATAAGTAAGAGTTGGTTCAAAATTCTAGTACAATCATGATATTTTAGGTATAAATCTATGACCTTTAATAGACACCTAGTTTGTGGAAATACAAAAAAGTTCAACCCATAGCAATTCAGATGTTCATCTATATTGACTAATGTGCATTGAGGGATCTTGAATACATGTCCCTTTTAAACCTTGCAACTGTAGTCAATGAATATCAACAAGCCCGGTTCTGCTTCGGGTCCAAGTAACAGGTCTTTTATCTCGTAATCCTGCTTACAACAGCTAATAAGCTAAGATGACATCAGGGAGTCTGAAAAGGTTCAGAACAGGGTTGGGATGCGCTTCGGGACAGGTTCCAGGACTGGTTCAGGACAGGTTCAGGAAAGGGCTCCAGAGACTAAGAGTATCCAAACCAGGTGCTGAACCATGCAAATGAAAGGGGCATCCGGACTGTGGGACAGGGGGAATGGCTAGATAAGAGGCCTCCACACAGGGCAGTGGTAGGGCTTAGCCCAGGAAGGGAGAGGAATAGGGGGAACGCTAAGCCGTCAGTGTCCAAGTTGGGCCTTATATAGTCATAGGGTAGGCAACCGGGCTGACACCTGGGGACGAAATCCAGTACCAAGGGTTCATAGGAAAAGGTTACCTGAAACCCCATATGGAATGGAGGGTACAGGTAAAACTTGGATCACCATGTGGCAAAAGCAACAGGACTCCCAGGCACCGGCTGATGCAATACCTGATCAGGCTCAGGACGACTGGACCCAAAGTGGGTGGAATATGGCATAAGCCATCCAAGCGACCCGAACCGGACCCAAACTAAGTGGAATAGGAAATATAGTATGTATATATGGCTTGTAGTAGTAGTAATATACCCCAACACAACAATATACTGGGTACAACAATATAATGTAGAAAGATGACACTCCTACACAGAAGCAAATATCAGAGTCACCCAATGTCGCCAATACTACTCTCATACAAGGGTCAGGCACTGCTGGACTATAATAGATGGGTCAAGGGCCATTCTAGTGAGGGTCAGGCTAGGCTGGACATTCAATAACAGGCTGGACCTTGGCAAACTTGCTTGAAAGTCTGGCCATGCTGGATCCTCATGCCATAGTCTGGCAATGCTGGACTCTTGGGAGAGTCTCTATCAGCCTGCAAGAGTCCAGCATTGCCAGACTATGGCATGAGGATCCAGCATGGCCAGACTTTCAAGCAAGTTTGCCAAGGTCCAGCCTGTTATTGAATGTCCAGCCTAGCCTGACCCTCACTAGAATGGCCCTTGACCCATCTATTATAGTCCAGCAGTGCCTTACCCTTGTATGAGAGTAGTATTGGCGACATTGGGTGACTCTGATATTTGCCTCTGTGTAGGTATAGCAGGCATCTATCTTTCCCATCTCTTACATCAGCCTGTTATATAACCTACACTGGCCTCCTGCACCTCTCCCTTTCTAAGTGTCCTGGTGACCACAGACACTCTGGGTGTCAGGTTCCACGTCCCAATTGGGGAGCTTTTGAGTCTCATATGCATCCGTCTGATGAGCTCTGGTAACAGCTCCGTTGTGCCTCTACATGGGTATCCACAATTTTGGCCATGTCGCTGTGTCGATTTTTAGCAGAAAGACAGTGTCATTATGTCGATTTTTAGGTATATAAGAACATAGAGAAAACTCCCTGTGGGTCGATTTTTATCCCCGATTTTCCTATGTCCGTCAATTTTTAAAAGGGCCTAAAAGGGCGGTGTCGCTATGTCGCCCGTGTCGATTTTTACCCATGTAGGGGCACTCCCTTGACAAAGTGAGCCAAAGATGACGTGGACTCCCTTTAACTAAAATGGAGTCAATCTGAAAGCAAGAACGTGGACTCCCTTAATGGAGTCACAATGACTCTCTTAACCCTAAGGATGCATGTCACTAAAAGATGACATTTGTCGTCATGATGCACCAATGCAACCCTGGCTGCATTGGTGCATCATGCCGACCCTTCATAGTCATAGTGTCATAGTGACTCTCTTTCTAAAGTGCTGACTCCATTCTGACTCCCTTACTTTTCTCTGTGTACTGTTTATCGATCATCATACGTGTTGGTCGCATTCATGAATGTCTATTTAGATATGGATCATAAATAAAGTACATGGAAGTTAATCTTTGTCACGAAATACTGTGTTTATAATCCACAGGTTGCGTGACAGAAACTGAAGTATATGCCACAGTACTGCATCCCAGGTAACAAGAAACGTTAACTGAACCTTAACCAACGTTCACTGATGGTTAACTTAGAGTTAACTGGTTGAGGTTAGTTGAATGACATTGTTTTAACGTTGAAATAATGTTTTGAGGTGAATGTTATTTAGAAAAACGTTGGTTCAATGTTAGAATATAGTTAGAAGATGAACGTTTTCCAGATAACTTTTAATCAACGTTGATCAACGTTCAGAATGTGGACTCAAACCAACGTTGTTTTAACCATTTGGATAAACATTGTTTTAACGTTTTTTAGTGATTCAAAGATAACCCATCAGATGGCAGTTTAGCTGCTGATCGAACTAGGCTTGATGCTTCCCCCTTATATTAGTATGAAAAAAAGGTATTATAATGATAGTTTCTAATATTCATATCATATTTTGCATCAGCATTCAGCGTATAGATATATCCATGCTAAGTACTTAGTTAAAATTGTGATATGATGTCTACATTACAATGAATGTTAGTTAGACACCCACTTTGTAACATTGAAAGATAGATAAAGACCCAGCTGACCTGTGGAGTCCCTATAAAAGGCTACCCCGATTTGTTCAAACAAAAGAGTGTGGTTCTTGAGCGTTGTATAAGTCTTACTAGCTATTGGAAGATAGATGAAGGCTATTCTAATAATCCCTCCACAGGGGTCTATATTAATCAATATATTAGTAGTGGTCTTTGTTCTCTTTAAATTTGTTCTTTAAATAATTATTTTTTTAACCTGATCTGTGTAAGCTTGGGGAAACAAAATGAAATGAAAACATGGTAGGAAATGGACCTTATTGTATAAGAAGGGGGGGGGGGATTAAATCAACGTTAATTTAACGTTAATTCAACATTGATTTGAGTCCACGAAATGGAGTTAGGCTAGATGCAAAATACACGTTTTTTCACTCTTTAAATGACGTTCAACCAACGTTGAATCAACCTCAACTTGTTGCCTGGGATTCCTTTTCAATATAATACATGTACATATATGCCTTAATAATGATAACTGGACAAGTTCTTTGAGTATACTTTTGGCTTTATATACTTTGTAAACAGATGTAAACAATTACAATTTAAATGTGAACGTAATGTATAGGGCGGTAGCAAACATCTACCTTTAACAAGAACTGGATGTATGAACAACATATATGTGTATAGTCAGTGTTCGTTTAGTGGTTATACCACCTACTCATTTTATGAGTAATTATGATAATTATATATAAGGAGTGGGTGGGTGGGAACAAAATATCCCTGCTGAGTTCTTGCAAATTGAAGAAGTGAACGCTATTGGTGACGTCACTGGTTTATGCGGTTCGCGCTGGTCACCGCTGGTACCGGCGAGCACAGCAGTTTTGGCGCCACGATCAAAGTCCTTCTCCAAGCCATTATTTGCCAATACTAAGTATTACCGTCCAATATTATATAAGTTGTCTCATCTCGCAGAGTCTGCACTGCCTTTCATTTTTACCATAGACCATCATGCTCTTGTCCAGGCTCTTGTCCTTCTTCACATTATAGACAGCCGGCAAGACATTCAGTGGGAGCGGTAAAAAGACCCACAAGTGTCATCACGCAAAAACCCAATCACATGTCCATGTTTCTATGAATGTGGATGTGTTGCATGCCCCACCTGGCCAAGGTACTGGAGACTGATTCAAGTACATGTGGCGGAATATAAGTGTATAAAGGTGTACCTATATGGTGGTGTAGGTGGTAGTGGTGTGATTGGAGGGGATGTCGGAGGGATACCTGGTCGGTGAAGAGTTCATTATCTGCCTATACCAACACACACGTGTTCCCAGGCTGAAACTGATCCTCTGCAGCACTTGATCCTTACACGGCCGCGTCAAACATCCCCTCACAAAGCCAGTCCCACAGCCCGCCAGCTCCCCACCTGCAGCCTCTCTAAATCAGGCCTAAATCCCCCCAGCAAGCCTAATCCTCCAATATTCACCGACAAACAGGCATACCCTCCTCCACTCATCCCCTCTCATGTTTGACGTGCTCCAGAGCAAACCGTGATTTTAATTTTGTGTCAACACAGCCGCCTTATTGACAGCCATTGGCAAGTCTTTACCACCCAGGAGCATTTGGCGGCTAGTCCTGTTATTGTTGTGGCGCTGTTGGTGCCTATAGATACAGGCCGTGCTGTTTCACGCCTGGGCCGCACCGAGGAGGCAACCCTCTCCTGACCTCTGCAGCTCCCCACCTGACCCCGGGGGTGAGGGCCCCGGATGAGGGAGCGGATCTGGGCTCTGGGCCTGGTGAGGGTGACTGGGGAGCGGGCAGGTACCACTACTAATCCCACCCATCCGTCTACAAATCACCCAACACAGGGATTTGGGGGTGGTTGCTCCAGGGGGGCGCGGCCAGGGGGAAAAAGGCGACAATAGGCAAACATGTGGGGACTGGAGGCGGGATCCGCCTCCTCCGCTGACACCGAGCCCCCACTCTGATGGGGTGCACGGGGTCAAGAAATATTTATCCTTCGCGTGTCGTCGTAAAGTAAATACAGGTGGGCATCGCACAAAGGAGGCACAGCAGCCCAACACAACATTGATATTTTGCTACATGCTTTGCGGGACAATCGGCAGAGACCCCACGTGGCCGCCGGCTAACGCCCGTTCAATGCCAGTGCACCTAAAGCCCTGTAAGACCCCTGACACTGCACCTTCTTATATCAACCCCTCGTCCCAGTCTACCACCCCATCCTAGCCACCCAAGACACACACCCCACCCGCCCCTGCAGCACGACGTGACAAAATGTCATGCTTGGGCTCCCATCGTGTCAGGTCTGCACAGTTTGGGTGGCACTGTGTACCCAGAGTGGGCTGCTCATTGCCGCCTTAACTGGATCCCTGCCCTGAAAGGACCTCATAGTGACAGGGGGTAACCTGCAGTAAGCCCAGGGAGGGCTTCTCTGATCCCAGGCTGAATGGTGCAGTGATCGCGCTTCCCTCCCATTCTCGGATACATGATTTGGAAGGGGAGGGGTGTCCTGTATTTTTGGCAAAGTTTTTCTAAATTGGAAACAAAATAGGCGTCAGTTTATGTACGGGTGTATTTCCAAATTTGTCAAATTTATCTCATGATGAAATGATAATGAAAAAAGAAGCCCATGAATCACCATGTTATAGGGGTCAGCCTATTGTGTAATGGGCGCGGTCATGGTACTGGCGAGGTAGAAAGCACTGCACTGAAAAACTTGTCTCCAGACTCGTTTAAGTGACTGTCATAAAATAAATGAATCAAAAGCTGTCTAAACTGTCAGGTTACCATCCCACAAATAGAATCTTGAGCTGACAAATGTCAGGTTTTGGGCTGGCACATGTCAAGTGGGTCTTCTATCTCCAACTAGAAGACCTGCTTCCTTGTCAGTTTGGCAACTTATTGACTTGTTTATTTTATGACAGTCACTTGGAAGAGTCTGGAGACAAGTTTACTTTTTCAGTGTGATAACAGCTGCCACATGGCTACCGGCTGCACCCAAATAATTCCGTAGTGAATGCATGGAGG
The DNA here is from genome assembly GCA_947462335.1 of Harmothoe impar. NCBI lineage: Eukaryota > Metazoa > Annelida > Polychaeta > Phyllodocida > Polynoidae > Harmothoe > Harmothoe impar. The sequence goes on along the minus strand of OX381704.1, from coordinate 77,008,802 downwards.
GAATTATTTGATAGGTCTAAAATGCATTCCACATGGTTACTGGGATGATAACCTGTCAAGGAGGGGTGCGGGACTGGTGGACACAGTTCTAAAGTGTTATGGAGTCATTTCAATTTGAAAGATATATTTAGACAACCAAAGGCTATGACTACACCTAGATTAAGATTAGCTATACATGTTAACCATATTATGGAGGAAATGTTTAATTACCTGGGGAATGGAATATCTCCATAATGATAATCCAAATGCAATACAATGGACATGTATATTTTACACTGATAAAATCAGAGCGTCTAAAGTCGTCAAATAGTTATTTTATAAGAAGACTTTAGGGTATTCATAGTGATTGTCAGGAAATAAACAAATTAATGGTTGTCCATCTGAGGACCTAGCAGGTTACTAGCCTCCCACAAGGCAACACTAGGCTCATCTATATCTGACGATGTTAGCCCAGGCAGTGGCCCACTTCAAGGGACGAGTCTAGGGTCGTCAAATTCACAATCCTGTATAACCCTGTAATGTCTGCATACTGTTATGAATTCGCTTTATACCTTTTGTCAGCATGATAAATAAATTTAGCCCTGGTGACTCTTGCAGAGCCTGCATTCAAACACCATGCTGACCCTTTGGAAATTCTAGGGCTGGAGTAGTGCCGAGACTGGAGCTGGCATACTTCGGGTTTTGGACTGGCAAATGCCAAGTGGGTCTTCTCTCTGACAACTTCCAGCTAGAAGACCTACTTCCTTGTCACTTAAAAGAGTCTGCAGACAAGTTTACTTTTTCAGTGTACCATATTCTGATGCACCCGTACAACCTGAGATTGAGGTACACAGTATGGACTTCCTCAGTCCTTGTAAGCAAACATGTCACCAAAATCTGTAAATTTCACCTAGAGGCTATAGCTTGAGGCGGTAAAGCTCTCCCTGTTGTACATGTGTATACAATCATTCTCTATGGCCGTCTAGAGTGGCCCACAACAACGAACACTAACCATGTGGATATCAAGGCTATAATGACATAAACTTCCTTATCACACACGTCCACTGCATGCTATGGCGTGTATACACGGTGTGCCTGCCGTGATCTATGCCTGCTGTCAGGACGGCGCTGGTGTTGACCAGGGATGCCGCTAGGGGTGACAAACTCAGTCACTAACATTACCCATTTGTCTTGATCTATCACAGCTACTAAGTATATCGGTATATATGGGACTAGCACATTAGGCTGTGGGGGCCGCCATCTTGACTCAGGACAACGCATTGTGGTTAGGGCCCCGACTCCAGAGCAGTGCACTATGGGTGAATTTCACCAGCATAACTCTCTCTCTTTGACTCTCTTTAACCCTTTAAGGACAGATGTCGCTAAAATGTGACATTTGTCAACATGATGCACCAATGGAGCCCCAGTGAGTAACTGGCTGGTGCTGCATTGGTGTATCATGTCGACCCTTCAGGGGTGTCTGTATGTATGGTCGGCATGATGCTTGAATGCAACACTGGCGAGTTACTCTGTATTTGACTCTCTTCTGGAACAGAGTTACAGCATACTCGACTCGGCTGTGCAAGGAATCAAAACCTGTTTGACACCCTTCAAATCACAATCAAAGTAGGGTTAACCCAGCTAACAAAAAAACTTTAATCCAACGTTTATTTAACGTTGATTATAGGTTGTATTAACATTATAAAATAACGTTAGATTGCGGTGAAAATCGTGGACTCAAATCAACGTTTTTTCAACGTTGATAAATAGTTGCTTTGACGTTGATCTACCGTTAAATAAACGTTGATAAAACGTTAATTAACGTGCAGAGAACAACATCATATTGCTCAACCTAAAAATAACTCTGATACCATAAACTTGTTATGAACGTTAAGATAACGTTTATTATACGTGAAAATAATGTCAACTCAAGGTTAAGAGAATGATGGCAAATTGATCAACCCTTTTCTAACCATTATCAAGTATTTTACCTTCCTCAATTTAGCCATTTTTCCATCCTATTTTATATCCCATGTCCAAAGTCCATGGAAAATCCGAGTCTCCTTCACCCAAAGATCATTTCCTAGGGGGAGGACTCATGCATTGATACACCAGAGCATTAGGACCAGCTTCTATATATCTATCTCACAACTCTACAAAACGGGTATGCATATTAAATGCACCACAATGTATGTAATAGACAATGCATTTTCGGATATATTTTGTCAAACTATATTCTGGTACGAAATACTGATGCAAGGGTTGGTAAATTATTTGTATAATTTCATTATGTATAGCTTATTTCAACGAATTATAATCATGCAATCTCAATGTAGTACTATCATCAGCTAAGCTGCCACCTAACGTTAATTTAACGTTATTTCAACGTTTATCTAATATGTATTCCAATGCCACATGGGGTATGAGTTCCCTATTATCGACCAGTGGACATTTTCTTTCTGTTATATACTGCACATTTCTTCTATATTTATAACATCAAGTGATATCAGGGGGTACTCTAACCCTTATACTTTGTGTATTTAATACGATTTAAGGACAAGTTTGTTTCATTCACCATAAAATCCCTGATACTTCCAATCAGTGCTAATTTTCATAGGCGAATTAAAAAGGGTATTACCACTTGAACTAAAATATAGGTTTAGGCTGTTTTTTATACATGGTGTGCCAGAAAATTAATCAAATTATGATGTTGATTAAACATTTATAAACAATCAATTCAGAGATTAGAGTTACATGCACTATGACGGAAGTACACATTCTATACGCCTTCAGCCAAAGTTTCAATATTTATATTATCTATTAAGCCAATATTTCACTGTATTCATAGCAATGCCATCTGTTATATTTAGATATATGATTTTACATTAATTGGTCAAAATCCATGGTCAAAATATGCGCTAGTTCATGAAGGTTTAATATCCACTGAACGTTAATTTAATGTTAAGTAGAAAAACGTTATTTGCTAAACGTTTATCTAACATCAAATGCACGTTATCCATTTGAGGCTATTGAGTAAAGGTTAGATTAACGTTAAACTAACGTTTTTCATGTCACGTTAGCCAATTAATCTTTAAACAACGTTAATCAACATTAGATTAACGTGTCTTGTTACCTGGGAAAGCACCATTGACTGACTCTGGAAGAGTAGAACTAAGGATTCAGCTGGGATGCCCAGCAAACCTCTCAACTTATGAATAATGAAAGGTAGAAAACATATTCATCAAGTTAGAGTCAGCAAAGATCAGACTGTAGCAAGTGGCAATTTTAAGTCATTTTTGCAATCCAATCTTTAGCTAATACCTTCGGGAAGTGTGGTTCCACGCTTATAGTTAATCTAAAACTGCAGGAATTATTAACGTGTCTCCAGCTGAATATTTCATTTTTAATTTAATTTACACATTCAAAGAGAAACTTCTATATATCATGAAGCTACTTTGAAATATCTTCCTTCTTATATATTCATAAACCAATTGAAACATTTGGCTTAATTGCAATTATGAAAAGTGTATCCTGCATTGGACAGAATTTTCTCTACAATATAAATTGTTGCCATCTAGTGTCAACACTCAGCTATTTCTCAGGGGGAACCACCTACTCGTAATCACAAAATAACAACTTCCTTTGACTCTTGTGAACTGAGAGTCAATGTGACTTTGCCGTGCAAGGTAGTCGATTGTGATATACGTGGAAAATAGGGATTGACACCTTATACTATAGTTGAGTCAAATGAGCTTGTAAACGAGTTAAACCCAGGTTAACCCTGAAAAGGGAGTTATCATGACTCTGATAATTTTATCTGTGGAGGTAGTCGGGGGCTACACCTCCATTTCCTTATCAGCTAATCCCCTCCCCTTACAGCTGGAACTAATGTGCTGATAAGAAATTCATCCATGATGCACTGTTCTGGATTCGGAGGTCTGAGCACTATGTATTGCTCTGAGTCAAGATGGCGCCTTCCATAGCCTAATGTGCTAGTCCCATATAGGGTGTAGCCTACACAGATAATCTAAATACTCCGGCCCTCGGTCTGTAGTGGCTATCCCAGGTTAGTCATTGGGACATTAGTAAGGCATGACCAAGTGCTATCCAACAATGACTGAGGCAAAACAATATCGTTTAAGCTGGTACTGGCGAGACAAGCACTGGTAATAGTTGTCACATCCATGGATACCAGAACTCTCGTTCCCAAATCCTTCCGAAGGAAGGCTCTGGTAACTGCCAAATGTTGGGATTTTGCTGGGTCTGGGCAACCCCTGCTGGTAGCTTGGAACCAGCAAACAGGAACAGGAAATGGAACCAGAAAGGATTATGGTAAATCTACCTAAAACTACCATCATACATTCTGGTTCCATTTCCTGTTCCTGTTCCCTGGTTCCAGCCTACCACCAGGGGTTGCCCAGACCCAGCAAAATCCAAAGTTCAAGGTCATTTGGCTGTCCCAGAGCCTTCCTTCAGAAGGATTTGGGAACGAGATTAGGGTACCAGTTGCACCCTAGGCATTCCGCAGTGAATGGCAGACATTATTTGATTGGTGTAAAATGTATTCCGCTAGTTACCTACACTGTAAAAACAGTGTTTAGGCTGTAAATGCGCATGTTTAGTGGCTAAACACTTTTCTAAACACTATCTTGTCCCACATTTTTAAACACTTTTTTCCATCTAAACATGTTTAATTTCTAGACATGTTTAGATAAAACATGTTTAGTGTGTAAAGTGTTTAGATCTAGTAGGTGTTTACATGTATAGAGTTTAGACCAAGGAAGGGTTTAGATATAATAGTGTGTAGAACTGTAGAGTGTTTACATGTGTAGTGTTTAGAATTATTAGGCATTTAGATGAATACCCAGCAAATTGTGGTGATCTTGGGTCATGCTCGGACATCCCCTGACACAGTGTGCTAGTTAAATTAAAATTGGGTCATGTGCAGTCATGACCCAGCCTGACCAGGGCTGACACACAGAGTCATGACCCAACCTGCCCAGGGCTGACGCAGAGTCATGACACAGCCTGACTAGGGTTGACCCAGTGGGTCATGGCACAGCCTGACCAGGGTTGACCCAGTGGGTCATGACACTGCCTGACTAGGGTTGACACATGGGGTCATAACACAGGCTAACCAGGCTTGACACACTTGCTTTTGGATATACAGATAATGAAGGGCTAGTTGTATTTTATTGAACATCAATTCACATTCATCAATTCCCCACGCTCCCTAGGTAGTACTGTCTAGCACCTCCCTTCTCCCCTTCTCCCCGGCCTCTGGACACGTCCTCCTCCAGTAATACCCTTTTCCAGCACCTCTCTAGTCTTCTCCCCGGCCTCTGGACGTCCTCCTCCCGTTGTAGCATTGTCCAGCACCCCCTCAGTCTTCTCCCCGACCTCTGGGTGTCCTCCTCCCGTTGTAGCATTGTCCAGCACCTCTCTAGTCTTCTCCCCGGCCTCTGGACGTCCTCCTCCCGTTGTAGCATTGTCCAGCACCCCCTCAGTCTTCTCCCCGACCTCTGGGTGTCCTCCTCCCGTTGTAGCATTGTCCAGCACCTCTCTAGTCTTCTCCCCGGCCTCTGGACGTCCTCCCCCCGTTGTAGCATTGTCCAGCACCTCTCTAGTCTTCTCCCCGGCCTCTGGACGTCCTCCTCCCGTTGTAGTATTGTCCAGCACCTCTCTAGTCTTCTCCTCGGCCTCTGGACGTCCTCAACCTGTTGTAGCATTGTCCAGCACCTCTCTAGTCTTCTCTCCGGCCTCTGGACGTCCTCCTCCCGTGGTAGTATCCTCCAGTACCTCCTCCCAGCGTCCTCCATTGTCCTCCTTTTTCTGCAGCCACTCCAGAACTGTTGCTTGCAAACAAAGATGGCGTCACCCACGCTTGGATGGCGTCATCACGTGACCTGGATGGCGGGAAACACAAGTAAGGGAGGGGAAGGGGGAGGGGTATGGGGGTGGATGGGGGGGGGGTAGATGGGGGGGTCCCCATGTCGCAGAGATGACCATGTCACATGTCACTAAGGAAAAAGCCATGTCACTAGTGTCACTAAGGGATACATGGGGGTCATGGGGCCGCAGGCCCCATGGCATTTTGGAAATCTACAACCTACAGGCTACAGGGCGCAAAATTTGAAGAAAAGGTTGGGTAACCTACTGTACTCCAAGTGATGGATTTTTCTATATGTCACTAAGCCCCATGTCGCATGTCGATTTTAAGAAATGGCCATGTCACATGTCACTTAAATGGCCATGTCACATATCGATTTTAAGAAATGGCCATTTTTAAACCATCTGCAGGCACACTATTGTTTGGTGGGCCAGGGGATGGGTCAGATTGCGCCAAGCTCAGTTAGAGCTGACAGGGGTTGACCTAAACTGACCTAGTGCGCTATGACAGATATTATATGATGGGTCAGATTGCGCCAAGCTCAGTTAGAGCTGACAGGGGTTGACCCAAACTGACCTAGTGCGCTATGACAGATATTATATGATGGGTCAGATTGCGCCAAGCTCAGTTAGAGCTGACAGGGGTTGACCCAAACTGACCTAGTGCGCTATGACAGCTATTATATGATGGGTCAGATTGCGCCAAGCTCAGTTAGAGCTGACAGGGGTTGACCCAAACTGACCTAGTGTGTTATGACTCAAAAAGCCCTGACCCAGGCTTGTCCCAGACTGACAATGCATCACCCCGTTTTGCTGGGTAGCATTTAGATATAGCAGGTGTTTGGTTAAATAGTGTTTAGGTGAAGCTGATATATTTGTAGTGATTGTAATGTGCATATTAGGATATATTATCGGTCCAATTTATCATCTTACATTCAGATAGCCTGGAAATAGCAGTATTTTATAACACTTTTATAGAGTGTCATCACATATGTTACATAGCATCCATACTAAGTAACTGGGAAATGTGTACAACAGAGTGATAGAGGGAACATTGCTATATATTTTCTTATGTCCCATCCCAGTGGGCAAACTTTAGTTGATTCAATGTTGATTCAATGTGTGTAGCGACATGATATCAACAGTTGATAGAGGGTTGTCATTTAGTTGATATTGATGAGGTCATCAACGTTGATCATTCAACAGTGATTCAACATTGATATGGCCATTGTGAATCAACAACGAATAAACATTACATAGTAAATGATGATTTACATTGATTTAATATTGACTGCTGATGCATATTTTGAGATTAAGAATATAGTCATGTTTTCAACATATATGCAGTATTCTTATGTAGGCGCATTCCTTGCAATTTATATTCAATTTATATTCATTTTCATTACAACAATCCCTCCCCATTTCTCCAAGATTTAAAGGTGCTGGTGCACCCAAGTCGCTAGTGCTGCTCACATTGACACCCCCTCTTGTGGGTGATTCAGGTACTAAGGTTATGATGGGTTACATAATCTTAGGTCAATGTCCAGGCAGAAGATGAAAGGTATCTACAATTATTCTGCTCAGTAGGGGTCACAGCAGGTGGTATCTGCCCCCAAAATCCATGGGAGCAGCTCAGACCTGCTGTGAGGAGGTGTCATAAGGAGTGGGTGGGTTACATCTACAAAGAGATAGACAGATTACAATGTGTCTATATAATGTAATGTTATGATTTAACACATATAGCCAACAAAACAGCCAAGAAATGGTGGATGGGGGAGGAGACAACCCTGGAGGAAGGGGAAAGTCTGGACCAGGCCTGGAGGAGTTTGGTTTCTTGATTATATAAGGCCTGGTAGTGGCCACGCCGTTAGCAACAGTAGAGGCTGGGTGCACCAGCCGCTTTAATGCTAATTCTAGCACCATCCAGGGCAGGGGTACATGAATGACCTCTGGTGATCGCACTAAGAGGCATTCATATCCATTTCAAACTAAAATGGTTGGGACTGAGGCTTTATCTATTATTCTTAGCAACATAAAGTGTGTCTTACTGAAACCGTGCATTTATTCTTGTCATTTAATTCCAAATGTCAACCAAATGCACATACCATAGTTGTCAATGAAAATGAATGAGATTTTGATCAATTGTATACATTGATGAGAAAATAAGAGCTTACAATTAGGGAAAATAGATGTAGCATGTAGATAGATTTGCTAAGGAGTAGGTTGTGGAGGCACCTAGTGGGAAAGGCAGGAAGCACATGTTCGGTTCAAGGGTGATATCCAAACATTGCATCAATGTTGAAACAGGTGTTGGTTGACAACATTGAAATAGTAACATTGCATCAATGTTGTAAACATGTTGATCTACCCTGTAACCCTATATCAACCAGTTGTCAACGTTGAATCAAGGTTTTGTGCCCACTGGGATAGAACAGGTGTCCCCAGTGGTTATAGCTCTTCTGCACATTATTTCGCTTAGTCTAAACCCCAAATAATAGACCTCTTTTTTGCACAATGATAGCCATATGTTCCCATATTTAAATCACTCAAATGATATGATTCTTTGTTTGGTTATTCAAGGATCAGCTTAGAGAGGGGTGGGGAAAGTCCCTCCATCTACTTAGCTGCCACCTGGTGGGATAAAATTGTGTTTAATATCTAAACACTTAAACATGTTTAGGTCTGGTGTTTAGATGTTTAGATTAAATGTGCTTAAGTCTAAACTGATAAAGTATTTAACATGGTTACAATGTATATGTTAACAAGTATACCAATTATGACAAACAGACACAGCCATGATCCAGTTTTATGCAAAACACTATATTTCCTTGTTTATAAACTGTGCCCCAAATATAGGCAGGGGATCACGCTCCATTAATCACCATGTTTCTGGTTCTGACTTTGCTTGTAAGTGGAATACTCTTTTCTGCAGATTTTCTGAACTTTAGAGAAAAGGCCAACCTTATGTTTGGATCATAAGTTTTAGAATTGCATTTCAATAGGTTATAAAAAGCTGCTAAGATAATCGGAATAATGATAGCAAAATGATTGGCATACTAGAGAAAAAATGTTCCATGCACTATTTGGTATCTAAACACCTCACTTTTTAAATGCTGAACAGGCAGTAAACATAATGTTTAAAGGCTAAACACAAAGAAAACAATGTTTAAATAGTAAACACCCATCTGCATAAGTGTTTACTGTCTAAATGTCTAAACACATGTATGTCTTCGGTGTTTAGGCATTTAGAAATTATGTGTTTAACATACATAAAGTCTGTTTAGATGTCTTAAGTGCGTACAGATTAAACATGTTTAGCTTTTTTGGTAGTTTAAATTTAAACACTGTTTTTACAGTGTATGCAGGCTGTAAGAGGTAAAGTCATACCACAGGAGCTACATGTCCTTTATCAGTACTCAGGGACACAAATGTACACATACACAGAGAAAAGGAAGGGAGTCAGAAAAGAAGCCCAGGTCTTGCTTTCAGAATGACTCCCTTTGTGACTGAAAGGGAGTCACTGTGACTCCCTTTTAAAAGAGAGTCACAGTGACTGGAGTCCACATTCTTGCTTTCAAAATGACTCCGTTTTAGTTAAAGGGAGTCCACCTCATCTTTGACTCTCTTTGTAAAGGGAGTCTAGCTTATATTTGACTCCCTTTATGAAGGGAGTTGTACATTGATTACAAGGCAGTCGCCTTTGCTCTATACAATAGATCTAATGGCTGTTACCAAAGCTCATCTTTCCCCATTATATGCTTGCAAGGTCCAACAGGGATATTTATTCAAGTTCCCTCAATGCACATTAGTCAATATGAATGAGCATCTGAATTGCTATGGATTTAACCTTTTTGTATTCCCACAAACTGGGTGTCTATGAAAAGTCATATACTTTAAATATCATAGTTATGCTAGAATCATGACCTAACTCTTAATTATTTTATCAAATTAAGAGCTAATACTAATTATTCATGCTACAACTGTTCATAGTAAGAGTGATTATGAAATTCATTAGTTGAGATAGATATATAGATGTGAGCCTCCAAATTGATAGCCCTTTGAGCATAGTGCTACCACCTAGCAGGACATATTGGAACCAAATGTTGGCGACTCCCTTCCTATATGCCCAGACTCCCTTTGCCCCTTAAGAGAGTCCAATTAAGGTTGACTCCCTTTTTAGACTGAGTCAAGAGACATGTGCCTTAACCAAAGGGAGTCAGTAGGTTCTGACCCTCTTCTAAGGGGAGTCTAGGTCAGCTAGAGTCGGTTCTGACTCCGAAATGACTCCCTTCCTTTTCTCTGAGTATATATGGACGTACAAACACTATATATTCGTAAAAGTATTGCAGTACATGCACTGTTATATAATTGACTGTGATGTACATGTACCGGCTACATGTTTTTTTTTTCTTTTCTCTTGATACGGTTATAGAGCCAGATTGAACATGCGCCTTGAAAGCCTTAGACGGGTGGTGAAACGACTTTATCGTCGAGTCAAGTACCTGCTGTTGACAAGAACCCTGACTGTACAACCATTGTTCCCTCCTACTCTGCTCATGATGGGATTGTCTACTATGGCGAACCAAAACTTGCGTTTGTGAACAGAACGAGGGGACGACAAAACAAGGCGTGGTGTTGTATGTGGCCAGCAGGCGGCGGCGGCTGCAGCTGGCGTGGTGCGGAGGAGGCTGACGGTGAGCACCATTAGCTAATCCTGATATGCGATAAGCCGCGTGCTGACGGGATTTGGGGCTGTGTGGCACATCAAAGCTGCTCCAGGTGCCACACAGCACGTGACTTGTGTAGGGGCGGCTTGACTCCATGCACCAGCACACCGCTAACCACGTATAGCAACATGCAGCAAGGACACAATGTCAGCCAGGTGTTTACTATATTCTCTAATTCAGTAATTCAGCTAATGCCCCTCTATTCCCTCCACTTCAATTCTCTCCCGTACAATACTATATATGTATATTACTAGTATCATCGATTTGAGTGTTATTTGTTACAAACTTCCAACAAGGGGTTTCGGAACAAGGGGATGGTGATTGTTAATAATGATTTTTTTGAGAAAATATTAAGGTAAGCCTCAGGGCACATGTATTTCATCCAGCTAACATCAGACTCTTTCCTACAGCGCCCCCTGTCCCCTTTCAAAATCCCGGATCCGCCACTGGCAATGTACTGAGGTGATTGAAACAATTTTTACATATATGTATATATATATATATATATATATATATATATATATATATATATATATATATATATATATATATATATATATATATATATATATATGTATGTATATATATATATATGTATATAAATATATATGTATATATATCTATGTATGTAGGTAAACATAATTGCCTATAAAAGGATACAATTATTAAACTAGAATTTCTACAGGAGCCAACGTAATACACCTCTAGAATAGCTAACCACATGTCCATCTTTAATATAGTCATTTCCAATGCGTGCTCACTTAGTGCCATGGTTTACCCGCCTCCCCGCCCCGAACAAGGCGACCTTTATCAGTTTTTGCCGTGTTTGGGGTGCTTTTCATGAGTGTTTTCCAACTGAGAACAGAGCACCAAGTCAACCTCGCCTGGCCCGGCGTGGTCACACCAAATACCTGCCCCTCTACACAATGCCCCATCTTTTGGAGGGGAAACTTCTATAGAAGCTGGGGGGCTGCATATGTTCATATGTTTATCCAGACGAAATGCGTATTACCATTACGACACGGGTACCGACAGGGATAATGACAGATCTCCATTACAACAGACTGCCAAAAGGCCCATATGAAAGTAGTCCCGGCGCCAAAAGGTCCGTATGTAAGTAGTCCTCGCTCCTTTTCGTAAGTCGAGCGCGGCGCACCTCGCCAGTCCAATTACTCCCAACCGCTGAGCATCGCAGCCACATGAAATGGGACATACTAATCATAATTGGTCTTAAGTATAGCTTACTGCATGGCTTGGCACACTGAGGCTAACTCGAGGCGTCGGTCCCGAGCACCCCACCAACACTCGAGCCGCGAGATTTGCCATACACAATGGCCGCCGTCGACAACCCCGATCCAAGATGGCGGCCCATCCGGGCATCTGCCCCCACGTGGCTGGTAAGTTGCGTGGGCTGTGTGCGCATGACGGGGCAGGGGGCCTAAACTGCGATGTGTATCTCACTCAAACAGGTGGGGGAGGTGATCGCTATCAGCCAATATCGACCTTTTGAATCCTTTTGCATCTGTCTTGCAGGCAGAGTATCGCACAGAGGACAACAAAGAGCGTTGTTTTTTTGGCCCACCACGTGCTTTCTCTATAAACGGACTCCGAGTAAAGGGCACGCACATGCGCAGTGGTTGGTGGCTAGATGTGACACGTGATTGGCTATCAGACGTGGACGTCATTGCGTCGAGTCAGAGTGGGTGACGTCAGGTGTGAGGAATAGAGCGGTAATGACGCGGGCCCTATACAGATCGGTGTAAGAAAGCAGAAGATATCCCAATTATCTATCTTAATCCTGTTTCAAGGCTTGGTGCACTGAGCACGAGTCTGGCCCCAGTGTAGGCACACACCTTATTATGGCCTATTTCCAAAGTGGTTTTATTCCCCTGTTAAGATGACTGATAACATTACAAAAGCCCCATAACGTACGCCATAGACTGGCGTACTAGTATCTGCTAAATCAATGCGACCCTTGTCCTACGCGAGAGACGTGTTTTAACCGTATAGAAGTACATGCACATCGTAGTATAGCTTTCAAAATACATACATAGTACATGTAGTAAACCATCACAGTCTGTAGTAAGATATAACATATGCCGAATACATGTCACAGAGATATTACTTCAAAGCTGGGTAAGGTACTCATATATTAAAGTAAACTGCATACCCTGGTATGTTTCCTCCTGATTTGGATGTGGCTTCTTATTATTGATCAAATCAAATCGCCGAATTCAATTTCATGGTTTCCTCATTGTTTGTTTTTACACGTTAGCACACATCGAAACTAAATACTGTTATTATTGAAGATGGTTAACATAGAGTACAACCCATCATCCCATTATTGACTGCATTTTAGGTTTCAAAGACCAGTGTAATAAGGTTATATCCACTTGTAATCTTAAACTCCATAACTTGCGAAGGCTTTGTAGATATATTGATGAGGATCTTGCTATACTATTATTCAAGCAAATGATCCTGGGAAGTTTTGATTATGGTGATTTTCTCTTAGGAGGAAGTAAGGATATGGACATTGTTGATGAAATACAGGGCATACAAAACAAATGTCTCCGTGCATGTGTTAAAATAAGAGATCCTCGTGCTATTAGCAGAATTGCTCTCCACATAAGATGTACTTGTAAAATGTTGGATGTAAGAAGACGTGAAAATGTACTCTGTCTTATGTATAAATTTTCCAGGAATATTGATAATGTTGTTGTACCGGTAAGGGCGTTAAGGGGTAATAAGCTTGTTAAACTGAAGGTCCAACGACCTAAGGGGCCTCAGTACCGTAAAAGCCCTGTCTACCGTGGTTTCCTTGAGTGGAACAAGTTATCACCTGAGCTACAAAAGACAGAGTCGTATGCGAAATTTGTTCAAAAGCTAAAAAACTGAAGTGTTTTACTATCATTTATCTTTTTTTTTCTGTACTTGCTTATTACAGAAGATAGAGATTGTGTAGATTGATATTGTTGTTGTTGCTGACCTAGCTATGTGGCCTGTGACTAGAAGTTTATACCCATGACAACAAGAAGTTTATACTACTTATATTATTTGTCTATAGGCTGAGTGCTTTTTGAAACAGGTGTGATATTGTTACTGCCAGTATTCTTATTTCTTGTAATTAATCTGGTACTACTACGTCTGTAACTATCTGACATTATTGTACTCTGCATTGGCCACACTCCCAGGTGCACGACCCAGTTGCAGAGTGATGTGATGTGTATTATATGTACCCCCCTATCTGGCTGTATAATGTTAACCTGTAAATCTGTTGTATCTATATATATGTTCGTATTGTACCGGTACTTGAACCACCTTTTCGTGCTGGAGGAGCTGCGTCTCCTATACATACTTGGCTCTCATCGAAAGACTTTACTTGTAAAGGATTTGTTGCCAATACAAATTATCAAACTCAAACTCAAACCCATGCAATGTGACTGGGGAGGGCACTAGCTCTTTGGGGGTAGGCAATGTAGCATCTTTGTAACTTGGCGTGACTGTTTTTGACCAGTAGTTTGCATGATGTATCATGATGTGTGTTGCTTTTACATGTACATGTAATCTCATGTACTCTTTTAGTGACCACTTAATACATAACGTATGCTTATTGTATGTGTTTAAATGAAGAGAAACGTCCATAAAAAACATGACCAACGTAGACTGCGTATAATACATGGTGACCGCTGAAGGGTTTCTATCGATACGCCCAGTAATAACACTTTTAGCCAAATGCACTCAACAAGACAGGCCCCAAGCTTCCTGTGCAGGCAATCATTGTGAAAACCGAGTCCTCTATTTCCTGTAGCAACTGCGTGGTGGCGCTGTTGTCGTGGAAGCTGAGAAGGGCGCTTCCTCCCACCCAGGAGAGTGCATTTTACAGGTGGTTTTGGATAATCGACGCGCGAGAGGCGCAGACGACATTTCCACCAGACTCCGCCAGAGCCGCGTCCTGCGTACCCGGCCACGATCGAGATATCCATATCATGTGTGTTCAGCAGTTGAACGGGACGTGGCCTCCCCATCTCAAAACACGGCGGGTCGGTTTTCTGCGTAATAGCTGCCGTTAGGAGCATGGCGGGAGCACCAAGTGCCGCACGCGTCCAACTGTTGCGCCACCTTCCGGCGGGCCATGTAACGGGAGCTCCGGTGTCGCCAAAACAAAGCAGGGCCCAAACGTTAGCGAAATACGAACGTCAACCAGCGCGGACCACGTCAAATCACGGCTACCATTTCGGCAGAGACAACCGGAAGTGACGACTCCATATTCAGCGACACCTGAGTGGGGCAGAGGAGGGCATTGTCTAATGGGTGTCCGGTTGGATGAGTCCAAAATAAAACTTTTTAAATGAACAGAAAGTGTATTTGGATCAGATCTTTGATAACAAGTCGAAAGTTTGCCGCACGATAACCATGATAACAATGTTATCACAATCTCTTAGGCCCATGGGCTCAAAGCAATGTCTCCTGCAAAAGAGTGGCGGGCGTTGTGGTCTATGAGTTGTTTCATCCTCTAATTTTGTCTCTGACCATGCATGTTCGCACCCTGTGCTCTACAGTTCCCAACATTGAGGCGGCATTGAGGTACATTGTATAGGGCCCTGGACGAGGGGTAGCTGCGTCAATTGTTGAATTTAAGAAATGCCAATGACCCCCGGGCAATGACCCTTGTCGATCCTAAGAAATGTGTCTTGTCCCTTGTCGATTTAAACGAATAGGTTTGTCCCTTGTCGCCAACCCCTAGCATTCCCTTGTCCCTTGCCCATGAGGGTCAAAACAGGGTCTTGTCAAATTCACCTGCAGTCTGGGACCATATGTAAGGCAGACCGGGGCACGTTGACGACCCGGGAATGTTGAGCCGCCTGCTCTCTTTGCTATTCCTTTCGGAATTTTCTGGCAGTATG
Organism: Harmothoe impar; assembly: GCA_947462335.1. NCBI lineage: Eukaryota > Metazoa > Annelida > Polychaeta > Phyllodocida > Polynoidae > Harmothoe > Harmothoe impar. The sequence continues at coordinate 76,993,303 of OX381704.1, read as the reverse complement.
CCTACCACATTACCCCCTTATATAGACAGTTTAGAGCAGCAACATCATGCTAATTTTGGGATGCTGAGAAGAAAGTTAGACCGCATAAAAGGTTTATGGCCTTGAAAGTAAATATTTGCAATTGTTGAACTTTTGTTCTTGTGTCATTACACATCATTGCTGGCCTAAGATCTCTATGGAGGTCAAAGTATACATATGAATCCTTGAATAGAACCCAACTTTACTGCTGGGTGTGTTATGTAATTCGAATAACATCAATCTTTTCTATGATGCCCAGCATGGGGTACATTGAGCCACAAAAAACGGGGCACCTTGCACCATGGTTCAAGAAAAATACAAGCAAAGACCATTGCGATAGGTTCTCTTATATCACAATGATACAAGGTAACTGTTACAAAATCAAAGTTCACATCCCTCTAACAAGGTCAGGAAAACAATTAAGGTGCAATAGCGGTTCAATGTGCCTCGGTCTCCCCTATGTGCATGTGTACGGGTACCTTCTTCCAGAAGCTCATTTTCGCCGAGGTTATAGGTCTGATGGGGAAGGGGTCGGTTTGTGATGGGAGGTGGGAGATGGGTGGTGGGTGGTGGGCGATGGGTGGTGGGTGATGGGAGGTGGGTGGTGGGTGATGGGTGGTGGGTGGTGGGTGGGAAGGGGTTGATGGGAGGTGGGTGGTGATGGGGAAGGGTTGATGGGAGGTGGGTGCACTGAAAAAGTAAACTCGTCTCCAGACTCGTCGAAGTGACTGTCATAAAATAAACGAGCCAAAAGTTGTCTAACGTATCGGGTTACCATCCCACAAATAGAATCTGGAGCTGGCAAATGTCGGGTTTTGGGCTGGCACATACCAAGTGGGTCTTCTATCTCCAGCTAGAAGACCCGCTTCCTTGTCACTTAGACAAGTTTTTGACTCGTTTATTTTATGACCGTCACTTTGAAGAGTCTGGAGACAAGTTTATTTTTTGAGTGTGGTGATGGGGAAGGGTTGATGGGAGGTGGTTGGTGATGGGGAAGGGGTTGATGGGAGGTGGGTGGTGATGTACGATGATGGGGGAAGGGTTGATAGTTGGTGAATGGTAGATGAATGAATTTGGTTGGTAAAGCCAACAAGTGTGTTCTTGGTAACCCGAGCTAGCCGTGTAACGATAGAAGTGGGTGGCACTGTTATGGGACTGTTACAGAGTCAGTGGGTGGATGCTGTGGGGCAGGGGTTGACGCTAATGACAGTCGCACCATCCGAGAACTCCCGGGTGGATATATTACTGCACAAATTACCAGCTGGGCCCACTTTGCTCGCGAATAGCAACAATAAGCACTGAGCAACAAGCAGTGAGTCCCTGGGCAGGCTGAGATTCTCGTGACTACTAAAGTCGTCCAACATGGGTATCCGTTTTTTTTTACTGTTTTGCCGTATTGATTTACCGATGTACGGCCGCACCCCCCCCCCCCCATGTTATAGGGGTTATAGTGGCAGACTGACATCTTTCGGCTGGCAGACTGTTCGACAGATTGGCGGTTCGACAGATTGGCGGTTCGACAGAATTTCTAGATTTCCGGGACTATTGGACAGGACTGTTAAACAGAATAATTTTTTGGACAGGACAATTCGACAGATTGGTAGTTTGGCTATTATCTCTGGTTCTACTTGGAATATCGACACAATCTTTGTATCTTCAGAAAGCCTGATTCCAGGAGAAAACAGGAAAAATAATTATAGAGAGAATAAGATTGGGCAACGTATACGTGTACTGGTATGGCAAGGGCTTCAAGTACAGGTTCCAGTACAGGTACAGGTCAAGTAGTTAAGATAGCCTCTACATAATACACCTATCAAGGCTAGACGTTTGACTTGTAGTGGGTAATGGTATAGGGTCGCATTGAGGGGTAATTACATATAGATATACTTATCCCACATGCAAGTATCACCTGCCCCGGGTACTCACATACCCACTGATCAATTAGGCTGAGTTGTTGTATATAAGTAGTAATGTATTTCTTTTATATCTCCATTCTAAAATGATAATTTTGAGAGTTGTACAATGATAATAATATGATAGTGCTATATGGCATAGCAATTTTACCTCTTTCTATTTTTATTGGTGTGTAACTCGCAAAGTCCCACCACACGGTAAGCTAGGGTACATATATAGCATCAGAGGATCTAGTCTCGTCTTTGTTCCTTGCACTTTTGGCTGTTCTCACGAGATAAAACGGTTAGAACTATTATTACATCCCTTCAAGATCTAATACCCCCCCCCCTTTACTTTCCTTCTCCGTTTTCCACCCATATTCAGGCTTAAACAATACATGTCGAACTGTCTTACAAATAAATAAAATCTGTCGAATAGTCCCGAAAATCTGTCGAATAGTCTCACAAATTCTGTCGAATCGTCCAGTCGAATCGTCCTGTCGAACCGCCAATCTGTCGAATTGTCTCTTTCCCCATCTTTCTTATTTACAGGCAGGCCCGCCATTGTTCCAATGACAACGTGCAGAATCGTCTGCTATACCGCTTCAGACCTGATCCGACAGCGGGTGGAATCAGGATGATGCAAACTGATTGGCTACAATTGTTGTCATTAGGGCATGCGTGCGGCATGTATAGCGATGTCAGGTCTCCTTGGTTGGACAAGGACTGCTTAAGCCGAAGATGCCCTGTGGAGATGGGGAGGGGGTGAAGCGGGTGTTAGGGGAGAGGTGATTTTCCCCGCCACCGCTGTGTGCGAGAATCCTAATTAGATTCAGGCCCAAAGAATAACAAACAGTGTCGTGTCGCACAGATTCCCCGCCAGGTGAAAGACCGCCACCTTGATGGTTGCAATTTGGCACGTCCAGGGAGGGAAGCCCCCTTCAGAAGGTGTCCTGCGCGGCCCATCCTGGAGTCCTTCTGGACAGCAGCTATTGTGAGTGCCTACTCTGGCCTGAACGGGTTCTCCACCACTGTTCCATGTGTGGGATTTGGTGACGAGGGCCGAGGGTTTCTTCCCTCTCGAGGCACGTCTCAGCTCCGGTCGGCCTGCCCCCAAGGTGTCAAGGAGGGCGGGGCGGACCACTGAAGAATCCCTCTTCCTACACCTCCTATCGCCTCCCTTCCAACCGCCGACGTCACTTTCTCATGGAGTCTTCCCCTCTCTTACCAACCCTTGAGGCTCTTTCCGTCCCCTAGGTCCTCCAACCGTCAGCACAGCCGGGTTACATCAGAGGGTCCGTGGAGGGCGTGGGAGACAACCAACATACACGCCCCTCACCTCTGGTATCCCCTCATCCTTTCAGCTTCCTTTACATACTTTCATTGGATTGGATTAAATGAGCTGCAAGGAGACAGGGACTAGAGGCTGTACTAATATCACGACCTTTCAATATCCTTATTGCTGAGCTCCCTATGATGATATAACCCCTGAGTTTACCAGAAAGCCTCTTGTTCGTATACATATAGACTTTGACACAAGATGTATAGATGCAAATCATCCTTGCATGTCAAAGCAGCAGTGAAGAACCATATTGTGTTCAAATTTGAACCTGTGTCCAAGCAGTGTCCAAAAGGCTATTGTAAAGCTGAGGCCTACTTACAATCTAAAGAATGTGAATGCGATACACTAATCTCAATAATTTACAAATATCTCAGATGCATTATTGGCTATTGGGTGAATAAACAATTATACCATGAGTAGGAATGTCATTGGCATCCAATTTATGTCGATGACAATTATTGATGTACATTGTATAGTTGTCAATATATCAAAATATTGCAATATGATATTTAAACTATTAAGTACATGTGGAACACTGTTTATTGCCTTAATAGGCTGAGAAAAATAACAAAGGTTAATGGTAGCTAAACAACAGTCCTATTGTTTTCACTAAAAATGTTCACATGATAATCATCAATATGAAACACAAAACTCCCAGCCTTAAATACTGTGAGATAAGAATCTAAGGCCGGTTGAAAGTACCCCAACTGTGATCTCAACTGCTTCTACATTGGCAGAGTGCAATTTCTTATGAAAAATATATTGACATAATTATATTGACATATCGAAATTGTTAATATGATATATTGCAATATTGACATAATAGCGATATGTCAATGTAGTGAATGTCAATGACATCCCTAACAATGAGCGTACCGAATCTTGAGATATACTCACGTCAATTTTGCAATATCAGTTGTGTTGGCCTACTTGAAACATCTCCCATTGACTAATACGTTATCGATTTTAAAGAGAAATAACAAGGGACTGAAATTGTGTGAACATGCATGTCGAGTGTATACACTATTAACATCCCATTTTGACACAGTATAAATCTGATATTCAGAGTCAAGAAAATCGAAAATGAAATAACTGGGTAATTTTTTCATTCCCTATATATATATATATATATATATATATATATATATATATATATATATAGTATTATTAAATATAGGTTCGGCCGGCCGATTTTCATTTAAATCATTTTAATTTTCGCTTCCCACCTTTATAGGGACTGATTTTAGAGTTTTATTTACGAACCGTAAAAACTGGAAAACTTTCTAAGAAATGGGGATATGAAAGAATAGGGAGACCCGGCACTGTTTTGCTAGACCCGGTCACCCTTTTTTGGCCCGCCCATGCCATGCAACTTGTGCATGGCAAACACTTCAAAGGCTAAAACGTGTATGTATATTTAATGAAACAATCACATATATATAGTGAGTTACTTAACACCCCACACTGTAAAGGTACAGTGTTTACAGGATGTGCCTATAATGATGTTTGTAGTTAAGAGTATAATGACCTTATGTCAGAGAACATGGAAGCTGATAACTACAAATAGTGTTGTAAACAATAGTAACAATTGCCGTTAGGTGGAAATTACTCCCCAAATATTGAAGAAAAGTTGCAATACAAATTAGAATCCAAGCATACGGTCCACTAAATCAGTGACACTTTGGTGTGTGCTTTGCTAAGCCGTTAGACTTGCCTAAAGACACGCTAATGTGTCTCATTTCGCGTGTGAGTACCCAGGGATGGCAAATAACACCACTGCAAAAAGCCCATCTTTGTAAAACACTGTAATTTTGACTTTCACGGTGATACACCACATTGTGTGTACACCTGTTATTTGTGGACGGAGCCTCCTCCAACAGGAGACACCCCCGGGCACACAGCCCTCCCCCGGCCGGCCTCACCCCCGGGGGTGCGGGCAGGTTAGAGGGCGGCCCGCGGGGGGTTCACACCTGTACATGGCGGCTAACTTAAAGGTGTAAAGTCATCGTTAGCAGCCCCCACCCCCACAGGGAGGGGAAGCTGCCCCTCTGTACAGATAGCCCAGACTGCCCGGCCTCAGGGCCTAGGAGGTGTATGTATGGCTACCGGTATATGGGGATATACTCACCAGAACATGCCAATATTCAGCCAATATTCACATACATCAGGTAAAGAATTGTACAACGGGACATATTAAAACGGCGACACGTTATATATCTTTCGACGGAAGGTATTGGCCACAAAGATACAAATATGCATTAATTGTGAACATGATTCGCTGGGATTGCGCTGGGATGCTCCATACACAACGCCCGGTGTGACATGCACCGTGCTCGGTAATTAATCGTCATTATCAGGGTCACCGAGTCATGCCGTGTGAGCAGCTCAAAAAGTGGTGCTGCCACCTATTGGTTCACAAGTGAGTCAGTGGTGCGTCGCAGCAATTCTGCCAACTCAGAGTTTTTTCCTTGGCAATTCTGCTGGCGGTGTGGGTATAACATTGCTCCCGATCAGACTTCCCACCGCCTGAATTGATATATTGATTATAAATCTCTTCATGAAGGAGGAAAGTCATGAAAAAAACGAACTAATTTAGTCTGGGAGTGAAATGATGGAGGGAAGCTAATGGGCTGGCACCGATTGTCGACAGTGTGGGTGCCCCGCTCCCCATTAGGCATTATGCCTCCCTTATAGAATGTAGCGTGGTATTTAATCACATGACTACTAGTATGCCTCTCATTATTTGAGAATGCTGTCCATGGTACGCTTCTATTTCAATACATTTAGAAATATGTGTAAACCTCACGTGAATGGTAGTGCAAACAGGGATCAACATCCTAATATAATGACGCTGTAATAGTTGTACATAGTTCGCTGTACATATTGTGTAAAGTGCATGTAACAACAATACTAGCTTAATGTAAAGCCTATAGCATATATGTCAAATGAATACGTCACACCCGTATGCACATAGTATTATGTGTGCTTTTCACATTAATACAGTAAAATTGATTTATATGGAGTTATTGCTTTAAAAAAAAACTCCGAATCAATCACCACGACATGCGGGCCTTTTGATAGACACGCTTTAATAAATGCCGCTTTCCATTGTTGAACCCCAGATAGACGAGATTCTCCCTAAAAGCACCATAAAGGGTTGTGGGTCTGGGTGGTGGCATGGGGGTACACGGTGCACTGAAAACCAAGGCCCATGTGAAGGTACTCACTACAGAGGGCTTAGGGTGATCATGCCCTTAGGTGATCAGATTAATAAGGAAAGGTGATCATTTTGAGGACATAATTCTGCCACTAGAGGGACCTACTATACAACAATGTAAGATATAGCCCCTGCTCCATGTGATCTATTCATTAAACCCTATAGTAATATTGGTCATACATGTTTACAAGTTGGAGGATATATGAAGACAATTATCACAGTTTAAAATCAAGTGATTCGATTGAAAATTAGGTCAGCACTTTCTAAACTATAAATATCTATACACAAAGACACCATTTATGTGTCTGAAACCGAAGATAGAAGTGTGAAGATTGACAGCCATCAGATATACATATCTGTTTTACATGACATTTTATGAGGACTGAAACATACTCTTAAAAAAGGCCTGATGATTGAAGTTGATGATCGGGAGGGGGTGAATTACAATAATATTGGTAGATAAAATGTTATGATGAGAAAAATTTGAATATTAAAGGCAGTCATCAAATTGATTACCCAGGGTCTTCCCATTGACAACCTAGCATGCTCTACAATTGGGTGAAAAGGGTGATTATATTGATGACCTGCATGGGTCCTCACTTGTGAACACTTTAAAGATCACCAGGGTACTCCCCCACGCCCCAATCAAAACAATCACCCAAAAGTCCTCACTAGTGAGTACCTATTTTAACATAGGGTTTTCAGTGTGACTGCCCCTGCATCACCCCCATACAGCCCTCGGCCCGTCCGGCCCGCCACTCGGCTCCCGCCGTCCCCACCGGCCTCCCGGCGGGCCGTCCCCTCCAGGGGCCTCCACAACCCCATCACCACCCATTAGATGGGGCCACACAGCTATAGGCTTGCAGTGTCCTAGCGCTACATGTCAACATAAACCCCCCAGGAGGCATGTATTGTCTGCGGCTAAATTATATTTTCTATCATTTCTCCCTCCATTAAGATCTGGATTATTTTGAAAATGTAATTGATGTGTGAATTTTTAAGCCGTCTGTGGCTCCCAGCTCTTTTGAACCATTCATGCCAGGCAAAGTCTGAAAAGAAGACGTTTGTTTCCGGTCACCCGACCTTATACACAGCGAAACAGGACTTTATTTATATTTTTGAGATCAAAACTCTTTTTTTAGGGTTTGAAAATATGTTCGCAGAGATTTCATGTAGAAGATGGACCAAACCGTAATAAAGTAATTTTGTGATTCCTGCCTTTTGCCGAATAGGTATTTGTGTATAGGGACAAAGTGTAGCGATTTGATATGTCTTGAAAAAGACATACCTGCCCCGACTTGTTACTGTAAACTGATTTCATGGAGCTACCCATGTACATGTATACCCATTACTGAAATAGATTACCAGGAAGAAATAACAACCCTAGTATCATGCACCGGTAAAAAAATAATATATACATGTATACCTGCATGATATATGTATATCTTCTCATCAGTGCATGGCGAAAACATATATATTGTGGAATAAAGGGACATAAAAAATCGACAACAGCGCAAGTGTATACTGCTATTCTAAAAAGATATTCTTACTGTGCATGGACAGTCTCCCATTGCAAGGCGTATGTTAATTGCAAATAGGGCTTGTCAAATAATAACCTACTTATTATTTATTTTGTATGCATGTGATTACACAGTTGATAAACAAGCGCACTGAGCCTTGGCCTTGGGTGGTGGGTCCATAATAAGCAGACGCTAATAGTAACAAGATTTGGGGGCTCATTGTTACCTTCTACGTAAGTCTTCAATTAGATCCCTTCTTAAATTATAGCCCTCGCTTGTTGGTATGGTGCAGACTTGGGGTGAAAACGTCTTTTCAGGTCATACATAACAGGGTGAGTAGGGGCAGGTAGCGGTCATTACATGGCGCCCTCTGCCCATTAATTAGCCCACCACGGGAGTGTAAAAACACAGGTAAACGTAGGTGAGGAGACAGTACTGGAGGCGGGGTGGGCACCTCCCCATAGGTCCGACAGGAGGTCGGTTGTGTGAGAGGTGTGTGTTGGTGGTTGGGGATATAACAGGGTGGGTAGTGTCAACATAGACACGACCTTACACAGACCACATACACCATGTCCACCCCCACACCACCCCACACCCACACCCAGACACTCAGGTGGGCCTCAAGCCCCACTGCACCCTTTTAATTAGTCATCTGCTGCCCCCTACTGTCTCCTCCCTCTCTCACCTGGCTGACTTTCATCCTGGCCCCATCTGCTCATCTCCGACCCTCACCTGCCCATACAGGTGTGCCTCCCTCCCAATCACCCTCCGCCAACACCCTGCCCCTACACCGCCCCCAACCTCAACACCAAACCTCCACCTTGTACTGGGCTTCCCAATATGTCATAATTGTCTGTTTTGCTTCCGCGGGGTTTCATCGTCAACCTCGACACCGGTGGTTGCGCAATGGTGCTCCTCTGTTGGTGGGCTCTTTGATTGGCCTGCTCGCCATGTCCCCCCCCCCTACACCACTGTACCTGCACGCCTCTCATCCCCTCCCGGCTCCTGTAACGCCTCCATGAGAAGCTCATTAAAGCCAAGCCGCCTTTGTCAACGACAAGTTCCTGTGGCGCCCTCTGGTGGCTATACGGTGAATCCCACCGGAACCGGAACACTATAGTAGTTGTCACTCACTCTCAATAAACTCCCCTCGTCCTGCGGCCTTTGGTTTTACATTGTGTACATTATGGACCAAGCTTCCTCCAGCATCGACTGCACACCTGCGAACAGGTATTGCCCATCACCTGAGCCCACCTACAGGGACCGGTATTATACTATGGAATGACATGTGTGGCTTTACACGGGTAGGGGAACGTTGTGAGACTGTTGTGTATCCCTCTCAACACTCACACACTTGGCGATATGGGTACATTCACAGGGCACACTAACGCCCCCTAGTTACCTTTATGTGAAGCAGAACCGAGACCACCCCGGTTGCATTGATAGCTGTAACGTCCATGGACCAAATGCTGTACTACCATCGCCTTGGTGATGATTACAAAACAATTCTGACATCTTATCGATTATACTAAGTGGGAAATAAATTTATGAATAACCCCGGATGAATAGAAGTGTTCACCAAACGCCACGATTATTGATGTAAAGAGTCTATGCTCATTCCATTTAAAGGATTGCCACATTCATTCCTTGATTCATTTTTATTTTTATTCATTACACACCATGGCAGCGTCTCGGTCACTAAAACAGAAACTGTTACTGTTGCGTCATCATATCAATGTAGGCCTACGTTTGCTTAAGGTTTTGTGAGAATAACTTTAGAAATACTGCATGGCAACTAAAATAGATAGCAACAATAGTTTTGTTTGTATCAGATATTGTGAGAATGGCTCCGATCCGATCCGAAAATCGGGTAGTGCAGTACCAATGCAATAGCTGCATGCATGTACTTCCTATATACATAAGAAAATCTAACCTATCTCAGACGTTCTGACCTTTTTTGTTGTTGTTGGCTTAAAACTCTACTCTATACACGGCCCTTTATTAATCTGCTTAAAGTTGAGAGCTCATCGTCTATATTACTTGTCACCCCGGTACTTAGACGGAATGTACCACTGCCTGAATGTACCACTGTCAGAATGTACCATCACCTGGTCGGAATGTACCACTCCAATGGTCGGAATGTACCACTCAAATGGTCGGAATGCACCATCCTTCTGGTCGGAATGTACCACTACGTTATGGGATATCTTATATAATATAGAATCGTTTATAATGACATTTGTGTATATAGATCCAACTTTCCTGGTCCCTCGGGCCCCCTTCGATGAAGTTTTAGAATCTTTTTCCATGTTTACAAAAGATAATTTCCTTTTAATTTCAACCTGATATCACACACAGCTTCAATTAATTTATACTGTAGCAATTACATAGAAACCTTGAATTCGAGGATTCTCTGATAGATGAACATAACATCAACGGTACTTGAATAAAAGTATAATAAAGTAACTATTACCATTCTGTTGCTGGTTTCTTCGACTACGGTACTCTTAATCCTCACCCCGCCTCTCCCTCCTTTTGGATGGCATATAGGCACTTTAAACTATTAAACATAGGGCCTGTACAGGATATGAACTACTCGTGGAATACAATTTGGGCCCTACAATTCTTCAAAGTTGGATTAATAAAAGTATTAACCCATGTATTCACATTTTAATGGCTGTATTCATCAGCCAGATGTGAAATAATCATATGATTCATGCCTAATGCTGTGTGGTACATTCCGACTACTGGGTGGTACATTCCGACCTGCAAAATGGTACATTCCGACCACTGAAGTGGTACATTAAGACTGCCCTGGTGGTACATTACGACTGGTACATTGTGACAGTGGTACATTCCGTCTAGGATTCGTCGCCCCATCACATGGAGGAGACCAAAGGAGTCTCCATAGTGGTTTACAACTGGGCTTCACACCTTGGGCACCACGTGAGGACAGCATTAAAGGGTTCCACCACACCCAACACACCTCACTTTTGTTGGCGAGTGAAAACAGACACGAGTAATCCTCACGCTCTTGTTTATTTGAAATTCTGACGCGGCTTCAGATTTCTTCCCACCCCGCAGTGACCATTCAGTCACCAACGGCCACAGCACGGCCAGATAAAGATCAAGTTTGTAGCAGCAATTATTCTGTTGTCACCAGCCGGCCCCATGACGTTATAGTTTGCATACATAAACGTAGTGTATACACGGCTATGTTATAAGCATCAGCATACAGGATGAAGCCGGGGGTGGCTGGTCGGACCATGGGGGGTCGGCGAGTGGGGTAAATTGAAATGTAGCTCCAACTGTCACAGCAGGTGCAAAGTTAACAACATGTCTCACAATTTACCAGTCTCAACACCAAGTGCCTCAGGCTGATGCTATTTCAATCTGCTGCAGGAATGCCTTGCCTATAGCCCCATGTCCTGTTATTTGGCCCAGGCCGTATTCTATTGCTGTTAGCACTGGCTATTAATTAGTTTGGGGTCAGCTAATGGCTCCTCTATACAGGATATGGTAATATTTGCTGTGTGCTGGGTGTGATTGTGTAACATCCTGTGTTATGGGTATCACATATTTGTTAGGAAAAAAATAGATTCAAAAGGCGGCACCAAAAGCACGCATACAATTACACGGTACGTGTGTATAGTACACATAATGTATATTGTGTACATTAGCGATGGCCCTGGAGCCTAGATGTCTAATTATAATCATTAGAGTAGGTTATTTGTTAATGCTGAAGTACGATGTATCTGTACAGGTGAATTTATGTTCATTGTCAATATGTACCAGAGAAATACATACTATTCAAAGCTATTGAACAGATATCATATTCTTTTCCAAATTACATAAGGATAATAATGCGTTATTAAGAATGAAGATTACAAAGTCTTTTCACTTCCTCCCACATATATCTGTTTTACATGAATACCACTTGCAAGAGAAAACATTAGAATTTGACAATAACTGCATAATTAGTACTTTCATTGTACTCTCATCAATGGGGTCTGATCAAAAGGAACTTTGTCCTACAGTGAGGTGTGTGTAACATGAGGGTAGCACACAGGTGTAAACAGGATCAGAGCCTCCTTACAGATGGCACATAATACACACCCAGCATGGAGCCTGCTGTGCTGTACAACATGGACACTACACATGGACACCCTGCCCTCTATGGGCACCTCTATGGACCCACCCCTCTATGTTTACACACGCCTTCAGTCCAGCTCACCCTGGTGTCCAGTCAACCCCCGTGGAGAGGTAATTAGCATGATATGAAACAAAGCCTTGGTTTGGTAAATATATGATTCTTCAGATAAATAGTCTTCTTTGATTTCAATGTGTGATATAGGGGGATATACACTGGCAAGGGTTTACTTTAGTAGAACCCCTGCAGTGAGCACGTTCCCACTCACAATGTGCGATAATAGTGTAGACAACTAAGGAGTTTAGTCTAGTTTAGATAACACTGTGCCTGTATAATGAAATGTGTGTTATAATTCAGTCGAATACCATTAGACTGAATTATAACACACATGTCCAGTTTAAATACCCAACATTAATAAAGGTGGGTATTTAAACTGGACATGGTGTCCAGTCCCTATCTAGAGAGCACACTGACACACACACGAATGCTATAATACATTGAATTCTTTCAGTTGTGCAGGAAGGGGGGGGGCACAATAATACAAATGTATATAGAGGAGTGGGGCTGAATATGTTTGAGCCCAATGGAAATTAGGTATTTATCATAGAATATCACTGAAAACACACACGATTCCCACACCATACCTTTCCCACCACATAGGGGAAAGTGGGGACAGAGGGCATTACGGTTGTAAGCCCCCCCCCCTCCCCCGCCAATCAGAACTACCAAGGGCACAACTACATTTCTCTACAATTAATACAAGCCCCCAATAAAGATTTGCGCCCTACTACGCTATTTTTACTAGGAGTAATCATATGTTTCAATACCACTTGAACTTTAGATGTTCTTAAGGCTTCTAATATTCGACGTACTGCTTTGAGATAAATTCTGAAAATATCAAAGACGCTTCCGAATTAAACCCAATACCTTGATAGCTGAGTTCATACGTATTTGGCCTCAGGACAGCATTAGGATGTCACTCCCGGTACACCTATTTGCAGGAGGTCAGGCAGAATAAATGATTGACTATACTTATATTCATCACGGCCAAGAGTCAACAGTCCTCGTTGGACACCTATACTTCTGGGGTATGGTGAGAAAATTAAAAAAAAAATCTATCCAATTGCTTAACCGCCTCGGAGGTTTTACAGCAAATACTACTGCTCCGCGGAGGTTTTCCATCACGTGTCTAACAGAGATACACTCTTAGCCAACATACAGATTCAGGAGGATCTATAGATGCTATTAGTACCCGGTGTGACCATTATAAATTAACAATCAATGCCAACAAAACTAAAGTGTTATGGTGTCAAAATGAAAATTGTGCGGTGCTGATAGACTCCACCTTGAGTATGAAGGACCATTGCAACAGGCTGATAAATTCTAGTACAATGTAATGTGAAATGTTTGTTATTGAGAGCTGTGTTGAGGACATGTCTGATGAGATACAGACTATTCAGAATCACTGTGTGTGGGCCTGTCTGCACATCCATGATCCTCGTACAATAACACATGTTGATCTACATACCCGTTGCACATGCAAAATGCTGAAGGATCGTATACATGCGAGTTTACTCTGCCTAACTTATTAACATTCTCGTAAACAGGATAATGTAGTCGTTCCTGTTAGAAATCTCAGCAGTAATTCTAAAATCAAAATTAAGACGCAGAGACCGAAGGGGGATCTATATAGGAGGAGTCCTCTATATAGAGGTGTTAGCGAGTGGAATAAGCTCGACTCTGCAATCCAAAAATTGGAGCCGTATGATAAATTTGTAAGCAAGATCAGAAACTAAAGGCACTTGTGAATTGTTAACACGTATGCTTGTCGCTGTAGTGTGTGGTTCTCATTTCTTTTCCGTAAATACAATGTATAAATTATCAGATCTTAGCGGTGGTGATACATGTATGTTTTGCTCCTATTGTGTTGAGGTTTATAGATTCTCTTTAGTGAAATGTGTAAAATGTGTGGAAATGCAGAAAGAAGTTCATAGAAGTTTATAGTGGAAAGAAGTTTTATATATGTTTATAGGGAATAAGTAGATAAGAGAAGTTTATATATATGTATATAATTACGTATACATATTAGCAAAAAATGATATATATTGCATTGTGTGCACTATGCGATGGACACGTATACATGTAATCATTGTCAGGACCCAATACTACACTGTGCCCAGCATCAACTGATTGTTGAATTGTGACTGTATGGAATCCGCCAGTCATGAAACTGATTTGTCTTTAAACCTGCCTGTATATATGTTTTTTGATAATGCCGATTGCGATAGCAAACTTTTGTATTATTGAATGAATGAACGCCCTGGCTCAAGTCTAAGGGCTCTACTTGTAGAGGATTTTGTGCCAATAAAATGTTGAAACTCAAAAACTCAAGGCAACTTGCAGTAAGGTGACTATAGGGTTAGAAATATATACGGCGATACAGGCCTTTTAAAAATCGACGGACACAGTCAAGTAAAGCATAATGTACTAGATAAAAAACGACACGGCCCTTTTGCTAAAAATCGACACGCCGACATGGTCAATTATTTGGGGACCCATGTATAGTCACAGTAAGGCACCTCCAACCGTTATGTGTATCAATACACGTATGTTACATGGGGGGGGGGGGCTGCCTATGTTATATACCCCAGGAGCATTCAGAGCATATGGCAATTCATTAGAACCATATCAAACTTGTAAGCGATTAACTATTTTAATTCATGAAAGCCTACATCTATCATACACCATTGGAATTACACTTGTCGATTTGAAGAAACAATTTAAATCACAACAGTCATTTTCAAAGTATGTCCAATTATCTCTTTTATTTTTCTGATGTTTAACAACGAGATTAACAATGCTACAAGTGTATGAACATGTACATCTTTTCTTTTTACTGTCGGGTATATATGCTAGAAATCAGTGACTTTTACTTGACATCTCAAGTTGGTACAACTAATGTAGAATATTTAGAAATGGTAAGGTAAGTAGGGGTGGCCGTGGGTAAATAAACCACCTTGTTTAATTGTAAATAGCATGTGTCAGTGCATGGCTTGGTTGTAGACACAGACCTGGCTTTGCCCAAGACATGTTACATGTATACCTGGTCCAAGAATCCTACCAATATAAGCAGGCCCCCGACACATGGCTCCCTGTGTTGGCGCAGGCCGCCCGAACAGCTGACGGCCCTGACATTGGGATGTAAACTGTTTGGTCAGGTAATCAGCCCAAGAGCAGACACCGGCGGCAGAAAATAAATTACAGACGGATAAATAAATAAACTCAACCAGGAGCACTGGTCGTTTTGGGGAACAGGGGAATTGCCATCGGTGTCAAACTCACACCGACGTGAGGAGTGAGGAAGTATGGCGATAATTGAAGAAATTGAGCGATAATGGGCGATGGTAACCATGACGCCTCACGCCGGGGGATGGGTAATAAGGGCGTCAGAGCCCCGGATCCAAAACAAACAAAGACGAGGCCAGGAACAGCAGTCAGAGGACAGGCGGTGAACAGGGGGGGACAGAGGAGTGGAGGCTGTTGAGGAAGGTGATGCAGGACCACCAAGGATGCCAAGTAATGTGTTTGTAGAGTGGTTGGGTCCCTGCTGGGGGAGGGCTACTGTGTCCATGGTGTGTTATCTACTACACAGAAAAAATCCAGAGTCGGCAAACCTGGCACTGTCTTGTCAATTTGACAAGGAAAGGGGCTGGCAAGCAAAACTCTTCAGTAAGAAGACCCAACTAGCTCCACCTGGTACATGCCAGCCCTAAACTTGTTTAGAAGTTACTCACCATTTCCCCTGCAGGTGGCCATTGTTTAGCATTAATGTGTACTCTTGGGAATAAATTGATTAATTCCTATCTTAATATAATACTGAGTATTAACATACCTATATGTTAATATGGAGGATTCTGTGAAGTATCTAGTAAAACATAAGATAATCTAAAGAATGCATGATTTTTGCAGCATTAAGGAAATAGATGATAGGTGTATAGTGAACACACCTCTTTTCTGTCATTCACCAGGGCAGAAGTAGGGACATATCCCTTCTACTGGTATGATCCACACATATGCCTATAGTCTATTGCTGATGCATAGCCTATCCTCAATAAAGACTTGGTGATACATTATGTGAACCCTTGGTGGCACTAATGTATTAAATATCACTTCTATATGTGGTTATGTATTTAAACAAATTGATAAAATAATCTTGTCATCTGGACCAGACCAAACTCATACATTTGAAATCCTAGACCTACCACCATTATGTAATGATGAGCCCCAGCTGTGGCTAATCTAGGCCTGCATCAACTATCTTAGTTTGACGACCTTGACAAGTCTAGGGTCGTCTTGTGGGATGGTAACCTGGCAGGTTGTCAATTTGACGAGTTGAAGCTAGTTGATTCTATGCTGTTCACTTAGAAGACCCTAGGGTCGTCCTGTAAGACGACCTTATGGACTCCAGAGCTGTCCAGAGTTTTTCAGTGTAGGCGGGTACTTACTACTACTGTACAGCCTTCTGGAAACAATCATGACGATGATCCTGTCTAAGGCATTTTCATGTTTCACAATTCGAATCACAAAAGGTCACGAATCCGCAGTAACCAGATGTATATAATCAGCTCTATAATTATGTTAAATGATATCACACACAGAAAAAATGCAGAGTCGGCAAACCTGGCACTGCCTTGTCAATTTGACAAGGAGAGGGGCTGGCAAGCAAAACCCTTCAGTAAGAAGACCCATCTAGAGCTACCTGGCATATGCCAGCCCTAAACTTGTCTTGAAGTGATTCACCATTCTCCCTGCAGGTGACCATTACCTAGCATAAATATGTACCCATGGGAACAAATTGATTAATTCCTATGTTGATATAATAGTGAGTATTACAATTAGTTCGGTGGTGGAACAAGGATTCGGGGCCTGACCCGGAATTCTCCGATATAGTTTTTTTCTCTGCTGATTCTTCATCTAGGGGGTCTGGGTGACCATTTCCTGCGTGATGTATTTGTGACAGCTTTGGGGAAATTGAGATATTCAAGATGGCCGTCACAATTCAATAAAAATCTTGAAAAGTGCATATCTCAACTCCTAACCTACTTAGAGACACACATAAAAGGTCTAAAAGTACATTTCTGTGGTCAGGGAATCCAATCATGCCATCTAAAATAATGTATATGGCAGCCATTTTGCATTATATCCAAGATGGCTGCCGGAATTCAATAAATATCATTAAAAGTGCATATCTCTGCATCTAATCAACTTAGAGATACAAATGAAAGCTCTAAAAGTATGTTTCTGTGGTCAGGGAATCCAATTATGCCATCTAAAATCATGTATATGGCAGCCATTTTGAAATATATTCAAGATGGCTGCCGAAATTCAATGAAGAATCTTAAAAGGTGCATATCTCTGCTTCGAATCAACTTAGAGACACAAATAAAAGCTCTGAAAGTATATTTCTGTGGTCATAGAATCCAATCATGGCATTCAAAATCATGTATATGGCAGCCATTTTGAATAATTGAGGATATAATCCAAAATTTAGTTAACGGTCTACACTGTTTTACAAATCGAGTAGATGTAAGACTTGAATAAACATAAGACATTCATAGTGAGATAATCTGTCATGGCGACAGATAAAGGGATGGAATATGAACTAAATAATGAAGCCAAACAACTTACTAAATCAACAGGCCAATTAAGCCTATATAATATTAACTGCAGACCAACAGCTGTATCATATACCTGTTCATGTTTTCTGGGAGAATCAGGCCATGTTAAGCAATCTTTGCTTCCAAAGGATGAGTATGATATAGGCAAGCTGATCACAGACCGAGGTCTAGCATGGGATTTAGAGATTGTCAGAGCATTTTGAATGAGCCATTGAACCAGGCATCACAGTAGGACAGCCAAGCTCTGGTAAGGTTCCTAATTGAACCCATTTTCATAGTTATGACTGACTAATGCATCAAGCATGTTTCAAGGATATGATACCTTTGTTCTTTGCCACCAACCACTATAGCCATCCCAGATATGCATCATAATATATGAGATCCATGAATGATTTGCCTGATGATTTGTGTGAAGCATCCATGAAACAAGTGACATGGTTATTGAGTCAACTATCATGAGGTAGAAACATGCCCCAAGGGGAATTAATGGAACTACGGTGGATCTGGAAACACCAGAACATACTCTCATGTAAAGAGGTTGTTAAAATAGATGTATTGGAGAATAAAGGAGAAGCACCTCATGAAATCCAACATAAAG
The DNA here is from genome assembly GCA_947462335.1 of Harmothoe impar. Taxonomy (NCBI): domain Eukaryota; kingdom Metazoa; phylum Annelida; class Polychaeta; order Phyllodocida; family Polynoidae; genus Harmothoe; species Harmothoe impar. Next base: position 76,974,888 of record OX381704.1, on the reverse strand, counting down.
AAGATATAAAATCAATAATCAAGACAGATGCAAGCAACAGAAAAGTATTGCGGGACAAACTAGAGAGACAGATTGACCCTCTACAGAGCAAAGAATTTCCTAATGGTGTTTTGAACCTTGTCACACTAAAGGTGGTGGTCAATCCATCCATGAATGTGGACCATTCTGTTAGGCTGTGCAAAGATCAAATTGGAGGAATTTGAAAACTGGAGGATTCTATGACAGAATCAGCAAGTGAGTTGTTATAATGTCAACAGCTCAGCATATCAAGGTTGCTGACACAATAGTGTGTGACATTGAAATGATCCATGTGAGGGCTGTGAGTTCTCACTGTAATTTATGGGATTATGACACAAAGAATTTAATGGCTCATGAGTTGATACCACAGCCCACTCTAGATAATGCCTGATGATCTGGGAAATATGACGGAGGCAAAATCTAAATCATTCCTCAAGAATACACTGAGAGTGAAGATGTCAGATGGGCATTACAGTTGCATGTCTTGATGGCTGTGCTGCACTTTGGGTCACATGCCACAAGTCAATATGGAAACATGCCAATTAGATTCATATTCTTCAACTAGATCCTGTGCAGTATGGCTTGGTTCAGGATGACTCCTCGAACTTGTTGATTTATGATCTCTCTATGTATACATGAATATACTTTCTCGTTTAACTACAGCAGATGTTTACCACATCCTCAAGTGTGGCTTTCTATTTAGATAAATGAATATGTTTAGTGCCAAACAAAAAGAATTAACTCTCTGATCTCCAAAACAGTTGCTGAAATTGTTTCTCTATCCCAAGCTAATCAGATACACCTGTGATAGCTCACTACTTTGCAAATCTCAGAGATACAGTTGCCACAATACATAATATCTTGTACAGTTTTACCAGAGAACAGCTACAAGGACATACCAGTTATGGGGACTCAGAGGATGGAGAAGAAGGAGTGTCTTGTTAACTCTTTCCAGCTGGATCTATGATAGTGTAAACTCACCAGAAAACAGCAGATTAAGGCCCAAGACTCAGAACTATTAACATATAGGGTTATATTGAGGTTAATATGAGAATTGGTATTGTGATACATGTTTACAAGTGACTGATTTGCAATCTGTATGAAATTTGTGTTCATATGGTACCATAATAACAGGTCATATCTGATTTGTTGAGGGTGCTCAGGATAATAGTATTTATAACCAAAAATGCCCTCCTCATAGTGCGTAAATGCACTAGCCATTATTTACCAGGTAGTGCATTAATCGAATAGCCAGCAGGAAATAGTTAATGCATCAAAACAGATGTATGTCCTTATATTTTGGTTCCATCTATGTGATCAAATTACATCTCATCATTAGTAAATGAACATTTTCACTGTGATAGCTTTGTTTTACAGTATGCCTCATATAAAAGATGTGGCACACATAGTGCAAACTGATGAATAATTCAAAATGGCTGCCATATACATGATTTTAAATGGCATGATTGGATTCTCTGACCACATAAATATACTTTCAGAGCTTTTATTTGTGTCTCTAAATTGATTCGAAGCAGAGATATGCACCTTTTAAGATTCTTCATTGAATTTCGGCAGCCATCTTGAATATATTTCAAAATGGCTGCCATATACATGATTTTAGATGGCATAATTGGATTCCCTGACCACAGAAACATACTTTTAGAGCTTTCATTTGTATCTCTAAGTTGATTAGATGCAGAGATATGCACTTTTAATGATATTTATTGAATTTCGGCAGCCATCTTGGATATAATGCAAGATGGCTGCCATATGCCTTATTTAGATGGCATGATTGGATTCCCTGACCACAGAAATGTACTTTTAGACCTTTTATGTTTGTCTCTAAGTAGGTTAGGAGTTGAGATATGCACTTTTCAAGATTTTTATTGAATTGTGACGGCCATCTTGAATATCTCAATTTCCCCAAAGCCGTCACAAATACATCACGCAGGAAATGGTCACCCAGACCCCCTAGATGAAGAATCAGCAGAGAAAAAAACTATATCGGAGAATTCCGGGTCAGGCCCCGAATCCTTGTTCCACCACCGGACTAAATACATATATGTTAATATGGAGGATTATGTGAAGTATCTAGGGAAAAAGTAAGATAATGTAAAGAATGCATACTTTTGACAACATTCAAAAAATAGAGCACATGTGTAGAAGGAAGACACCTCTTTTGTGTCGTTCACCAGGGCACAAGTAGGTGCATGCACCTTATATTGGTATTACACACACAAGCCTACAGTCCATTGCTGGAGAATAGCCTATTCTCAGTAAAGACTTGGTGATACATTATGTGAATCCTTGGTGGCACTAGTGTATTCAATTTCACTTCTATATGTGGTTATGTATTTAAACAAATTGATAAAATAATCTTGTCATCTGGAACCAGACTAAACTCATACATTTGAAACCCTAGACCTACCACCATTATGCAATGATGAGCCCCAGCTGTGACTATTCTAGGCCTGCATCAACTATCCTATTTGACGACCTTGACAAGTCTAGTGTCGTCTTGTGGGATGGTAACCTGGCAGGTTGTCAATTTGATGAGTTGAAGCTAGTTGATTCTATGCTGTTCACTTAGAAGACCCTAGGGTCGTCCTGTAAGACGACCTTACAGACTCCAGAGCTGTCCAGAGTTTTTCAGTGCAAGGGGGATATACAATCAATGTAGAATAAGTGTTTCTATAGGAGGACTTAATTGTATATAACTAGTAAGACCAACATTTGCTTGTATCAATTATATACTACTTATAAAAAGTGTTTCACAAAGGTCTACAACCCAAATGTTAATTCAGGGCCTTTGGCCTTTGAGATAAAACTTATGTTTAAGTGTTTTACAATGCATAATTATTAGCGTGCAGCTCATACCATGCCCGCTAATATTTTCCTTATAGATTTATTCCCATACTTTGCACGTTATATATGTGTCATAATACATATATGAATCCCTGAAAGTATCTGTTCATTCAGGATGAAAATAAGCTGGTTATACACATTTAAACAATGCAATCATCATACAAGGGGAAAGTATTTAAGATTAATGCTACACGGTTATTAAGATCGACTTACTTTTATCAAATGTTAGTGTTGGTGTCTCACAGACAACATTAGTATCTACAATTGTAACAAAGTATACAACTATAGATACAATTGAATCTTGTGAAACACTAAGTTAAGAATAACATTGGGTGATAGTAAGTTGGTCTTAGAAAACATGTAACTTTAATTGTATCTATTTCCCCCTTGTGAAACACCCCACAACCTCAGTGTGTAAGAGTATCATAGGCCTCTCTCACAGATCAAGTAATATAAATTGTGATCCAGGTGCACAATACCTAGTAGTTTGGTGATATAGATGGTATATGATTTGTGGCAAAGAGTTTAGTTAACATTTAGATCAACATGCCCCAACATCTATCATCAGTTAAATGCTTGTTAAATCTGACCTTGTTACATCGCAAGTGTTCATAGAATAACAAACGACAAATACAGTGAGTACTCTAGGACATAAGATAAGGTAGTGTAATTAGGGAGGGATTAAGTAGAAGGCCTACTTCACACCTTGATATTGGAGGGTATTTTGTACCATTTCTTAGGGCTTTCAATCCTTGCAATTGTTAAGAGGGAGCGGCTGTACAAGCGGCCACGTGAAGAAAGGCGACGCCCCACTGGAGGGCCCACCTCCTGGGTGCTGGAGTTGGCCATTGACAGGGCATTTTCACGGTTCTGAGAGCTGACAATTGCAACTCAAGGATTAGGCCCCAACATCAACAATAGGAGCAGCGTCTTGCCTCAATTAGGCATTTCGCACGAAGGTGGGCGAAACAGGGCAGCCAGGATTTTCGCCTGGAGCAAGGCGGTGAGTGAAGGAGGTGGGGTTGAGGGGTTGTGTAATGGCCGCGTAACAACAAGCCTAATTCAATGGCCGAGTGGGGCCCCAAACACCCTCCTGATTGACACATCGTTAGGCCGACAGTCTAAATGGCGGCTTGAGGGGATCATGTCCCCTTGTCACCACCGACCCCCTCCCACCCCTCCATCCAAAATGGCCGACCGCTTGACGCGCGATCCCGTAACCCCCCGCCAGGCCTTTTCCGGTTTCTAAGCGGACAGGTTCCCCGCCGGCGGAACTCCAGGCCGCGCCTTTCACTCCTTTGTCAAGCCCCTATCTTTATTTCGAAAACCAGTGGGTCTTTATTTTCCTTCTCCATTTCACGCCTGCACCTCACCGACGAGACACATATAATTATTGCCACTTTGAGGACGTAATCCTGTCGTCAGCAGATACAAAAGACAATAAAGGGGCCCTCACACCTCCCGGGGCCCTTAACCACCACCCCAACCACCCCCTCCCAGCCCCCAGACCTTTGATGGTGGCTCATTTGGGACAGACAAACAAATGTACCTACCTGGACCCTGTAGAGGACAGTGTAACGAGCCACTATTGTATTACGTGAATTGGTTTGCAATTTGGGTGCACTCCCTGTATGTGGTTGGACACACGGATTACACGGCTGACGGGATCTGGATCGTCATGTGCCACGTCAGGCCCACCAGGCAGTCCACAGATTGGGTGGACATAATTTGGCAGCCCGTGGTTTGGTTGGCTATTTTAGAAACAGTCTCTGTGTCCCTCCCCCACCCCCTGTGGTATTCTAATGTATATATGTATATAGGCATTTATGACAGTGATGTGTGTTAATGCCGGGAAGTACATAATGTTTCTCTCTTGCATAACATGATTCATCCAATATATGATTTATCACACTGTGATGACCAACGTCAAAAAGGAAAAACCAGTATTTGTGATCAATAGAAAACCATCTACAACCAAGTTCACAAAATATATTTAAGAATGGGAAGAATGATATAAAATGTTGATAAAATATAGATAGATGTAGAGCATATTTTCCTTCTATCAACATCTCATCATTGAAACAAGAAACATATTTACTGCTACACAAGTTATGTACTACAGAAGGCGATACCAGCCCCCAGTTGCTACATCCAAGGGTCCCCACCAAACCCACCCCTTTTATTCACCTGAAATCCATCCCTGTGACCTAGCTGTATTTATCACGTTTACTTTTTGAGTTAAATTAGAGAGAAATTAGATAGACCATAGATGTAAATAGCACGGATGGGGTGTCTGGTGAATTGCAGGGAGTTTGGGGTGGGAGCTGGCATGCAGTGGGAGGCAGGCGTGCTCAAAAGAGCTTGTCATTACCTTCTCGTCGACAGCTGACCCGGGCCCTCGGGCAACTCCCACCATCCCGAGACGGTGCTCGGGTTTCCAGGTATAACGGGTGGGAGGGGGTGGGGCTAGAACCAACCCCTTCCTAGTGATGAGAAAACTGGCCTGTCAGCCGAAGAAGTCAGGAGGTCTTGAGCAGGCAAGCATTGGACTGGAGGTAGGGGGTGGGTGGGAGTAGGAATTTAAGAGGCCAAATGCATGCCTACCTGTCCGTTCGAGACTTCCCACCTAGTTCATACCTACCCCGCCCCCCCCCCCCCCCCCACCCCGCTACCCCAAATGCCCAGCTCCTCCACCCCACCCCTTCATGCCTACCCATCCGATCACCCAATGCCCCAATTTGCCATATGCCCCGCGGACGTGGAGGGTGTAAAAAGAGGTTTGTCCTTGTAATAAATATTGTTGTAAGCATTATCCTAATGAGTTTGCTTTAGAGTGCGTTTACCAAGAGGTGAATTAGATTTACCCAAACTTGTTCATACACAGATGGTTTGTTGTTGACATTTTTCTTTCAATATACAATTGACATAATTAATATAATATATTCATCGTCTACATTTCCTTTTCATTCCTGGGTTTGTATGTGTCACAGTGCTAAACAAGCCAAGTGAAATAATTCATTACTCAGCAATGAAACATCTTACAATATCAAATGAAATATCACTGGCGAAAGGAAGATTGTCTCTCCTTCTTTCTGACCCATCTGTAGTAGCCAGGGAAACAGGTATTGAGAAATAAATTGATTAAATAAATATGACTGTAGTGCAGAAAAGTAGATTGGAACAGTTTCTATAGGGGAGGCTCTGGTGCTACCTTCACAGAAAAGTGGGTTAATCATGAACATTTTCATTTGTGCTTTTGGGACCTTCTACATGTAGGTTCTCCTGGCAGAGCATATTTTATGGGTATCTTATTGTACTTTGTGTCACAACAATTACCATGTAAAACCATCCCTGATTAAGAAAGACTTTTGGTAATCCAATATAAAGAAACAGAATAATGATATCTTTAGAACGGGAATGTTCGACGTTCCTTGAAAGTTGGGGCATTCACGGCC